>OY730183.1:1204078-1875206 GCA_963422495.1 Polyommatus iphigenia
TTGGTTAAAATAAAAAAATTGCGAGTCTCAAGAATCTTATCCAAGATTTAGCAAAAAAACGGTTGTCTGTAAAGTCGGTTTACTGACGATAGTTGAACGTGACAACGTGCCTCTTTGTCGCTCGTTCCGCGCTCTCGCTTGCACTTCAAGCCTTAAATGGAACGCCTCAGAGCGAGGTAACGCCGCATGTGTGCGTGAGTCATGTTTTTTCGTGCGTGCAGCCGGCTCCATCGAATTATAAGACGTTGTCACGTCAAAACTCATTTCCCCGACTGTACATTTCTACTTAGCACAATTTTCCCCGACTGTACATTTCTGCTAAACAACTCATTTCCCCGACTGTACATTTCTGCTTAGCACAATTTTCCCCGACTGTACATTTCTGCTAAACAACTCAAATGGAACGCCTCAGAGCGAGGTAACGCCGCATATTGCGTCATGTTTTATCGTGCGCGCAGCCCATATCGAATTATAAGACGTTGTCACGTCAAAATATAGTAATCAAAAATAATAACAGAATTGTACAAATACTCTATGTTCTATTTTTTGTGATGTTATCTAATACAAAATTAGAAACTACTGATCACGTCGAGTTGCTAGTGAAAATGTCATGATACATCACATAAAAATTACCCCAACAACGCAAATTACGCTCGAAAAAGTGCGATTTTTTATCCTATAGTTTGATAAAGATTCAATCAGTAGGAAGCTTGTCCAGACGCCGGATAAATATATCCAAACTCCTTGGAGGTCAATGTTGCCATTTCCCCGCTCGGAATAGAACATTCCGCGCGATAATTAGTTTACACTCGCCTCAGATGACGGATTTATACACAAACTATGGAGGGTATATGATGGGTATAGGAGGAATATCTCTGTATGTAAAAAGTGTCCACTGAAATGCGTTAAATTAGGTTTTAAATATGTTAATTAGGTGGCGCTACAGTAGCAACAATTAAATCATTTAGCAACTTTTATTTCAGCTATTTTAGGTTATATTTTTCAAAATATATTGGTATTAACCCAGTAATTCTAGTATTAATTTATATTCCAGTAATAATTTATATTTTGTCACCAACGGCTACATTCCTTCCTACACTCCATAATTCATTCCATACCCTAATCATTTAGCAACTTTTATTTCAGCTATTTTAGGTTATATTTTTCAAAATATATTGGTATTAACCCAGTAATTCTAGTAATAATTTATATTCCAGTAATAATTTATATTTTGTCACCAACGGCTACATTCATTCCTACACTCCATAATTCATTCCATACCCTAATCATTTAGCAACTTTTATTTCAGCTATTTTAGGTTATATTTTTCAAAATATATTGGTATTAACCCAGTAATTCTAGTAATAATTTATATTCCAGTAATAATTTATATTTTGTCACCAACGGCTACATTCATTCCTACACTCCATAATTCATTCCATACCCTAATAATTTAGCAACTTTTATTTCAGCTATTTTAGGTTATATTTTTGTATTAACCCAGTAATTCTAGTAATAATTTATATTCCAGTAATAATTTATATTTTGTCACCAACGGCTACATTCATTCCTACACTCCATAATTCATTCCATACCCTAATCATTTAGCAACTTTTATTTCAGCTATTTTAGGTTATATTTTTGTATTAACCCAGTAATTCTAGTAATAATTTATATTCCAGTAATAATTTATATTTTGTCACCAACGGCTACATTCATTCCTACACTCCATAATTCATTCCATACCCTTTGGCTGCAGCTAGCGCCACTCGTGGAGGATTTTTCAACTGTTATTTACTGCGTACAGCTGGACACTTTTTCAAATATCCCCCATATAAGATATTGCTCCTTTCATATACCCTCCATAACACAAACTCAACTTCTAGAAATTTCTAGGTTATTGTGTGCGAGCTAGAATTAGAAGCGATTGTCGCTAAGGAATAATTGCTCCTGCAGAGTATAGTCCTTCCGCTAAGGCCGAGAAAGAGAATCTAGATACAAAATGCCGTAACACTAGGTTCTAGTGACATTATTAATATGCTGGGTAAAAATTATGTATTCCATTTCGAGACTTTGCAGAATGAAAACATTCTGAATAAAACTTTTTCTATCGTAACAATTTTCCTAAATAAAAAAAAAACAGATTTTCCCAAAAAGCACTTCAATATCTAAGCATTTTTTTATTTTATCAAGTAGTTTTTTTAAGTAGTAGGTACTTAAGTTGCATCCGTAATAAAAGTTGACTGCATTTAGGACAATAGTTATTCAAATTAACAAATAAGTTTTTTTTCTTGGTTGTGCAAAAGCAGTGTAAGTAAAATAGTTATTCTTTGAAATTTTCTGAACCATGTTTATATCCTAGTTTAGAATAAAGTGGAGATTACACAAATGTTAATATAGCGCGTGTATATCATGTTACACGCGGAGTTTAATATAAAAGTTAAAGAATAACTCGGCTCGTATCCCGCACACGTCTTCCCTAGGGGTAGCGTACACCGCCCTACAAGATAATCGCCCTATCTTCTTCTATTCACTTTTCCCTTTAAAGGAAGGATTTAATTGGCATGTCATATTTTGTAATAGCTCTCTTTTGAACGTATTCGATACTTACGAACTTCAACTAAAATTTTTATTCCAATGATTTTCAACTGACTTTCAACAGAAAACACCATATTAGTACAATAAAAAAAAAACTTTAATAGAAAGTTAAGGATAACGTTTTTGTTGCAAGCAAGTGTACGTGCATGCAGAATTCTTGGACGTGAAACGTTTAGCAGATACCGACCGAGCCTATCGTGTGAAGTTACGTTGTATTGCGCAGCTATCTTACCGTGGAATGGGGTAGTTAATAGAATCAGTTATCAGGCGTTACTTTGCGAAAATCAATAGCTTAAATGTGGTAAGTATTTATAATATTATAATATCTAAGTATACCTAAAATGGGGTAAGTTATTTTTAAATGACGGGGTAACTACCCCACCATTTAAAAATAACATCCATGCCAAATCAACGTAGAAAATAATTCGAGTATAGTATTTACAGAACTTATAGTCACCTAGTACTTACCTTGAGAAGAAAATATTATTTAAATGTTGTTCCTCTAAATTCTAAAATAACGGTCTGAAAAGTTTTATACTAAGATAATGTCAATAGTCATACCTTAGGGCAGGGCCGGATTTACATTTCTTATTGAGTATAGGCCACTTTAATTTTGCTCACTGCCGCCCCCTAGAAAGCCCTAGGGCGATGCCGCCCTTAGTCCATGGCACATACGGCCTATACATAAATCCAGCTGCCTTATGGGCTTACAGTATTGAATAAATGAAATAGTTATTCTATACGCAAAATTGCACATCTTTGAAACAGAAAACTTATGTAATAAAACAAAAGAAAAACAGACAAAACAAAATATAATCATTGGTGTTCCAACAGAAACGCGTAGAAGTAAACATGAAAAAGATAGAAGGAGAAGTTGAGCAGAGTATAGAGGGTGGGTTTGCACTCACTTGTGGTGTAGCCGAAGTCGTCCTCTTCCTCTGGATCTGCCTCCCTCTCTTCTCTGCTACGCTTGATGGCGCCGGCTGAGGCGCGGTCGATCTGAGAAAGATTACTGTTTAAACACGGTCCCAAAGATTTGCTATACTGTACTCGGCGAAATATGGCGGTAGCGGTCATTGACTCCCTGTCAAAAACTTGTCATTTTCTATACAAAGCCGCGATTGACAACATCTGACACTTCATTGTCAATAGCGGTTTATATATAGATAATGACAAGTTTTTGACAGGGAGTCAATGACCGCTACCGCCATGTTTGCCGAGTACAGTATAGGTAATGTACAGTCACAGAATTAAGAAAAGTGAGAACCAGTCTCTACCTCCATTTACGTCTCTTTCTTTCTATATCTATTATAGTCCGCGCGGAACTAGTTGGCCGCTCTGCCCGTATACTCACATACCGGCAGAGCGGCCAACTAGTTCCGCGCGGACTATACTTAACGTGACCATACGTCCCGCTTTGGGCGGGACAGTCCCGCTTTCAGGCAGTCTGTCCCGCTGTCCCCCGCGAGGCCGAAATTGTCCCGCTTTTGCAAACAGACCAAATGACAATTTTAATTTTTTTTTAATGTTTGAAATGCCTGGAAATCACGCACTCCCATTCAACAATAATTAATATTGTGGTCTGCCATGCTTATACAGATAAGCACTAGAGTCTAAACATTCACAAAATACTCAATTGTATTTACCTCTTATCTTTATCTATACATTAATATTATAAAACAAATTCGCTTTTTTCCCTCATGTAAGGGACATGAGGGAAAAAAGCGAATTTGTTTTTGTTCCCTTTAATCTAAATCTAAATCTTTAAAACTACGCAACGGATTGGGGCTTATCTCGCGAACTACTGGATCAATTTTTATGTTATTTGGCACAGACGAGAAGTAGACCACGTGAAGGATCATAGGCTATCGATTTTAAACATTTTTTCAGTGGCTATATCTCGGGTCGCTAGTACTTAACAAAATGAAAATAAAATTGAAATGGGGGGGGGGGGGGGGGGGTGTCGCCGGATTTCGTTTATTGTCCGGAAACCGTACATTTTTGCGAGATAAAAGCTATAACTATATTTTCCTTTTCTAGGACTCAAAAATTCTCCACAATAAGTACAATGTTTCATCGTGAAAACATCACTTTATCACATTGACTTTTTTGTCCGTAAGCAGGTCTTTCGGCCCCATTGTCACTGCTTGATCCCATATAGATCTATTGGGATAGAAACAATTTAGTACTGATTACCAATAGAACCTCACCTCAACTCCCTTATCGGAGTAGGTCCTGCCCTGCATCTCTCTCTCGTCCTCCTCATCGCTGCTGTCGGAGTCGCTGTACGCCGGCTTGGGTTTCTCCGGCGCGGTGTCCGATGCCGCCTTCTCGCTCTCACCTTGTGCTTCCGTCTGTTTCTTTTCCTCTTTCTTGTCATCGGTGTCGGGCGTTACTGTGATCTGTTGTGACGTGGTAAAGTATGAGATAGTAGAATATTATACTCTGAATAAATGTAGCAGTTTCTTGCGACGCCTTAAATAAAACTATGGAATTAAAATATGTAACTTTATTCCTAGACCGTTTGATCCTCACGCTTATAACAGCAATGATCGTAATTTTTAAACGGCTGGACGCAATATTTTTGCGGCACACAATAAGTGTTACTTTCCATTAGGTTTTTTACTTTTAACTACATTATCATGCAGCTTGGCGACTTACCTTTATGTCATGCTGCTGAGGCGGTGGTTTCGGTGCTTTTGCCTTCACAGATCGGGTTTTGTTGGGTCGTGTCTGCGCGGGCGCAGGCGGCGAACTGTCCACGTCCGATGAGTCCGATTTCTGGATAAATAGGTATGACAGGTAATTTAATAATAATTATAGTAGGTAATTTAAATGTCCAAAAAGCAAGGCCGAGGCAGTTATAGTCTACTTGCTTTGAGTTAAACTTTAAAGTTTATCATGGATTTAATATTATATTATTTCTCTTGTGTATTCAGTATTTAAAAAAATGGTCTCTGGTGGGCTTTATTGTTTTTCAACACAAAGTGAGTATGTACTTATATTTCGTGGTATACAGCTTAATCCTTCGATCGCGGATTCTTGGAAATGCTATTGTATTCTATTGTTGTGCTCTTATGGGGCTTGAAGGATTAAGAAGAAAATCCATTATTCTTTCGTATCTATTTCAGCATAGCTTTTCATTGTCATACTGTCATACAGGCTACAGCTGTTACAATTTTGCTAATCGAAGCCTACACAATGAAGCCAAGTTTGCGTGAAATGTACATGACATTAGATTAATGTACGGTCACGGACATTTCCGGTGTATCATCAATGAACTCTATTACAATAGCAATAAGGTCGTATTGTGGTACATCGCGATTGTCTGCGGTTTCCTTCCGTTGTTTAAAAACCGCTTCATCATAATATGCCAAATCATGATCCAATGATAAATTAAAAGTTTGTTCAAAACATTAACGGAAGTCGTAAAAGTGATATAAAAAATATTTTGATTTAATTACAAATATTTACAGAACCGCGAGGTTTATGTATCAATCACCTTCACATAACACACGGTACAGTCTGGGAAGTTGATGAGTGGAAAGCTATTAGATAGACTGGCCTATCTGTTCTTGCCTTCAGAAACAGAGCTTTTACTTTATAGCGCTAAAGGTTAAACGTTAACATCCTTAAATGCAATATTATTGACGCAACTCAACCTGGCTTATTTATGGTAAACTGAGGTGTACCTAGTTTAACGGTATTTGCAGTAGTTACGGTTACTTTTGATTTCATGAAGGTATCGGCAAATGGAGGTTGGTATCTACGGTATGTAGCCGAGTTGTGTCAAGTAAATGTTAGTCGTGATCTGTCAGCTGTACTTGACAATAACCCGACCGAATAGAGCAACACAAATTTAAGAAAGTAGTCAAAGAGCGTTTGTGTGCCAAAGCCTATTATAGTCACCGGCTACACGGTCAATTTTCTGATCCATCAATCTGGTACGGATTGACGAAAATTTGATCGTGTACGCCACTGATTGATGGATTGATCGTATTTTTAATATGAAATTTTTATAACCGTCAATATTCCGTCAATCAGATTGATGGATCAGATTGATGAAAATTTGACCGTGTAGCCTGTGACATAAGGTCAATGATTTCATAAATGATGGCACGTCTTGGGAGTAGGATGGCTGCTTGCAAGGCTACCTACACTATTGTATGACTTACAATTATGTATGTATCTTGACATTGTATATTTTAAGTTACAGCATTGTAAAATTTATTTTAAAAGATCAATTTTTTCTCACTTTTTTTGGTAAAAAAGTTTCTCACGCCGGTTCTTCTCGCCGGGATAGTTCCCGAACCGGTGGTAGGCACCAGTAGTATCAACATTCTGAAAGTATTTTTTTTTAATCTATTCAGAAATAAAACAATTTTTATTTATTTTCTTTATTTATTTATTTACTCACCCAGGCGACCAGGCTCTTGCACGGGAGCGTGACGTCGTCCTTGGCGGCCTTGATGAGCTGCACGGCGCGCTTGTGCTGCGCCGTCCGCACGTCCACGCCGTCCACCTCCAGTATAACCCGACCGAATAGAGCAGCACTCACCCAGGCGACCAGGCTCTGCACGGTGAGCGTGACGTCGTCCTTGGCGGCCTTGATGATCTGCACGGCGCGCTCGTGCTGCGCCGTCCGCACGTCCACGCCGTCCACCTCCAGTATAACCCGACCGAATAGAGCAGCACTCACCCAGGCGACCAGGCTCTGCACGGTGAGCGTGACGTCGTCCTTGGCGGCCTTGATGAGCTGCACGGCGCGCTCGTGCTGCGCCGTCCGCACGTCCACGCCGTCCACCTCCAGTATAACCCGACCGAATAGAGCAGCACTCACCCAGGCGACCAGGCTCTGCACGGTGAGCGTGACGTCGTCCTTGGCGGCCTTGATGATCTGCACGGCGCGCTCGTGCTGCGCCGTCCGCACGTCCACGCCGTCTACCTCCAGTATAACCCGACCGAATAGAGCAGCACTCACCCAGGCGACCAGGCTCTGCACGGTGAGCGTGACGTCGTCCTTGGCGGCCTTGATGAGCTGCACGGCGCGCTCGTGCTGCGCCGTCCGCACGTCCACGCCGTCCACCTCCAGTATAACCCGACCGAATAGAGCAGCACTCACCCAGGCGACCAGGCTCTGCACGGTGAGCGTGACGTCGTCCTTGGCGGCCTTGATGATCTGCACGGCGCGCTCGTGCTGCGCCGTCCGCACGTCCACGCCGTCCACCTCCAGTATAACCCGACCGAATAGAGCAGCACTCACCCAGGCGACCAGGCTCTGCACGGTGAGCGTGACGTCGTCCTTGGCGGCCTTGATGAGCTGCACGGCGCGCTCGTGCTGCGCCGTCCGCACGTCCACGCCGTCCACCTCCAGTATGCGATCGCCGACCTACACAAGTACACATATTATACTTGGTATAGATCCCACCGGTTTTGATGGACGGTTTAATTGAAAATAGAACGGGTATTTTTATAATGGATTTTGTGTGGTTCACTCACAGGAGGACGGTCTCTCCTTTTCTCGGAAAATGTAGAGATCAGTAAACACTGACTTATTATCTTGCCAAACTTAGAAAGACAATTATTATAAAGTCTGTCTGTCTGTTACTTTTTCGCGCTCAAACCGCTTTTTTAATTCTTTGGAAAGAACATATTATACATTACACAATAATTATAGTTGTGTCAAGTCAATGTAATCGTTGTTAGTAGTTAATAGTTGTTATCACGGAGCAATGTACGGTAGCTAATAAAGGAACTTCTGCGCGATTGAAGTTGTTATGGTCCAAGTTAGGCCGCGACTTGGATGTTGTAGATTCGATTTCGCGTTGAGAATCGTCTCAGACTATAACAACTTCAATCGCGCAGAAGTTCCTTTATTGGCTACCGTACATTGCTCCGTGATAACAACATTATATTGTATATGTCCTTTCCGAGGACTCAAAAAGCGGTATAAGCGCGAAAAAGTAACAGACAAACAGACTATAATACTAGCTTTGCTATTCCACAAACCTGCAGCTCCCCGCACTGCGCGGCGGGGCTGTCGGGGACCACGTTCTTGATGAAGATGCCGAACATCCCGCGCTCGCCGTTCTCGCCGCCATGGTTCCCGATTATGTCCACCTGGCAATACACATGGTTGTTAGAATTCGTTCACGCAGTAAACACAAAGTAAAGAGGCTAACGGATTTACACACTAAGGCTGCGTTTCTACCAGAGCTGAGCTAAGCTGCGTTGCGAGGAATGTGTTTTTAAGAATCAATAGAAACGTTTCATTTGCCTGGCAACATTCAGCGCAACGATTGTATTGGTTCTTAGCTTAGCTCATCTCCGGTGAAACGCAGCCGCAACGCAGCGGCTAGCCGCATGAACACATTTTCCGTATTTGATTTTCGAATTCGTTTTCTAGAGTGCATGAATTAGTAGAAAATACAGTTACTGGCGCAAACGTTCGCCTTTTTCCGACCGGGACAAATACCGCATGTAAGATTCAAGTGCAAACTGCAAGCCAGCGCGTTCGCGCGTGAAGAAAAATGAACGTTTGCTAGTCTTACGGAATTCCACATTAAGAAATCAAATACGGAAAACGTGTGCATGTGGCCAGCCTAAGTGCAGTCAGGACTCAGATCAACCTGTGTCAGTCCAGTTGTCTTTTAAAAAAAGAAAATTTGCCAGAAAATCCTACCCTTAAGAAAACTACATTGTTAGAACTGCAGTATTTAATCAGCATAGAATATTAATGGCATTTAATCCATCTCGCGACGAGTCTCAAATCTAAATTTCCTGGCAGGTCGCCATGTTTCTGTGCACGCATTATTTATAAGCTGTCGGTATGTGACTAATAGCTCCCAAACACGTTCTATTGTTGTGAGACTACAGAGTAAAGTTTGGGGATAAATATAAACGTATTAAATTCTTCCGGTACATACATAGTACCAATTGCAAATTACTAATATAGTTATTAGCAAAAACAGTGCATTCAGGGTTATTTTACCTACTTTATGCCTCAACACTAAGGTTAACTCTGATAGAAACTTTAAATCCCACATAATATAATTAACATGCCAAGACAAAAAGTTAGCAAAAACTTTAATCACTTCCCTAATATTAAAATGTATTTCATTCGAAGTATGAAATTGGTTTTAATAGTGGTATAACTTATTTATGCGACGCCATATTTAGCGTTTTTTAATATTTGTCGATACCACAAAAATCTTTGAAAGAATATGAAATACGAATGAAATGAAGTGACATAAATCCAGCTGTGAATTTTCCAGAGCCCTCGATGACCGAGCGGTGAGCGGTGTGTAGTGCGGTATAGTGCTCTCCAGCTGCCGGGGATAATGAACATCCGACGTGACGACACTTGACGTCACAACACGTGTCGATGCTAGCTACTATGTAGTTTACAGGTGGAAGTATAAAATTGGTGATTTCTTCGGGATGGCCGTTGTAAATAATCGTATGGCAGTGGATTGGTGATGCTATTTTTTCGAAGGTCATCCAAGGATTATTGTAATGTAAAGAAAATCTGATGAATGAAAACCTAATTTGATATCCATACTAATATTATAAGTGCGAAAGTGTGTCTATCTGACCATCTGTCTGTCTGTCTGTTTGTCTGTTACCACTTCAGTCTACACGCCCAAACCGCTGAACCAATTTTACTGAAATTTGGCATGGAGATACTTTGAGTCCCGGGAAACATCTAAGGGTACTTTTTGTCCCAGAAAAATGTCGCGATATAGTTTTATCTAGTACTTCATAAAATTATGTTAGTTTCCAAATGTAAATTCCTATTTTTTGAACGCCGATGACATAATGAGACACAATGAGCGTCGCTTATTAGGAGCGATTTCTCGGATGTGTGACTTCCAGTTCCCGGCGGGGTTTCCTCCGGCAAATCCTGTGTTGTGACCTACATACAGACAAGCAAACAGCTCGCCTGATGCGAAGAACTTATTGATATTATCGGAGATATTTCGATTTATTGTAGACTTATTTCTAACATAGAAGTTGCACACGGCTTCACTTGCGTACAAAGTATCCCGCGACAATACTACATTTTCCCGCCATAAAAATATTCTGTATCCTCCGACGTAGTCTACTTTATGTCTTTGCAAAATTTCATCTAAATCGTCTCAGTTGTTTCGAAGGCAATGCAAAAAAAAACGAATCTTTTCTTTTATACTCGTAGTAGACAGTGTGTAACAAAACTAAGTGATAATTATGTGTCTCTTATGTAGAGTTCATTGTGAGAGTAGCAGTGCTGAAAGAGCATAATTTTTTTTGTGATTTGTATGGGCCAGCCATCTAGCGTCATGAATTCGACCATAGAAAAGGTAAAAAAAACTTTCACAGTAACTCTATACAAGAGGCACATACTAACCCTAACTTTATCACTTACTTTAGTTACACCCTGTAGAAATACCATCTGGATCTCCAAAGCTCAAGTTACACCTATTAGGGTAAGCGCTCACCTTCCCGCCGACGATGCTAACGCCGAGCGGCGCGCCGGGGCGGCGGCGTAGCGTGACGCGGCGCGGCGGGCCCCAGCGTTGCCCGCCCTCCTTGTGACCGCTCACCGTCATGCCGCCCACGTAGCTGCGAACAGAACTTGTTGTAAGGGAAGGTATATTGCAAAAATAATGTTTTGAAGAATTAAGTTTTATCCAAAAAGAGAGATTCAGTTGTTAGTATTTGCTGTGATACAAGTTTGTTGAATTTTAGGATAAGATCTTAGTTGTTTTAAGGTCACAATAACGTTTAAATAGAAACAAAAATTAACTTATAATACCAGCTATCACATTATCAAGCTAGTAAGTAGCAAATTTAAACGTTCATTACATAGTGCGTCGCTACGTCGCGCGTCGTAGAACCACCCGCTACGTCGCGCGACGTAGAACTAACCGCTACGTCGCGCGACGTAGAACTACCCGCTACGGCGTAGCTGCGTAGCGGCGGTGTAGCCTACCCTTATGTAGCTAAATAAAACAATTTACAACGATTTTTTAAAAGAAATAACAGCAGTATTTTGAGGTGAACGAAGAATTTGATATAATATTATGTGTCTTGTGAACTATGCCCCAAGCTAACAAATAATATGCTTTACGACTTACGTTTGCATTTTGATTTTATTTACAAACTATTTTGCAAGAGAGCGGGTTTGAATTTACTTAGTGAGGTACCCTCTGAACACAGACGTCTTTTGCTTTGAGTGAAATCTCCTGAAGTTTTCTAGGCTTCAGTGTATTTGGTTAAATCTGACTGGTACACGTTTCTAAAGCCATAAAACCGCAAAAAAAATCTCGAATTAATATACAATTTTACATGTTACTCGAAACAATAATGCGGTTGGTAGGTATATCTGAAACCGTACATTTTTCAATGAAAAACTATTCTCTGCGTCTCCCCAGGACTTAAGCATAATATAACTTTAACCAAAATCGGTGGTATGAAGAGGGAACAGACATACAAACTTTCATATTTATTATACCAGTAGGACTGGCTATACAGTAGACATTTGAGCTATCAATGATATAATATGAAATGTGAAGCCCAGTGACACACTGACAGACAATCTCATTACTAATGCTTACCTACTTAGTAATTTAATTACTAATGTTCTAATAGGCAATTCGTGTATTGTATTACATACTATACAGGAAGCTAATGTGAAACTTTGTAGGCAAATCATTATTATGGGCTATTTTTACACGACTACTTTGAAGTAAAACGGGTGATAATTTTGGCACTTTCTGTATGTAAGCTCCATAGCGTCTAGGACATTATCGTGAGATGTTTATAAATTCTGTAATTATGTCTCAAAATGTTTATAAATCGAGTACCTAATCGTGTTTATTGAGATTAGATCTTTTCTAGATAGTGCAGAAGTAATATTGATTGAGGTACCTAATCAAAAAAATAACTTGGCAATTAATATCTAAATATATATATAACTCAATGGTGACTGACTGACTCATGGAGTGATCTATCAACGCACAGCTCAAACTACTGGACGGATCGGGCTGAAATTTGGTATGCAAGAAGATGTTATGACGTAGGCATCCGCTAAGAAAGGATTTTGACCAATTCTACTCCCAAGGGGATAAAATAGGGGATGGGAGTTAGTATGAAACTTTGTGAATTTTAAATCAGGCTGAGACTTTGATACCTAATGAATAATAATAATACTTCTCAAGGCGAGCGAAGCACGGGCAAAAGCTAGTCAACTGTAATAAAATATAATAAAATATTAAATGAGTAATTGAAAATAATGTTAAAAAGTTTGTTTACACAACAGTTAAAATGACTGAAATAACAGTCGAAGTTTGAAACACAAACAGTTAATAATTATTCACAAGACAATACACAGTTAAATGTGGATCAAATTGAAAATAAAACTTATTCACTCTGCCCGATCGACCGAGCCTTAAGAATACAATGGGGTACAGTAGCTAAGACAACGGATAAAGTAAACGTTTTTTTTAATATAGAACGCGGCAAAAGAGAAAACGGGTCATCTGATGGAAAGCAACTACCGTTGTTATTTACAGACATTAAGATCAAGGACAGAAGAGACCAAGAGATAAGATTAAGGATCAGGAGAGTTGCAGGTGCGTTGCCGGCCTTTCTTTCTCTGACTCTCTTCTTGAAGGTTTGGAGGTTGTTTTTGTAACTTATATCGTATAAACAAAGAATTAAAAATAAATTGTATGGATGTTTTGGGCAAGTAACTTTATCGTAATCCTTAATACAGAGTGTAGCAGAATTAAGTGATAACTTTAGAGTGTGTATATGACTGTATGTGCCTGTATTTTGAGTTCACTGTGAAAGTCGCAGCACTGAAAAATTACTTTAGGCTTTTTGCTCATACAATAATAATCAAACGAGTTACGCAGGATAACTTTTAATAAGATTTATGTTGAAATAGCAGAATGTTTACACAACAGATAATAATATGATAAGCATCTATTTACAAAATATCTAAAAATGGTTCCATCTATTTTCGTGAACATCTGAGGTTGAAATTACAGGGATATGATTACGAAGAAAATTGCCACTCGACGTACACCGGCGCACAGTGTGATAAAAACCTCGATTTTGTTTCACCTCGTTTTTTTTTTTCAAAATACTATAGTTGATAGCTATATAAACATTAGAATAAAACTCCGAGATCGATATTCTTTGTAGTTATTTTTTTAAAGAGTGTCAAAGTTGGCGTTTTTCCGGGTCAAAAATTTGCATAAAAATTAATTAAAAAAAAACTAATCAAGTAACATTAATTTTGTTAATACCAATTGATCAAGCACTTAATACTTTACTTTTTCTTCAAATTTGGTTAACCTACTGTGATCAAGTAGAGAGATATTTATTTATTTAATAATTTTAGTTTTTCGTTTTTAATTTCGCGATTAGATCGAATTAGAAAAAGTTTTAAGCATGAAACGATAGTGTGAGTAATGCTTTATCAATGTTATTAAAAATCACACTCTAATAACCTCTGTGTCAGAAGTTATATCCAATTTAATATTTTTTTTTATAAAAAATAGGATTTTTTGTACCTAGGGTTGTCACTAAAGGTCTCTTGTTTGATTTATCCGGTTGATACGCAAATTCGCAATCGATATCCTATACGAAAAATATCAAGATCACGTTTAGGTAGGTCTAATAATAAAAAATCTAAAAAGTGAAAAAATATAACATAAACTAATGATTTTATATGCTCAAACAGTATTTTATCAGTAATCACCTTCTGATGTAGTCGGGGAAAATAAAATATCAACTTTAGTGACAACCCTAGGTATAAAAAAATCCGAATTTTTATTAAAAAAAATTGAATTGGATATAACTTCTGACACAGAGGTTATTAGAGTGTGATTTTTAATAACATTGATAAAGCATTACTCACACTATCGTTTCATGCTTAAAACTTTTTCTAATTCGATCTAATCGCGAAATTAAAAATGAAAAACTAAAATTACTAAATAAATATCTCCCTACTTGATCACAGTAGGTTAACCAAATTTCGAGAAAAAGTAAAGTATTAAGTGCTTGATCAATTGGTATTAACAAAATTAATGTTACTTGATTAGTTTTTTTTTTAATTAATTTTTATGCAAATTTTCAACCCGGAAAAACGCCAACTTTGACACTCTTAAAAAAAATAACTACAAAGAATATCGATCTCGGAGTTTTACTCTAATGTTTATATAGCTATCAACTATAGTATTTTGAAAGAAAAACGAGGTGAAACAAAATCGAGGTTTTTATCACACTGTGCGGCGCTCGTATACTTCGCATTACAATATAATATCCACGCCTACAAGATCGAGTTTCGATTTAAAATCACTTTATAAATCCATATATTTTCTAGGAACTAGCGGTATAATCTAAGCTATACTGGGCCCGGAGGAATTCAGTTATTTTTGCATTATATAACCTCTATTATTTCCAAAAATAGCTTTTAAAATCATCTTGTAAATCTATATCTTTTCAAGAAACTAGTGGTAGAGTCTAAGTATGTCTTAGAGTTCAGACATTCAATTATTTTTGCATTAAATATGTATCACTTCTATTATTTCCAAAAATAGCTGTTCTAATACCATTAGAGTTATTTCGGGATCATCCAATCAATAAGGACCTTTATCAAAGAAAAACACTCCCACACGAATGCCGCATTTGTATTAAACTTTACATTTCAATGTACGCTAATGATATTAAATGATATGTTTTTGTGACGTAAAAACATATAATGAGTATGTTTCAAAATATAACCCAGTTTATTCGTCGGTGTCAGAGAATCGTCGATTCTAGACGACAACACCCTCGTTCCATTTAGCGTTAAAAACGATCAAAACGCTCAAAATAGGAGGATACTGTTGACTCTACTGACATCTGACGGTACGGTGGCTGTAAGAAATCAATTTCTTATAATCCAGTGCATTGACGTTTATGACTTTGTTAGGATATCCGTATAATACGTCACACTTGTTTCACCAGTGGCACACAAATACAATATGGCATTGGACATTGACGTCTTGTGTACTGGTAAGTATACAGGTTTTGTTTGTTCAAACCATGTTCAAACGCAATGTAAAACGTAAACACAAATTAAACTACAAGCAATGTAACATTTGTCAACATGAAAACGCTTTACAAAACGACAGTTTGGAGTTGAAATTATCTGCCAAATACAAGGCATTCATTCATGTCTGTTACTGCGCCCGCTGGCGACCTGCCAGATCTCAAATAAATTCTGCGAGCAGAAATTAAGATCGGCCGTTACGCTAATACTAACAGTGCTGAGTTTCGGGGAAACAATTAAAACGTATTCTAGAGCCAAGTACGTAATGTTACACTCAAAGTAAGGAGGATTTTTGCTACATTTTAATACCTCGATCGTGGGAATCGCAGACACAATAGATATTAAATTGTTATGCGGCACCCGGGTGCCGCTTGTAGCTTGGGAGTTGATGGGTTAAAGCCTGAACTACTGAAACCTTTACAGTTTTGGGACATTATCATCAGCTAGTAGCTTATCAAAGTTTGACAGTCAGCGGGATGCTTTTTTGCAGTCCTAAGCCACTTTCACACACTCTCCAATTTTAGGGAAGCACCTTTCGGGTTTGAAGTGACATTTATATCTACTGTCACGCTATTTCGCGATTTCCAAATATAAAATGTAACGAAACAGTAAACACTTGTATCGTGGAGTGTACGGGACGCGAACATTGCAATCACTTAGCGCGGCGCGGCCGACCGCACACACTGTGTTATCTGTGCACCGCAGCTAGTTGACACACAATCGTAGGTTTATTAGTATGTACCAAAAATACTACCAAATAAATCTTGTACCTTGTGTTGTTGTTGTATAAGTTTGAAAACCTTTGGTGAGCTATGAACCTTTCATAAACTTCTTCGAGCGCCAGCACACATTTCCACTATCCTTCTTTAGAACAGTAACTACCAATATAATGTGTGTTTACGATGTTATGTGTAGCCAATTTTGGACTGACACATTTCCCCATAATTTCCCTTGTTTTTTTGTTATTGCTTCACTTTATGGGCCAAAACACAATCGCGCTGCGGTACCGTACCGCCCAAGTTGGCGGCAAAATAATTCAAAATTCATAATAAAAACTAAAAAATTTCGCCAATTTTGTGATTGTGGTTTGTGATTCCTGCAACGCGGTTATGTGTTGCGGCCCTATACACGCAAGGCGTAACAATGTCCGACTAAGACGATTTCAAGAATAGTTTTAGACTCTAGAAAATATGAAGAAAAATCCGTAAATGGTTTAGACTTTAGGATAAACGTGGCGGTGGAGCGACCGTGCTATGGGTATCCATACTAATATTATAAATGCGAAAGTGTGTCTGTCTGTCTGTTTGTCTGTTGCCTCTTCACGCCCAAACCGCTGAACCGATTTTGCTGAAATTTGGTATGGAGATACTTTGAGTCCCGGGAAAGGACATAGGATACTTTTTATCCCGGAAAAATGTACGGTTACCGCGCGACAAAAAAATTTTGGCGCAACGGAGTTGCGGGCATCATCTAGTAACCAATAAAACATTACACTTATTTACACAGATAAGCGCTTGAAATGTTTACAAAATACTCAGTTATATTTATACTTTAATAAATAATAATAAATTTTAAATAAAATAAATAATTAAGTGGGGCTCCCATACAAAAACACATTTTTACCTATTTTTGCTCTACATTATCGTACGGAACCATTCGTGTGCGAGTCCAACTCGCACTTGGCCGATTTTTATATCTCTCTAAACTCTGCAAGTCATTCTAAGTTCTGAAAATCTTACACCGCATAGCATCTCTCTCTGCTTTCAGGTGTACACAATCAGTGGTCGTCTCCAACAGTCGGCAGTTTGGGATGGCGCATTATCTCGCTCGGCCGAGCGGAAGCCCACGGTTGGCTGCCCCTGCTCATCCACACTTTTTATCCGATCGCCATGATGGCTGTCCTTTTCCATGTTTACTGGTTTGGATAAGGATTTGTGTTTGGTTAAGTAACTTTCTTAGCTGAAGCGGGGATTTTAGTGATAAGGATAAACTGCCAACAATTTCTTTTTATCTGCATTAATTTTTTTTTTTGACTGAGCTTCTTTAGCGTGTATCTATGGCTATCTATAACCTATAGTCCATAACATACTATAAATATTTACTTTCGCGTCTAATATGTATAGACGCGAAAGTAAATATTTTTGTCTGTTACCTGTATGATGGGTACAGACGCTTTGAATCCCGAGAAAAGACAGAATAGTTTTTATCTAGGAAGAATCTACGTTCCGATAAACGAATTTAGGCGCTTCGAAGTAGGAGGTTTGGTAGTAGTAATTATACATCCTACTACCAAAAATCGGTTGAGAACCGATAATTTTTCAGAATTGTTTCCTAAAAATTGTCGTTTTATAGAGCAATAATAGCATGTTTGGTATCGAATGACCTTGGGCGGGTTCGACAGAGCTGTTCTATTTCTGTCGAGCTATGGGTAACGGGGCTTACTCCGCATTTGTAGGAGTTCCACTTCAAACGCTCCTCATTACGCAACTACAGCATTAACTTGCCACCTTATAATGTACTAGAATCTACTTTCATATTAATTAAAAAATAAATGGAAAATATTTGTGTGTTCGATCTCGCAACACGCAAAAATTACTAGACAAAAAAGCTAGTAAATAATAGTGAGATGCAGCTAGCAGTTACAACGTTCCTTGTTAGTTTAACTAAAAATTATAGCCAATGATTAATTTCTTGACTGTCGTTGTGTCTATAGGTGATGCTAAACGACATTTATGCCAGTGCTTTGAGTGCAGCTTGACTATCGGAGAATATAAAAATATTTTTGTTAACTAGTGCCATCTCCAGGCTTTCTAGTGAGCAGCCGATGATTGCGAAGACCTCAGCCTGAAACACGGTTGCAAACTCCCCCAAACAGGCATATTTGCCTTTTCGTGGCCTGCCTCCGTAGAATCCGACTCCCGCTCGGTTGTCTTTCCTTGATCCATCCGTAAACCAAACTATATCATTTGGGTGGACATCGATTGGGTAGATAATATAATATTATTATGTTACAGTAAACATTAGTAGGTAGAAAAGTAACAATACTAACCAGGAAATATAATTTGGGGTTGTCGAACACTAAACAGTAAACAGTCAAGGTGTAGGGTAGGGCTTATTAACTAAAACTTCACTAATTTATCGATAAAATTCAGCACTGATCACACTCACCGTTGTCTACAACGGAGCTAAGAAGTCGCAACACTACATACTAAGCGCACCGAAAAGGCAAAGAAATCGCCGAAACACTAGTGATGCGACCGCGTTGACAGGGAGCAAGATGTCAATCCGTAATGGAACGTAGAGGTCGGCCAACCATAACTCAATTACGCGTATTAGCAATTTGCCGTTAGGGAAGCACCGCGAGGTATCGATACTTTATGTAACGTCGCTGTAAGCAAATACTAACGATGATTTGAAGTAAACTTTGCTTAATTTAATTATAATACTGACTTTTTTTAAGTATCAGTCACCTGCGTATAAAAAGAGATGAAAATGAAAAACTAAACACACACTATATAGTACATAGCATACATTTGTGCGAACTGATGCAGTACGTGGTATTATGGCATATCTACCATTTGCCCAAAAGGTGTGCACTATGGGTCAATTCAGACCGCAACGTGACGCGTAGATGCATTTCTAAATTTGTATGGATTTGACAGATTTGCAAGACGTCTCACGCAATTGAAATTTGTCAATTCAGTACAAATTTAGAAATGCATCTACGCGTCGCGTTGCAGTCTGAATTGACCCTATGTACTTAGCTCACCTGTGTTACGATTTCTTTATCAAGGTACTTGACAATTTTAATATAACTATTAATATAATGAAGGCATCTCTAAATATGTTATAGAAAATGCTCTAATAAATAAGTTTTATCGATATCGATATACCCATCAGCACATGACTACCCGTCTCAATTTTCATAAGTGTGCTTCATAAGAGATTGACACCTTGCATCTAACAATATCAATATTTGGGAGCACGATCACTATGAGGTGATAAAGTTTTTTGGCACATGTTCAACGACACAAACATCAATATATACAGGGCGTTTATACAAGCAGTTTGAAAACTTTTAACAAACAATATGTAACATATTAAGAACCTTTTAGTGTAGTGTGTATCTCCCTATTGGAAAAATTTGGCTGTTTCATACAGGAGTTTAGACGTCTTTAAAAGATGAAAAACCGGAGGAAGGTCGCGAATCAACACGTAGCTAGTAAAATTGCACAGGCCAATTTTGATTATTCTGTTATGCTATATAATATAAATTGTTCTACGAACTTCTATTGTAGTTTGTCCACAACTTAGGCCCACTTGCATAAATCGGTAAAAGTTAGTCGTAGAAATATTACCGTATGTCTCATTCACGATTTAATGATATCCTGTCCTGTGACCTGTGTCCAAAATAATAGTACCTACCTACCTATATATACAGCTTGATCACAACTAATGTTAACCAATCTTTTTAGCTTATCATCGTCATGTACAAAATTGCATTTTGCTAATTAGAAAATGGTTTAATGTGAACCCTATAAAGGGCGTCAGAGGTTATTTTATATAATGAATTAGTAATAGCGGCACGCGATGTCACCTGAAGACACGAGTGAATAAAGTGGGTAACTAACATTTTACAACAAAAGAGCAAGAGCAAGAGCACAATTTGAACAAACCTTGTAAATTACTTACTTCATCATCTGGCCAATATAATATCTAGCTATACATATAGATTTTTTTTTTATTTCTAATAATTTTCCCGGTCCTCAAAGCCTCTGTGGCGGTACCCACAATTAGCGCCACATTCCTACATCGCGCTATCTAAGTTTTCGTGGGCTTCGGCCTAACCGAGCACACCACTTTGCTCGGTCGGAAGATCTTCCTTTGTGGCCACCACTCCATTTATGCAAAAAACGTCAGTTTTCAAAATGTTACTTACCAACTTCACCCACTCATGACTTCAACTCACCTCACGTCCTACAATATACATACTACCTTCATACTCATTAGCTAATTCTCCCCAAGGCATACCAATAACGCTGAGTAACCTGAGGGTATGGGCATAACTTGTGACGTATACTCTATGTTAAACTTAAACTTGGCTTGACACGCTGCCGCGTGTCTAGATCTGCTACCCAGTACAAAACTCTATTTTGTACCCGACTCTATATCTACTGTCAAGTTCAGAACACTAGCTTGCAGACTGTGGCGAAGTTAAAGGAAGAGTTTCAGAGGATCTTAGACTTGTACGGTTTTTAATTTTTTTTCCGCTACGGCGTAGCCAAAAGTAGAGTTTTGAAAGATTTTAGGGACTTTAGGGCTGAGAACACAATTTTAAATTAAACTTGATACTTCTACGCGTTCACGAAATAAATTATATTGACATAGAGACTATGAAACGGACAAACGGATTTTAGGATAATTTAAAGTCTAGATTATTTAATCCATACCTACTATCAATAGGTACTACAAATACATATTACGAATGCGCAAGTATGCCCTGTTTCCCTCTTTATGCTTTAATCGTTACACTGATTGTAATAAAATTTGGTAAGAATATAATTTGAGTCCCGGTAATGGACATAGATCAACATAGATTTTGCGCGATAAATCAACATTCAATATATTAATCCTTTTTTGCAAACGCCTGGATTATATTATCAATGTTTTTCGATACTTGGTCACAAATGAAGTTTTATTAGTTGAAACAAATGACGTTCGTCAATGTTGCATTCGGACTGTTTCGAGAAGCCAAAAACCACAAAAAGTTAATTTAAATAAGCTGTGTGGAAACCGTCATGTTAATCCCGGTTATGACGGACGGCGACATGCGGAGTCCGGTAATCCCGTGATGGATTAAACCGGCCCGAGTGTCCGGGTTATCATGGTTGACGTGTAGCGAGGGTGTGGAAGAAACGGTCAACTTTCGAGTAACTAAGTTCAGAGTGTCTAAGCATCTGGACTAATACGTACTATCAGAGAAATTGATTCATAATCAGATGGCGGACCTACGTATTTTTGTCACGTTATGACAAACCCAGCCGACAGATGACGACTTACATTGAGTTAAAATAATCCGACAAAATTACGTAGGACCGTCAACTGCCTATAAATCAATTTCTTCGAAGGTATATATGTACTTGCGGGCAGGAACTTTCACCCCCGCAAGATGCTAGGCATTTTCTCGGCGAAAAAAGGCAACAAATCAAATCGCCCATGACTATTAACAATGTCGGATGTGAAAAACAGCAACTTTACAGGAGAGCGATTCAAAGTCTAAATTGTGAATAACTTTTTACTTATTTCAAGTAGAATCATGAAATTTCAGGGTTGTGCTCTATAAGTTATTTACGTTTAGTATATTATTAGGTGTATTCCGTATTTTATGAATAAATATGAGAAAAGTCACTTCTGACCTTTTTAACGGAGTACGAGTAATGCTGATTTGTCGGAAGTGCCAGAACCGACGTTGTTGCTTGTACAAAATCAATGATTGCTTGTCAGAAGTGGCACTTACGCCATTGTTAAGTGATAAATTTAATTTAAAAATATGTCGTATGTAGAAATTACCAACAAAAATGACAACAATTTAAAGAAAATATATCTTTTTTATGGACTTCTATCAAATAAAACGTGAAAACAATGTACTCGTATGTATGAAATACAAAACATTTCTTATGACGCGTAAATCATTCGGAAAATCAAATTTTCGTCCGAAATGTAAATTAACTTAAAACATTGAAATAAAAAATTATTGCCATCACTATTTTGTTGACTTTTTGATATCATAACTTAAATTAACTTAACAAAATTTTTTTTTTGTATCAATCATAAAGAGGAAAAGTTTGTTTCGTGTTTGGAAAAGTCTTTGTATCTTTGTTTGTATTGAATAGGTTCAATAATTACTGAACTAATTTTAAAAATTACTTTACCCTTGGTAAGCTACATTGTTTGCAAAGAACATAGGCAGTGTATTATTCAGAAAAATATTAGGGATCATACCGAAAATCGCAAAAATATAACCCAAAGTGGTAAAAATTTGCAATAAATTACATTATTTCGCTTGCGCTGCGAAAAATACAGCTGATTCATAGAAATAATATTACAAATACTTATAGTGTTCATCATTATCTACAAAAACGTCCAGGACAGCATATATGTATCTTTTAAGCGCAATACACACTGAGCCCGCCGGGCCGCCGACATTTGTCGGCGACACAACCCGGCGGCCTGTATGAAAAGAATGATGTCGGCAACATGCGCCCGCGCGTGTAACCCGCCGACATGTTGGCGGCTTGGGTCGCCTGCGCTCAGTTGCCCGGCGACACAACCTTATAGACACGCGGCAATCACTGACCAATCACTGACTGCCAATTAAATTTCTCATCTCAAGCCGCCGACATGCCGCCGACAAAATTTTTCGACTTGTAATAAGCGAAGCCGCCAACTAGGCCGCCGACAAAAAGTTGCCGACATATGTCGGCGGCCCGGCGGGCTCAGTGTGTGTTGCGCTTTATGGTTAACGAATAATAACCATTTCCTTCATTAAAAAATTAACTTCAAATCATCTCCTACTAGCGTAGCTTTTTTTGCATATTAACAATTAATCCTTACCTAAATTAATATCAAAATATTAATTGTGATTCTGTAAAGAATAGAATTGTTTTTAAATTATTACCATGGGGCAAATATTTTAGAAGTTAGGGCAGTTTGATTAAAGCTTAAAATAAGGCGCCGACGCGGCAACGGCGGTGGCTACCACGAATTTGTAATGGAAAATGTTATATTTTCCAAGTAGAACAACTTGCTATGGATCTTATCGACAATTCTGCCAAATACGCTGGAGAGATGAATTTGCCCAAATATGTGGGAAATACAGAAAACACTGACGAAGGACCGACTGTTTTGCAGGTCCATTAATTTGTCAGCGAAACAAAGTTTGCGAAATCAGGTAGTTCTTAAAAATCTCTACATTTTTAGCCCACTTACGTACTACCACAGCCTTCGTTTTCGTGAAAAACTTTGATTAATATTTATTAGATTAATTAATCTAAAGCAGTCTTCTTCATCCGAGATTCTCTATTTATTCTATGGTATTTTTTGAGAATAATTTCACTTTTACAGCATCTGAATAAATCTATATGTTTGTTAAGACATATTGCAAGCTCTGCATTTACAATGTCTACAAGATCAGCAAGGCTTATCAAGCTAGGTACTCAACGAATTTGAGAAAATTATAATAATAGTATAGGAAAAAATGCACATGGAAATCTTGTGACTGAAGTTAAGCCTAGTGTGAAAAAAGGTCCTTTTAATAACTTTTTTACGATATTTAACAGTAAAGCTTATGTTTTATTACTGTTATGTATTAGAATAATGCCTCGAAAATCAGTTATTAGACACCAGATCATCGAAAAAGACGATTATTGAATTAAAAAATTATATTCATACATTGTGTATGTGTGCCAACAAAAACTTAATTTTCGTACAAAAATGTCCTATTTTGAAGCCTTCTGAAAATTGTTTAAAGTCGCTAAGCAACGACAGATATTGTACAAACTACAAGCGCCATTTAATCAATAATAAAAATAAATGAAATAATTATGATGTAGTACTACCAACATTTTACCAATTTATAAATCCGCATAACAATGTCGGAAGTGGTACTACCGACAATTTAACCATTTATAAAACCAATTAAGAATGTCGTAAGTGGTACAACCGACATTTTACACATTTGAAAAACCGGTTAAGAACGTTGGATGTGCCACATCCGACAATTTAAATGACCTACGATAAAATTTTAATGAAGGTAAGTGTTTATTTTATAATCAAATCTAAACAATAAAAACATAAGCTATACTGTTCAAAATCTTTAAAAAATATAATAAAGAATAACAAATACCATTTTTCGCACTAGCATTAGCTTCGATCATAATATTTCCATCATCATTTTTTTCCTCATAACTATATTTTTCTTAATTTCGTTGAGTACCTACTTTGGTTAGCCGTGCTGATATTGTAGACATTAAAAATGGCGTCGAAAATTAAAAAATATAACTAAGGTTGCAAAAAAAACAAGTGACAGCGCGAGGTCCATTCCCTCCGTTAACATAGTCGGAAGTGGCACATCGAGCGCTCTCACTCGCCCCCTCGTCCCGTTAACAACGTAGGTAGTGACTATCCGACATTGTTAGCGGACTGTCTTAGTAATATACGACATTTTTAATGTAGCTATTTCAGAAACTATGCAAAATATAGATTTTTTCTTTTCAGCTAATGATAGCCTTGGTTATAAGGACATGTTTTATGAAATAACAAAAAAATTGACGATTTTGCACATCCAACATTGTTAATAGTCATGGGCGAAATATTTACAATCTAGATTCCTCTAACCATTCGGGTTAAAATAATCCATTGAATTCTGATTAGATCAGAGGCACAGAATATATATTAGTTGTACCAATCAGAGGTTCCAAATCAAGAGCAAGGAAGATATTTCCATATTAATCTTTCAGGCCCCGCGCGAGCACCGGTGATCGCGAGAACAAAAGAATACAATGGGAATTCCTAGAACCTCCGATCGAAGGATTAAAAAAAAAACAAAAGTACGATAGCGAAATTTTTAGATGTGGACGAAAGAGTTATGTAGCAAGTATAAGTCGATGACAAATTTTCTACGTGTTTCATGACCGAGCTACGTTAGATATTAATTAATAGATGACAACTCTAATTAAGTCTAGCCGGGACCAAAACTGTCCCATGGCAAATTAACCGTTAAATATAAAAACATGTCACAATTAATAACAAACATTACTTGAATTAACAGTCACAATATACCAGACAGGTCGACGGTAAATGCCCTAAACTATTAAATATTTACTTCACGTTACAGTTTAGTATCGATTAACATAATAGCGTCCGCTTTGGGACCATTAGCCTAATTGTTTTTACACTTGTACACTAATTGGCCCGATGAAATGGCTGGGAATGACCTACTACCGTACCTAATATTCTGAATGACGGCTATAATTTGATAATTTGATCATGTCCAGGACTTCTTTATTAGCCTATCGTGATTCGTGTCCCAATACTGAGTAAAAGCCTCCCCTCTTTTTCAACACAAATCGCGATTTCCATGGTATGAAATACTTTGAGTCAGGTAAGTACGTGGAAGGGTGTTTATGAGAGAAAAAATTACTGTATCGGCGTAAGTTTTGCGCCAACAACATCTAGTATTAAATAATAATTATTATAGTAGCACTTTCTTCGATTGTTAAATATAGTATAATACTTAGGTACATCAAGTCTATTTCAGTAGTATTATGCTTATGTCACCCAGCTCTAAGACGTAAAGTGTGTTGTGTAACTGCGAAAGACGTAACCAGCAGCCCTACAGCGGCATTTTGTAACACGAGTTACGTGGGGAGCTCGCAGCACAGATCTTAAAACGTGAATTATTTGACAGCGCGAGGTCCATTCCCTCCGTTAACATAGTCGGAAGTGGCACATCGAGCGCTCTCACTCGCCCCCTCGTCCCGTTAACAACGTAGGTAGTGACTATCCGACATTGTTAGCGGACTGTCTTAGTAATATACGACATTTTTAATGTAGCTATTTCAGAAACTATGCAAAATATAGATTTTTTCTTTTCAGCTAATGATAGCCTTGGTTATAAGGACATGTTTTATGAAATAACAAAAAAATTGACGATTTTGCACATCCAACATTGTTAATAGTCATGGGCGAAATATTTACAATCTAGATTCCTCTAACCATTCGGGTTAAAATAATCCATTGAATTCTGATTAGATCAGAGGCACAGAATATATATTAGTTGTACCAATCAGAGGTTCCAAATCAAGAGCAAGGAAGATATTTCCATATTAAAAAAAAAACAAAAGTACGATAGCGAAATTTTTAGATGTGGACGAAAGAGTTATGTAGCAAGTATAAGTCGATGACAAATTTTCTACGTGTTTCATGACCGAGCTACGTTAGATATTAATTAATAGATGACAACTCTAATTAAGTCTAGCCGGGACCAAAACTGTCCCATGGCAAATTAACCGTTAAATATAAAAACATGTCACAATTAATAACAAACATTACTTGAATTAACAGTCACAATATACCAGACAGGTCGACGGTAAATGCCCTAAACTATTAAATATTTACTTCACGTTACAGTTTAGTATCGATTAACATAATAGCGTCCGCTTTGGGACCATTAGCCTAATTGTTTTTACACTTGTACACTAATTGGCCCGATGAAATGGCTGGGAATGACCTACTACCGTACCTAATATTCTGAATGACGGCTATAATTTGATAATTTGATCATGTCCAGGACTTCTTTATTAGCCTATCGTGATTCGTGTCCCAATACTGAGTAAAAGCCTCCCCTCTTTTTCAACACAAATCGCGATTTCCATGGTATGAAATACTTTGAGTCAGGTAAGTACGTGGAAGGGTGTTTATGAGAGAAAAAATTACTGTATCGGCGTAAGTTTTGCGCCAACAACATCTAGTATTAAATAATAATTATTATAGTAGCACTTTCTTCGATTGTTAAATATAGTATAATACTTAGGTACATCAAGTCTATTTCAGTAGTATTATGCTTATGTCACCCAGCTCTAAGACGTAAAGTGTGTTGTGTAACTGCGAAAGACGTAACCAGCAGCCCTACAGCGGCATTTTGTAACACGAGTTACGTGGGGAGCTCGCAGCACAGATCTTAAAACGTGAATTATTTGCAAATGAAATACGGTTGTTTAATGTTTACAGTTTAGCATTGCTGATAGTATTTTACGACATTTGTCTTCTCTGCTCGCAAATTTTATTGCGGCACTTAGGCTCCAGAGTCCAGCTAACACTGGTTCTTATAGTAAAGCAGCAAATGTATAATCATAGCCGTTAAACCCTCTATAATATATTATAGTTAATTTTTTCAGCGGGGTAGTGTCAGAAATCTTCGACAATTTACTGAATTAATTTGTCGGTGTGAAAGCTTTGTCGAGGGATCTCGAGACGCTTCTGTGGTAATCATGCTTATACATATATTATTGTTTTGTTGTACAGGGTGATATTTTATGGATTCGCTATTACAATTCGGTGAAACGAGTAGACGAAATTACAATTGTAAATCATACAAATTGAGGCGCACCGGGAGATTTCCTGAGACACGTGCGCATTAATACGATGAAGCCCTCCAAATGAGGACACATCTAAGCCCCTAAGCCGTTATTCGGTAATCAGCTTTATTGTTATACTATTAGGGTTTTATTTCCATCGGTAATCGTTCGTTCGGGCTGGGCTGTCGCCACTCCAATTTTACCTATATCTATTGAGCATAAGGTCTGAATTCAATGCTGCCGTCGGCCGCTCCGTTATTGACAATCCAGCTCCTCAAGTTCAAGATTTGTTTGTACTTGCGACACGAAATGATACATTTAATTGCTACAATGATTTAAGGGGGATTTGGTATGTCGTTTACTGTTTAGTCCCGAGTATAAGAACATAGCATTATAGAATTTAGAAATTTATCGCAAAGGTACTTAAATGGCGGCACTCGGCCTCTTAGCCTGGTATAAATAGTCAGTACTTAAGATGCGACCCGGTCTCAAGACGCGGTTCGGCTCTGTGATTGGTCCAAATTTTGACAGCTTACCAATCACAGAGCCTGAACCGTGTCTTGAGACCGAGATGCATCTTGATTACTGACTATTTATACCAGCCTTAGATTGTAACATGCGTAATTTTAGTTCAAAACTTCCTGAATTAGGTTTTGAAAGCAATTTACAATGAAACTATGTAAGCATTAACAGGCTTTCGAAAATGCGGCATCATGATAGATCACTCACCTGGATCGCCTCGCTGGCGCAAGATATTTCAGCGGGCCGGCAGACTGTCTCCTGTCCTTCACCTCGGGCACGGTCAAGAAGTTCTCGTCCTCCGTCTCCGAGCCCGGGCTGTCCACGTTGAAGAGCGCGGGCGCGGACTTCCGGCGGTAGTGGGACTTGGGCACCTCCAGCATGTCGCGGATCACCTCGCAGTACTTGCACGCGGTCGCCTCCGCTATGTACGCCTGCGTGATGGCGTACGCGTGCTCCAGGAAACACTTGTGGCAGCCGGGTACGTACGTGTCCGCGTCCGTGGACTCCTCGCTCGGGTCCTTCTTGTGCGAGTTCAACTTTTTAATGTCGAACTTCTTTCTCTGCTCCTCCCCCCGTGACCTCTGCTCCTCCTCCCGGCGCTTTCTCCTCTGGATCTCCTGCAGACACTCCGCCTGGTCGTTATAGTACTCGACGCACCGGCGCTCGGTCTTGGCCGGCTTCGTGGGACTCTTTCTCCTCTTTTTCGTGCTGACGTTGACGTTGAGCGGCTCGATGCGCAGGGATTTCATCTGCTTGATGATGTGCTCCTCCACGTAGGGCCGGGTGTACTCCGGCGCCTCTTCTATTGTAATGACGGGCTCGGGTTCGATAGTCTTAATGACAGGCTCTGATTTGATCTTGGCACGGGGATCGATGTTTTTAACGGCTATTTTATCGTGTTTATCCAGCTCTTTGATCGGACTTTTACGGCCGTTTTTTTCGGGACACTTAGTAGATGAAGAGTCGTCGTCGAGACACGTTTCGTAGCCGTCTATCTCGTGATCGATGTACAGCAGCGAGTTGTTCTGCTCCTGGATCGATATTTTAGCAGTGGCGTCGTAGAAGCTGGACGTCTCGTCGGACGGGGAGTTGAGGGTCCAGCTCTCGTCGTTTTTCTTGTTCTCCCTGATGACCTCACTGTCCTTCCAGTAGGCCTCGAAGCTGATTCTCTCGAGGCCGGTGGGCGTCACGGCGAACACCATCTCGTCGGACGTGGACAGGTCCTTGCTTTGCTGCTTGAGGACACTTTTGTCCTCCTCATCTTTAATCAGGGACGTTCTTCGACTCAGCTCCCTCGGAAGTGTGATGACATCATTCTCCGTGATCGTTAGATCATCATCAGGATCATCGAGCGAGTCATCAGACTTGAAGGACTTCATCTCGCTGATGCCGTTAACCTTTTCATGCTCCTTGTGTATGTACACTTTGTTGTCTACTAGAGTATGGTTCCTGAGGTTTTCCTCGTAGCTGAGGTCCGCCAGGGCAGAGAGCTCCTCGTCCCTGATGGAAGCGTCCTCGGGCTCGAGGCACATCTGCACCACCTCCAGACCCTCGGCGTACTCTTGCAGACACTCGTGGAACGAGTCCATGCCGGTGTGCTCGTCCGACGCCAGAGAATTCACGCATTCCTGTAAACATAGCTTGCTTACGTTATGTGCATAATTTTATATTGTACTCGGCGAAACATGGCGGTAGCGGTCATTGACTCCCTATCAAAAACTTGTTATTTTCTATACAAAGCCATGATTGACAACATCTGACACTTCATTGTCAATCGCGGGTTATATTAGAAAATCACAAGTTTTTGACAGGGAGTCAATGACTGCCACCGCCATGTTTCGCCGAGTACAGTATAGTTAACATTACAAATGTTACAGATTTAAAAGAGTTGCGTTTTATATCGCTAGAGAGAGTTAGTCTTAAGTTTTTTGTAAAGGGTAAACTTTTAGAAAAAAAATATGAATTTGTTAAAAAAAAACACATTTTATATTGAAAACATTTATTTGCTACACAGTACACATTTAACATTAATATTGCACGAAGATCGAAAGCTAGTTAACATCAGTATTTTGCAACTATCTATAGATTTGAACATGAGCTGTGCTAATAAATATTCTACTTTTCTGGCAGATTTAGTTATCAGAAAATTAAATCATCAATTCTTTGAAGTTGCTTATGAGAGTTTTAACACGAGCTTAGGACCTTGCAAAGAAACATGAGATCCATGTCTAAAGCAAAAAAAGAATTGGCAGCAGGTTTTAGGAGTAACATTTTAATTTCTTAATATAAACAATAGAAAATCCGGTACCAACCGACCATATAAAAACAATACAACTCTATTTTATACCTAACATCACAACAAACACTTAATTATTTATAAAATTTTAATTTACAAAATATCCAGTCGCATTATGCAACATTTCATAAATATTTGGTATAAATTCTTTGCAAATAATATTACTCATACTCAGTCAACAATGGAATGTTTTTGGCAAATAAAGCAGTCGAGATCACAAACTTATTCATGTATACGAAACGAGTATCTTGGACAATGTTACTTTAAACATGCTTTTGACTTTACATTTTAAGCTTTTTGACGGATTAAATAAGCTATTTAGTCAAAAACAAGCTATTAAGCATTGAGATCAAATAACTCAGAAAGTTCTATCAAGACCGGCCAGTCGTGGAGGGAGTCCTGTGTTTGTTAGATCCGGGATATCCCTCCTCTATACGGCTGAAGGCGAACCGCAGGTGGTTTTAGTGAGTAGGAGTCTCACATACCCCCGGGGTGCTTCAGCTAACTGAGGCACATACCCAACCCGGGGCACCCATGATGGGTTTCCCCTGCGTAAAAAAAAAAAAAGAAAGTTCTATCAAATATTTTGGTAATGTAGCTCAAAGAGAATACGACGCAAAGGTCGGATCAGAGGGCGCTACCATCACATATTAGAATATTGAGAGAAACGTTGTCAAACGTTGTCAAACGTTGAAAAAATCTTTTTGTTTACCGTCTATGCTGGTTCTGCCTCTAAAGTCTAACGTGAAAGCATTGCAGTAATATATTATCCTATTGGAACTGTTACAAAAAAGAACACAATATAATAATCATTTTGTGTAATAACAAATTAGTTAACGCTGTCTGTCGACACAGCGTTTTGTATCTCTTACGTTATTAAAAGTGGCATCTTGCTGCCATCTAAAATAATTTAGAAAATACGCGACTAGCGCCGTTCCTGGATATTCTTCAATAAGTTATAACCCAGCCTTTCAGGTAATAACAGAACGAAATTGTCACATTGCAAGTTGCAACTTATTTAAAAAGCTTGACAGATTACAACTTTTGCACATATTTTAGCGACATTTCTTCATGTATTTCTTATGAATCTAAAATTTAATTTATAGACATTTGCCACAATCTTAACATCAAAGCTACCAACCGCATATAAACTACACATCGATCACATTTCATATTTAACAAGCTTTCTATCACTCACAACAATGTTTGATATGTTTTTGTTTTCCTGTACATATTTCAAATATATCAGGCCTCTATAATTTTGTACTTAGAGGGCATACACAAATTACGCGAGGTGTTAAGGGAATAAGGGAAAATGTCGAATATCATAATATCCATAGATCAAGATAGATACCGCATTTGTATGAAAACGAGCGTGCCACTTTTTTCCTACCAACTGTGACGTACCGATGATAAGAAACGTGTCCCTATTTATCTAGGGCCTAGGCCAACGTTTCTATTTTATTGTTTATTTATTGATACACAAAAATGAATAAACAGTTAACAAATATCAGTATTAAAAAGCCCATACTGGGCTTGTGCTAACACAGCTTCTACAGCTCTATTCGAACTTCTACAGCTCAATACGCTACAATTAGGCATTTTTAAAATTCCAATTGACGTCCGATTCCGATGACGGTGGAGCGCAGACTAAAGAACAGACTTTGGAAAGACGAGCATTGCTCGTCGTTTGGGATCTATCTTGATCTATGTCTGTGGTAATATTATCTTACCAAGGATTTGATTTAAAAAATCCTTAAAAACATCTCACACAATTTATGAACGTCTTCTTAAATTTTTATTTTGTAGAGCTCGGGAGATCAATCCCAAAATTCAAAAGGAGCCGCACGTGACCGTTTGATGTATTCAATATATTATTTTTCCTAGGCTAGCATATTTTGTATCGTTTTAATAGTGGACTTAAGACTTAAAATGTAACGTTCACTGTTGTGTACCAAATTTACCAAATTACGTTAAATTTTATTGTTGATTAATATTGACAACCAGTAGCATGTTTTAGTAGAATTGAGATTGTAAGACAACAACGACATATTAATTTTACTTTAGCTTTAGTGTTTTACTGACAAAAAATCTCAAGATTTTTTGTCAGTAAAACATTCAAAAATTAAATTAGTACAGCATATAATATAATATATTATATATACTATGATTGCCTCAATACAAGCTATACGTTTTAATACTATAACAACAATGTAACACCTATACATTAATTATTCACATATAAATTGACAACGTCATTGCTACCGACTACAGTGTACCTACCATAAAGTTAATATACCTATCGGAATAGACAAACAAAGGCCTGAGTAAGCGAGATGTGACTATCAGTAACACTGCGTGGTAGAAAGAGAAACGTGATTTGAGGTTGCATAGCTTTTTTTTCATCTGTTTGATAGTCTGTCTGCCCCTGAGCCGATCGTTGTCAATTTGGGCTCTCAGAAAAATTGTGATTTTAAGTTAAATAAAGAATAATTTTTAGAAATACTGCTCTAGAAACATGGTTAAATGTTTGTGGAATGATTGTGGATCCACACATCGAAAAAACCCGGACAAATATTCATTTCACAGGTGAATTATTCTACATCGACAGGACCTAGTTTTAAGTTTATTTTTGCCAATTCCCTACGAGTTATTGGTATTGATTTTCATAATTCACTTCTTTAAATATTTATTTATATGGAAAACATAACTTGACTAGCCATGGTGCACAATTTATGGATATTTTGTGTAAACAATTTTCATATATTTTACACTAGGGCTGCATCAAGTTATCGATAAGTAGTATCGATATGAAAATATGTTTTAGTTAAGTATACTAATTATCTACGAATGTTGAAATGATAACATACTCATCCGTAGTTTATATTTAGTTTAAGTATATTAATATACTATCATACATAATTTATCGTTTTTAAGGGTCCGCACCCAAAGGGTAAAACGTCCTAGTAGTCGGGTCCCGCTCTACTACTAAGACTTCGTTGCCTGTCCGTCTGTCCATCCGTCCGTCTGTCTGTCTCCAGGCTGTATAACAAGAACCGCTATAGTAATAGACTTCTGAAATTTCCACATATGTAATGTCATTCTACATCCAATATGGCTGCTCATCCAAGATAGGGGAATAATTTTAAAAAGCACTTCTGCAAGATGGGCATCAAATAAAAGGGCTCATTGAGTGAATTGAAAATTAATAGGGTCTAGTGAAGTCGTGTCGTGTCGTGTACTGATGTGACGTGACGTGACGTAACTTGTCGTGTCGAATCGTGTCATGACATGTCGTGTCGTATCGTGCCGGATTTTAGAAAATGCCCGGTTGAAACCGGTCACCCTTCATGCGCGAGTCCGACTCACACTTGGCCAATTTTTCAGATTTCCTGCTGACCTGGATACCAGAAATTCATGGCTTAAAATAATTAACCGTCCAAACTGGACTCCGAAGAAAAATTCATGCATATACTTAATTATGCAGCAAGCATTTTGAAGAAAAGTCATATTTTACTTCAAAATTACAATTTTTATTATACCTATCTATGCAGTTTTATTTTATCCCATTCTGTTTTTACAATCTTACAATTATTATTCCATGATCGATATTTTGTCGAATTACAAGATGTTTGTACATCACTGACACGCACACGTAAACATAATTGTATACACAGATGTAAATCAAATTTTGGTTAAGCTTGACAGCTCGGGATTGTTTCTCTATTCCGATAGGTATATTACCTTTATGGTACCTACACATTGACACAACCTTCACATAATAGACACCGCTAGCGATTATTCATTTTATAGTATTACAATAGTTTAAGTACGAATTTCACCAACCTCTGTTAAAGGTAATCATTGATTAAATGATTGTTATCAATCTCATTCTTTCTACTAATGAAAGACATGATATTTTAAGTTTTGACCACAGTGATCAAACTAGCAGTGGTTTGTGAATTCGGGACTAACAAGCTTATTTCGACTATTTTTGGCTTTAAGAGCCAGCGTCCACATGAATCACACGACAGTCTTAAGACAGACAATTCCTAATTTTTTGATTCTCAAACTTGGATCTCTGTCGTGTATCAAGTGAGCACTTACCCTTATTTCAAGCATTTACTTATTTTGCTTTTATTCAGACATTTGAGCTGTCGGCATCATATACCTATTTATTGCAGTTTATTTACGGACAAAACTTCCTTACACATTACATTTATATACTAAACTAAACGATATTTGGACGAAATCAATTTGTTTCATTTATTTTACTATAAACTTTAAAGCAAATTCTTGTTTAAATATTTAAAACATAATATAGGTGGTAGGTTACTATTTAAATAAACTTTAAGACTAGATTCAACTCGTTGAACAGTTCAAAGAAGTAAATAATATTCAGAGACGCTATTATGCTCTGTACACACTAAGTATTTACTTGTAGAGACTAGATTTACACAAAATATAGCCGTCACCACCATCATCTTCAAATTCAAATACAACCGACCCACGCCACGTCATTTCATCGCCAATTCCACACAGCATACACCGTCATGATATCAGCAGAATTCACATCTGGGACATTATTCTGTCATCATCACTACTTTTTCTTTCATCATCACAACCGTTTACCCACACCACCACCATCATTTCGTATCTTTACATTGCTGATGGCATAATTAAACTCCCAGTTGTACAGTTAGTCAAAAAAGAGTAGACGCCGATCCTAATCTTTTAATCACATTTAAAGTATAAAAACGTTATTAAACCAATGTAACAATGTGTCAGGGTGTTAGTATTATAAGACGTGTTCTCTCTCTCTCCATCTCTCGATCGTGATTATGTTTAGAACATTTTGTTCAGCGTCTACTCTTTCTTGACAGACTATAATCTTATGAAAGTTGGTTCATTACTATCGGATCACCACGGGTAATCTTTCAGATGATCAGCAGTATCATCATCACCATCACGGGTAATCTTATAAAAGTGATCATCGTTACCATCATTGCAGATCGTCACCCGGGTGGTTCAATCATCACACATAATCTTTTTAAGTGATCAGTAGTACTCGTATTATTATAACTCATCATCATCATCATCAGATAGTCACCCGGGCGTGTGGTACATCAAGGCTGACGGTGTATCGTGTGGTGTTCTCGTGTCATTTCATCACCACCTGCGCCGCGATGCTGGGCACGCGGTACTCCGGGCAGCGCTGCAGCGCCATGATGTCACGATGCAGCGACATGATCAGTCGCAGCAGCTTCGTGAAATACTCCAAACGCTGAAAGGGGGAGAAAAAAAGTAAAAGGGGTGAATTTTTAAGGGGGTGAAAAGCAAAAAAGCGATAAAAAACATGTCTGAAGTGTGTTATTTAATTCTAGAACTTTAAAATTTAAGGAGAAAAATTATGTAATGTTTAGTTTGTTGTCTACAAACTTTTTTTAAATTATTGAATTCGATCTCTTAGAACGTATTCAATTTTGGCATAAGCAATAAGCCGAATTAAAAAAGCATGCAAAGTATATTGTACACTAAAGGGAAATCTACGTTATTGCAAAGACTAAGAAAAAGAAAAAAAAAACTCCGCGCCAACTCCCTTTACTGTACAACGTCGAGACAAGCATGCTTCAATACTGCGCTAAAACAACTTACTGTCCTTTTCCCCTCAGTGTACAATCACTTAACTGCTTAAAATTAACGCGAATTTTCTTTAAAAATTGTATCATCATAAAAAAAAATTTTTTTGAAAAATTTTGGCAGGTGAACAAAATTTTTTGAAAAGGGAGTGAAATCGTACCTGACTGCTCTGTATGCTCGGCCCGTTCGCCTTCTCCCCACCCACCACTGTGCTGCAGGGCAGCGGCTTCGTTATACCGATCGTCACTATCCCTGTAACAATAACATTATTTTGATAAGTCACTTACTTACTTTACAAAACACACAAATAAACTTTAGTTTTTCTATTATAATAATATTCAGTGGCCTTGCAATAAAATCCGTTACTTTGATCACCATAATATAGTAAGATTATGTTATTACAAGTTGATATGCGTTGACAAATCTAAAAACACAGTTGAAACACGAACAAAAGAAACATCATAATATGAACGACCTTTTTCTTAATTATTGAGAGGTTTTATCATTGTAGATAAAGTAAAGTCGTTTACACACTAACCCCCTTACTAATTAACTTGTTGGGCTGGGAAAAATCATTAGACAGCGTCTCTATTGTGTAACTATTTTTACCAGTGACAGTATACTTGCTGAACTTACATTTTTTTTACTGAATACGGGGCAAATGAGCCAGACTTGTAAATAAAATCTCAAATATACCTAACGATTGATATTAAGTATCGAGTTAAATCGTCCTGTACTAGGGTTTTTAATATCTTGTATTTGTGCTTGTTTAGTGCTCTGATAAGATTACAATCATAGAGGTATTATGTAGTATACACATAATGTAAGCTTATGTGAACGTGAAAAAAAAACATAATTTGTATGTCTGTTCGGTAAATACATGAGCAATTTTCTAATTATTTTGTTCTGCATTTTAATTTCAAGAAGTGTTTTATGTTTTTTTTCTTCCTCTTAAGCAGAGTATATTAATATCATATCATATGATAATGCCGGCCTAGAAAAAGATGGCGCGATGAGCTGGAAGCATACCAGCCAGGCTGGCCAGCGGTGGCACAGGAGCGAGCGCAATGGAAGACTTTGGGGGAGGCATTTGCCCAGCAGTGGGACAGCATAGGCTAGAATAAAAAAAAAGTCATATCTTAACAAATAAATTAGATTGACCTTTAGGAGCGCTCTTGATAGCGTTAACGGCGACGGCGAGCGGGCTGCGCGCGACGTCGACGCCGTTGACGGACACGAGACGGTCGCCGGGCGCGAGCCGGCCGTGCGCCGCCGCCGCCCCGCCCCGCACCACAGACCGCACTACTATCACAGAGCTGCCCGCTTCCGTGGGGTCCTATTACATGTGAACAGTAAATATACGCATACATGCCCGCTCACACGCACGCGACAATATGTACGCATACACACACAATATTATTACCGTCGAAGTAACTGCCTCCATAAGGTTCAAAAACACGCAGCATAATATGAATACAAACATACGCACATATGTTTACAGACATAATCACACAGTCTATCCGGGAAACATCCATATAAATGCGAAAGTGTGTCTGTCTGTTTGTCTGTTACCTCTTCACGGCCAAACCACTGAACCGATTTTGCTGAAATTTGGTATGGAAATACCTTGAGTCCCGGGAAAGGACATAGGATACTTTTTATCCCGGAAAAAACACATACTATTCGCACACAAAGTAGGTAAGCTTCGTTTTTTGCTGATATAAAACCAGGGGTATGAATTATAGTTTTTGTTTATTAACTTATTGCATGAATTTCCCCTATTTATTCTCTATCACACGACCCAAACGTTGAAAACGTTCGTCACTCAACTCATGCCAGTAAACTATATTTTAACTCGCAAACACAGGGTGCAATTAAACCTTCCTGTCAAAAATTTTCCAGGACTTAGGTATCATTAGGAGAGTCCATTTAACCAACAAAAATTGGGTGTAATTTTTTTATAACATATTATTTTATCCCATTTAAAATTGTTGCAGAACGGTCACTACCGGTGCGGGGGAATGAGCGGGGGTGACGCGGGGGGAGGCGCGCGCGCGGGGGCACGTCAGTGCGCAGCCGACGCGTCATCGTGTCCATTAATTGTAGTGTTTTTTAGGATAACTTTCGGAAGCTTTTTCTCAACATTTTAGTACTGAGTGATTATAAAAGAAAAAATACGTGTATTTTAATTTTTAACAAGGATAAATATATCAAAATTTGTCAGGAAGGTTTAATTGCACCCTGTATACACACAAAGCTCGCACTACTCACTAAATAGTCCAATATCGAGAAGCCTAGCCCTCTATCCTCCTTGAGCAGCTGTATGTACTCGACCTGGTCGCTCCACATCGCCAGCCCACTGAGCGGCTCCAGCGACCGCGACCGACCGCGCTCCAGATCGTCCGAGCAGAACTCTACAACGGAAGATGGACTGAGATTTACTGCCGCACTCAGATACATGTGATGATGATTAAACTTAAATTTAATGACTAGTTTGGCAGTTACTGTATGGGGCTTATGTCAAAATCTTCTTTAATTACAGTTAAGTAAATATTCATAGGCAGTAAGAGGTCTAAAACTTGGCCGAAAAAACACATAGCCTAGGAAATAAGAAATGTAGCAATAATTAATATTACGCGCATAAAATCTACAATTCCAAATATAACGGAATAGTGATCGTTTGTCAAAATATCGTGTTTCACTTTGACAACTAAATTAACGTACTATAGATTATCAAAAAAGAGTAGACGCTGAACATAATCTTTAAATCACATAAAAAACAAAAACCTTATAATTGCAAATAAAAATGTGTCAGAGCGTTAATATTTAAGGTGTACGAACGATCCCTGTGAACCATTTGATCGTGATTATGTTTGGAAAATTTATTTCAGCGTCTACTCTTTCTAGACAGACTGTAATTAACTTCTACTCAGACTTCTAGGAATGGACCAAAGGTAATGTTATCTTTCTCTCTCTCCCTCTTTTTTGCTCTCTTTTTCTTCCCCTCTCCCTCTCTCTCTCACCGTCGTGATCGTGCGGCGCGGACATGACGGTGGTGGCGCTGCACAGCGACGCGACGGAGCTCTCGGACTTGGCCTTGATGAGCCGCTGCGGCGCCGCCAGCAGCTCCTGCAGGCTGCCGCCCACCACGCTGTTCTACAGACAAATACATCATATTATGTTATATGAACACCCTATATAATTATTATAGTCTACTGGCGGAAAGGTATCGAAAAATGAGTACATTAATTATGTCTAATGGCGTGTTGGAGATCACTTGGAGACTGTAAAAGGAAGTTGCTAGACGTTAAAAATATTTATTTTGAGGTAAAAAAACCCGTAGTATTCGGAACATACCTCCAGCGATTATATTACAGTAGAGCAAGAAACCATACTGATGTGTAATAACTAATAATCTAGATGTAACTAGTTACCCTGGCGAAGTTGCTATTGGACAGCGGTTCAGTCAGTTTCCGCACGACAACGAGCGACACGGGCGACGTGACAGCGCGCAGCCGCGACACCACCTCCACGTGATGTGCGCCTAACACGCGCCAGCCGTTCACCTGGGGATTTTGAAAAGAGAATTAAGTATTAGAAATTTGATCATGATTTGATAAAATTTCACTCGTAATTTGACGATTTTTAACATCAGTTCAGGAAGTTTTAGGCTTAAAACACACATTATTATTATTAAATTATTAATAAATTAAGTTGTCGTATCTGTGATATTAGGGAGCAGCGCGCGCGCAGGAGCGAGAGCAGTGGAAGATCCTGGGGGAGGCCTTTGCCCAGCAGTGTAGCGCACTATAGGCTTATAAAAAAAATTAGTGAAAGAGACAAGCGATAGATAAAATAAGGTGCAACCTACACTCATACAACTAACCCACAACCCCCTCCAGCGAGATGCCCATTGCCCAGCCCGCTGTCCTCCGTCATTATTGTACACCCACTACCACAACCCACAACCCACCTCCAACAGCTCGTCGCCGACGCGGTACAGGCCCAGCCTGGCGACGGGCGAGCGCGGCGCGATGGCCCGTATGTAGTGTCGCGCGCCCACCTCGCGCCCGCCCACCACCCGCACCGTGCCCTCCAGCGAGATGCCCAGCCCGCTGTCCTTCTCCTTCATTATTGTGCCCACCTGTGGAGACATGTTAAGTCTGTCTCTGTCTAACAACATAATAATACCTTATCTATGCAAAATATTACACACGAACTTAAGCTGCGTGTAATATTTGAGATAAATAAATAAGAAATTAATAAGCTTCCAACTCTTTTGACCTTCATCAATATAAAACACTTTTATTTCTCAATTTATTCATACCCTAAAGAAACTTAGAAAACTACAAGCCGCATCATGCATCATGTCCAAATTGCGTGTACATCCACGTACACATACACGTCAAACTCACAATAATCTCGTACTAGAAGTGCGTGCACATTGCGTATACGTCCACGTACAATGTGTATAATCTCATTCTGGAAGTGCGTTCAAATTGCGTGTACGTCCCAATACCCGTCATACTTACAATAATCTCGTACTGAAAGCAATGCCCAGGCCAGTCCGGTTCAGCGGCGAGTATGTCCCGCCACTTGTCCTGCACGCGTCGGTCGCCGTCACCCGCGCCGATGACGATCTCCTCGTCGGGCGACGTGGGGGAGGCGGGGGAGCAGGGGGAGGTGGGCGACACGTGACGACCCGACTCCGGCTCCGGTTCGATTACGGTTGACTCGTCGTACTAAAACATCGAGGAAGTTCTAGAACCACTAATAAAAATATTACAAAAACAACAACTACCATCACATCGAACCGAAAAATTTTGCGACTCAAACGGTTTCATCTCTTTCACTGTAACCTACTAAAAAGTTCACACTGTGTAATGTGTATACTGTATACAGAAGCTGTTGTACAATGTGTTGCCTATGTCGGTCTGATAATTTTTAAACATAAAAGACAAAACACTGTATAAGAAGAACTTCTGTATACATACTTCGTTGCTAATAAATTATTATTATGGTCGATTCAGACCACAACGCGACGCGTAGATTCATTTATAAATTTGTATTGAATTGACAGACTTGCATGACATCTCACGCAATTAAAGTCTGTCAAATCCATACAAATTTAGAAATGCATCTACGCGTCGCGTTGCGATCTGAATTGACACTTAGTGAGCTGTTGTAAGAGCGACTGTGTGAATCGTTTAATCTCTTTTCTATGACCCTATTCAGTCTGCGTATAGTCAGACTAACGTTAGTATTGACTAACCACACTAAAGCTGTATCTGGCGAGCGATGTGACGGACGGACTGGGCGGGGCGACGGGCAAGCGGCGGCCATCTTGTGCGGCGAGCGCGCGCTGTAACCGCTCAAACCCCGCACCACGGAGGTATCTGCCGGTGATGTTACAATTTAATAAGGCATTGGCTCAATTCTCGTCGACGTCATAAAATTAGGCTTTAAGATAGAAAATTATGGCGACGACGATCCACGCGTTACAAATCTGTCAGCCAACTCCCAAGCGGCCACATGTGGTCGCGAGAACAATAGATTTCCAAGATTCAGTTATGGAAGGATTAAATTGAAGGAAAAAGCGACGATATTCTCATTTACTTATTACGTGTGCCTCTTCTTATATTATAAAATTGTCGTGTCACAATGTTAGTTACCGTACTCCTCTGAACCGGCTTTACTGATTTTTACCAAATTTTATACTCGTATGTATTATATTTAGTAGGTCTGAGAATCGGCTACTGGGCACTTTTTATATTGATAAGTGCATTTCTTGAATAATGAATAGTAAATTATTACAACTCGAGACTGATGGCGACCATTGTTTGTGGGACACGATAGCGATGGACGTTGCTATGGTAACATACTTATTTAGTCACTTCAATAAAATAATATGGGCGAAATATGTACTTTATATTATGGCAAAGCAACGTTTGCCAGGACAGTTAGTAATTGCGTAAAATTATAATATAGCTACTGAACTTGCAAAGGTAATTTGCAAGTAAATATTCTAATTTATTAAGTAAAAGTAAAATATTCGTGCACGATTATTATATCTACGTGTTCCGTGACCGAACTATAGTTGCTTAAAATTACCTAAGCGCTTTCAGTCTCACAATCGGTCCCTTGGCGTCCCGCAGCAGCGCCACCGCTCTGTGGTTAGTTACACCATGTAGCGACACTCCGTCCACCTGGAACCGACAACATAAAAAATATACACACTCTTGAGTTACACATGATTAACACATTTACACTGCATACGAAATATTTTATTAACCCTTCAATTCCCAGTGTCACCTGTAGGTGACAGCAGTTTAATAATTTTTTTCTACCACTTTGAGATTTTATTATTAAATTTTACTACTATTGTTCCAAAGCCAATAAGTATAACTTATATATTTTCTAGTCTGATTACACTTGCCAAATGTTATGTGTCAAATACAATCAGATAATTGGCGCAATTTTCGAGCCGCGTGTGTCAGTGTTATCCTTACGTAATAAAAAGTGAAATAACAATGCCTAGAGCGTAAGTATTGTTTTTTTTTCTTGTTGTATGTAATAAATGAATAAATAGGACATCATATAAAAGTTTATATCAGTCAATGTAACTTATAACATACTTGTTATAACATTTTATTAAAGCTTTTCGTGTTCAAAAAAAATGCGTAAGAGCGGTTTACGGTGCTTGGTCGTTGGATAGCTGTAAACCTTTATTCATAACATTCTACCGTTGGTTTGCATGTACATAAAAGACATCTGTACTTTCGTGAAACAAAACCCTGATTTTTTTCCACTACATAGCAATATGATTAACAGAACTGTCACTCCACGGAATAAATTCAAACTTTTTCTACCTCAATGTAAAATGGACATTTTCAAGCGAAAATGCTTACGTAAATGCTATTAAAATATATAATAAACTGCCTAATCGATTTAAGGAATTACCTATAACTGCCTTTAAAAGAGAGATATCCAAATGGTTGCTAAAACATTGTTTCTATTGTTTAAATGAATACATGTATCATGTGTCAGAGCCAATGTAACGTTCTAAAATTTATTTATCATAATATAAGCAATTTAATAATTAACTTAAGACTTCCATTTTGACTTTCGCATTTTACTATTACCTATGCTATTAATTATTTTTAATTAATTAATTTTCTGACATTACCTTGACATTTTAATACTAACTTTGATAAATATGTAATACTTAATTTAATCCTATCGTTTTTTGTAATTATATAACATAGCTCAATAAATATTCTCGATGTTCAATTGCACGCCATTTGTATGGCAGAATGTACAAGAACAATTTTATATTAATGTTAAGACCTATGTAACACTACATTCTCGCAATAAAATATTCTATTCTATTCTTGGAAATATTACGTGTCACCTACAGGTGACACTGGGCATTATAACAACTGTATTGTTCTAAGTTCCAGTATAGAAGCCTTTTGTACCCTCCATGAGGGTAGCTCTTTGGGGCAAAAAGTGGTGGTTCCCTTTATTTGGGTTTGGCTTAGATGCAGCATGCCAGAATGCATGGCTGATCAAAAGACAGTCAGATAATAATTTGACCTACTGTGACTTCCGGCAAAATGTCGCAACTATATACCTGCAAAGGTATGGAAAGCCACCAACCCGCAACTCAGCATGAGGCCTACCCCTAAATATTCGAGTGCCTAGTGAAGTGAGGAGTGCAGGAACTGCTGTAGATCACTCGCAAATCGACTGCTCTCAAAGAAGGTCATCAACGCACGAGAAAAATGTGTGGCAAATGGAATGTCGGTTTGCACCTATAGTGCAAAGGAGGTTATCAATTCGACGCGTATGTATGTAATATTTCCAGAACTGTCCAGTGTTGTATATATTAATCTATAACAGCTTCTGAACAAATGTGCCAAATTTCAAAAGTGTATGTATGTTTTTATGTTTGTGCACGCATATCTCCGGAACTACAAGTCCGATCTAAATAATTCTATTTTAATTGTACTAGGTATTGTTCAACTTAGGAAATACTGCAAGTTTCATCAAAATCGGTTCAGTAGTTTTTGAGATATGGAATTTTAATTCTCAATTACGTACAATTTTGAAGTCGGTTTTATCTTTTTAAAATACAGTTATTATCATAAAAAATATTTTTTTATCATTCACAGAAACTACTTTCGACCCAAAAAAAATGTTATATATTACAAATAAATATATATCATTTATATAATTTAGCTTCTTATTCCTACTTAGCTCCTGCTTACAAACTGCTACTTGCTAGCAATCTGAATCTCACAATACCCAGTGTCACCTATAGGTGACACCCTAATTTTAAAAAAAAACGGGCTTTTGTTTTTTTTTTTACACTTACATTTTTTGTCATAAACAAATGTATTAATGGTATTTTATCCCAAAAAAAACAAATATCTATATTAACTTGCACTTGGGAATTGAAGAGTTAAATATATCAAATCTTCCAAACAGGTATACTGTACTCGGCGAAACATGGCGGTCAGATGTTGTCAATATCGCCGGTTACACGGTCAAATTTTCATCTGATCCATCAATCCGGTACAGATTGACGAAAATTTGATCGTCTAACCCACGGATTGATGGATTGATCGTATTTTTATTATGAACTTTTTATAACCATCAATATTCCGTCAATCAGATTGATGGATCAGATTGATGAAAATTTGACTTGTGACAATCGCGTCCTTGTATAGAAAATGACAAGTTTTTGACAGGGAGTCAATGACCGCTACCGCCATGTTTCGCCGAGTACAGTATAGTAACTAGTTTAAATCGTAAGGGCTCAAAGAAATACTGTTAAATTCTATCCTATTTTCTATTCGATAGATCAAGGGGTGAAATATATGTTATTCTAGTTACGTTCGGAAAATAAACTAACGTAATCATCACAGTTTAGAATCTTATATTTTCTAATTCGATTAGTGTCTTAAATATTATTTAAATTTTAACGTAATCCGGGTTAGAGTACAATCTGCATAATAAGGCTTGCATTAATTTATTCCCTCGTTATGACAGCTCCGTCCAATAAACAGTAAGGTCAGCAGCGGCATAACTATCCCATCGCAGGACACCGTCGGGGTCGAGACGTGACGCCTGACGTGTACCGACAGCAAAACAACTGATTTATTAAAAAAGTTTCTTTTTTGGAGTTATAATATAATTTTGTACTAAATGTTTCCTGCAACTTCATTCGTTAACTACACTGTAATAAATTATGGTTCGTACAAATTCCCGCAATAAGCTGTCCTATGTCATTTACCAGGTCCTAAACCTAATTTATACGAAAATTTCTCCAAGTGGGTTCAGAGATTTGAGAGTGAAGAGGTAGCAGACAGACATAATGTTTAATTTATAATATTTGTATGGATTACCTTACGACATTGTGTTATTCATTGCATTGATTTAAGAATAATGCATGTTGATTGGTGAAAATATTTTGTTGACCACTGAAGTTGTTATTTTAACAGAGCATTATTTAGTCCATGCTACGTAAAAAGTAAACTGTACGACCTAATATTATTTGTTATTTCCAAACTCTCTATTACAATTTTCAGGACAGCAGTTAATAGGTCACGACTTTTTGCTTGGCATTTATAAGTGACATTTACCACACTATTATTCAAAAGGGTAAATTTTCAAGGGTTTTTAATCGTCTAGCATTAATTGTTAAACTGACAGGCTATAGAATTACATTACTTATTTATTTGAACCTCATTTTACACAATATACGTACCTTTCTTATAATTAATTGGATAAAAAAAACAAATTCTCCATTACTATGACAACCACGCAAGGGCTAATTTCAGTTCAGAGCTAGAAACATTTTACCTACTTTTCATAATATAATTCAAGTAGATGTGCTGACGGTACTCAAATAGAGGGTCTGATTGTTAACAGCGAGCGCCATTGTCCAGGTTTATGCTAACGTCAACACTCAACGAAAACTCGCAACTACTGCAAAAAGTCTATGAACTTTTTCATTCTTTCATTGTGCTTTGTGATTTTCTTTTATTATAAGATTTTAAAATATTATATTTATACTAGCTGATCCGGCAAACGTTGTTTTGAAATATAAATTATTTCTAGTATCAATATAAAAAGTATATAAATAACACTTTTTGCTACATACGTAAAAAATAAAAGTACGTAAAAATATACATAATATTCTATAAAGACTGTAGAGTGCCTCTTAAAAAAAACTACTAAAGACGCTACTTTTGCTTTGTTAAAAAAATGTCCATTTAAATTATTTTACAAACTTAAGCTTTCAGTACAATGTTTACTATAGCAAATAAAAGTAACAATTTATTTGCTGACGGTACGTAATTGTCGATTCAGGGGACATACAAATGCGAGTTAACTCGAACCTTACTCTGTTACTGTGTAAAGATTGCCTCGTTCCAGAGATAAGGTTTATTCTTTTCTCTCACTACTTTCAAGTAAATTTTCTCACAAATGAAAAGTAATTTTAGCGTCGCAATGCCGTTTAATAAAAGTGCTAAGTTGTTCGTTTAAAATGAATTTGTATTTTTAATTCCGTGGACTGCATATAGGTGATAATATTTTGTTGTGTTCTGACTTCTGACTGAGACTCTAGTGCCAGAATGAGAACTGTTTTTCGAGAGTTTGTATTTTTACTTTTTATATCTGGAATGTAGGGTCTGCTAAAGTCTGATCGCGAATCATAAATGAACATCGATTTATCGCTCTTCTCTCTTGTTCTATCGCGTAAGTATAGAAACGAGAAAATTCCATAGATATTATTATTATTATTAATACCTTTTCCGCTTGAAAGAAAGAGGCAAAAGCGATACGTCATTCTCTTTTCTTTAAATTTCTTCATGATTCGCGACCAGACTTTATCGCACCCAGAATCTTAAAAAAAATATTATACACACCTCTCGAAGAACAAAACCCTCTTTCTGTGCGTAGTCGGTTAATATTTACCTCAACTATCCTATCGTTGACTTGTATTTTGCCACACAAGTCGGCGGAGCTGCCCTCGCTTATACTCTTCACGAAGATTCCACTCAGCTCTTCTGAAAAATTGAAATTAATTGTTACTTCAGAGCACTGTTCATATAAAATGTTAGCGAGCAAAAACTAAAAGGATGTGGCCAGTTTTGCTCGACCTAGATAAAGAGAAATAAGTCTTCATTGTAAGACGTGTGAAAGATAAAATAAAGTAATGGTTTTTCTAGCCACAACAAATTTTAAACAATTGAGTACTGCCAGTTAAAATTTTAGATAAATAAAAACACGCAATGCCAGTTAAATTTTAGATAATTGTAACCTGGAAATCACTCTTGTAGTTTTCTTATGTAATATAAGTAATAAAAATCATTTGAAAATAATTCAAAATCAGAAGATGGGCTTGCATACTTTGTCGGAATTAACTTTATACAGTAGCACATTTAAAAAAACTAGATTTTGCTGGACGTTGGTGGTAAGTTTTAAAAAATTAAAACGTTAAGATAACAAGCCGTTGGGGTACATGATAAAAGCGTTTTCGGAATCGAAAACTGCCCCGGGGCAGGGCAGGCCGAATGGATACGAAAATAGCCGAAGTTTAAATAACTACGTATTACTAGTACCTACTAAGCCTAAGGGCCAATCCACACGTACCACAACCACACCACGTCGCAACGACAAAATGCCGTCAAGCAGTGGTTACGTGTGAGTGGTGTCGCTGTAGTTTTTTGTAGTTGCGTTGTGGTACCAACAAAATGTCGACGCGGTTGTGTTGTTGCCAGTAGTTGCGATGTGGTTACGTACGAAAGTCAATGAAACGGAGGGGGGAAGAACGCGGGCGGTGTGCACGCACTGTCGTTGCATCGACGCAACGTTGTGGTTGCGATGTGGTCGGCCACTAGTTCGCTTGTGGTTGCGATGTTGTCGGTATCACACAAGCGGTCGACTACGACTGCAAAATGTGGTACGTTCAAAGTCCACTTCATTTACAATACAAAATATACGCCTGACCACGTGGTGTGGTTGTGGTATGGTCTTGGTACGTGTGGGTTGGCCCTAAGTGCTTCGTTGATCACCGGTTTTGTTCGGCTTCTTCCGTATCCATTCGGCCTGCCCTGCCGCGGGGCAGTTTTCGATGTCAAAAACGGTATAAGGTGGTACCTTGCTCGCAGACGTATCCGGCGACGGTGATGCCGAGGCCGGCGGCGTCCTTGCTCAGCGCCACTTCGTAGCTCAGGGTCTCCGGCGACCCGCCCCGCGCACCCCGCACCGCCATGTCCAGTGGCAGTCTGTGGACAGACATACATAACAATACCATCCTCTTTAAATGACAGTTGGTTTCAGTGCCTTAGGTTGACACTATACGGAATCCAGCCAGGAAAAATGCAGCTGCCTTACTCCCGACAGAATCAGAATCGAATCAGCTCGATCTCAAAGTACTTTTGCTACTACCGATATATTATATACTAGCGTAAAATCGTGCTGCAGCTCAATTTGGAACTAATTCGATCTCAACGGCTTTTCCCGTTCCTGACAGCTATACTAGCGCACGATCGTGCTGCGGCTCAATTTGGAACTAATTCGATCTCAACGGCTTTTCCCATTCCTGACAGCTATACTAGCGCACGATCTTGCTGCGGCTCAATTTGGAACTAATTCGATCTCAACGGCTTTTCCCATTCCTGACAGCTATACTAGCGCACGATCTTGCTGCGGCTCAATTTGGAACTAATTCGATCTCAACGGCTTTTCCCATTCCTGACAGCTATACTAGCGCACGATCTTGCTGCGGCTCAATTTGGAACTAATTCGATCTCAACGGCTTTTCCCATTCCTGACAGCTATACTAGCGCACGATCTTGCTGCGGCTCAATTTGGAACTAATTCGATCTCAACGGCTTTTCCCATTCCTGACAGCTATACTAGCGCACGATCGTGCTGCGGCTCAATTTGGAACTAATTCGATCTCAACGGCTTTTCCCATTCCTGACAGCTATACTAGCGCACGATCTTGCTGCGGCTCAATTTGGAACTAATTCGATCTCAACGGCTTTTCCCATTCCTGACAGCTATACTAGCGCACGATCGTGCTGCGGCTCAATTTGGAACTAATTCGATCTCAACGGCTTTTCCCATTCCTGACAGCTATACTAGCGCACGATCCTACTGCAGCTCAATTTGAAACTAATCAGACTCGTAAATCAAAATCGTATTAGTTCGGGGATAAGACTATAGATTACATGAGATAACATGACAATCGAGTTTTATATGCTCTGAATTTTCAGGATACTGGATCTATATTAGGTTTGAGATGTTGCTAGTGTAAGCATAACACGCCAAAAAAGTTAGCGTGAAGATAGTCCTAATAAATAGGAAAGAATAATAGAATCATAAATAAAAGACTATGAGAAAGACACATACAAACACATACAACTTTTTAGCGCGGTAAAATATAAAATTCTCGCGTGATATTCGCACATACAGAGTCGCGGTCCGCGGAACACTCGCATGTGATAAAAACAATCAACATAAAAAAGCTTCATCTGTCAGATTATAATATTTATTATAACATAACCTTAGTTCTCGTCCAGGCGGCCTAAATATAACAATAGCGGCCCACGCACGCCCTATGCATAATTTACCCGCCCTTGTTAATGTCGCTTCCCCAGGGAACACGACCATTACCTATAGCAGCTGTGAAACCCAAATATTTTATGAACTTAAGACTTTTTATTGCAAAATATAGTACGATTTCCATAGCAATATTACAATAGACTAGATGTTCCACGCGGCTTCGCCCGCGTAATTTAGGAATCTCACGCAACCGTACATTTTTCCGCAAAAAATAGCCTATGTCCCTTCACGTGGTCTATTCTTCATGTTTGCCAAATAACATAAAATTTGCTTCAGTAGTTCTTAAGTTCTTTTCATATCATTTTCCCCGTTTTTTCCATATTTTCCTCTATTTCTTCGCTCCTATTAGTCTAAGCGTGCTAAAATATAGCCTATGGCCTTCCTCGATAAATGGCCTATTTAACACTGAAAGAATTTTTCAAATTGGACCAGTAGTTCCTGAGATTAGCGCGTTCAAACAAACAAACTAACAAACTCTTCCGCTTTATAAAATTAGTATAGATATTATATAGCCGCCTAGACAAATAACGATAGACCATAGCTATAACAGAACAAAGCCATAGACAATTCCATAATCATGGAGATTGTCCCTGGTTACGGCATGCAAATATAACGGCCGCCATTCCGCCTTTACGACTAGCCAATCTCATTGAAAGCAGTTTCATTACTGCTATTTTTATTATGATATATTTTAAACAACACTACGTAGAGGGAATTTGCTTTATTTTATTGTTCGAAATAGGCGTTATATAAAAGTTATCTCTCTTTCATAAAACATAATATTGTCAGATGGTATTTTATAGTCTATTAATAATGATAGTCATAGGAAACCAACCCTTGCGCGACGAGCTAGTAAAAATTTATTATTTGATAATATTATGTCGCTTCGTCTCATCTTATTTTATCATGCGAGTCCATAATCTACACATATAATAATAATAATAATAATAATAGTTTATTTTCAGACACAGAAGTCCATATTCTAATTGATTTTGTGACAATAAAATTATATTATACTAACAAATTTTGTGACAATAAAATTATACTATACTAACAAATAATCAAAATGCAGCTCATCTTGCTACCCTGATGTGTAGCTCAGTGAGTCTGCGAAGGAGTGCAGAGTCAATTCGCTCCGCTATCATCTTCAGGACCCCATTCCGTCTATCCCGAACTCTATGCACTACTGACGCTACCTTTTTCCGCATAATCGCGTAGAAATCGTCGACTCCTGCAACGGCAAACATCCCGGATGCACTGCAGTACCGAGGGAGCCGCAATAGAGACCTGAATATGTTATTGTAGAGGACCCGCAAGGCGCCATAGGTCCGTTGAGTAAAGCTGGCCCACAGACCACAGGTGTAAAACGTCTGACAAAATGCTTTAAAAGGCGTTATCTTGACAGGCGCTGTACACCTGGCAAACCTGTGTGCCAGCATATTACCGCGGATCGATAGCGCCCTGCGCTCCCTCTCAATATCCTCCTCATCACTGAGAGTATCTGTCACCACGTGACCGAGGTATTTAAATTTTGTAACACGACTCAAAGGTACTCCGTTAAGTAAAGGTGGTGGACAATCTTGATGATTGAAAATCTTACTATTGCATTTAAATTTCATGTACTCACACTTACCAGCATTGTACTCTAAGCCGTGTTCAATAGCGTACCTCTCACAAATTTTTAACAACCTGTTAAGACCACCGATTGAGGGGCTCAGCAGTACCATATCATCAGCATAGCTTTAAACATACACCATCAATATGACATCCAGTATGAGTACTGCTGAGCTCCTCAATCAACTGGTTTACATAAATATTGAATAATCGGGGCGAGGTTTTTCCCCCTTGTCTCACCCCACACTCTAAGGAGTAATCCTCAGAGAGTGCATTACCCCACCTAACACAATTCCGTTGATTACTATACCAATACGTCAATAGCTCAATTATATAATTTGATACGCCAAGTTTTCTTAGCTTTGCCCAAAGCTTCCCATACGATACTCTATCAAATGCCTTGGACAAATCCAAGAAACATGCAAAGATCGGCGTTTTTCGTTTGGTATAGTAATATCACGTAACAAGTGTGGAATAGCCATTTACTATGGAATAGCTTATTCGGAAGTTTGGTTGCTGCTCTTCATACTCGGTATGAAGAGACCAACAAACAAACATGCAACATGCATGCCAAGCTTTCTGATACTTCCCACTAGCGGGTGGTCATGGTACTCATATTGACGCTTTAGCTTTTTATAACACAATTTTAACTTCGACACACCAGAATAAAAACCATGAGCAGCCGTTGATATTCTTACTAAGATCCCAGTAAATAGTGAAAGAGACCCTTGAGTCTAGAAAGTAGAGATGATAAGAATAGTTAACATAATAAAGACTTTATTAGGGTTCCGTGCCCAAAGGGTAAAAACGGGCCCCTATTACTGAGACTTCGATGTCTGTCCGTCTGTCTCCAGGCTGTAACTCAAGAACCGCTATAGCTAGACTTCTGAAATTTTCACAGATTGTGTATTTCTATTGCCGCTATAACAACACATAATTTTACGCGCAACATTAAAAATGCAATAAAATTAATATTTAAGGGGGGCTCCCCTACAACAAACGTGATTTTTTAGGTTTTTTCGCTCGTAATCAATAATGGTAACAGCTAGGCACTTAAAACTTTCACAAAATCCTTAATTATATTTGTACTTTAATAATAATAAAATGAAATATAAAAATTAAATTGAATAAAATTTAAATTAAGTAAATTAAAAAAAAAAAAAAACACAAGTTTTTGCCTACTTTCGCTCTATACCGGAACGGAACCCTTCGTGCGCGAGTTCGACTCGCACTTGGCCCTTTTTTATTATACAAGGCAACATTTTTCCGAGAAAATCCAATTGTACTCGGGCCGGGAGAGCCGTAATTACTTCAGCGTCGCTTTTAAAACCGATTATCTCGTGAAACCGACACTAGTTGAGCAATCGTGAAAAGTGTTCCAAACTTCATACTTAGCTCATCTTATTGACACCAATTTTTACTTCGTATAATTGGAAAATAAACTGTATTTTCAGATAGAATAATTTAACTTTCGGTCAGTAAATATTACGGTTTTAACAACAAACAGAAATTCACTACTAGATAAAGGTTTGGAGACAAAGTGAGAAAGAAAATGTAACTTTTGGGCTTTACTATATTCTATCAGTATTCTTGTAGCGTCTACAAAATAAGTTTAATCTACGAAAATAATGCGTTATAATGTAGACAAAACACAGCTGTTCTACCAGGCGGCTACGCCCGCCTGGTAGAACTGTGTTTTGTTTAAAATTGGTTGACCAAAATTGTGGTTGACCAAAATTATGGTCGAGAAACTCGAAATAAAATAAATCATTGCGATTCTTGACTTTCACTATTCAGTCATTTGACATTCCGACCCCCAAGCATTGAACAGAATGATGAACTGAACTGGTGCCAGAATGTATCTTATGCTACGGCCACATTGTCGCGCGAAGATTCACGTCACGTTGCCGCGATAAAATCTTCGTGCTTAGCCACATCAAATATAACTTCGCTACATCGCGCAGCTCGGCGTCTTGCAAATACAATGAACTGAAGCGCCCAAAGTGTAGCCAACCGAACGAACTTTGTCGCGATAAAAGTCTTTGATGTACCACAATATACCGACAGCGTCGCAAAGAGCGTTCGTATTCGCAATACTGATTCGCGATACAGCGAATTACTTGGCCAGACATGTCGCGACAACGCAAGTCGTTGGCGTTTTCGCGTTTTCGCGATAGTGTGGCCGGTAGTGTAGCCTAAAAAACCTAAGCTTATTACCTGGGCGGCTGCGGCGGCGGCGGCTCGGGCGCGGCGATGAGCGGCGGCGGGCGCGGGGAGGGCGCCAGCGCGCCGCGCGGCACCACCGCCACTATAGACGCCACGGGCTGCACATTAACCTCATGTTATAAAGGGACTTGATGCAAATAAGGCCTGTAGCGCATATACTTCACACACGCATAGACGACAACCCCACGACAGCAAATAGTGCCCGAGAGGTCCGCTCACACGAATTCTTACTTCATTACGGATGTGTCAGCTCGATTATAGGTAAGACGAGATATTATGAGACTTTATGATGTGGCAATTTTTCAAGAATTTTAGAGACCAAAAAGAAATTATAGAGATATACAACAGCGTAACATAAACTTCGTGTCAGCTCCATTATACTCAAAAATAGGCACTAATTTATGTTGAGTGTTGATACACTTTTTTATGAAGTTCCGTGACAGCACGTGAGAGTAATGGTTATAATATTATGGAGATACACAATTTCACAAAAGCTTAAAGTTAAATAGCTCCTGTAAATTCGCCGAGCAAAGAGTAAGATCAAAGCCTGCATAAAGCTTTTACATATTAAAGACGTAACGCACGAGTAACCTCTCGGTTCTAACAAGTATGTATGTTACGAGCAAAGTCAAGGTTCACAAACAACATATTTCAAGGACTGCCTATAGTCCTTTTGTATATACATATCTTTATCAGACACTTTTGTTTGAAGGGATTTTGTAGTGTACACTGTACACTGTGCATATTAAATGTATCCGACTATTTTACAAAGTTATAATACTATTCATCATTCAGCCTTCAGTCTCGAAATTAGCGGGCAGCGGGGAAAGATAAATACGATAATGTCCATATAAATCTATAGTCTATACGAGTACTACTACTCTATACATTCTCAAGCCCATTCGTCAGAGACATTCGTCTAACTCAATTCGTCATGTGACTTATTTTTGACCACGAAATTCCTCCATCATCCATCAACTCAAATTGCAACTCCTCACCCGATGGTGCAGCCGCTCCTCGATGATGGTGGGGGGCTGCGGCAGGTCGGGGGCGGGGGGGTCGCACAGCGCGCCGAACCCCTCGTGCCCCGCCTCCGCCAGCCCACGCTCCAGCTCCAGCGGGTCTGCCAGCAGACGCGTCGGCACCACCGGCGCAGGAGATGCGCCGAGCTGTAATAACAAGTATGTGAGCCTGGTATGTGGAGTACTTAGTGTTAGTGGCGAAGCAAGACCTACATATTTTGATACGGGCAAGATATGTTTTGCGAGACCCCTGATAGACAACGCAAGAGGACGGATTTTCTTGAGAGAAATATTTTTTAATAGTCGTAAAATTATGTGTATTAAAACTCGTAAATCCTAAAAAACCGCTCCATGTTTAAGGGGCGCGAGGCCTCTTGGACCGCGAGGCCGTGGGCGGTGGCCCAAGTCACCCACGTCTTATGCCGCCTCTGAGTAGTGTAATACTGTTAGATACGTATGAGTACCTAGTACTGTTATGTTACGGTGCAGGCACAGAGTACTTTAATTATATAGGAAGGTGCAGGCGACCCGCCTAACGACTGGCATAACGAGTTTTTTTTTTTACAATAAACATTAAAATTTGCCAAACTGCGCAGCATGTGAGCCTGCTGCGTTAGCGCTGTAACATCACTAGTTGAATTATGTGAACCTGGTAACAGCGAAGCGACACTGCTACCTTGCGCGATGACGCGTTGCTCTGTCGCAGTAATGTACAGTGTTGCTGCAACGCCGCAACGCTGCTGTTGCGTACAATGCGTTATTGCGTTTCGACGACGCAACGCGTCAAAGAAATATGTTGTGATTCTAGATGGTCAACACTGACAGTAGTAATAAGTAGATAATTAATATAACACTGTTTTACTCATAAAGTTAATATACCTATCGGAATAGAGAAACAAAGGCCGGAGCAAGCGAGATGTCACTATCAGTAACACTGCGTGGTAGAAAGAGAAGCGTGATTTGAGGTTGCATAGCTTTTTTTTCATCTGTTTGACAGTCTGTCTGACCCTGTGCCGATCGTTGATCTCAGAAAAATTGTGATTTCAAGTTAAATAATGAATATTTTTTAGAATTACTGCTCTAGAAACATGGTTACATGTTCGAGGATTGACTGTGGTACCACACATCGAAAAAACCCGGACAAATATTCATTTCACAGGTGAATTATTCTACATCGACAGGACCTTTTTTTTTTTTTTATAACGCAGAGAAATGCATTACGCATTCGACGCAGGGGATGGGGACTCCCGCTGCGGATATGTGGGGCTCATCGCGGCGAAGATGGTATGTGCCGCGATCCTACCCACTAAAACTCTGCGACGCTCCTCTCGCCAACCAAGACGAAGCCACGGGCACGACACACCCACCGCAACTCCGTCAGTGGCCGTCCGACCTTTGTCAGACCACACTCATTTGGGGGCGCTTCTCGCCCCGCAGGCCGACAGAGGCCCCACTTGGGGCTTGCTTGGGCCCGCCTTCTCTGGTGTCACGATGCACGGAGCATTTTGTGCATCGTGACTCACTCTAGGACTCGAATTTGATGACGGCGTCCCCACGCCGCCACCACGAGTACCCCGGCTAGGGTGGATCATTGTGCTGGCGTCGCACACGTCTCCGCCTTAGCCGTCTCGAGGGGTCGACCGCCTCCCTTTCCCTGATGCGTTCGGCCTCCTCCTTAGCAGCCATAACCTCCTGGGCGAAGGTGTCAACTGCCGTCCACGCGGTCTCGCTACTCAGCATTGCACGAATGATAGCTGGTAGCGAGAGATCCCGTCCAATTGCGGCTACGAGGGCCGCACGCTGTCCTGTCCATGAGGGACAGACCATCACAGTATGTTCGGCCGTGTCCCTTTCGTCTCCACAATGATGACACCTAGTGTCATTCTCTCTCCTCACTATCTCACACAGGTACCGACCAAAACAGCCGTGCCCGGTCAGCACCTGTGTCAGACGGAAGGAGAGTGCGCCGTATGTCCGGGTGATCCACTCTTTCAGGAGCGGGCGTATGGCCGTTATTAGGGCAACGCTCACCTGCGGCTCTTGAAGCCGCTCCTCCCACAGGATCAATGTCCTTTCCTTCGCCGCTTCACTCCACCGACGTACGGCGTCCGGTAGGGGGTTGCCGCCCCCGGCGCGGACCTCTGCGCAGCGCCAGTAAACGTCGGAGAGGGCTCTCGCTTGTAAGTCCCAAGGGACGCTTCCAGCAAGTAGGCAAGCCGCATCCCTTGAGATCGTCCGGTATCCGCGAACCGCTCTTGTGGCCATTACGCGCTGAAGCCTCCCAAGACTTAGCGCATTTTTAGGTGACAAGTTTCCAGCCCATATCGGCGCTCCGTACATGGACATTGAGCGGATAACACCCATGTACAAGCGCCGACAGCCCAGGCTCGGGCCCCCGAGATTCGGGAGTAGAGTCGCCAAGGCCCCCGCAGATCTCGTGACCTTTTCGGAGAGCCGACGGAAATGCTCCCCGAAAGTCCAACGCCCGTCCAATACAAGGCCCAGGTACGTCATCGACGGCGATATGGCAATCCTCGTTCCGCCCACGACAATCTCCAAACCCAGTGGTGGCGCATTCCTGGGCCCATAGAACATAACGGCCTCGGTTTTGTTCAATGCAACTGTGAGGCCCAACGCTCTAATTCGGTGAACTGTCTGTGCGATAGCTGCTGTCGCCCGAATCACCGCCTCTCTATGCGTTCGTGCGCGAACAACCACACATGTATCGTCTGCGTAACAAACCAACTCAGCTCCAAGTATGAGTACAACACGGAGAACCCAATCGTATCCGATGTCCCACAGGGTCGGTCCCAGAGCCGATCCCTGTGGGACACCGCAATCGACTTCCAGCTCCTCCCATCCGTCCTGCATCGGGTACTGAACCGACCTTTCGGAGAGGTAATTTTTGATGGTCCGGCGTAAATAACGCGGCACCCCGTGGTACTCTAATCCGGCTTCGATGACGCTCCAGGGCATGGAGTTAAATGCGTTGGAGATGTCTAAGGACACTGCCAACACAACTCCACCCCGGGACGTCTCCTCCTCAACTAAGTCACGCAGACGAGCCACTGCGTCAATTGTGGACCGGCCGCTCCTGAACCCGTACTGGGAAGGACTAAGGTTTGGCCCGGTGCACTCCAAATGGCGATTAATTCGCGCCACCATTACCCTCTCCAACATCTTGCCCGCTTCGTCCAAGAGCACGATGGGACGATAGGCCGATGGCTGATCCTCTGGCCGCCCGTCCTTGCGCAGAAGAACCAGCTTGCCTGTTTTCCAGCGCCGCGGTACTCGACCCTGGACCAAACAATTGGTCAAAGCGGTGAGTACCTGTGGCTCCATGTGCTTCATTGCTGCACTCCAGACACGACCCGGCACGCCATCCAGGCCTGGGGCCGTGTTCTTCGAGCCCATTTTGTGCACCACCACGGCCAACTCAGCTGACGTGACAGGTGGTATCTCCTCCTCTACAACTTCAGCCCCGGAGTTCTCCATTCGCGGAGCTACGAGGGGAGAACAGTTAGCCCCACGTGGAAACAAGGTCGACAGGACCCGACCTCGGATCTCCGGCTCTATTGTCTGCGTGATTGGGGCGGCTGCAGGACGCAGCTTTTGGCGTACCCACTTGTACGGTCTGCTCCACGGACCCTCCTCGAGTGTCCGTAGCCAATCCTGCCAGGCGTCTGCCTTTGCCTGCAGTATGGCATTGCGAAGGGTGAGGCAGGCCGTACGATACGCAGTGTACAAGTCCTCCTCCTCTTGCTGATCCCTTGTTCGGCGTCTGCGATACCTCTTATAACGGCGACGGGCCGCCGTACACTCTTGCTGTATGCGTAGTAGCTCAGGGCGCCACCAATACATCTGGCGCCGCGGCCTAAAAGTCCCTACACGTGGCATAGAGGCGTCGCAGACGCCTTGCATTGCCTTCCTTAACCACTCCTCACAGTCGTCAACATTCTCGGACGGCAGAGGCACCCAGGATGCGACAATCGCAGCCTCGTCGAGAAGCTCCCGGTCCATCTTCTTCAGAGACCATCTAGGTCCGCCACTGGTCGGCCTGGGACTGTCTGACCCTGAACATCGACAGGACCTAGTTTTAAGTTTATTTTTGCCAATTCCCTACGAGTTATTGGTATTGATTTTCATAATTCACTTCTTTAAATATTTATTTATATGGAAAACATAACTTGACTAGCCATGGTGCACAATTTATGGATATTTTGTGTAAACAATTTTCATCTATTTTACACTAGGGCTGCACCAAGTTATCGATAAGTAGTATCGATATGAAAATATTTTTTAGTTAAGTATACTAATTATCTAGGAATGTTGAAATAATAACATACTCATCCGTAGTTTATAATAATTAGTTTAAGTATATTAATAAACTATCATACATAATTTATCGCTTTTAAGGTTCCGCTCCCAAAGGGTAAAAAGTCCTAGTAGTGGGGTCCCGCTCCACTACTAAGACTTCGTTGCCTGTCCGTCTGTCCATCCGTCCGTCCGTCTGTCTGTCTCCAGGCTTTATAACAAGAACCGCTATAGTAATAGACTTCTGAAATTTCCACAGATGTAATGTCATCCTACATCCAATATCGCTGCTCATCCAAGATAGGGGAATAGTTAAAAGCACTTCCGCAAGATGGGCATCTAATAAAAGGGCTCATTGAGAGTGAATTGAAAATTAATAGGGTCGAGTGAAGTCGTGTCGTGTCGTGTACTGATGTGACGTGACGTAACCTATCGTGTCGTATCGTGTCGGGTTTTAGAAAATGCCCGGTTGAAACCGGTCACCCTTCATGCGCGAGTCCGACTCACACTTGGCCAATTTTTCAGATTTCCTGCTGACCTGGATACCAGAAATTCATGGCTTAAAATAATTAACCGTCCAAACTGGACTCCGAAGAAAAATTCATGGATACTTAATTATGCAGCAAGCATTTTGAAGAAAAGTCATATTTTACTTCAAAATTACAATTTTATTATATATCTATGCAGTTTTATTTTATCCCATTTTATTATTTTTACAATCTTACAATTATTATTATTCCATGATCGATATTTTGTCGAATTACAAGACGTTTGTACATCACTGACACGCACACGTAAACATAATTGTATACACAGATGTAAATCAAATTTTGGTTAAGCTTGACAGCTCGGGATTGTTTCTCTATTCCGATAGGTATATTACCTTTATGGTTTTACTTGACTGTGACATAACTGGTTTCCAATTCCTGAAATTGACGCCTTATATGAATGTTCACTAACAACGCAAATATGATTTTGAATATTCACAAATGAATTGCGAAAAGCCTGCGATTCCCGCGAATCATAATTAGACAGTGATTTGATCGGAAGCAGCGTAATGGATGACAGTCAGGAATCGGGATTGACTTCCGGCGAGCCGCCATGAGCCGGATATTACGTGCAAGCCGGACAGAGCGCGCCGATTTACAACTGTAAACAATACGACGAAAAGCACGTCGTACTAATGTCAAAATTAACGAACGCGAACGTCGTAATATCTTTTTAACAAAACCTCGGACTATCTTTCTCTTTTGTTCCATATTATGAATGTTACTAAAATTTTGTTCTGATTTTAGATTCAGATTAAACTTGAGCCTAGACGATAATTAAAAACTTGGATTTAACGAAAATAAACTCAAATAGCATTATTTCCTATTTCATTTTGACCAGAAAACTTGATAGAAAATAAAGTCAGATAAAAAAGCACCACTAAATACCTGGAGCACCGATGCCATAGCCATCGATAAGTTCTCAACTTTAAGCATCCAAAATAAAGTCATTGTAATATTATATGAGATCGTCGAAGCCATCCTATGTTACTTAAGTTTGAGAAGAGCACTCGATTGCATATGCAGGAGTTTCAATGCATTCCTACTTCGAGAGTCGACAGTACTCGCTGCGAGATTGCTTTAGAAGATAAAGATATCTCTTCAACGACTGTAAATTCTCTCATTTTCGCTCTAAACTTTAGAAAGTTCGAAAAGAAAAGAACTTAAAGATTCTTTTATAAAATACTATTTTTATAAGAATTTACGTACTTGGTGTTTTTAGCTATTATTAATACTAAATATTACAGTAACTTCGTAATGCTAATAATATATTTTATAACAATAAATTAAACATGTCAATGAATGAAAGTTAAATTTGTTTTCATCTAAGTCTTGTTCAACATCAAATAATTTTTATACTTGCACAAAATATGCGAGATAAAAAAATTCATTTTCCCCTTTCAAAAGATCATTAAAAAGGTGACATAGTTGCTACTGGAGTGGGTACAAAAAGACTAGCCTCAATCTAAAGAGGTGCTCGAGACGCGAAGCCTTGCCGCGGGGGCGATCTAAGATACCTTTTAAACTTACTTTTCATAATATATTGCATCAATTTATTTTACTTTTCAGTATAAAATGGCTCTTGCAAAATAAACTGGCTTTTAAGCTTTTTAAGCGACTTTTAGAATACCACGTCCACTACATAGCTTTTGTGTAAGTAAAAAAATATAACCGCACAACGCAAATTTTTAACGAAAAAGGTAGCTAAAGCTTACCTGTTTATATGCACCACTAAAACTTTTTACGCCTGGGAAATCCGGCGTATGGGAATTTAATAAAGTTGTTTACGAAGCTTAAAAGTCTCTCATGGAGCTTTCATAGCATTAACTCGCGGAGTGCTGTAAAAAGCTTTATAAATGTATCGTAAAACAAGACTACTAATGTTTCGCTGAAGCACTCCACGGCGCGTACGGTCTGAAGATATGCTATAACATACGAATAATAAATACTATGGAAGAACACAATACTATGCATACGTAAATTTGCATTTCGTGAAACTGTCGTCCTTGCAGTAATTGGTTATCAAACTGGGATCGGTCATACAGATTTCATTGCGTACGTATTTATGACAGTAATTGGAGCCATATTTCAGCAGTTAAATGAGAGTTACCGTTCTGTACCGTATTGTATTTCGACGGCTATAACTCATAATATTGCTCATATTAGCTCACTCGCGTACGTGCTACGTGCTTCAACCCCGGTAATAACATCAATAACGCTATTAGTGGTTTTCAATGCCTTGATAAATGTATCAAAATGTTACGGAACTGTAACGAGTACGCGGTGGGCCGAAACTGATGTTTTGATTTGAGCTAAATTTAAATTGAGGTGAGTTATAGAGCTTTGGCGTTGTTTTAACTCTCTTTATGCCGGCTTCACTAGTCGCTTTACATACACGTAGATCGTCATATCCGTACTAGATAAACTACGATAACATGGCGCGCCCCTCCTAAATTCAAAACGTTTGAAGTGCGTTGTCAAAACGTTTGATGTGCGTTGTCTTGCGCGGTTGGCTAGTTATGATTAGTTGACCAACAAATCTTGGTAATAACTAATAAGTGACATTAAGTGAAATATTACGAGTTCTGCTTGATTGGTTGAATACTTACTACATACAAACTCTTTCATAGGGATGTGACTACACACATTGAAACAGTAATTTGGAGGGGCGCGCCATGTTATCGTAGTTTATCTCTAGATGTTGTACAGGCTAGAGTTTCCCTCAGCCAGTTCTCACCACTGATCATTTGGGTTGCACATAATGACGGGTTTGATATCCCTAAACTTATGTCATATCCACACCGCGCCACCGCAGCAGCACGTCGCCGCCAGCACTCACCGGCTGCTGCTGCGCCGTGCCGCTGTGCGCCGGGCGCGCGACCAGCAGCCGCACGCAGGCGCCGCACTGTCGCAGCACGGCCGCCGCCTGCCGCGCGCACATGCCCACCACGCACACCGCGCCGATCCGCAGCAGCATGTCGCCGCTGCGTAGGCGTCCATCCTGCGATAAAAAATTGACACGATTTCAAAACCAGATTCAAACAGTCGACTGTATATTATTATGGTAAACATTGACCATAGTAGGTGATAAACCAAGGTGAAGATTTAGTCATAATTAAGACATAATATCTAATATATATAAATCTCCTGTCACGATGTTTGTCCGCGATGGATTCCTAAACTACTTAACCGATTTTAATGTTTTTTTTAAATGTGTGCTTTTTTTTTAAATGTGTGCTTTTTTTTTGGAGTTTACTCCTTAAGAATCGATTTTCATGTATAAGGCGCCCGGTATGAGAAAAATCCGAGGGGTAAAACTTACTAACAAGTAACGAAAAATCGTGTCACGTTTTTGGTGCGCACCTTTAGTGCGCAACTTTCTAATTTGGCTGTGAGTGTATTAAGACCATAAAGGTAATATACCTATCGGAATATTATATTATATTATAGGCATCATGTAGACTTTCAGAAAATATTTGCAAAAATTTATTCTGAATAAAAAATTTTGAGTTTGAGTTTGAGAATTATTATATAATTATATTATTATATAATTATATTTTTTGAGTTTTTTTTTTATATTATTATATAATATAAAAATTATATTATATAATATTATATTAGGTATATTAACTTTATGATTAAGACGTACATATGGTATGCTGTATAGGCGACTATACCTATATACTATATTATGTTATTGGGCTTGTTTGTTTCTATCAGAGTCGATGTATTTATATTGCTATACTCGTACTTAAGGAGTAAACTCCAGTCGTGCGTCGGAGCTGACACACTTTTTTTCAACTTGAGAGATAGGATAGCTTAGATCTTTAATTATAGTCGCAATTTTAGTTTTATTGCAAATTATTTGTCTATAATTAATTGACAGTTACAATTATCTGTTAACTCCAAAAGATTCCAACAGATGTCGATACTTTTCGACTGGATTGAGTAAGTAACGGCTACTGGGTACTTTATATATTGATAGCCTGTGCATTTGTTGAATAAATAATAGTAAATTATTACAACCTGAGACTGACAGCGACCATTGTTTGTGCGACGGGATAGCGATCGACGTTGCCATGGCAACATACATATTTAGTCACTTCAATAAAATAATATGGCAAATACATAATATAATATTATGGCAAAGCAACGTTTGCCGGGACAGCTAGGTACACTATAAAAATAGGCTTCTACACATAAACATTTTAGTTTGGTTTCACTCCCAGCTTATTGCAAGGGCCTTTCGACAGCACGCCCATTGCTGCGCCGCAAGTTGTGTCAAGTGTGCGCCTTCTTTTTAACTCACTAACAAATATCAATTCACTAAGATAATCTATACTCTATCGGTCTAACAAAATCTGATCTTCACAAACTACCATCCAGCTTTACTTTTAATCCATCCCAGTCCAAACGACAAGTTTTTTATACTTAAACAATTCCTTCTAGTTCGGTCTGCAAACTGCGTTTCAATAAATCAACTCTACAGTTAAATGATGCTCCGATGAGAGACACATCCAAGAAAAGATCCTCCAAACACGTATCTAGCTTTGTTTGAGATATCTCATAAATAATAAATACATAGCAGTATAGTACAATAATAACTAGGTTTACTTTTCTGTAAGAAAATGTAATCGGTATAACTCAGAAACAGACGTCTGACTATATTTAACTGTGTTTCTTTTAACAGTGATAACGTAATGCGCTGAAATGGCACACAAGTTCAGCTCTATGATGATAGTCGTAAGCGCTACAATGCCGTAATAAACAACGCAAAATATGCGCTAGATGAAAATAATGAGAGAGTAGTAAGGAACCAGGTTAATAGCTGTAAGGGTGTGCATACATTGCAAACAAAACTGCAAGATAGTGTACTGCATACAGAAAAATGCTAACGGTGGACTGTTGATAACATTTTTCTGGATGAAATTAGTGAAAACAAATAGTATTTTCAGATTTTTAGTCGTGAATATAATTTTGTATTTTCTTACACTACGATGATACTATAGCGCTTAAAATATACGTAATTAAAATAAACAGAAAAAAAATAAACTGTTTATTTATTTAAAAAAAGCTTTGAATATATCTAGTGTCCTTTTTATGGCTAAAACGCAATCTCATAGGCTTTTTTAGCCGTAGTCGGGTAATTTATACAATCAGAAAACTTAATGGGCATTGTCCAAAAAAAATCACATGTACTTTTTTTTTCGTTAAAATAGGGTATTTTAAGAATATAAATTAAATAATTTTGAAATTCATTGGCTAGTTTTTTCTCAATAAATTTTTAAAGTTTCGCTCTGACGTCATCATCGGCGGCCAATTGACCTCTTATTTTATGTTTTAAATTTCCTTTCAATCTTATTTATAATGGCTGGTTCGTAAAATGCAAGTTCTCATTGTGTGAAAGCTGATACGAGAAGCTTCGGTCGAATTTATTGCTAGTTTAACGCCATTGAAGGTCAAACTAAGGTTAAACATATTTGTTCAAAAATATAAGTAACTAATGGGTATTTTTTTCGTTTATATACAGAAAAACGATCACTGACCTTATTCGTCAAAATGTTTTTGTAATGAGCAAAATTTCAAAAAAATGGACAATCCCCATTACAAAGCCTTGTGCGTAAAAAGCAATTATTGTCGGCCATCTTGGATCGGTGACGTCATAGCTAAGAAAGTTTTCCACTTTCGACGTATGTAAATCTGCCAACGCGAATCACTGCGGATATTATGTTTATATGTTTGTTTGTTCGTATCCAGGGACGTTAGAAATCCGCATTGTGAAACAACGAGCTGGCATCGGCTTCCCAAACAATCCGTGTACATAATTAGAGGGAACTAATTTTGGAAGTTTACGCGACTTTGTGAGGGAATTAATTGTTCAAGTTTATATTACTTCGTGATGTACACAATTTTGGACCTTAATGCCATAGTAAAAAGGTCGAAATGTACTTTGTCGGCGAGTAGGTATATTATATAAAAGTCCTAAAGGAGAGAGTACTTTATTAAGAAGCCGATGAGACTTGTATTAACTTTCGGCACTTTTCATTATTTATTCACCAAAGGTCCAAAACGTCGTGACGGAGAATTCTTTTTACCCTACTTTTGAAATGTCCCTAATGTCCTAAATAGTCATACCTAAATTATGATAAATGCAAAAGTATGTAGTGTCGATCTGTCTGTCTGTATGTTCTTCTTCACGTTGACACCGCCGAACCGAATTCATAGAGATACTTTGTGACGGGTAAAATTATAACATAGTAATGTCCAAAAAAATTATATGGCTATTGGTTCCTGCGTCCTGAAGTTGCAGGCAATATGTAAACTGTTTAAGATACCAATCGTATAGATAATAATCGGCCAAGTGCGAGTCGCGCACGAAAGGTTAAGTACCGCGAAAATAGGTAAAAAGTGTGTTTTTGTATGAAATCCCCCTTAAATATTCATTTAATTTTATTATTAACTAGCGACCCGCCCCGGCGTCGCACGGGTATAAAATATAGGTATAGCCACTGAAAAAATTATTAAAATCGATAGCCTATGATCCTTCACGTGGTCTACTTCTTATTTGTGCCAAATAACATAAAAATTGCTCCAGTAGTTCGCGAGAGCCCTTTCAAATAATTTCCCCCGTGTTTTCCACATTTTCCTATTATTCTTAGCGTAATAAAATATAGCTTATAGCCTTCCTCAATAAATGGGCTATCTAACACTGAAAGAATTTTTCAAATCGGATCAGTAGTCCCTGAGATGAGCGCGTTTAAGTTAGCCCTTTCAAATAATTTTCCCCGTTTTTTCCACATTTTCCTCTATTTCTTCGCTCCTATTAGTCTTAGCGTGATAAAATAAACCCTATAGCCTTCCTCGATAAATGGGCTATCTAACACTTAAAGAAACATCAAAATCCATTGCGTAGTTTTGAAGATTAAAGGGAAAAAAAGCGACTTTGTTTTATAATAAGTATAGATTATTAAAGCACACATATAATTGAGGATTTTGTGAAAATGTCAAGTGCCTACATGTTACCATTACTGGTATAGAGCAAAAAAAACCAAGTAAATCACATATTTTGTTGTATGGCAGCCCCCCTTAATTTTTAATTTAATTTTGTTTTTAGTATTTGATGTTATAGCGGCAACAGAAATACACAATCTGTGAAAATTTCAGACGTCTAGCTATAGCGGTTTTTGGGATACAGCCTGTAGACAGACAGACGGACAGACAGACAGACGGACAGACAGACGGACAGACAGACGGACAGACAGACAACGAAGTCTCAGTAATAGGGTCCCGTTTTTACCCTTTGGGTACGGAACCCTAATAAAATCATAAAGAAACGAACACAAAATGCCTAAGATATTTCACTAACAAAGCTCGAAAAAAATAGTGAAGCTCGCGTTAATGACTTGTACCTAATTAGTGTGACGTTAGTTCGTCGTGTAATCTCATGTCTACAGCGCTCTAAGCCGAGACAGTCTTTTGTCGCAAGCCGTGTTGTTTGTCTTATTATTTCAGACTTTATTGAATCATTAAATTAATTAATTTAATAAAAAAAACCCCGCCAAACAACTTTAAAAAGTAATGAAATAATTATATTTACTGACTTTAAGTTAAAAAAATTCCTAAGTGTTAAGTGATATTTTAGTCCATATAATTGTTGTCAGGGTGTGTCGGGGGACCGCCAACAGCGACTTCTGCATTTTGTATCGCCAAGTCACTGATTGTCTCGAGTCGGTTCGCTGTGAACTGACCCTTAAGGGCCCTCTCTTCCTAAATTAGCAGGTCGATTGTCAGTCAGTGCGAATATCGACGTAAATGACATTAAAATAACATTCATAACAGCGCGCCTTGTACGGTGGCGGTTACGACGCTCGCCGCTTCCATGGTAGGGCGAAATGGGAGAAAAAACCTTTTTAAGGCTTAATATAATACATATTTCAAAAAAGTAACCAAACCAAATTATTAACTTATGTATTGCAAAGCAGTAGATATTTTTTATATATTCTTTTGATAAATAATGAAGGAGTAAAGTGGTTTCATTCAACGATTTGAAGGTGATTTGGTTTTTTATTTCTTTATTATGTGATACCGATAGAAAAAATATGGCAAAACCAAATTACGTATCATATCATGTAGATTACTAATTATTTTTTTCAGATATAATTTCTCTGTTAATGCCGATGAAAAGTGGTTTCATCTGCACGCTTTTTTAGAGAGAGCAGCCTTAAACTATAATGTTATGTGAAATCAAACATCTACATTAGCGGTCCCCCGACACACCATGACAACAATGGGCGTTTTCACACTGCACGATAACGACACGACACGATACCACAGAATAGAGGGCCACCGCACATATTATACAATTTCAAGTTGGCCGACTATCGTACAAACTAAATTGCGTAGTGTCACAATTTAATTGGAGAACTTCATCGTGACGGCCCCGAATCACATAATAATAATAAAAAATATTAGTATGGAAATATGGATTATTATCACCTTTTTATCTGGATTTTTTCATTAAAATTTATCTGGATAATATCGAAGTTTAAAATGCAAGGTATGATCAATGATGTTTTCCTAATTCTAATCTGTCACTTAGTATTGAATGCACCCAAAATATTCTCCTTTCTTTTCGCCTTCGTTTTATTAGTGCCACAATAAAAGCTTGCTTTTTACGCATTTTAACACGCACGTCGCTAGGCTAGCAACACCGTTACCAACTAAATCTAAAAGTCTGCGGCTGGCAGCGTACACGATGAAGTTGTCCAATTAAATTGTGACACTACGCAATTTAGTTTGTACGATAGTCGGACAACTTGAAATTGTATAATATGTGCGGTGGCCCTTATCTATTCTGTGGTATCGTGTCGTGTCGTTATCGTCACAGTGTGAAAACGCCCAATTATGGACTGAAATATCACTTAACACTTAGGAATTATTTAAACTTAAAGTCAGTAAATATAATTATTTCATTACTTTTTAAAGTTGTTTGGCGGGGTTTTTTTTTTTAAATTAATTAATTTTATTTTATTTCATGCTTTTTAAACTTATGTTGGTTATAGTGCAGAATAATTCCTATCAACAGGATCATATCCCAATGAATACCATACTCTATGAATGTCCTCTTGGATGAGGCAGTCAATATGAGTCCAAACATGAATCCTCCGCTTTGGGCTCATATGGAGCTCGGCTCCTATAGAATCTAGGTGATGCTACAGCAGCAGCATGCAAAATTGTTACCGTTTATCTACGTCTTACTAGTTGTTGCAATTAAAATGAGCCCAAACACGAAACCTCTGCTCTAAGTTGGTGAGGAGTTGGGTATCCTCAGTGGCGGATTTGCAGTCCTGGCCGCTGTAGGCCCCAGGCCATGTGCCGCCCCTTTCTCAGAACCCATCATTACTAAATAGATACATAGTTCATGAATTCCTTTATTCCCATTTTTAACCCCCAACAAAAAAGAGGAGTGTTATTAGTTTGACGTGTCTGTCTGTCTGTCTGTTTATCTGTCTGTGTGTGTATCTGTCCGTGGCATCGTAGCATCCAAACGGGTGGACCGATTTTGATCTAGTTTTTTTTGTTTGAAAGATGACATGGTCGAGAGTGTTCTTAGCTATAGTTCATCATCATCAGCCTGCTCAGTGCTGGAAAATCGCAGTTTATCTAGTTCGTGAATGGCCGTTAGCAACTTGCAGTTGTTTGATGAGTTTTATATTTTGCATTCTGGTTCGTGACATTTATGAATAATCATACGTGACATTTATGAAAGTTGACCTGGTGCTGCAGCATCACCTGGTAATCAATAGGATACCCATTGGCGGATTTACCCTAAGGCCCAGTAGGCCCGGGCCTAGGGCGGCCAAATATAGAGGGCGACAAATCGTGCAAAAAAATTTGTAATAGGTGCGACTGCAGTGTGAAGCTGGAAATTAAAAAACATAAACTATAAGGTCTCAGTTGTGTGCAGTAAAGATGCGCGGTGGCTTCTCGGTTATTAAAATTTTGCTGTTTTTGGTGAGATATTTAAAAGCTCGCGTACCGTTTGATTATAATCTTCCTATATCACTATTTTTGCGTATCAAAATTTTTTCATAAATGTCACAAACTAGAATGCAAAATATAAAGCCCACCAAACGACTGCAAGTTGCTAATCGGCCCTTCACGAACCAGATGAACCGCGATTTTCCAGCACTGAGCAGGCTGATGATGATGAGCTATAGCTAAGAACACTCTCGATCATATCAGCTTTCAAACAAAAAAAAAACTAGATCAAAATCGGTCCACCCGTTTGGATGCTACGATGCCACAGACAGACACACACAGACAGACAGACAAACAGACAGACAGACACGTCAAACTTATAACACCCCTCTTTTTTATCGGGAGTTAAAAATAAAAAGACTCGGACTTATAATAAAGAAATGTTTCAGATAGCGGTTTAATTTACACACTAGATTTGTAATTTTGCAATTAAAATGCCGAAATTTGTTTATGGCATTACATGGGATAACATAAAAATTTCCTGCGCAAAAGCTATTCTATGTCTTTTCACGGGACGCAAACCATCTTCATATATATTTTTTTAAACTCAGCTTAGCGCGTCAAGCGTAAAAAGGTTTTTTTTTTATTTTCGTAGAAACATTTATTAAAATAGAACATAAACACTAGTAACGTTATTCTGTCGAAGTAATTGGACGTGTCGCTGTTAGCATATGCATATGCCGTGTTTGCTAATCAATTTAGCTTCGTTTCTACTCGTCGGGAAAATCGAATTAAGTTTTTCACACTAGAATATCACACATAATATATTGTTTTATGAATTTTAAATAAATCAGAAAAAGTAGTTGATGATTTTATATAAACGCACGCAAACACGCACGCCACTGACGTATGTATGTATGCATACAAACGCACAGGCACAGCCTCTTAAGTAAATTTTTCTTCCTTTAGGACCCCCAAAGGATCTAATATTCTAGCCCATAAAATCCCCCCATGGTCTAAAAAGTACCGCCAAGTGGTGGGAATTTAATACCCCCATTTGGCATCAGTGACGCAGACACACTGACGCTCATACGCGAACGAATCACACACACATACGGATGCATGCACACTCACGCCCTACTCGTATGTAAACTGCACTGATACGCACAGGCCCATGTCATACACGCCTGCACGCACACACTCACCCTGTCGGCGACGCCGCCGGGCAGCACGCTCTTGACGAGCACGCCGGAGGAGCGGCCGCCCACGATGCCGAACGCCAGCCCGCCGCCGTCGTTCACCAGCTCCACCACCTCCACCTGCGCCCACTCGCCGAACACCTGCTGCAAGTTAATGTTACTTTAGAAACTATCTAAATTCAAATACGTATGTACTATCAGAGAAGTTGAAACATAAGCAGACGGCGGGCCTCATTCAGCGATAGAGCTCTACAAAAGGATCTGACAATAAAATCCCAAGGCATATTTAGTGATAAAAATTCAATCGGGGCTAAACAACTGGGACTAGATATGTAATTTTTACTGTTTTCGGGACACTATTTTCATTAGGTATGTGTGTTCTTGTGAAGTTACAATAAAAATAACCTATTTTTATTTACTTCTTTCTCAAGTAAAAGCAACATAGGAATGTCTACATATCAATAGAACATAGCGTACTGGACCGCTTGAAGTTACTCGTCCGATGGGAGATAAGATAGGATCGCGTGCAGCCACTACCGAGCCCTGAGCGCACAATTAGCTACCACCGCACCATGCATTACAATTTACTGAGGGTGGAAACCCACTTACACCAGTCAGGGTTAAAATTAACCATCGTTTTATAAAGATTTTCCTCCATTCCTCGTATTGCAACAGACGGCTATTTTAACAGAAGGTAAATTCAGCAGTAATTATGTCTCAATAAGGTTTATTAATAGTTAAACTGATGAGATACTATAGCCAAAGTTGCTTGACCAGACACTGATATACTAATATACTGATAGACTGATCGAACAAAATTTAGTTTCTTGCCAGTTGCCGTATGCATAATATTAAGAAACATGAACCTGCCTGTTTGTTACACAGATAAGGCGTGAAAACGGAAACTCTCGCGGTTAGAGTTTCAAAGTTATGTTCACGCTTGTAAAATTGAAGAAGTTTTTTTTTTGTTAGAATCTTTTGAGATCATACATAATTTACTTGAAATAAATATTGACACGTTAACACAAAATAATCAAAGAGATTTTATACTTTCTAACGAAACCATGTCTATCCTACAAAAACTAATATTGTCTCTAGTTAGGGTTACCGTAATCCTCCGAACGTATTTCTTGTTCACAGGGCCCCCGCTACCATATGTACAATGTGTGCAATGCACACGCGCGCCATCTTTAGGGGCGCCAAAACCAAGGACCCAAAAAATTTGCCTAAAGGGGCGCCAAAATCCTTATTTTGCACACAGGCGCCAGTAGCCCTTACGGGGGCCCTGCTTGTTCAGATCCTATGTGCTCAATAGCAGAGTTTCCAACTTTTTAAAACAAATTGCCCGTCTAAGTGTAGGCGCACACGATGCGACAGGCGTCTGCGACAGCTCGACGACTAGACGCAACGACAGGCTACGGCCGACAATTTTCATATATTTTGTTCGAAGCTCCGCACACTTGACGTCAGAGTCGCAGAGTCGCAACGACAGACGTGCACCTTGGATCGAGACTGACGCGCGACTGTCGTCGTGTGTGCGCTTGTACGCGATTCCAGACGCAGCGACTAGACGCAACGACAAGTCGCACTGTTTGCGATGGCTCCAAAGTCTAAACTGACTGCTATGTCCGGCTTTTCGGTCAGCGACGTGGCAAGTTGACAACCCTTTCTCTAGTAAAGATCTAGTAAAGCTTGTCTAACTTAAAATGACGCGCCCCTCCCTCGTATTCACGGTACAACATTTCTCATGTATATCAACTAGTGAAGTGGTGGGGCGCGTCGCGTCGCGTTCAAAACTTGGAATTACTAGAGCCTGCTTGCGTTATTTATCGGCTGATTGCGAGTGAAAGACTTATGGCTCAATATCTTGATAATTCATTCTCATCTTAGCGCCAATAGACTATAGATGGGTGTTATCAGCACGATAAGTGCCCATTACGTATCTACCGCCATGAGCATCGCGTAATGCTATCCGCGGAATCGATTGTGATTTGAAACCGCGCCAAAAGTGTTAGTCGCGGTCTCGGAAAATACTTAAGGCTATTTCATATCTGCAATTGAAAGTTTGCAGGTTTGCGGTTGCCAATTTTGGTCATATTGAAAATTTAAGTTTGGTAAAGCAATGCAGGACGATCGCCTAATAGTCCAACAAGAATAATTGATAAGGTAGATGATTAAGAGCCTACTGTCAAAACGCTAGGCCTGCCTACACACAACGCTATCCTTCAATCGTGATACAATGATTCCATGAATCGTACTCCCGGGCAATGTGCTTTACACTGCAGCTAATAGTGAACAATATCGCGTTACAACGGTTCCCGCATTATAGCATGAAAGTAAAGGTCGTAAGTCCTAAAAATGTTTTTGATGATTACTTAAAAATTAAATACAATACTAATATTTCCTTTAGCTATTATTTTATAAAGTGTGTGATTGTAGTAGTGCAAGTTATTTAATGATAGTAACTCAATAAGTGTAGCAGATAATATTTGTTGAAAAGCCCAAAAAGATTCATAATTTCGAAAAATAAAACTATCGAATCAAAATAAGTGAATCGAGTTTTTCGTTAGCTAAATATCAGATAAATATACAATGATTAAACAAATCTCAATTTCATTTGAGTCGATCGTCTTCCGGGATCGTAATACTTATTAGAAAACACATAAAAATTTGACAGCCCGCTCTTAATGGCCATTTAAAAAGTCGATCTCACGCATCTCTTTCCAGTCGTGTCGTTTGTCCGTCTCCTACGTGTGGAAAAAAGGTAGCTAGTGTAATTTCGCACACAATTAAGTACTATTTTTATTTTATTTTTATATAAAAAGTTTAGTATAAAATTAAGTCCCTCGTCTTGTGATAATATTTTGGACTCAGCCGTGATCCGCAAGTTTGTGCCGCGGCACACTGGTGTACCGTGGTCAGCAGTTGGTGTACCTCGGAAAAGGTCATCGTACTTAGTTCTAGTGCTAAGTACCAAAAAAGGGTCATCTCATGACGAGCGACGAAGGGAATGGGCTCAGAATAAGCCCTATACACACTGTTTAATTTGTGGTGTACCTCCAAATATTTGTATTTTCCTAGATGTACCTTGAACACTAAAAGTATGTGGAACACTACTCTACAGTTCAGCACTCACCATGATGCGCTGTATGAGCCGCTTGCGTCGTCGCGGCCGGCCCCTCGATCAGCTAACCTCCATCCTCAGGTCTGCGCGCGCGGCCTCGCACATCGCACCATCCGCGCCGCCTAGCTCATCTTACACGGAGATCTGAAACATACAGTGAGATGGAGAACCTGTGCTATAGTCCGGATAGAGTTCGTCCTGTCGCTGCTTTCAGCCACACCGGAAGGTTTTCACGCTTAAGTTATGTGAGCCGGTTACCAAAGTGTGTGTGTTAAATAGTGCTAAAGGTCAATGTCCTAATATCTCTACATCCAAAAGGACCGGACTTTAGCAACACCTTTTCTTAGCCATACAATTTGTTTGTTTCTTCGCAGCAAACAGTGGCGAAAAGTTCTTTTCTCGCCTCCGGGCGGAAAACATCAACTTTGTTCCCGCTGCGCTTACCGATGTTGCCGTTTTCCGCCTCCGTCGATGAGAAAAATAGTACACGCACCATGGGCAGTAAATAAGAAAGCCTCAGATCACATGTTTCTTTCTTATTTTCCTGCCCTAGGTTCGTAATGTACTATATTACTCTCAAAATTACTATCATAGACATCAAAACCTTTGTTTTATAGAAAATAGCACGAATTACTGTTCCAAATATTGGTAGATACTTTCTTAATATTCCAAACTCTTGGTAGATCTATAACGTGTAGAGCTGATGCTTGCCAAGCAAAACACAATAACATGAACTATAACCACTAACGCAATACAAAAATCTTAATACTGATGGCGATGAAAAATTCCATAGTCACACTCAGACACTCAACTCACGCTATTTTTTATAAAGAAAATAAGCGTGTATCCGAAATAAAATCAACAAAGAGACAAGTTTTCATTCGAGGCTAGAGTATAAAGTTGGTGTGATAACATATATAGAGTAAGTATAGATATTATACCCTATAGAGTAAACTATTAATAGGAATGGTTTTTCAGGCATAAAAACTTGTATAACGACCCTATAACCGACAGCTATCCAGCTATCCATTTTAATCATGATATTTATAATATCATTTCGATATTTGTGTGCAAACGTGTGCCAGATTTGTATTCCGATTTTTAAAAATGAATATAAAACCTCTAATGGAATTGTAATTATGTAATGGTATACTTTTATTTGTTTGAAAGCGTAAATGTGGATTGTTTATTGTTTTATTTTCAGAGCTATTAAAAACATTAATAATGGAACAACTGACTTATAACGATCATATATTTTAGTTATAAAATACTATTTTAAAAGTTTCTACTGTTTAAAAGGACGTCATCTTTTACGTAAAACCATTGAATATATTATGATGTAATTTGGTATGTTTATATTTGAAGCTCAAGCCTACACATAGGCTTCTTTTATTTAACGTTATTTACAAAGCCGTGGGCAAAAACTCTAGCTTGAATACCGATAAAGATACAAAGTGGACAATTAGGAACCACGAAAATAGCAATAGAAAGCGAGCTCAATTTGAGTCCACTCTCTCGCCGCGACCACAGCCTGCGGTTTCTGCTGGCAACTCCAGAGCTTCCTACCAGTTCATTACGATTCAAAGTTTCGTGATTAAACCCTAAGCTCCTAAGTATTGTAATTTGTGACTGAAGACGTGAAATAATAAAGCTCGCAACTCGCAAGTCAAATAAAAAACTTTAGATGACTTTATTTGCCTATGTTCTCTACGTTTCGAGTGGCCAGTTTCAGGCCCCCTGCGACCTTTTTCAGGTATGTTTAACTAGTGGAAGGACATCGAACATATCGACTTCGAGATCCAGTTGAAATGTGATATATAGCGGCATAAATCATTAATGCCGCTTGTAGCGGGGCCACATGTCCAGAACATGTAGAGACTAGAGCTAGAAATTACATCATATTGAATGGAATATAGGCAATCTAATAAATTATAATTGGCATTTAACCACTCCATCTCTGCGTGTATACCGATATAGTAGTACAGTTTTCGCGTATCACAGCATGTAATTATCTGTAACACGCTCGTTAGTGCCCCGCGGCGGTTGTCTACACAACACCACACCACACCACACCACACCACACCACACCACACCACACCACACGGGGTTAATTGATAACATTAGTACTTGCTAAGCTCTCTCTCTCGCTTGAGAACACGACAGTTTTAAGACAGATTATTACTATTATACAAAACATATAAGATGCACACAGGCAAATATTTTGTACTAAATGACGCCCGAAACAGGAAACTCCGTTGCGCCAAAATTCATACATTTTCAGAGATAAAAAGTATACTATGTCCTTTCCCGGGACTCAAAGTATCTCCATACTAAATTTCAGCAAAATCGGTTCAGTGGTTTGTGGGGGCGAAGAGGTAACAGACAGACAGACACACTTCACATTTTATAATAATAGTATAATACCACGCTCACTACCAATTTCATTAACATTTGTTGAAATATTTTGCCAGAAAAACGCGGGCTTTGCATTAGTAAATTCATTTCATTTCCATATTATAGGTTTTCGCGCTATAATGATGAATAATGAAAATGTTTTTCCAACACTACCATTTTAATGTTATCGATTCGGTATCATCCACAGGCGTTTTACATTAAAGGTATTCTACGGTTAGCTTTTAGCATTTTCGTAATTGAAATTCAATAATTTTCTGACGCGTAATAATTACAGCTACATTATATTTTATTCAACACTCTCGCCAATAAGCAAACGCTATTAAGAAGGCGACTAACCCAAAATTGACGATTTTATAAATCATTTTTGTACTTGATAATAAGCCCCGAATAGTTTAATTTTCTAAACATAGATACTACATTATATTTCCAAGAATTCGATCTGAGCGAAAACACGATATCGTGAAATTTTCTCGATAGAAAAAAATCACAAAGATGCATCTAACTTTGACGATTTTTTTTTCTATATTCCCAAAACCATGCAGTAAACTGAGTTAATATTTTTACACATCATATAAAATTCTATCACCGAGTGTTCGTTCTAGCGGATTTTTAATATTCTCTATATTTTTTAAGATATTTAAGAAAAACCACATTGGCGCTTCACCGCCAGTTTTGTCTCACCTCTCAGTCGCCAACAGTCGCGTTCGCGCGCGCCTGAGGAGAGGACGTACTTCTTTTGCCTTTACTCCGGATTGAGAAAATATTTAATCGAAACCATGGGAAACAAACAAAAATTTAATAAACACACTAAAAGCAACATTTACAGGAGAAAACGGGAGCCGATGAACAATTGTAGAAGGCTTTTTAATTTAATGTAAAATATATATTATTTGTTTACAAATATGATAATATTATCATGAATTCATGACAAATAATTTGTCAAACCCATATGTTGCGACCGCATATGCGTAGTGCTTCGTGCTTGATTGGACGATCTGCGTGTATCGTCCAATGGTATCGTCTCATAGCTCGAAGCTTAGTGACGATCGACGAATCAGCGGCCGCGGCAATACAGATTGAAAAAATAAATCGGCTTTAAATCGATATAGTTTTGACAAAAACTAATGTATGACAGCGATTTGAAAATCGATTTGGTTTCAATGAATGTCGTACTCGATACTATGGAAATATCGAATAAATTTCTTTGGTACAACGCTACGGTCTTGAAATGAAAAGATTAAATTGTCAAACAGTGATAACATTATAATTGCCCCGTGTATTATTTTCCTCTATGATTATAATATTATATGCAAAATTCACTACTTCGACCATTCGCTTGATAATAAATATTAATCCTTCGATCGCGGATTCTTGGAAATGCTATTGTATTCTAGTGTCGCGATCACCGGTGGTCGTATGAGGCTTGATGGGTTAATAACAAAGGTGACGGCACATTTATGAAAGGATTTAGAAGAGTACATACTACATAATATATTATAAGGTCTTTTATACCTATGATATTGCCGTTTTGTTTGAAAAATGTTCTTTTAAGGGTTCCGTACCCAAAGGGTAAAAACGGGACCCTATTACTAAGACTTCGATGTCTGTCTATCCGTCAGTCTGTCTCCAGGCTTTATTTCAATAACGGCTATAGGTAGACTTCTAAAATTTTCACAGAATGTGTATATCTGTTGCCGCTATAGCAACAAATACTAAAAACAAAATAAAATTAATATTTAACGGGGGCTCCCATACAAAAAATCAGATTTTTTTTGCTATTTTTTGCTCGATATCAATAATGGATATAGCTAGGCACTTGAAATTTTTACAAAGTCCTTAATTATATTTGTACTTTAATCTATACTAATATTATAAAGAGATAAACTTTGTTTGTTTGTTTGTTTAATTGTAATGAATAGGCTCAAAAACAACTGGACCGATTTTAAAAATTCTTTCACCATTCGAAAGCTACATTATTTACGAGTAACATAGGCTACTTTTTATTTTGAAAAATATAGGGTTCCGTAAAATATTTGGGTTTTTCTGACACAAGGTGAAAAAAATCAACCAGAAAAGTTACTTATTTTGCGTACGCTGCCTAAACAATAAAAGATAGAACCATACAATGTTCTAAGTATATGTAGATCTTATAAATATCTACAAAAATGTCCGCGACACACTATACCTATCTATGTCAAGTGAGGCACAACAACCATTTTTTTTATTTAAAAATCTTGATATTTTTTTACTATATTTAAACGCATTTATTTTACTCACGCTGATAATCCTTACCAAAATAAATTATTTTCTCACTAAGTACAGTTTGTGTAGATAATATTTGGTCTTTGAACGATTAAAATTGGACGTTTGGTTTAGAAGTTATGACGAAATTAAAAATTGCGATTTACGCCCGTTTCGAAGTGGGCGCTACCAGGGCGGCGCGGGGGTGCGCAGTAGCGAAGATTATGACCGGCCCTGCAGCTGGTAAATCTATACTAAAAGATTACTTTTTAACTGGAAAAAGGGGTTGTAAGGGGGTATTTATTACGTAAATTTGTTCAAATTAAGTTAGTTCCAAAAATCATAATAGATGGCGCTGTGCGTAGTCCTACATCGCACAAGCGCTTACTCAAACATGTTTCTATAAGAGGTGGTGAGGATGATGAAATTTTTCGCGAATTTATTTGAAGTCTTAAGAAGATTCTTGAGGTTTGAAGTAATCGTACCGCGCGCGCGCAGAAGCAACTCTGTAGCTTACATGGAAACGGGAACTACCGCGCGCTATATAAGCTGAAGTCCACGCGGACGGAGTCGCGGGCAACAGCTAGTTATGGATAATAAAATCAAAATAAATATTTATTTTATTTGTTTGTTTGTTTTATTTTTAAAGTGAGAAAATTTTTGAAAACGTTTATTATCACTCTTTAACTTTGTTTAATACATTTTACATTAAAATTACCTTAGACCAACCTCGTAGATGATCTTTTGAGTAAAAGATACTCCGATCCCATGAAATTAATTTTCTGCACATACAAAGGAAACTGTGGAACCGTGTGTGGCTGCAGAAAAGCAGGCCTGAAATGCTTTATAGTATAGTAGGCATGTGCAGACTAGTATACTGCCCTGTTACGCACAAGCATGCTATTTTAAAATAGACGGGTTACGCCTAACCACTGCAAAATAGTCTTAATCAGTACGGTCTATATGGCACTAAAGACAATTTCAAAAAAATAATATCTATCGGTGAGCCAGAAACTTATATGACAAATTCGTTTAACATTATTTTTTATTGTTTCAGTTAGGCCTTCTCATTCAATTTAAGTTAATACAGATGGGCAGTATTTATCAATAAATTCTGTAACTCAATCTGTGTGTTTCTAATTGCACGCAACTCTTCTAACTTAAATTATCACACGACGCGGAACCACGTTTGTATGAAGTGATGGTTATTCATAACTCGTTTAACTCTATTTAAATATTAAGTTTTACAGATATTAAAAAAAAATATGATAATGTTATGTTCTAGAAACATTCAAGAAACTCAATCAAACAGTTTAAAGTTTATAGCACATTTTATTAATACAATACAAGCAAATGTTTATTTAAAACTTTTGAGCCGTTTTTCTCAAATTTGCGTTTTTTGAGATAGCTGACTTGTGCGTGACACGGCAGTATAGTAGGCATACTATAATATAATTTGCAAATATTTATGTAGTGTAGTAGGCATACTGTAGACTGTGGCTGCAGAAAAGTAGGCCTGAAATGCTTTACAGAATAGTAGGCATATTGTAGAGCATCTTATGCCTGCTTTTCTGCAGCCACACATGCTTTCGCAGTTTCCTTTGCATCTGCAGAAAATTAATTTCATGAGATCGGGGGGGATTGGGGGATCTTTTTTTCAAAAGATCATCTACAAGGTTCGTCTAAGGTAATTTTATCGTAAAATGTATTAAACAAAGTTAAAGAGCAATAATAAACCTTTTAAAAAAAATTATCAATATTTTGCTTATAACTTTTAAAATTTTTAATTTAGGGTAAAAAGTTATATGAACATATTTGTAGGCAAAATAATTTGCAATAAATTATGTTCATACTTTTTTTTGTAAGACTTATAGTGTCCGAGATATCACGAAAATAGTCTTATCATCCCTTTTTTCAATATGGCGGCCGGGGGACAAGAGTAGCGACCCCACAAACTTGAGGTTAAGCTTCTATTGACCCCCCCCCCCCCCCCCCCAACATATTCCAAAAATAAAATTGCGTCCTCTAATAAATGCAATATTCGGTCCTAAAATTGTAACATTTCAATGGACTATGTCGAAAACTATTCAGTGTGCTTTACCTACAAATAAAGTCTTTCATATTGTGACAGTTCACACTTTTAGAGTAATTACAGTTCTGCCCCCTTAGACAAAGTCTCTTTCATTAAAAACGATGACGAAATTCGTTATCAAGATGTATGCGGTTTGACATAAGTCATCGCTAAATGACATTTCGCTTGCGAAGACTAATGTCAAATCCCATACATTTTGATAACGAATTTCGTGATCGATTTTAACGAAAGGGATTTTGTCTAAGGGGTCTGTCTGATTTTGACATCACACAAAAAGCCTCGTGAGCCTGTAAGTTACCAATTTACTTAAGTGGTTGACATTCTTAAGGTCTTAAATCCAACACAACCAGAGTACGTAGTTAGGTTGTGTTGAAGTTAAAGCCATGACTGACTGACTGTTACGTAGACAAAGAGAATATACTTTGCCGGTTGCTCTCCCGTTAAGACTTACTTATCCACAATAAGCCCGTACCATACAAATCTAGAGCTCATGCGAGAGTCGTTCTTATGTTGTCGACATAAAGGTGCAATGTTAATGTAAATAGTACTTAGTACATTAACAACGCTTAGTTCTAGACGTTTGTAGTATAGATATTGTATATGTAGTATGTTCTATATAGCCGTATTATGTACAAGTAATGCATGTCAATGAGAGATCATTATCATCCCCTAAAACAAAGCACGAGCCGCCAGCCCGTCTCCTAAGATGCCTTACTACGAATTGGTAGACTATACATAAATAGAGCCAAAGGCAAATCAGTGAACCAAAGACTGCTACAGATGACCACAAGACACCAAAGATATGGCACCACGTAGGTGTATTTGGTAGAAACATCTTTATACGAGAAATAGATACGTGAATTACATGAATCCATCTATATTCTTTACACAGCTACACAAGAACTACAATTACTCTAAACTAATATCCGTTCTTACAACAAGTGGATAAACTCGGGGATAAAAACTGACCACAATCGACAAGCAGGACCCCGGCGGGGGCCACAGTGGGGCAACGGGCCCCCACTCCCCGGGCTGGGGCTCCGGATGAGATTACCCGAGACAATTGAAACTCGATCCAATGGAGCTATTGCCGATAGTTTTATGACAATCGGATATCAGCGCTTTGTGAATGAACGTTATATAGTCTGGTCGCGGAACGCGTACAAATTGAGCAGACTTATCACTCGTTGTCTCTTACACTAGCGAATGTACAGCTATTCTTCAACATTTCGTACAAAAAAAAAACTTTTTTATGAACATAAAACGAGTAGACTTATCTTCTGATGGAAAGCGGTAGCCGCAGCCATTGGACAGCAGCACCAGAGGAGTTACACGCTCCTCTAGTGTTGCGAGTTGCGTCCCTTTGAATCCCCACCGATAGCCGATTATGGCGATTAAGGATAGTGCACATTGTGACAAATACAGCAGGCCGTATTTTCAGCGTTATATGACCAAGTGCGCGATAGCCGAACAATCATAAATAATCGGCCAAGTGCGAGTCGGACTCGCGCAGGAAGGGTTCCGTACCGTTATAGAGCAAAAATAGGCCAAAAATTGTGTTTTTTGTATGGGATTTATTTTTTATTTATTTAAATAATATTATAAATTATTAAAGAACAATTATATTTAAGGCCTTCGTGAACGTTTCAAGTGCCTACCTCTTATTGTTATTGATTACGAGCAAAAAAAGCCCAAAAAAATTACGTTTGATGTATTTTAAAACGGGCTTTGGCCCACCACACATTCCCACCACTGTATCTCCTGTGTCGCCAGGATCGACAGCGGCATCCAACCACGAAAACCCTTTGATATGATCTCAGGGAGCCCGAGGGACATGCTAATACTGTCTTGGGACCCGCAACGAAATTAATCAGAAGAAAATAGGAGGAGTAGGAAGAATCCAATTTCCCTCCCCATAAAAGCGGGAGACAGCACAAAGTTGCAATGACCGAAAGTCAAAGAACTTAAGGGGGAGCACCACGGAAATAAGGTTAATAATTGTGACTCCTAAGCTAAAGCTAAGTTAATATTGGAGTTTATTGTGTTTGACTGTTGCCAATAATAATTGTGGCAAAAACGCTTGAAGGCACGGAAGTTCCTAGCGCTGTCCACGAGATCACCGTAGTATGCTACTCCAGATGTACAGAATAGGTTGTTTAGCATAGTAGTTCTTTCGTCCTGCCAGAGACTGCACTCCCAGAGAACATGATGCGCGGTTTGTTCAAACATGTTGCCTTCGGTCGAGCACTCGCACATGGGTGATGCTACTAGTTTAAATCCGTAAAGTTTGGCCTTAAAATTTCCATGACCGGTCAGGAATTGAGAAACGCAGTGATCAATATCCATCCAATGTTTGGATAGCCGTTCACGAATATTAGGGAAAAAATTATAAAGGTGTCGCCCTTTGGTGGAACAGTCCCATCGTGACTGCCATTCGGAGATTAGGCTTTGCACAGAGTTTTCTAAAGGTTCAAACAGTCTTGCTATTTTAATTTTATCGCGAGCGCTTAAAAAGAACGGGTTGTCAATGTTTTTTTTATGATAGTAAATTGTCGCACGACGCTGAATCTCAAGGTCAACGGGTAAAACTCCGGCTAACACAGGTAAGGCTTCGGTGCTTGTGGTCCTGTAAGCTTTGCATAAGAATATAAGAGCAAGACGTTGGCTTTGTAGCAACTTGCGACGAGCCGCGCCGATTGTTGCTCTGTCAGCCCACACGGGGGCCCCGTAGCAAATGCTGCCTAGGTAAGTAGCAGTGTAAATTAATTTTAGGGTTTTGAAGGAGAGGCCCCATGTCGACGTAGATATTTTGGTAAAGGAGTAAAAATTGCGCTTCGCTGTCTCACCGGTTTGAATTATATGTTCTAAAAATGAAAATTTATTTTCCAAGTAAAAACCAAGATAACAGAGTGACTGTTTGCGTTTAACGTTAATATTGTCAAGTTTAATGCTAGGGGAAGATATAAGGGACCCTTTTAAAAGAATTTGGTAAGTTTTATGCGCGGCGAATTTCAGGCGATTACGTTTACCCCAGCTCGATATTAAATTAAGACTATCATTGGCTTTAGATTCAATTTCGGAACGTGAATTTGCATGAACGATGAGAAAACCGTCATCGGCGTAGCCAACTAGTACGCACAGCGGTGGTAGGGGAAGACTTAATAAATCATCAAATCCGAAATTCCATAGTTTTGGCGAGATAACAGAGCCCTGAGGGCAGCCGCATGTTAAATCTTTGGCGTGTGTACAATGGCCAAGTCGAAGCTTAGTTTGACCGTTAAAAAAATAAGAACGTATTATGGCATAAATATTAGAGTAGCAACCTCGATTTTTTAGTTTTAATAATAACATCGGCCACCAAGCATGATCGAACGCGCCGGAGATATCTAATGAAATGGCGACCACGTATTTAGATTCCGAATGATTTACTATTTTTCTAACTTCCATAGCCGCGTCAACAGTCGATTTCCCGGCGGTGAAACCGAACTGATGACTATGAAATTTAGGGCCACCGGGTAGCAGGCGAGGTACGATGAGACGTTCTAGTAATTTACCTAAGCAAGGCAGTAACGTTATCGGACGGTAAGATTTTGGGTCGTCAGGAGGTTTGTTTCCCGCTTTAGGTATTAATTTTAAGCAACCGGTGCGCCAAATTTTTGGAAATATACCTTCTGCGATACATCTGTTGTAAACATGTAGAATCGATGAACTGGCCGCTAAGCACGCTTGTTTTATCATAATATTCGATATTTTATCCTCGCCCGCAGATTTTTTTATAGGCAAAAGGTTTACTATTTTACTAAACTCCTCCGAAGTTGGTAAATCTGAGGCCGGTGTATGTATGGGGTCTAGCATTCTACTCCTAATGTCGCGGTGGTGTTCATCATCCAAGGAGGGCTCGTCGTCTGGGATGAGAACGTTTAGATATGCCTTCGCCGTTTCGTCTAAGCTACAAGTGTAAGAGTTGTTAATTTTAATATTTGAGAAAAAGCTTGGCTCATTACTACTACCGGGTTTAAGCTCGTGGTATAAAGAGGACCAGGGGCCCTCTTTATCCAGTCTATTCGCGGCATTCTTCAACATATTATTTTTCGCTAACGTAACGGCGGCGCGATAGCGTGACCTTGAAATGCGTAGGTTATTCAAACTAATTATGTAATTATAATTCGAACGATCGTGGCCAGATTTACGAAGATTATTGATTTTGCGCCTGGCCCTTCTAAATTCCCGACGAAGATTAAGAAGGTTACTGTTCCACCATTTACAGTTGTGATCTTTTTTAAGAGGTCTACGACCCAAGGCTACATCGACACAGTAAACAAATGTGTTTGTCATAATTTCCGCGCACTCATCGACGCTTAAATCCGGCCGAGTGAAGTCTCCGGCATGAGCGGTAATGAGGGAGCGGAATAAATTCCAATCGCCGTTCTTTACGTTGTATTTATAGTCATTAGGTATCACTCGGGACCGCACGAGAAAACTCGTACACCAATAAGCGGTGATCACTACATGACGCATCAGGTAGGACGCGCCAATGCCTAATCTGGACGTACGCGCTGGATAGCGTGACGTCAATCGACGATTCGCCCGTTGGGCTACTATAGGTAGGTGGTGCATCGGGGGTGTTGTGAATTTGGAGGTTAAACTCCGCAATAAAGTCTTCTACAGCGGTACGACGGTCGCGGTCAGTGTACCTAAGCTGGCCGTGCCATAAGGGCGAGGATGCATTGACGTCGGCGCCAATAATAATTTTATCACCCGCGAGAGATTGTAATACGCGGCGGAGTTGATGTAAATGTGGGCCTACGGTATCCGCGTACTGAAAGTAGCAGCTTACAACGTATAGTCTAAACTGAGGACACGATACCTCGGCTACCGCACAATGCGACGTCGAAAGGTTAGTTAAGGCCGTGACTGAAAATCTAGACTGAGGTGTGTATATACCCGCGCGAGCTAAGTTATTATTTTGTATCATTTTCGACCGAAACGACGCGAGTTGATATTGTTCTTGAACAAGTACTAAGTCTAAATTGTGATCAAAAACTAACTTTTCTAATTCTAAAGTCGCGTGCTTGTTATTATGGAGGTTTAACTGTCCTATATTTAAACTATCCATACCTAGTAGTTAAAATAAGTTGCTCCATTTTGCTTTTATATGTTGGACAGTCTGGGGAGCCCGTGGGGTGGTCGGAAGATTTTTTATAACGTTGGCAACTACCACAAACTGGCTTAAAATTTTCTTTATCTTTGTTGGGGCACGACAACGAGCTGTGTTTTTCGGCACAGTGATAGCAGCAAGGATTAGGATCGCGACAGAATTTAGCGACGTGCCCAAACTGTTGGCAGTTGCCGCAGCGGACCAGCTCATCGTCGTCCACGAAGCGACACATCGCCCAATCGATAAACAGTTTTTCTTTTGAATTGATTAGGTGTTTACGCACAGCGGGGTCTAATTCGATACCTATCCATTTCCTGTTGTTGTAATCTTTATTTAAATTACGACGTCTTACTATTTTTGTTGAACGCAAAAATTGTTCTTGAGACATATTCATTTCGCCATTAATATTTTGATTAAAAAGTGCGAGAAGGAAATTATCATCCGTCATATGTTGCGGTACATCTTTTATGAGAATACGTGGGTTACGTCCTTTAGGCGACTCGAGTCGCAGACCGGCCGATTTAAGCGCTTCCACGGATTTAAGTTTATTAACTTGCGACTCGCTAGTTAGTCGCAAGATCACACCCGAATTAGCTGTTTTTTTTGACGCCGTGAAATTGAAAACCGTCGGCCGGGTTGATGACTTTCATCAGAGCTTGTTTTGTCTCCGACGATGATTTTAATTCCCCCGATTTTTCTTGTGTCGGATAGGCAATAACGCAGGGAAGCGGTTTTCGGGTCTCGACTGGCGGCACTGACTTCGCAAGTCTTAGTTTAAGCGCGTCCGAGTAGGAGGTAGAAGGCGCGGCGGCAACTGTTTGTACGACGGGAATAGTTTTGGCAGCTAACAATTCGCGTTCCATATTAGCGACCTTGGTTTCCAAGGAGGAGTTCTTTATGGCGAGAAGTGAGACGATCGTAGTTATTTTTTGAGTCATACTCATAATATCGGACTTGTTGGCAAAATTATTACGGCGAGACACGGTGTCGTTTGCGAACTCGTTTATTTTGGCTAAGTACGAGCTAGCTTCGCGGACGAGCTCGTAATAATTGCAAGCATCGTCGGATGCGCGGCTTGTGTCTAATAATGACGTAACGGGGGACAGCAGAGGCTCGTCCCTAGTGGGTTGGTGACGCTTCTCCACAGGTGACAAGGAGGAAGGAGATAATTCCGACAACAAACGTTTACCGGACGATAATGTCGGAGAACGAGGAGTTTTATCGCTTCTATTAAACGGGTTTGTATCTTTATCTGGCGGCATATTATTTTGGCTCGACATTGTGAGTTAATATAAAATTTGAATGTACCAATTACACTTATTTAATTTAAATTAGAATGAAACAAAAGTTTAGCTTAATAATCACAGTCAGCTGATCGCAAGGCAGGCCGGCGCCGCGCGAGCGGTACCGACACACACAATATTTTACCTACCTACAATTCCCTACTGATAAAAGTGAACAAAGAAATTTACTTACCGAGTTAAATCCAATAAAATACGAGCAAATGTGTTAAAAAACTTACAGTACACGTAGATTACACCGTTACCTAGCTAATTACACACACTCAGCACGAATTTACCGATTTAAAACCACCGAAAATAATTTTTAATCCCGGAGCGCACGTCAGACGATGTTAACCGTACGGAGGCCGCGGGGGGAGGTGTACGTACGTTTGATGTATGGGATCCCCCTTAAATATTAATTTTCCCGTTTTTACCCTTTGGGTACGGAACCCTAAAAAATATCTTATGAAAAATGCGGCCCACCCCACTACGCCTCAACACAATGTACGCTATCTTTAGTAATTCTTCCTTTCCTCTAAAGTCTAACGTATAATATTGTCAATCGATTCTCATTCCAATTGCGCCATCGCATTGCCGTAAGCCAGCTATTGTAGCGCTTATTGTCCCCGACGAGATTACGGAGACTTCGAAATCGGCGAACAAATAATACTGAATTGAAGCTGTATTTTATATTAAAACTATTTTTGACAGCAAGATGATTGTCTCACAATAGACATAACTACTAGTAGTTCGACTGCAAAGAAACGGACAGGTTTCAATATCTGTCAAATTCGTCGGGTTTCACTAGGATTATGAACGGAATGTGCCTCGCGCTGGCTGATATAATTTATTTTTAAATATTTAAAATAAAGATTTCGAAATTGGATTCTGACAATTTTAATCGCATGTGCCAAAACACAAACAACAATACGACCAAAAAGGAACACGTCCAGCGAATATGTCATAGTTTTAAATTCGTAGGTAACAAGTTTACAACCCTAGCGACGATTTTCGTTATAATACATCAAACATGGACGTATAAAAAAAGGCGGACGGAGTCCCACCATACACAAAACTGTGTCGTTCAGAGTCGGCCAGCTGGCTGTATGTACAAGGTCCGCACGCACACATTCTTGCGCTAGTCCATACCATTTGACAGGCGTCAGAATGTGTGCGTGGCCGACTCTGAAGAAAAGTGAAGACACTGTTTTGTATATAACAAGACTCCGTCCGCCTTTTTTTCTACGTTCATGACGTCAAATTTAAAAATTTCAACATCAGTTCTAAGTCGGCATACTCTATAATTCTGTCTACTCTGATTGTCTGATGAAATATGTGAAAGTTTTAAAAACAGTTCAAGCTAAAAATAGTTGGGGAGGAGAAGAGGGGATTTCGGGAGTAGCTCGAGCGTGTCAGATTAAGCTTGCATAGGCTTCCGACATGTGACTGAGACTCGAATCGTCACTGAGAGTCGAAACGAACTTGTGTCTAAGGTGGAGAATTCATTGGAGAAGGTCTCTGAATGGGGTAGACGTAACTTGGTCCAATTCAACCCCGCCAAGATACAAGTCTGCGCGTTCACCACTAAAAAGTCACCAATGGTAGTATATCCTCGTTTCGAGGGCACATCTTTAACCATCTCCCCTAGCATTGAGATACTTGGCGTTAACATATCGAGCGAAGTCCAGTTCCGATATCATCTAGAGCAAGGCTGCTCAACCCAAGGCCCGCGGGCCACATTATGGCCCGCGAAAGAATTTTAAATGGCCCGCACAAGGAAGTTTTGAATATCTCGCCTAATTGACGGCCGCGAAGGATAATATACAAATTTTCATAAATCCTTTCTTAATCAGTTTGACTGACATAGTTACCCTGCCAATGTTCAGTTAGAACTCGTTGAACTGCAAAATCATCAATCATTGTAAACCCTTTTTGTCGAAAAAGTGTCGTCGAAACCTCAAAATTCTTCAGAAGATTTTGCAGGTTTCTGGAAATTGGTACCAAAAGAAGACTTTCCTGCAATAATTACTGATCTACCGTTACAGTTTTTATGTAGTTTTGGATCCACATTATATGTATGTCTGTGAAAAAGTGTTTTCAGACCTTAATTATTATGTTAAACATAAATACCGCACATCATTTAAACTGAGCAACATATTTCTGACTTGTAACTGTCAACATCAGATTTATCACCCAACATAAATAAATTGTTAAAAGACATACACTGCAAAAATCTCATTAATATCAAAAAATAAAATTATGCTTATGTAACCCATTGAAGTTTGATTGGTATTATATTTAATTAAGCCTAAGTTAATGGCCCGTTATAAATGTCGGAATCCACCGTTTGGCCCCACTGTAAAAAAGGTTGAGCAGCCTTGATCTAGAGGGTAAGCCAAGCTAAGGCCAAATTAGCCTCGAGGAAGATTGGTGTTCTTAACAGAGCGAGACAGTACTTCAGTCCGGACCAACGCCTACAACTCTACAAGGCGCAGATTCAGCCTCATATGGAATATTATTATATTCCATCTCTAGGCAGGGGCGCCAAAATACCAACTGCTCCCTCTGGATCCAACGAAGGGCCGCTCGAATTGTTGACTGCCATAACAGCTTGGACCCCTTGGAATTACGCCGAGATGTAGCTTCACTCTGCATCCTCTATCGGTTGTATCACGGGGAGTGCTCTGAGGAATTATTCGGAATCATACCACCTGCAACTTTTCGCCATCGTCCCACGCGAAAAACATACCATCCTCATCACCTTGATGAGTGGCAGTCTTCCACAGTGCGTTTTTCACGTAACTTTCTGGCGCGCACTGTAAAACTCTGGAACGAACTGTCACCAGCAGTATTTCCGGACCTATACGACCTGCAAACCTTCAAGAAAAGAGCGTATTCCCTCTTAATAGGCCGGCAACGCACCTGCAGCTCTTCTGATGTTGCGAGTGTCCAGGGGCTACGGTAGTTGCTTACCATCAGGTGACCCGTTTGCTCGTTTGCCCCCTTATTTAATAAATAAATAAAAAATGTGTCTAGTTATCATGGTATAGAAATCAGATTTCTCACGTGGTGGGTTAATTTTTTTTTATTTTTATACTGAAATGTCGTCGGATCTGTCAGATTAAGATAGGGGATGTTTAGTATACCCCAAAGAAGCTTCCATATAAAGCACTGACGATTCAATGGTTAGGTAAGCCTATAGGGACATTTTAAAATATAAAAAAATAAAGCTTCATATTTTCTTAACTAAGCTTCGCAGATATTTTATTTTGCTCTAAACTAAATGATTTAGTCCTTGTTGTCTAAAATATATTTATAATTTACCTAAATAAGCAATTATCCGAATATATTTTCTTTTTCAAAACTTTAAAATGGCTGCAGTTTCTGAACCCACCGCTAAAATAAAAAAACGCTTTTATTATTTTTTTATCAGCTTTACCTAATGTACAAAACCTACTAGGTCTCCATGACGCTCGAGTGACTACAAAAATAGCACCCTCCCCTCCTCTACTAAAAAGAATTTGTGCTAGGCATTCAAAAAATAAAAATACATCATTTAGCTTTTCCAAATAAGATACTGATTGTCCTAGTTAAATGTTCCATTATCTTTTATTTTATCGCATTCATTGCCATTTAATTTTCTTTCCTATTCCAACAACTTTCCAGAATGAAACCGCAAATCAAATACGAAGCGATATCGATAGGTTCTCATCACTTTTCCTATTTACCCGACCTCTATAAATCAATTACGGTAAGTTTTTCTAATTGGCAAAGTTGGACGGACGGCCACTCCAACTTATATTCTTTACAGGAGTGCCCTCAATTAGCGGAGTGCCGGCTGATACTGTTACGGTCTTACTTCACACCTTGTACACCTACAACGTGTTATTATTCCAAATATAGCTATGAATTATTATTTGATCATATTTTACAAAAATTTTTATAAAGTAAGGGGGCAAATGAGCAAACGAGTTTACTGATGGAAAGCAACTACCGTCGCCCATGGACAATCGCAACATTAGAGGAGCTGCAGGTGCGTTGCCGGCCTATACATAATATAACAATTTTGGACCATTTTAAACCACGAGGCTAGTCACAAAATTTCACATTTAAATGAAGCTTTATGCATAATTTATGTAGCACTGCTACGATTTACGAATCTTGTGCTACGATATGCGACAATTATGACAAAGACCTACAGAATTACCTATTGATATTTTATTTTACAGAAAACGAACAAGGTTTAAAATAAATGGCAGAAGACGAAGTTATAAATGAACATAAGAAGAGTATGGGTACAAGTTTATCCAGATAATTCGACAACGTGAAAATGTATTTTTCGTTATCATTTTGTCGTAGCCCGCAGGCGTAGCCCCCGGGACGCGTAGCACTGCTACGAATCTTGTGCTACGAAAGGCGATGCATGTGAAAATATAACAAGCGTTTTTTTTTTATTTAAACCTACCTTTTTTGCGCTAAGAATGTTTTAAAGTTATTATGTAACATAAGTATAAAATCAATATAACATTATTACATTATTATGTAACACTAGCTGTCCCGGTGAACTTCGTGTCACTTTAAAACCTTCCCTGGCCATCTACGAATATTTTAAGACTAAAATCAGCCCAATCCGTTCAGCCGTTTTCGAGTTTTAGCGCGACTAACACATTTGAAAATCCATTTTTATATGTATATAAGACTAGCTGTCCCGGTGAACTTCGTGTCACAGGTCACTTTAAAACCTTCCCTGGACTTGTACGAATATTTTAAGACTAAAATCAGCCCAATCCGTTCAGCCGTTATCGAGTTTTAGCGCGACTAACACATTTGAAAATAAGTATAAAATCATTTTAAGTAATAATCGCCGTTTTTAACACTTTAATACCGGCGTACCCAGGTGCTGGAAGGAAATTAACCAATGCAATCAGATTTTCCAATTAAGTATTAATTGGAAAAGTATAAAGGATAAAATTCATAAAATATGTAGAACGATATTGGTTTTGTTTCAACTTAATTACTGTTCTTACATTATTTAAGCACATTGGTTAAGAAGATTGGTATCTCAGAATGGCCGGAAAGAATGCAATCCCGCAGCAGACTGGCAAACCAAGTCAACTAATGAAATATTCCTCACAATAAATTGCTCAGTCCCTAATTGTCAAAGGCTATGCGACGCGTCTTTGAGTCTGGAATATTATATGCGGCGGCGCGAACGCGAGGATTGGCGGCTTCACCGCGAGATGACAAGCAAAATGTATGTAAGTGACAGCGCGACCACGCACTAATATATCGTTACATATGAAATAAATCGTTACATACAATTATTTTTTGTGATCTCTTGTGATCTGTGTGAATCGGACAAACCGCTCTTTCGTGCGGAAAATGAAAATCTAGCCGAAGGCTACACACTATAATATAGTGTGCAGCTATATTATAGTGTGTAGCCTTCGGCTTTATAACAAGTATAGATTAATATTATAATCTATACTTATTGGAGTTTACTCCTTAAGAATCGATTTTCATATATAAGGCGCCCGGTATGAGAAAAATCCGAGGGGTAAAACTTACTAACAAGTAACGAAAAATCGTGTCACGTTTTTGGTGCGCACCTTTAGTGCGCAACTTTCTAATTTGGCTGTGAGTGTATTAAGACCATAAAGGTAATATACCTATCGGAATATTATATTATATTATTATATAATTATATTATTATATAATTATATTTTTTTTTGAGTTTTTTTTATATATTATTATATAATATTATATTCCGATAGGTATATTAACTTTATGATTAAGACGTACATATGGTATGCTGTATAGGCGACTATACCTATATACTATATGTTATTGGGCTTGTTTGTTTCTATCAGTGTGGATGAATTTATATTGCTATACTCGTACTTAAGGAGTAAACTCCAGTCGTGCGTCGGAGCTGACACACTTTTTTATAAAACAGTCGCTTTTTTTCCCTCATGTCCCTTTGTTCCCTTTAATCTTTAAAACTACGCAACGGTTTTTGATGATTCTTTCAGAGTTAGATAGCCCATTTAGCGAGGAATATATTTTATCACGCTAAGACTAACAGGGGCGAAGAAATAGAGGAAAGGGTGGAAAAAACGGGGAAAATTATTTGAAAGGGCTAACTTGAACGCGCTAATCTCATGAACTACTGGTCCGATTTGAAAAATTCTTTCAGTGTTAGATAGCCCATTTATTGAAGAAGCTATAGGCTATATTTTATCACGCTAAGACTAATAGAAGAATGTGGAAAAAACGGGGGAATTTATTTGAAAGGGCTTATCTCTTGAACTACTGGAGCAATTTTTATGTTATTTGGCACAGATAAGAAGTAGACCACGTGAAGGATCATAGGCTATCGATTTTAATCATTTTTTCAGTGGCTATATATATATATATATATATATATATATATATATATATATATATATATATATATATATATATATATATATATATATATATATATATATATATATATATATATATATATATATATATATATTTTATACCCGTGCGACGCCGGGGCGGGTCGCTAGTATATTATATGATACTTTGACATATTATAGGATGCTCAGTAAAACGACAGAATGTTATGTACAATTCCTGTCCAACAAACAAACTTTATAAACGAAACAGGCGATGTCTAATAAATAATAAAGCCTCCATTGTTCCTGCTCAATGAAAAATGTAATAGTGACGTCACTGCCATTACAAACGAAGATATGTGCGTGACGCGTCGGTTTAATAACTGTGAGCCCGCAGTGGAGGGGGAGCTTTTATACTGATGTGGCCGCTTGGGGCTTGATGAATTCATACAACCTCTTTAGTAAACATTTGTATGCTTTGTTATAAGCATTTAGTAGTGCTAATTAGATGACTATTGTCTTAAAACGTAATTTGGGCTGAGCGTCGCGATTTCGTTTTATACAGAATGCTCTATGAAGGGTCTGAATCAACAATAGCAGCAAATGATCGGAACAATGTAAAATACTTCAAGACGTAATGCAATACAGAAGCGGCCAGTTTCTATCAAAACGGTCGCATATTTTTATTTACGTATGTTTTTAAAATGTTGACTGGTCATTTGGTTAAATGGACGTAATTGTTAATGCACACCTTGATGCTAGCGCTTGACAAAACCACCATAGAGAAAGTGTTTATTTCTACGGGTGGAAGACAGAGACAAAAAGATAGCAGATCTGTCATTTTGTCCCTAAATCTTGTCAAAATCTCCATTTTATCGCATTCCAACTGTGGTCATACTAACCCTACTGCTGTGGTAATGCGGCATTGACCTATGAAAAAACAATTTTTTAGTGTCATCATACTTTGACAAACTTTAAAATACTTTCCATGTAGGCATATACCTATCGTCATTAATCATTATAAACGATATCGTTATAAACAGTTTATGTCTCTACCTTATTAGACTATCATTAAAATAGATAAACTAATACGACATAATCTAAAGTACCCCGCAAACGATCAAATTTGTTTGACAAACATGTTTGATGTAATTTACGTTTTCATCAAACAGCAGCGCACGTTTGTGCATCAAACAAGTTTGTCAAACAATTAGCTAGAATCGGTTTGAGATCATGATATCTTGTTTGTCAAACACAGCGGAACACCTTCAAACACGTTCGTCAAACGCTACGCCAATGAAAATTTTCTTCAAACGGGTCAAACACGTAGTTTGTTTGACAAACTCTTCAAACAAAGCTGTACGGTGTACACTATCAAACTGTTTGACAAACACGTAAATTTGACAAACAATTTGATCGTTTGCGGGGTACTTAACACAGAGCGTGTCCTGTCGCGATATCACGACCATAGCAGACGGAGTAGATGGCTGTATCTAGTGACGGGTAATGCATGCGAGTCTGATGGCTTCATTGATTGAATTATGATTGATTTAACTTGCACTCCTGCATTACTAGTTAGTACAGTGGTACTAAACCTTTTTTTATACGGGCCACAAACACCTTCTAGTCTTGGTGTCGCGGGCCACAACCAAAATTTTTAGGATTAAAAAATTACGTTCTTCCAAATAATTGGTTTAAAAGTGGCTAAAATTTCACGACTTTCAAGAAAGACTTTATAATATTTTGCCATCGATAAAGTCGATCGCTTCGCTACTGATCACGAAAATATTTTTATTGCTGGCGACAAATTTCTTATGCATATCGCAAACACGTGTAAAGCGATAGATATAATATATTATATAGTGCACGAGTACCGAGTAAAAAATACGAACGTTTGAACGAAATACGTTTGAGACACATTAAAGTTTCAATAGCAAAATAAGTAGGTAAGTATTTTTTACGATTGCTCGTGTTATTTATTTTCAAAAACAACTCCTCGTGATGATAATGCTAATATAGCTAATACGTCTTATATAGTAAGTGCTTTCCTAACGTATCGCCCGAACACACAATAAATAAACATTTTATTGCGTCACGGTGGTTATATCTAAGGACAAGCTCACACTAGCAATTTTAAGACATTTTTGGTTACATCTAGTCAAGTCTGTTTTGTTCTACAAAGAAACGCCTGTTAGAAAGGTGTGCCGTCATAGAAAAAGCTTTTACAGACAGTCGCGTCTAATGTAAAATGAACTCCGAAACTTTTGGACACACTGATAAATAATATGTATAACTTTGGATATAAGAAATATTATATTAGGAAACTATCATACCAATAGTGCCCCCGTGGGAGTTAGTCTCCGAGCCGGTGGTAGGTCAATATGTAGAGATTTTAAAAGTATTTGCTTAAAATTTATTTAGAAATTAAAAATTAGTTTTTAAGAGTCTGTAGTATTATGTCTCGACTCTTCAGACTCTATCCGTAGTGAGCGCTCGCCCTTACCGTCTTAGGACCAACCCACACGTACCACAACCACACGACAACCACACCACGTGGTCGGGCGTATATTTCGTATTGTAAATGAACTGGACCATTCACACGTACCACCTTTTGGAGTCATTGTCGACCACTTGTGTGATACCGACCACATCGCAACCACGGCCGACCACATCGCAATCACAACGTTGTATGGATGCAACGACAATGCGCGCACACCGCCTGCGCTCTTCCCCCTCCGTTTCATTGACTTTCGTACGTAACCACATCGCAACCACTAGCGACAACGCAACCACGTCGGCATTTTGTCGGTACCACAACGCAACTACAAAAAGCTGCAGCGACGCCATTCACACGTATGACGTAACCACTGCTCGACTACATTTTGGCGTTGCGATGTCGTGTGGTTGTGGTACGTGTGGGTTGGCCCTTAGCGTATTTGGAGTAAATAAACAACTCTGTGTGTGGTTTTCTTAAATCTTTTCCTGTTGTTTTCTTTCTTTTCTTAACTCGGGAAGTTAGGGAACTAGCAAAGTTTTATATTAGGCTGACTCCATTCAGAATACGGAATGTATGGCCCCACTTACGACATTATCATCAAATCGTCTATTCGCCAATCAAAACATCACTGTTCTCTTTCTTTCAATTTGTTAAAAATGAGAGGGACAACATTATGATCTACGAACTTTTTATTGAAATCCATACTAACATTATAAATGCGAAAGTGTGCCTGTCTGTCTGTCTGTTACCTCTTTACGCCCAAACCGCTGAACCGTTTTTGCTGAAATTTGGTATGGAGATAACTACTTTGAGTCCCGGGAAAGGACATAGGATACTTTTTATCCCGGAAAAACGTGCGGTTCTCGCGCGATAAACGATTTTTGGCGCAATGGAGTTGCGGGCGTCAACTAGTTAAAAATATATATAAAATGAGATTGATCAAACAAGATTCTAGCATAGCGTATGAAGACACAAACTCTTTCAAAATGTACTAATATAAGTACTATATAATAATAGTTTAAAAAAATAGTACATTACGCACCTAGGGCAGAAAAATAAGAAATGTCTTAGATCACATGTAATGTGATCTGAGGCTTTCTTATTTACTGCCCATGGTGCGTATACTATTTAGTATTTTTCTCATCGACGGAGGCGGAAAACGGCAACATCGGTAAGCGCAGCGGGAAGAAAGTTAACGTTTTCCGCCCGGAGGTGAGAAAACGCTTTTTTTGAAGTGAAAACTTCTTTAGCGGCGTTGAGCACTTGTGGGATGGGTAAAAACTGTGAAACTCGCGATAGATTTTCGTGTTGATCGAAAAACCATACAAAACGCGTAAGACGGTTGGAGAGTAGTGTTTTGTGTCGAACTCGAACTCGAACTCAATTTGAAACTTGATCGAAACTTGATCGAAACTTGATCGAAACCTTGATCGAAACTTGATCGAAACTTGATCGAAACTTGATCGAAACTTGATCGAAACTTGATCGAAACTTGATCGAAACTTGATCGAAACTTGATCGAAACTTGATCGAAACTTGATCGAAACCTTGATCGAAACTTGATCGCAACTTGATCGAAACTTGATCGAAACTTGATCGAAACTTGATCGAAACTTGATCGAAACTTGATCGAAACTTGATCGAAACCTTGATCGAAACTTGATCGAAACTTGATCGAAACCTTGATCGAAACCTTGATCGAAACTTGATCGAAACTTAATCGAAATTTGATCGAAACTTGATCGAAACTTGATCGAAACTTGATCGAAACCTTGATCGAAACCTTGATCGAAACTTGATCGAAACTTGATCGAACCTTGATCGAAACTTGATCGAAACTTGATCGAAATTTGATCGAAACTTGATCGAAACCTTGATCGAAACCTTAATCGAAACTTGATCGAAACTTGATCGAAACTTGATCGAAACTTGATCGAAACTTGATCGAAACTTGATCGAAACCTTGATCGAAACCTTGATCGAAACTTGATCGAAACTTATTCAAAACTTGATCGAAACTTGATCGAAACTTGATCGAAACTTGATCGAAACCTTGATCGAAACCTTGATCGAAACTTGATCGAAACAACTTGATTGACGATTTTTTAAAAATCGATTTTCATAAAAAATGGGTTAAAAAAATGCACAACGTTAATAATCAAGTTTTCACTTCTGCCGGCACTCCCGGAGTGCAACCAGTTTTATTTTTTTATTTTAGTAAATTATTGCATTGTCATTGTCTCTTAATACGCATGCAGTTTCAAATTAATTAGACTACTAGAGATAGGTAAAAATCGTATTCAAAGATTCCTTTACATACTGTACCTATACAGCCCAAGCTAATAAAAGCGTGGAAGCAGTTGTCACTAAGAATGCTATGGTACATATAAATAAGAAACCACGTCTGTGGTACCTGTTGTAGAAAAGGTCACATTTCCTTTAACTTTCCTTTTTCACCTTCAACTAACAAGAGCCTATTCACATTTAAAATGTCAAAAGCCTCTTATAGGTCCTTTGAAGAATCAAGAAATTCGTTTAAACTCATAAATAAAATCTTTGTATTTTATGAGCTAGTGGTTATACCAATCTAAAATACATTTAAAATTGTAAAACTTAACAAAAATATAGTCATTTCAGAAAACTCATAACCATCTCATCTTTTCATACAAACGTTCCTTTGACGAAATGTGAATGAAAAGTATCACCGTTCACCACCCAAATCAACATACAGACAATAAATACCTGATTCAAGATCCAATCCAATCAAATCTGCATCAAGTCTGTATCAAATTTTCGCATATTCCAAAATCAAATCCATTCGAAATACGAACAAAGGCTTCGACATTTGAAATTCAAATGGAACCAAACCTCGACTATCATCAAGAATTAAAACCGCTCGTCACTGAGGGAACGAAAACCCCATTTGTAACCGACTTCCAAAAAAGAGGTATTATATTGTTTTTATCGCTCCGATTACGTCAAATGAATTTAGGGATTAGTATTGCCTTATGGCAATTTTGTGTTAAAAACATGAATAATACTTGCCATATTTAAATACTTATTCGAAACGATTAAAAACTGGTTTCGGAATATTAAGATAGTATTTTTATCACAAACAAAACAAAGGAAGCGATGTTTATTACGTCTGCGAAGCATCACTCATATCTCGTCGGCTCTAATTCTACCCACCGGGTTAATTTGAGATAATGCAATCAGTAGGTACCCTCCCAAAAAAAATACTTACAATATTCTTTAAGTATATCCACAGTACACTAGCAAAAAACGTCTCCCGGTCACAACGGAGGCGAACGCTAACTGATAACACTATATTTTGGCGTGATCCTAGATTGATTTTTTGTGCTTAGACAGAGACGTGCGTTCTCTGTGAGCGCTGACGCGGGACTGGCGTGCGGCGGGCGGGCACACTGCACATGCGCCGGCAGATCGATGCTCCCCGAAAAGGCGCCGCGTTCGAATTCGTCCTGTCAGCACTCCTCGTCCCATCAAAGTCACATTTGAGAACACCTAGCAGGGTCGTAAACAGGGACGATTTACGGCTGCGTATAAATAGTTGATGGAATCAGGCGTTACTTTGCGGAAATCCATAGCTTAAAATTTAGTTTGTTATTATTTTTAGCAATATTCCGCGAAATATTTCGCGGAATATTGCTAAAAATAATAACAAACTAAATTTTAAGGCTGCGTATAATTCATCACGACGTTATCAGAAAGAGGAATGCGTGATTTTGACAACTCTAAAATATATTATCGTAATGTGTGTTAACTCGTTAGGCCCACATGCTTTAAATGCCTTAAAGTTAAACCTTGGTTAAATAAATTATTACTCTCGTTCATTTTATGGATAAGAAAGTATGATATTTGACCAAAGATTTGATCCCAGAGGCGTAGGTCGGCCTCAGAGCTTTTTAAGATCGGTGTTTTTTTTAAAGAATAGGACCAAAAGGTTGAATAAAGGTCCATTGCAGAGGTGAAATAGTCGAACCGTAAAAAGTTATTTGATTCATATTACGACTTAGGATCTGTTTTCTGCACCGATAAGTTTAACTGGTAAATATAAAATATTTTTTTAATTACCTCAAGCACTCGGCAAAATACAACCAATGTAAGGGTTACTTTATGCCCGTTTTCTGAGAGGCCATGGTTTTGATCTGGTCAACCTGACCCATTCGCTCTAAGCCTCTCTAGTACTGATGACATAAGCTTTACAGATACAACTAAATATGCGCTGAGAACTTGTAAGTTTTGTTTTCTAATCTCAAAATGCTAGATCAACAATAAGTATGGGCGCCGGCAGGGGGGTGCGAGGTGGTGCACTTGCACCCCTTGGGAATCTCGGGATCAACAGGAATTATTGAAATAAAAAGCCCTGTTACCCTATTACCATGCCGTACAAAGATAGATCGTAATGTTTCGGCACTAAATGTATTCTGTTGACGTAAATAGCCACTCACTGTTGTTCGTAAAAAGTAAAAAGAAAATAAAGAAAACTAAAATCTGCACCCGTAGGAAATTATTTCTGCCGGCGCCTATCACAATAACTAAGTATTATCTCGTGCAGCACGTTTTATGAGGCTGCGATATTCCTTCAGCAAAGACGAATGTTTCGAAAAATGGATGTAGTCAGTACTAAACTCCTATTTATTACGAAAATTCGGTTACCTAATTATTGTATGAACGTAAATCATAGGACAGGGACGCGGAACTGAAAATTTTGGATACAACACAGGCCAAAAAAGTGGACACATTTTAATCGATATTAATTTTATTTATTGTTAATACGCATATGGTAGCTCACAGCGACTACGACACTAGTGGAAGATGTAACGTACACAGTCTGCTTTGCATTTGCCTATCAGATATCTAATAGCACTGTATATATCATACATGACGCGTGTGAAACTTCTATATATTCAAATTACACTAATACAATCAATAAAATTATAATATTCAATGTATCTACGCGATTACATAAAAAAATTCTTAATAAATATACCTCTTAATGTTACATACATAAATCAAATACATAGCTATTAAATAGATATTATACTTAAAAATATACTAAAGAAAGTGTACTAAGCCTCGCAGGCAACAAACGCAAGGCAGACTCTTTAGTAATAAATAATTATATCCTATAATGCGATTACAATACAAACAACATCCACGAACCGGCCGCAAAGACTGCAGACTGTGACTAGCGGCCGGCCTGTTCCCTCACTCCCGAGTCCCGATACGATCGAGAATCGAACCAACTCTTAGTACTTTTTGATAAAAGAGATTACGTATCTTGCGACAAGTAAGCAACAGACGTTTGACAGCAAATATTACACAATATCTGCTATATTCTGGCAAAAATTCCGTATACAAGATTGATAGTTACATCCGCTATTTTAACGTAACAGACGTTACTTGTCGTCAAAACGTACGATTGCTGTCTGCAAAATATTTGCTATCTGCTAAGGTATTACGTCGTCGCCCTGCCAACATCTACAGTGGCGCACGATCGTGCGGCGGCCCAATTTGGAACTAACCAGAATCGAGAAGTTTGATCAACGCGGTGTCAATTTTTTTTCAATTAGATTTTATTCAGACTGATCACCCTGACTGACTGATCACAGAGCCTCGTAAATCGAAATCCTATCAGTTTCGGGAGTGAGAACCCATGCTGGCTCCAGCGGCGAACGACATCGGTGGGAGCGAGATCATCACGGCCGGTTCCACCTCGCAACTATACTGAATATTATAATATAGAACATATGTTATGATACATATAATTATCGATTCGTTATCATGTATATATTGTAATCACACGAACGCTCGGAAATCAACACTTACGCTACGCTATGACTTAAAACATCAACAGATCCATCGGTTGACTAATTCGTCTAGAGATATAAATACACGGTGACCAGATTTCATGTACAAATAAATTATGTGTCACTATAAAATATTCTCATACTATAACTAGTTTTCGTCTAACAAATAAACGCATCTATTCTATGAATATGTCGTAACAACAGCACAAAAGAGTGAGCGCGCTCGGTCGGGAGCACCCGGGCCGGGCGCGCTTCGAATTGTTTCAATAGATTTATTTAACAAACCGTCGCTACGAAAATGTACTCTGATTCGGTAAACGAGAGTTCAAAATTGAATAACAACTTCGCTATCGAACATACACAACAATAAACGAAATTACCCTGTTTAGAAGACATTGTATATTTTTAAAATTGTGTCCTCAGCCTTTTCAATGATATTTGTTCACGTTATACCGACAGATAACGGTTGCTCGCAAACTAAAAATTCCGACATCAAACTGATGTGTTATGGTACGGGAGGTAGCAACGGCTGATTTTGTGATATGTCGTCATTCTTGCTCTTCTGGTTACAGTCTGGGCGGTCTGGCTGCCGGTAGTGGTTACGTTCACTAATGCGCAACCTTTTTATCCAGGTTATAATCCTGGATTTTAAAATCATTATAGTGAGCAAGGAGTGCTTAACACAAACGTAATAGTTATGACAATAAGAATAATAATTGTTAAAACAAAATGTATTTGTCCAACATGACAAGAGCCAGAAGCGAGAGATTGCCATTTCTTCTTAACAGGCGCTCTTTATATTAATAACACCACCTGGATAAATAAATGAAATGCGCACTAATGAACGCAACCACTGCCAGCAGCCAGACATCCCGGACTCTAACCAGGAGAGCAAGAATGACGACATATCACAAAATCAGCCGACCTGAAATACTTTCTCGAAAACGTTGCTAACTCCTATACTATTATCTATTAAAGCGCCTGCAGTGTAATAATGGTAGCTGTCAGTATTTTTTTTTGCATTTTATGCAGTGCTGTATTTTTATTAGATAATAAGGTTATAGTTTTAATTTTTGTTATATTAGTTAGTTTTATATATTATTTATAAATTATATAGTTTAATTTCAAAGTATTATTTGTTTAAAAAATAAGAGATCTTTTTTGTTACACACATATTTTAGCATTATCAGTTATCACCATATTCACTACATATTTTCATCTCGTATAATTTTTGTCGCATACGCACGCTGTACTCACCTGTCATTAGAACTCATTTTACCTGTAAACAAAATTTTATGTACAAATTTGAAATGTCACAAATGCTGTTCTGTTGGTGAGTCTATAAAATAAAATAGTACTTTTTGCACATATGACATGGTAAAGCTATTGTAAGCAGTGACTAGTGTTAGTAGAATAAAAATTATACTTTAGAAAAATTTAATCGAAAAACCTGCCCTTATCAAACCGATCTCAACCGTTTACACATATTCTGATGTCAGAATCTTGATTCATAAAAAACCAAAAAGGGGTTTGTAAAATACGACTTCAACTAATTAAAACACAATATCATTACATCTATAAAAATTAATTTCAACTATTCAACCGAAAGGAGCAACCTTATCTGCCGGATATAGTACTAATTAGCTAAAGGATTTATGTATACAGGGTTTCAAAAGAACGTCAAAACAATGTAATACTATGTCGGGATTTTCGTAGACGGACAGAGAGTGACAGTTAACCTTAACGCTAGGAATGTCAATATGTATTACGTACGTGCAGTGCGCACTGCGGGCTAGGTCGCGTTATGGCGTATACTATTTTAAGGGCCTGTTTCAACACTTCCTGATAAGTGACGAATATGCATATCCACCAATTAACTTGACAGATCAAGTATGGAGAATCTGTCAAAAAAGTTGTGAATAGCCTATTCAGCACTTAATCAGAAAGTCGTGAAACAGTCCCTAAATGTCGGGCTGACGAAGAAGCTAGGATAACCTAGCTTCTTTGTTATTGGGCCGAAGATATTAAGTTGGTCGTTAAGACTAGCTAAGGTATGGCTTGTATAATCATTAATCATACAGCTGGGCCGAGGCAACTTTAGTTAGCCTTCCATATCCCATTGATAGGATCTCAGGAGCAGATCTCGCTGCACGACTGAGTATACTTAAATATTTCATCATCCAAAGCCTCGACTAAAAGTCTCTTTCTCTTAATGTTCACTTTCTCGCTTATATTAATTCCTCGGTACCTTAAGGGCTTACGGTCCAAACATTTTAGGGTGAAGCCAAACGAGCGTAATTTGTGAGTTGTGAGTCGCAGAATTTCGGTCGCGTAAATATCTTTTCATACCAAATCATGACTTACAAAATTACGCTCATGTGAATCAAACAGGACTTTTGTATGAAACTGAATGCATCAGAATTTCTGCCAGCCGAAATTCTGCGACTCACAACTCACAAATTACGCTCGTTTGGCTTCACCCTTAATGTTCATCTTGCTAATATATTAGCAGCCCAGTCCATCGCCGAAAATTGTGTATTGACCCTTAGTTATCGCAGTGCGCACTATGTCATACAACACTAATATATTTGCAAGTGAAGATAGTTTCTCGTACAACTCTAAATAAATATATCTATAAAACATTCAAAATATGAAAGGAAAACGCGTTTCATATTTCGAAATAACTTACTTACATAATATATTATAGAGAAAAAAAATCGAGTAAAGTTTAGAAATGCAGTACAGATCGAGAGTTTAAGGAATCATAGTCGTTACATACTACAACCTCCTCACCGCTTCCTTATACTTAGCTTAGTTTAATCGCGCCAAATTTTTAAATACATAACAATACAATATATTACATACATGTAAATGCCTGGTGATAAGACTGACTTATTTACTGGATTGTATCAATCGTCATACGACTGAGAAAGTACTACAACTTTTCAAATACAGGTTATTTGTTAATCAAATAATACAATACTAACAAGGTTTAAAATGTTATATAAAGAGATACATTAGAAATATCTAATGTATCTCTTGGTCATATTTATTTTACGAGTTAGGACGTTTTAAAGGACTATGGACAGAAAATTGGTTTGGCGCGATTTCGTCGAATATAGGATAAAGGAGTAGCGGGCAGCGCCCGTACGTAATATACAATAACTAACTGTAGGGTGCCCCGTCGGCGAAAATGTTCCAAAACAGGAGGTTCGGTATTTCCGTGTGCGAGTTTTCTTACAAATACTTCACTAATTAAAGTAGGATTGATATTTGGCATGGCATAGTATTCATACGTCGTTCACTTACGTACGTGGTGGGTAGATTAAAATTTCACTTACTAAATAACTAAATAGCTAAAACGATACAATATAGCCGGGTAGTCGTGTCTTTCGAACGAAACGCATATTTACATGCTAGTTCGGTGCACCGTTTCGTGCACGTGAGTGTAACAGCAACCGTATACAATACACGAAAAATATTCGATAAGTTTGATAAAATACTTACAAACTAAATGTTCTCGTGGATTAATGACCGATTTATTATTTACATAGCCTATTTATTTTGACTTATGTCTCGTGAAATTTGACTTATAATATTAATATAGTTTCGATACCATTTTAGTTCAATATAATATTGTATATTCCGCCGCCAAGACGCGTACGCGAAGCGAACGGACTGCGACGCAAAGGCGTACGCGCACGTAGCACGCGACGCTAGCTGCATTTTGCATATTGCACAAAAGAGATCTTCGTAAGTTTAAAATTACAACCTATATAACAGTAGCATTGTAGTAGGTTGACGAATACTAGGACAATTTCAGGCAAAAATTTGGCGGTGTAAGGGAAACACCTCGTAAAACTTATCGCGAAATAGCTCATACAACTAATAATATTTGATATAACAATCACACAATTTTGAATCAACTAACTTACAAGAATAAATTAAAAATTTACGGCTCCGACAATGTCAACGGGCGCTTAAATCAATAAAATATATCTGAACACGCTAAGAATTAAAGCCAATTCATAGTTCATAAACACGATGGGGGAGAGACAGTTGAACGTACCCGGCGGCGTTCGCGGCTCCATCACATTAGCACGACTTGTCGTTCCAAACGAAATTGAACTCCACTGCAAGTTGGTGCTTGAAGACGCTTATATCAACAATTAAAATTTTAGCCTCCACAAATATCCACTTCACTAGGCGTATTAAATATGTAAAGGTAAAAGTACACATTATTGCGGGCACTACATTAAACACACGTCACACACGTGCGCGTAATGCAGCTGATAACGACTTGGGACGCTGTTATATCCCTATCTACATAATATTTTATGTCTTCCGTTCAACTTCGTTTGGCACAATACAAACGTGATAGACCATTAAAAAAACTCGTGCACCTTTAGAAATACCGAGAGCGGCGTTCACTTGGGCGGCTGCGCGAGAGTCGCGTACGTGGGCTCGGGGCCGCGGCGCAGCAGCAGCGGTAACGCACGCCGCGCCCCGCCCCCCGCCGGCGCGGCCCCGCCCCCCGCCGGCGTGGCCGCACCTCCCGCAGCGGCCCCACCCCCCGCCGCCGCCGCGCCTCATGTCTGCAGCGCCGTGCTGATCTCGCGGTGGATCGTCGACTGAAATAGCCGGTCAACATGTTACATTACCTGCTGATGTTGTCAAAACCGTATAAATATGACTTGAAAATAGAATTAGCTCGAGTTATATAATTATTAATTATATACATGATACAGATTGTCAATGATATTGTCTATATGACATGACGTGTCAATGATTAAGACGATACGTAGCCTGAGACTTGAGAGTAAAGGTGCTGGTTGGCAGCGGGCGACATGAAGCAGCCGCAGACGACGTGTCGTCGCGACACTACTGATTTCTATGAATTATTTCTATGAAATACCCTGGGCTGGTAGCAGGATATGAAGCTAGCGACACTTAGTCATAGAAATACATAGAAACCAGTAATGTCGCGACGACACGTCGTCTGCTGCCGCTTCATGTAGCCGGCTTCTAACTTGTACCTTAAACCGTATTTGGCTGAAATACGGTTTTAGTATTTGGCATAGAGAGCAAATAAATACAATCTATCCAAGATCAATGGCAAGCTCTTGGATCTCCTGAATGTTAGTTGCCAGGCTGAAACTTCAAACATTGGCGCACCACTGCAGGGTGTAGAGAAATTGAGCAGCCCATGGCAATGAGTAGGAGTTGCGGACTACTGTAACTTAAAGGTGGCAGCACATGTCAGTAGTCCTAGTATGAGTTACAAACTCCTGCAACTTCCCTCAAGTCGTATATCTGGCGAGGGCATATACTCACGAGCTCATCAATCTGGCGTGCGAGCTGGTCATTGAGCGCCTGCACCACCTGCCGCTGGCCGTCCGCCGCCGCCAGCGCCAGCTCCAGCTGACTCTGCGCCAGCTTGGCTTCGGCGTCCTGAAACACACGCCACGAGGTTAACAATGGGAAATGAGACCACTTTAAGACGAAGTTCCTTATCGCGCGTTGCGAAAGGGGGCTAGACAGAAAAAATAAGACGAAACGCTGTAGGGTGAATCTAGGTACTCAAAACGTTATTTTAGGCCAAAAATTTTGATTTTTAAAAAAGCCCTTAAATATTGCTCTGAATGTTTCTGGTGTTAAAAGGCACCGAAATAGAATTCCCTTTCTGTAAGAGTCACGAAAAAAAATTAAATAATTTAAGAGATATCTTATATCTTTAAACGAGCAATTCTCGTATATATATATATATATATATATATATATAGAGCTTCGCTCGGTATTAAAAAAAATAAAAAAAAAACACACAAAATGAAAATGATTCCTAGCTAGATCGATTTATCGCCCCCGAAACCCCCCTATATACTAAATTTCATGAAAATCGTTGGAGCCGATTCCGAGATTCCAATTATATATATATATATATATATATATATATATATATATATATATATATATATATATATATATATATATATATATATATATATATATATATATATATATATATATATATATATATATATATAGCTCGGTCATAGAGCTAGTTTAATAATAAGTAAAAACTGTTGTTCATGACAATGACAAAATTTGAGGAAAATGACGTGTTTATTTAGAATAATGACAATTTGTTGAGAATAATGATTATTTTAAAAATCTTATCCATATTCGTGCTGATCATATTATTATTATTATTATAAACGCCTCCGTGGTCCAGTGGTAAAGAGCGTGGCTCTTGACTCAGCGGTCGTGGGTTCGATTCCCGCGTTGGAAACATATTGTTAATTGTTATTTCCAAGTTTGGTTAGGACATTGCAAGCTGACTACCTGATTGTCTGACACTCAGAACAGGAAAATAAGGACTGACAAGTAAGATGATGATGATGCATGTAAAAGTCGGTCCTGCGCCTGATCTCTCGCCAGTCGTGTCGGTCGTCCGTCCCACTGGGTTATGAGAGTAAAAGGAATACAGAGTGCTCATGTGTACTGCGCACACACTTGGGCGCTATAAAATTACTCCTGCGTAACTGGCCTGATTTCAATGAAACCAGCCACCGTCACCGAAACCGGTGTGGGGGTTATTATTATTATTATAAGTAAAAAATAGGATTTTCAATAAAACTTGTATGTAAGTAAAAGTATTGATTTATTATAAAAATGTATTCCCTAAAATATAGCTAATACCAAAACCTACATTTAAAAAATATATTCTACCTTTTCGAGTCACCTGCAATAAAAAATTTACACCTGTTAAATAATAATTCTGATATTTATTATTTCTCAAATAATATTTTATTACCAAACGTTCCGCGCGGCTTCGCTCGCGTAAATTAGATATATCACAGACAAATCAGTCCACAAAAAATAGCCTTAGATGATCCTTCACGTGGTCAATTTCTTAATTCTTATCAGTTATCTGTAACAAATAACAGAAAAATTGCTCCAGTAGCTCGTGAGATAAGCCCTTTCAAATAATTTCCCCCGTTTTTTCCATATTTTCCTCTATTTCTTAGCTCCTATAAGTCTTAGCGTGAAAAAATATAGCCTTATAGCCTTCCTCGATAAATGGGCTATCTAACACTGAAAGAATTTTTCAAATCGGACCAGTAGTTCCTGAGATTAGTGTGTTCAAATAAGCCCTATTTCAAATAATTTCCCCCCGTTTTTTCCACATTTTCCTCTATTTCTTCGCTTCTATTATTCTTGGCGTGATAAAATAGTCCTTATAGCCTTCCTCGATAAATGGGCTATCTAACACTGAAAGAATTTTTCAAATCGGACCAGTAGTTCCTGAGATTAGTGTGTTCAAATAAGCCCTCTTTCAAATAATTTCCCCCCGTTTTTTCCACATTTTTCTCTATTTCTTCACTTCTATTATTCTTGGCGTGATAAAATATTCCTTATAGCCTTCCTCGATAAATGGGCTATCAAACACTGAAATAATTTTTCAAATCGGACCAGTAGTTACTGAGATTAGCGCGTTCAAACAAACAAACAACCTCTCCTGCTTTTTATTATTGAAGTATAGATAAAATTTTTACTACTTTTCTTACTATTCTACTACTACTTTTCGAAAATGTGTCAAATAACTAGTTAATTGTAATATCGCATTGCATCGATTCCATATATTTGTCCCTGTTTTCCAGAAATATAGTTACAGATTTGGTCATTATTCTGAATGATCGTCATTATGCTTTTAGGGCTATTCAGGAAAATGACGTTCAGGAAAATGACGGATTCACTAAAATTCCTTTATAATTAAGTATTGATATAAAGAAAACTAAGAAAATTATAAGGAACTTAGAAATGTTGCGGGCCTTTATAACTTGGTATAAAAAAGTAGTGAAAAACAGACAAATGTTGGCACACATCGAGAAAGGTAAATGACGTATTATTTGGAAATTTTTGTAGAACGTATTTCAAAGACTCACTTGCATTAAACGAAGACCTCTATCCACACCAAAGCACTGCGATCAAATAAAGTGAGCCAGCAGATTTTATCGCAAAATAGGTTTCAACCCGTCACGTAGAGTATATCGGCAAGGCATTCAAAACAAACAATGCGCAGGACAATGACGTGAATTTTATGAACATTTTAAAAATATAATTTTTAGTTATTTAATGTAAGTTGATGTGTTATTTGTTGGTATCGAATAGTTTATTAGTTCTTTATCTTCAAATTAACGTTAAGTTTTTAATCCTTTCTAGCTCATTTTTTTATAAATAATAAATTGTAAGCGGCAGTATCGAAACGACACGCAAAAATTTCACAATTTGGTAATTTTTTTTATAACTTTTGAAATATTAACTCTACTTTAAAATAGTTTTGGCAGCATTTTCGTAAGTTGATTAGACATTGAAATGTGTAATGTTACATCAAATTTACCAAGGCGTTTTGGACCCAACTTCAAAGACATGAATTTAGTCTCTCTCAAATATTCGCCCTGTAACGACAAAAATTTCGTTACAACAGCACGGCTTACAACTATAGCAAAATTGCTATAGTTGTAAGCCGTGCGGTAGCGCGTGTTTCTCTCTCTGTCTCTCTCTTTTTGACGTGATAACGTCCTATAATTCGATATGGGCTGCGCGACCGAAAAACATGACAGTTCATGCGGCGTTACCTCGCTGACAGCTCTGAGGCGTTCCATTTACACTTTCAAGTCTCTCAACAACCGTAAGGCCCACCTGGGCCGCGCTCTTTGTTTCGATTATATTACGTATTTCGATGACTCAGAGAATACTTTTGTATGAAGAAGTTTGGTTAGTTATGACCTTTGATACATTGACCACACTCTGAATGAAAAATAAATAAACAATCTGTGAGCTATTAGTATTATTTCGGCTATTCAAAATTGTGCTCTATTTCCTACGTGTCAAGGTATGACTTAATATATGAAGAATAAAGTATTCGTTTATTTCTTCTGAACAAGTCACTAATTATAGTTTCGAAAGTTTATAATTGAGAAACTAATATCACATCGGACTAAATACTATATTATGATGGCTTGATAGATAGAAAATTTAACATATATTATAATGTAGTTCACACAAACATAAAATATGGATTATATGTAAGGATGTTTCATATTACATTAATTTTCCAAAGAGGGTAGACCGGGCGCCATTTTTTTGCACATTGACCTGCCAACTTTTTTGCATAGATTTTTCCCGGAACTGAGGGGTTAAGGCTATGACGTTGTCACGTTCAACTATCGTCAGTAAACCGACTTTACAGACAGACTTTACAGACAGACTTTACAGACAGACAACCGATTTTTTTTCTGGGTGTATACGGGTTTTTTGTACATAAGAAATAATAAACCGGAACTTCGTTCCATCATTATATATAAAGCAAAGGAGGCGCCTAAACAGTAAACACACTTGCAGCAATAGAGGAGTTACACTTTGAACTCTTCTGGTGGTGAAATGCTCTTGCGTTCCTAGTTCTTAAAATCTCCAGTTTTCTGTGTTGCCGTGGTGCTTATCAGATATGGGCGGCTAACTACAATTCCCAAATTTGAAAGATAATCTATCATGAATCAGCATTCAATTCTAGCCTCCTAACATTTCCGTCACCCACCTGCTCGCTGCGCTTGGACTTGGTGATCTGCGCCAGCTCCTCGTTCTTCTGCGCCAGCTCGGCCTCGAGCTGCGCCACGCGCTGTCTCAGCTGCTCCACCTCGCTTGCGTCACCACCTGGAAGTCAATACATTCATAATCTTTATATCTTGCGAAGTTAAGTCATGCTGAGTCTCTAAGTTGCCTATAGTGATCTTTTATATTATGAAGGTTTTTTCAACACAATAGGCATTTTGTAGTGGATTTAATAAAAGACGATTGGTCATAAACTCGTCGTCCACTATAAGAAGATTTTCATCCCTACATATGACTTACGTTTCGATGATCTGCTGTAAGTTTGAGACTTGCACCCGTATTCTTAATTGTTTCGTCAAGCCCGCCTTGACTCAATCTCAACGAAGGTGACCTTAAAAAACTCCTCAAATTTGGTATACTTAAACGTAGCTTCTACCTCAACGAATTACTCCTTCAGTAAGATTGGGTGGAGCTGGAGGTGGAGGTGGAGGTATGACGTCACGGAAGTTATTTTTTTAGTGTCAACACCGACGGAAATCGACCCCAATTTGACAGATTGTCTATGAACTCCTATTTTTTTTTTTTTTATTAATAAAATTTTACGGGCCTGGATTCTAGTCCTTTTAGCCCAGTCCTTAAAATACATTTCATTGTTTTTAACAACAAGTAACTTAACTTAACATTACACAGGGCATTACGGAATTAAAGTTTTTTCCCAACATTTTTTAAAAAGCTATAAAGCGGACCATAAAAAGTATTTTTTTGAAGTAAATCTTTCAAAGACAATTTGTCTATGTTTATATCACTGTCACTGTCATCTTTGTCCAAAAATTCACTGATTTCACTACACATCATTAAGCGTGCCTTATTATGTTTTCCACATCGAAGAACTAGATGATTAAGAGTCTCCTCTTCAACGCCGCAGTCACAAAATGAGGTATTCACCATCTTCAATCTGTAGAGATGAGATTTAACTTGGCAATGCCCAAATCTCATCCTGTTCATAGTAACTATAAATGATCTAGACATTTCTTTCATAAATAAATAAATAAATAAATAAATTTCTTTCAATTCATGGTACCACGGTTTGGCGGGCGGGACCTTTTGTATATCGTAATACCATTTTCCTTTTTCAGACGACGTTTGGGTAAAGTATGCCTTGAACAACTCTCCCAGGCAGTCTTTCACAGGAGCATGTATATCTGTATACGGTATGTGCTGGAGTTGACTGTGGTCTTCGTCTGGATCTCCTCTTGTTGCTGCATCAGCTTCTTCGTTGCCAGTAATTCCAGAGTGAGAAGGTACCCAAATGAATTTAACATTTTTACTATTATTATACATATGGTACAAAGTTTGCTTAATTTTTAATATTAAATAATTTGTATTAAATTTTAAAACCCTATTTTTAAGTGCAGTTATAACACTAAGTGAATCAGTTAAAATCAAACAATTGCTTTCATTAATTGAAGATATATACAATAATGCTTTATATATAGCATAACATTCAGCAGTAAATATACTACATTCATACGCTAATTTTATACATTTTTTAATTTTTTTCTGAGGATCATAATAGGCATAACAATATTTAAGGTTTTCGACCCATCAGTATAAATTCTGTACTCATTATCTATAGTATTGAGAAGATCATTTTGATTACTTATTTGTTGCTCACATATTGTAACATCATGCATGTATGCATTAGATTCAATATTATACATAGGCCAATGATTTTCTCTAAATATATAATTTCCAATATTTAAGTAAATGTTTATCATAATCCTTAATAGTTCTGGCAATTTTCTAGAAATAATGTTAGAAACATCAGTATATGGACGCACATTCATACTATTTGTTGGAACTATAGGAAGAATTCTATTTAAAAGATGATTATTTTTAGAGGCAAATACCTTTAAGCAAAATCGTTCAGCAATTTTTAGCCTTATAATAGTTAGTGGAGGTATACATGTCTCGGCCTCCATGATATGTATAGGAGTAGAGCACATTGCACCTGTTATGACTCTAAGAGCTTTATTTTGAATAACATCTAATTTTCTTAATAAGTTATAATTACAGTTGTAATATGCTAAGGTGCTGTAATCAAAGTGACTACGTACTAAACTCTTATATAACATGGATAAAGTTTCAGGGTCGGATCCCCAGTGTACTCCTGCCAAAGATCTAATTATGTTAAGACCTCCACAAGCTTTTTTGATAATTTGTTGGATATGATTTAACTTATTGTCAAGATATATCCCCAAAAACTTTTTTTCGCAGACCCATTTGAGACTGTTGTTGTGAAGTTTAACGTTAAATAAACTTCCTGGATCTGATTTAGAGAAAATCATGGCTGTACTTTTTTCCAAACTTATCCATAGCTTTAATTTTCTAGTATAGTAATTATATACTTGTTCTAATGCCTTATTTAATATATTTACAGCAATATTTACATCCTTATGACTACTATACACAACAATACATGCTGCATACTGTAGAAATTTTACATTACAACCTAAAAGATATTTACACAGTTGACTTGTGTATATGCTATATAACAGTGGCGAAATAGTGGCACCTTGCATTGTGCCTTTATATATATGTCTAGGTCCATGTAAAATGTTATTAAATTTGACATACATTGTTCTCTTAAATAAAAATTTAAAAATCCATTCACAGACTTTTTCGGGGACACCTATATCTATCAAGACTTCAACAAGGATAGTTGGATCAACATTATCAAACGCCCCCTGAACATCGAGAAAGGCACAAACAGTGGAAGAAAATGAGTGAAATGAATCTTTAATATCCCTTAATAATGCAACATAGCTTTCTACACAACTTTTACCTTTACGAAAGCCATACTGCTCCTTTGGTAAGATATTATTTGATTCAACATACCAGTCTAGTCTCACCTTAAGCATGTATTCAAATATTTTACCAACACAAGATGACAAAGATATAGGTCTATATGAGTTACAGTCATTTTCCGGTTTTTCTGGTTTAAGGATTGGTACAATACATTGTGTTTTCCATGAGTCTGGTATAAGATCGTTTGTCCATAATAGATTATAAATATCTAATAAAATTTTTTGGGCATCTTCATGCATGTAGCCTAATATTTTGTAAGGGATATCGTCTAAGTCTGGAGTAGTGTCTTTTCTAGATTTCAAAGCAAATTGGAATTCTTGCCATGTAAAAGTATTACTCAAAAATATGCTACTTGAATTGCCTTCCTGGATAAAATATGAATTTAATAAATTACTGTCTATATATTTTTCAGGTGGATCATCGGGTGCATACTTATCAAGAAAAGATGGAATCCATTCACTGTTTTTTGGTTTACTAACAGAAGAAGCTCTTTTAAATCTGCGGATATAATTCCAGATGACAGTAACAGGTGTTTGTCTGTTGAATGATTCACAAAGGTTTCTCCAACTATTCTTTTTATTTTCCCTTAATGACTTTTTTTTAATTGCATCTATTTTTTTATATTCAATGAAATTTTCTATAGATGAATGTGTTCTATAAAAATTTAGAGCAGCTTTACTTTTTTTAACTGCTTCTAAGCATTCATTATCCCACCAGGGAACTGGTTTTTTCCTAATGGTTGGGGAAGTTATATTTAGTTTTGGAATACATGATTCTTTAACTGTATTTAATGTAACACAAAATTTATTATAAGTAGATAAAGGTTTGTTGTAATCAATAGTAAATGACCTGAATGCCTTTTCAGTTTCAGATGCAAAGAGCTTCCAATCTGCCTTGTCATACAGAAATCTTTCCGTTGGTTGACCAACTTCAAAATCTTGTGGATGGAGTTCAATAAATGTGAAAGTGGGATAATGATAGCTGCCCATTGGATCATCACTAACGCTCCAATGGCACAGAGGAGCGATTTGTGGGCTAACACAAGTAAAGCCAATCTTCAGATTGGCTATTACGTAAACTACCTACTGTTGTTGGAGCTCCCGAGTTCAGGATACATAGGTCACACTCATCTAATAAATCGTAAACATCTGTACCTCGAGGCTTGGTTTGAAGACATCCAAAAGCAACATGATGAGCATTTAAATCTCCGGATAGTATTATCGGTTTTGGTAAACTATTAATAATTTGTTTAAGTTGTCTAGATTTGAACCTTCCTGGTCTTGGTGGACTATAACTACATAAGATAGACAAATTACCAATATCAGTTTTAAGAACTATAGCTGCAGATTGTAAATCTTCATAAAAAGGCAGATTGACAGTAATGTATTTGAAATTATTCCTAATGAGTATGCCGACCCCACCACGGCCATTAAGGCCATGTTGGTAAATAAAATTATAGCCTGTTATTTTAAAATTATGATTTTCTTTTAAATGTGTTTCATTTAACAAACATATATCAATGTCATTTTGGTCCAAAAAAGTAATAAGAAGAGGTTTTTTGCTATTAAGATTTTCAACATTAAATTGGCATATTTTCAAAAAATTACTATCCATGTTTAAGGTTATTTAATAATACTTCCTTTATTACTGATGTTGTCATTTTTTTATTACTGTTACTTAAATTTACTAATGTAGCTACTAAAGACTTTAAAATGTTATCGCTTTTTATTATACCTTGTATTAATTCCTCATTAGTTATCTCATGTTTTATGTGTGGTAAAGCCGGGAAATCAGTACTGTAATGTGCCAAACTGTAAGTGTGGTCAGTGTTTTTAGTCACATTTGCGTATGCCATTTTATTTTGTTTTTCCAATATTTTCTTTTGCTTAACCGGACAGTTTCTAGATATAGCAAGATGTGGTCCACCACAGTTGGCACAATGCAGTGCCTGATCATCAGGGCACTTAGAATAATGATGTTCCTTTGAACAAATCGAACATTTTTGGACACATTTACATATCTTAGCATGGTGATTAAATTTAAAGCACTTGTAACATTGCAGCAAAGGAGGGTTATATTCATATACTTTATAATTAAAAATATCTAATGAGACAGATTGTGGTAGTATATTGGAGAGAAATGTCACAGAAACCGTTTGAAACGGTTTCACTTTGCCATTAACTTTTTTGGTGAACCTTCTCACTCCAATAATTTCATAGGCAGAAGTTAACTTTTTGAATAGGTCTTCATTACTTATCCTAGTCGGTACATACCGTAGTACTCCTATCTTTTCGATGCTCCTAGCTGGGATGAATGCTTTGAAATTATTTCTTCTATGGAAGTCTTCATTGAGCAAGTAATTATTGGCATAACTTGCCTGGGAGAATCCTATTGCTATTTTATTGGCTGCTACTCTTTTTATTCCGGTTATTCCTTTGATTTCTTCTTTGAATATGGATGTTAGTGTTAACGGATTTTTGTTGCCGATATTGCTATCGGTTTGGGTGGATTCGGTATATACTATATACTCCTGAGAGTGGGACTTCTCAGGGAACAAGCGTCTGTAGCCGGGTTTACTATACGGGATGTAAAATGATTCATCTAGAACATCCTTGTCTTCGTCAGTATCAGGCCCTCGCGGCCTTTTTCTGCCGGGTTTCCCAGGGGCTGTCCCCCCAGGATCCTCCATTTCAACGTCTATTATTCCACCGTTTTGCGTTGTTTTATTATTAAAATGCTTTATATAAACTATTTTAAATAATTAATTTCGCAAAAGTTGAAAAAATACGACTTCTCTTTTTAAAAAGCCCGCCAACTTTTTTCTCTATGAACTCCTCGTTTTAAAAAAATATAATGTCAGTGCCATTGTCAAATGTCACATACTTCTTCTACTTCTTCTTTTTTTAATAATGGCCGACTCGGTGAAATATTTTGTGTCATATCATAGTCCGCCATAATTAAACAAGAAGAAGGAGTTTCGCTGGGAATACGAAAGAGTGACGTTGTGTTTTTGTATTATTTTCCTAAAATTGTGCTATTTCGGTTTTTAATGTGTAATCGATGTCGTGCACAAGTGTAGGCAAGTGATACAACTTCAAGAAACTTGCCATTTTGTGTTGCCTCCAAAACTCAATCGAAAGTTTTAGCAAAGAGGTCAATCACTTTACTAAAACAACTGACTTGACTCGTTGACTTTACTGACTACTTTTTTAGACTTTTACTACACTTTCGACTTGACGATAATCTGGAAAAACGACTTTAAATTTTTTAAACTTTTTACGAAAAAAATTTTTCTCGCCATATTTTACTTGACACTGGCCATGGTTAAAACAGCCGAGCGCCATATTAAGAAAAAAAGAAGAAGAAGAATATGTGTTTATGTGATGTGCTGTTGTTGCGATTTAATTGTTTGCAAACTCGTGTTGTTTTTTCAACTTTAGTTTAGCGTGTTGCAAATTAATGCTTGTTTTGCTAAGTTTCTAAACCTAAATTGTTTCTTGAAGTCCTCATCACTATACCGCCGCCCTAATGAGTTTTGAGCGTCACGCAAATATCTGCGCCAAGGAAAATTATGTGAATTTTCATGGACATAATCCAAACCTTAATAGAGTTTTTCATGCTAAACACGATTTCTTGTAAATAATGGTTGGAAACAGACAGTGAAGACACCCAAGGACCCTTAAGGTACACCCTGAACTACCTCAGGTTTGACAGTTCATTCCTGACTTCGAATAAGGAAATCCCTCAAGTCAAGGAAGTTTTATTGAACTAATGATACAATTTTTTGGATTGAGGTTAAGTTGAGTGGAGAAAATCGTACGGAAACGATTAAGAATATGGGTGTGAGAGTTGAGACTTCGCAAACTTTTAGGAAAAGCGTCTATAATTATTTTACCAATTCTTTTACCCTATCAATAAAAATCATGAGCTATGTGGTACTAAGAGTGGGAGATCTTCCGACCGAGCGAGGTGCTATGCTGGGTCAGGCCGAAGTCCACGTGGTTGATTTCAGTTGTCGTATATATACCGGCGCACTTAGAAAATTTCGACAGCGCGATGCAGGAATGTTACGCTATTTATGGGTACCGCCATACCTTTCCCGGTGGCGTAGTGTCTGGCGCGCGCCACCTCCTCGCGGTACTGGTGCAGCTGGCGCTTCCACTCGTCGACGTTGGCGGTGCTCTCCTGCAGCGCCGCCGTCAACCGCAGGTTGTTGCTCCTACAGGCCCGGGAATGTTGTGCTAGTTGTGGGTATATATTTCACCTTTCCCGGTGGCGTAGTGTCTGACGCGCGCCACCTTCTCGCGGTACTGGTGCAGCTGGCGCTTCCACTCGTCGACGTTGGAGGTGCTCTCCTGCAACGCCGCCGTCAACCGCAGGTTGTTGCTCCTACAGGCCCGGGAATGTTGTGCTAGTTGTGGGTATATATTTCACCTTTCCCGGTGGCGTAGTGTCTGGCGCGCGCCACCTCCTCGCGGTACTGGTGCAGCTGGCGCTTCCACTCGTCGACGTTGGCGGTGCTCTCCTGCAGCGCCGCCATAGCCGCAGGTTGTTGCTCCTACAGGCCCGGGAATGTTGCGCTAGTTGTGGGTATATATTTCACCTTTCCCGGTGGCGTAGTGTCTGGCGCGCGCCACCTCCTCGCGGTACTGGTGCAGCTGGCGCTTCCACTCGTCGACGTTGGCGGTGCTCTCCTGCAGCGCCGCCGTCAGCCGCAGGTTGTTGCTCTTCAGCGTCGCCAGCTCCACCTCCCACTTCTTGGCGTTCGCTGAACTGGAAATTACATTTACTCGTTAATACACTTACACAATAAAAAAAACTAAATTGAAATCGATTCATCCGTTCGGGAGCTATGATGCCACAAACAGACAGACACACAGAGACAGACACGTCAAACTTATAACACCCCTCTTTTTGCGTCGGGGGTTAAAAAGAATATAATAACAGCATACAACGCAAAGGTCCTTCAGGACTTCAGACATTCTTGGGTCATGAGTTCATGGCTCATGCTGCACATTTATGGCTGGTGTACATGCCCATGATGCTCTCAAGTTGGGTCATGAGCTGGTCATGAGCAGATAGCAGTTTACAGTATGTACAATCGACGTCGATCATTATCAATTAAAGACGAAACTGTCCTACTGATTTGCGCTTTTGCGTCTATTTGTTCATCATGGGCCAACGTTTTATGAAAGTATAACATAATAATGTTCTATTAGGGGCCAACTCAATTTTAAATTTTCCAAGATCGTTCCTAATTAGATTTTCTTTCTCAATAAGTGAAACACCAGTCTTCGAAACTTGTAATGAGATTTCTCATGTTCGGGTCCGTAAACGTTTTAAAGTTCATTAAAATCGATCACTGAAAGTCGTAACTTTATTTAACCCTCCGTGTACGAGGTGGGGTATGACATACCCCAGCGCTAAAAAAATTGATAGCATTTTTAAACGAAAAAAGTATGCGAGTTGGTTTCCTCAATAGCTGCAAATAAGACGTTGCTGCTTTAATTCCTACCAAATATTCAGTCCTAGGTCTATCACCAATTCTGTTATATGTGCTTAAAGTGCGTCTGGGTATCACATACCCCACCTAGTACAGCACGTAGCTTAAAAAGGAAAGTGTAACTTCTTTTGTTTTTATTTATTTATATGTTCAATTTTGTGATTAACTTGATGAAATATTATTTTCTGGTATAAGTTTTGCTAAAAATGTCTCGGTTATCGAAAAAAATATATTTTACGAGCACTGACTGAAGAAGATGATGATTGTGACACTGAGCTAATGAATTATTTCGAACAAGAATGTAAAGTAATGAAGATCAAATCAGTGATACTGGATATGGCCTATACTCATATATAGGAATACTGGGCACATTTGCAAAAAAATTAATAGGTCAAAAAATATATATCTTATGTATTTTGCATACTAATTTTTGTGTCTAAATAACTGTCAATAGTACGGAAACTTATGTGCTCAAGATCTATTTCATATTGTTTATTTTAAATTGATATTATAAATAGGTTAAAACTAGATAAACTATAGTCTTAGAAATTGAGAAGAATTTGATTGTAATAGTTGCCATTTGATTTTTGTACTGAAGAAAAGATTTCATAGTTTATAGTTTGAAGAAAAAGTCAAGTTTTTGTACTTTTGCTTATAAAATGTATTTTATTATGTAAATTTGAATTTATTTGACCTAAACCAATTCATTATTAGGTATTTATATATATATTACTTATTAATTTACAATCACCAGGAACAATTTTTCGGATTTAACTGCCTTTTATTGTTGGGGTATGTCACACCCCACCTAGTACAGCATGGTAAGATTAGTCACCTAGTTCACGGAGGGTTAACAAAGTCAGGCCTCCGAAATGATGCCATTAGCGATTATTTAACCGGTGCTACCTCTGACAGCGACAGACACCAAATTAAACAAGCGTAACGGTACTCTGTGTGAAAACAACCGAAACACTTTCGATCATAAGCTGCGAGACTGTGACGTAATGACTAACGAGAGCTCACATATGGGCGCTACTCACGGCATTCACACAGTACGCTTGGATACACAGTACTCCATGTTCGAAATGCGCGACACTGATGATGGAAATTATAAAAAAAATATTATAATCTTGCGGAATGAGAATTCATCACGTTTTTTTGCTTGAAGGCAATTGTCAAAACTTTGGATACGAATTATGATCGCTCAAAGTCCGTGAGACGAAGAAATTGTTGAACAAATTAGGGAGCCAATTCACCTTGTTAATCCGTTGTTGTTGGCTTATTTTTAACATAATTCGTTCGGGAGTTTGAGCTGTAGATATCTATTTTCATATTATATTTAAATCGTAGTCTTAAAAACCGTTACATACGCTCAACTGCACAGATGTAGCGATACGCAACATGCGTTATTTTGCTTTTTACTCGTGTTCAGATAAGATCTGATATCAACACCACCTGTTATACGAAGTTTCCCAAACCGTTGCTAAGGAATTAGGAAGTTTAGAATTTAGATGAACCTCGATTAAACGATATACAGATAATAGACTTTTTTAACCAGAAAACGCGTTTTTTTTAAACGCGTCTTGAGTGAAGCCACAACCTGCGTTGTCTTACGTTGTCGCAGCGTCAAAATTCCGAATTATTTTATAATATTAAATGATAATAATAAATGTAGCACACATTTCACGCCAACAATTAGCTTTTGCCTTTGAGTTTTGACACCTGAGTGAAAAGGATATAATATAACTCCAATGTTTTCACGCTAGAGCACCAGCATAGACAGTAAACAAAAAATTTCTTCGACGTTTGACAACGTTTCTGATAATTTTCTGTTATGACATGTGCTATATATCGGATTTCGGTCGGTTTATTTACTATATGTGCTAGTAGCGCCCTCTGCTCCGACCTCTGCGTAATATTCCCTATTAGTTTTTGCCTTTGTCGAGTATTAATACCTGTAAATACTTTATTTCAGCCACTTTCAAATATGATCATATAGACCAAATCAATAACAAATATTTGCAATACTAAAGAGTAATTAGCACAAAATAACCCTAAGCGATAGTAATTAGTAATTAGTAATTACTAATTAGCATTTAATATAATAGAACTCCTTAAATTTGTCAGGGCCGGCCGAACCCTTGACTAAATAAACTTTGACAACCCTCTGCCCTTTGAGGGACGAATGAGGGTCCAGCCGCCACAGATGACCCTACGCAAATATAGTGATTAAATAATTCATTATTCGGTGTGATGACTTATTTAGATTGAGGACACTATAACACTTTACGACTTGCTAACTTTCTGACTAAAATTCAAGTTATATTAACTCGCCAGGAAGGGAAATACTTGGGACATTATTATAATGAGGTGTCACGGTAACTTAAAATTGATATTAAAAATGTCACGGTAACTTAAAATTGATATTAAAAATAAGTGTATAACCTGAATGAGGGAACTATGTGGGTAGACGTTGTGACCACTTAAGAGGGCGACTAACCACAAAAATCAAATATCGTCCTTCTCTCTTCACACTCACGCCCGTCTTTCATATGCCAGGTGAAAAAGGACGACGCGGATTCATCGCCAAATTAGTTTTTTCTCAATAACTCGATAAAGATACAACATTTTAAAAATCCGCTAGGTCAGATTCTCAATGATAGAATTTTATACAATGTGTTAAAATATTAACTTAGTTCAATGCACGGTTATGGCAACACACGAAAAATTCGTGAAAATTAGATGCATCTTTGTGATTTTTTTTCTATCGAGAAAATTTTTAGATATCGTGTTTTTGCTCAGATTGAATTCTTGGAAATATAATGTAGTATCTAATTTTAGAAAATGAAACAATTCAGGGCGTTTTTTCAAGTATAAAAATGAATTATAAAATTGAAAATTTAGGGTTAGTCGCCCACTTAATATGGCCATTATCCATGATAGAGTCGCTGTACTATTATAGTCAGCGCGGAAGTAGTTGGCCACTCTGCCGGTATGTGACTATATGGGCAGAGCAGCCAACTAGTTGCGCGCGGACAATATCAGAAAAAAAAACCGGCCAAGTGCGAGTTGGACTCGCCCATGAAGGGTTCCGCAGCAGCAATTAGAATTATTTCTATGAAATAATAAGGTTTTTGATTTATTTTAATATTTAATTTTTGATATAATGAAAGTTAAATTAAGGTTTATCATTTATTACGTATAAAAAAAACGACTGGCTAGATCTCGTTCAAACCAATTTTCGTTGGTAGTTTTTATAGTAATGTACATCATATATTTTTTTTAGAATTATCATGCCCCTACTTTAGAAGTTGGAGGGGGGGACCTGGGGGACCACATATTTTGCCACTTTGGAAGAGTCTTTCTCGCAAACTATTCAGGTTAGAAAAAAATGATATTAGAAACATCAATATGATTTTTGAAAACCTATCCATAGATACCCCACACGCATAGGCCAGATGAAAAAAAAATTTTTTTGTTTCATTTGTACCTATGGGGACCCCTAAAATTTTTAATAATTTTTCCATTTTTGTATCAAAATCTTAATGCGGTTCACAGACTTCATCTACTTACCAAGTTTCAATAGTATAGCTCTTATAGTTTCGGAGAAAAGTGGCTGTCACATACGGACGGACAGACAGACAGACAGACAGACAGACATGACGAATCTATAAGGGTTCCGTTTTTTGCCATTTTGGCTACGGAACCCTAATTAATTCATAGGCGTTTTCCGTGGAGTTAAATGTCGAGCCAATGTTGATAGTGATCTGTCGGCTGGGCTAGACTTGACCCGACCAAATTATTAAATTCTATCTGCTCTTGAATCAATTCTTTGTGTGTTCTGCGAATGCGTTTTATTTAGTTCAACATATTAGGTTCCATGCTGTTATTAATTGCGACAGTGCGTTTCTCGCGAGTGTACTTCGCCGTTTAGACGGTAGCTAGCTTTGTCAAATAACCTCATAATAAAATCATTATCAAATTGGAAAAGCAATGACTGGCGCTTAATGATGATGCGATGTTTTTATAATGATCGGTTGCGTAACCGTTACGATCGATGTGGATGTTCGCGTGCGTGAAGATGGGCTATCGAATGCACAACTAGATCTCGGCAGACCTAAAAAATAACGGCTTATTACTTTGATGAAATACCTCACCTAGCTCAGCCTAAGACCCCGCACGCACAGTGCACAGTAGACGTAAACGCATACGCAAAATAGTAGAGTATGTTTCTACAACAAGCATGAATGCGTAGTCTTTATTTTTGAAGTGAAAACTTCTTTAGCGGCGTTGAGCACTTTTGTGGGATGGGTAAAAACTGTGAAACTCGCGTCAGATTCTCATGCTGATCGAAAAACCAAGGAAAAAACGTAGGACGGTTGGAGAGTAGTGTTGTAACATCGAAATCGATTAATCGAACAATCGATTGTTTTTTTTCGATTGTCGATATTTTTTAATCGATTGTAAGGGTTTCGATTAATTAATTAAAACGATCGTTTTTTAGGGTTCCGTACCCAAAGGGTAAAAACGGGACCCTATTACTAAGACTTCGTTGTCTGTCCGTCTGTCCGTCTGTCTGTCACCAGGCTGTAACTCGAGAACGGTAATAGCTAGAGAGTTGAAATTTTCACAGAATGTGTATATCTGTTGCCGCTATAACAACAAATACTAAAAACAAAATAAAATAAATATTTAAGGGGGGGCTCCCATACAACAAACGTGATTTTTTTGTCCTTTTTTGCTCTATATCAATAATGGCAACAGGTAGGTACTTAACTTTTTCACAAAATCCTTAGTTATATATGTACTTTAATATTTAATAATAATAATAAAATAAAATAAAAAATTAAGGGGGGCTCCCATACAAAAAACACAATTTTTGGCCTAATTTTGCTCTATATTGGTACGGAACCCTTCGTGCGCGAGTCCGACTCGCACTTGGCCGATTTTTTTTATTTTTTTAATCGATTTTCATAAAAAATGGGTTAAAAAATAGTGCACAACGTTAATAATCAAGTTTTCACTTCTGCCGGCACTCCCGGAGTGCAACCCGTCTTTTTTTTTATGAAATAAGGGAGCAAACGGGTCACGGGTCGGGAAAGCAACTGCCGTCGCCCATGGACACTCGCAAAATCAGAAGAGCTACAGGTGCGTTGCCGGCCTTTTAAGAGGGAATACGCTCTTTTCTTGAAGGTTTGCAGGTCGTATAGGTCCGGAAATACTGCTGGTGACAGTTTGTTCCAGAGTTTTACAGTGCGCGGCAGAAAGTTACGCGAGACACACACGGTGGAAGACTGCCACTCATCAAGGTGATGAGGATGGTATATTTTTCGCGTGGGACGAAATTATTATACTTACATTTTGACTTCTACGTAATTTGCAAATAAATGATTGAGTTTATGAGCGTTATATAATCAAGACTTTATCAAGACTTTAGACTAGACTCTAGCTAGAGTCTAGATACTGTATCTACCCTAACTAAAAGTTCTAGGTAAATCAACGACAAAACAGCGAATGCACTAAAGCAGTGTTTCCCAACCTGTGGTCCGCGGACCCCTGGGGGTCCGCGAGTATATGTATGGGGTCCGTGGTGTCATCTCTGGACCATACGTGAATGCAAATATCTGGTAATCGCTACGCTTATTTAGCATGGCGAATCCGATTTTTTTGCTGTTTATTTTATAAGGGGGGTCGGTCAAACTGAATGATTTTTTGGGGGTCCGTGGCTGAAAAAGGTTGGGAAACACTGCACTAAAGTTAACACAAGAAATCAAAACTAATGAAGCGGTCAATAATTTGATTGATTGATAAAACGAAGGAGTGTTTAGCGTAACGAAGCATGGATGATACATCGACGTGGACCGGAACTCCAGCACGTGTGATTTACCGATCCCGTGCAGTTTACGGATAACAAGAATGTAATTTACCACGGAACATAACTTCATTAGCACAGCAAAAACTACCTACTACTTCTATAAATAACAAAAAGTTTTATCATGAACGAACACTTTTTTAAGCTAGGTTTTTAAGCTAGGTCACCACAAATATGACAAGGATGGTCACAACATTTGTATTGATATCAAAATGAGAGCACTGAAGAATAATATTGTGGTTCTTAAGACTCAACAGCCCAAATTAAGAGGAAAAACAACAGGCAAGAAATACTGTATAACCAATACCATAGATGTTTTAATACGCTTAACATATCCTTCGCAGAGAGGGTATTTTACTCTAGAATATACAGTAGAAGAAAATCTTAATTGTGTCTAAAATCTTAGTATTTCTAATCTGTTGCATTTCTACTGCGACCATGGTTTTCGAGAGCTTCTCTAGCTTCAGACAGTTTTAGCTGTTCAAAACACAACCTGGCGGTTAGTTGGCCACTATATCACCTAAACTCCCGTTTGTTGACAACATCGGCGAAGTGTGTCATAAATATCGGTCGTTCTTCCGCGGTGTCCACCGGTCACGCGACTGTTGCTGGTTAGTGGTTAGTGGTTGCAGGAAGAGTTTCCGCTACATTGCCTTTACGATACAAGATAAGTATGCAAATTGGTTTCCACCAATTGGACGCTACTGAATTTATTCTTTCAGGATATCGGCTTTGGCAATTAGATTTATATTACCTTTCACTACCAACACTGAAGTGTCATCATTGGCTGGCAGTGGGGTGAGCATGAGTGCAGGCTGTAGGTCATGTAGGTACTGTCAACAAGAACTCATGCTAACCTCTCTGATCCCTATTATTTCCTTACTAGATGACAACCGCCACTCCGTTGCGCCAAAACGCCAAAATCGCGTAAAATTTTCATAAATAGTATCCTATGTCCTTTCCCAGGACTCTATCTCCAATTGCAGCAAAAAATTCAGCAAAATAGGTTCAGCGTTTGGGCGTGAAAAGATAACAGACAGACAGACAGACAGACAGACTGACAGACATACTTTCTCATTGATAATATTAGTATGAATAACTGCAGCTAAATAATTAAAAGAAGCGCAAATGTCAAGAGCGCAACTTCACAGTTATTTGTGAAAAGTGTCTTGTGGACTGTGGTACATTCTATTGATGTACTAGTTATTATTATTAGCCATCCGGCTAATATTTTACGATAAAGTAATTTTATATTTGTACTAATTTCATCAACATAAACACTAACAGGGATGGAAGTTATTAAGGTTAATTAATTTTTATAAGGTACTGATCATAAAAATTTTAGTGCTCGGATTCAGTATATCACGTCCAAAATCACGATGCTTGTCGATATTTCTTTACTCTTATTTCTATAAGAATAGAGTTCAAATTACAACTTTAATTCTCGAAAGTACAATCGCGCACACGAAGAGAAGGGGGCATCAGACTTAACCATTTCTTGGGTATAAGTGCGCACGCACATGCTAAATTTGCATTATGCCAAGTGACTGAGCCAAAATAGTGTTGCACTTTTTGCCGAATAATGGAATTAATTGTAAGTGTTTTTGTTTTAATTTGGATCATATATTTTTTCATAATGTTAGCAAAATTAGTAACAAGAATAATTATATTCATTCATGAATTTTGATAGCATAGATCAGAGAATATTTATTGCAGGAATATGGTGTACGGAAGATGGTAAAGTAATTTTTAAATTATTGCTTATCAACTCGTTATTACAATTTAAAGTTATAAATTGAAATCATTTTCATGATAATTGTTAATGTTTTTTTTTGGACGTTTAAAATTGGTTACAACTTAAAAAGGAAAGCTCTAACGGTGGTCGTTTTCCTGAACATATTTCAGGCGTTCTTTTGTTTTGTGTATTATTGTGGTGTGTCACTTAAAAATTGTGATTTTGGTACTTCAAAACTTAATTTGGCCCTATATTTACGAAGACAGCTAGATATTATAGGCTGTTAGGAACCGTTGAAAAAAACTTGACGCTATATTACGCAGTTTAAATTTTTCTAATTTTTTGCCGACAATGTGTGTGACCTAATTTCTAATTCAGCTTCTCTTATTCCTCACCTAGTCTAACCCTATTTGTAAACATTTTGTGTGTAAAAAAAAAGACGGGTTGCACTCCGGGAGTGCCGGCAGAAGTGAAAACTTGGTTATTAACGTTGTGCATTTTTTTAAACCCATTTTTTATGAAAATTGATTATTAAAAAATCGATTTTTTTAATTAATCGAAACCCTTACAATCAATTCGAGTTCGAGTTCGAGTCGAGTTCGAGTTCGAGTTCGAGTTCGACACAAAACACTACTCTCCAACCGTCTTACGGTTTTTCCAAGGTTTTTCGATCAGCACGAGAATCTGACGCGAATTTCACAGTTTTTACCCGAAACCCTTACAATCGATTAAATTTTTAGCCCATTTTTTATGAAAATCGATTTTTAAAAAATCGATTTTTTTAATTAATCGAAACCCTTACAATCAATTCGAGTTCGAGTCGAGTTCGAGTTCGACACAAAACACTACTCTCCAACCGTCTTACGGTTTTTCCAAGGTTTTTCGATCAGCACGAGAATCTGACGCGAATTTCACAGTTTTTACCCATCCCAGAAAAGTGCTCAACGCCGCTAAAGAAGTTTTCACTTCAAAATTGTTACGATTAATAAGCATAACTATTTTTTTTTCTGGCAACATTTGACGTTTCACGCACGCACGAACGGCGAATCGGAACCGGCACTCGACCGTTCCGCCGGACATGTGGACACGGAACTTTTATATAAACCAAATTGCATATAAAATTTAAAAGTGTTATCGTGTAATATTTAACATTAAAATGTTAAATTTTATATTGAAAAAAAAGTTTAGAAGGGGCGCCGGACGGCCGATCAGCAGCTGTTACCAAATTAATTGGTCGTTGTTAAGCATTTTTTTTTTGTTGAGAAGTGAATGTATTCTTGTTCCAAATGATCCAAAGAACATAACTGCATTCATATATTTTCAGTACGTAATTTTTTTTTTTTGTGGGATGATTAGTGGAGTTCCCAGAGCGTAAAAATCGTGCAAACCTCCGATTTTTGCAATAGTGGATGAAAATTGAAAAGAAAAAAGGAATATGTAGCTGATAACATAAATAATAAAGTTTACCTACGAGGGCTGCTATTTATGTATCCGGAATTAAAAAAAGAAACAAACATATATCATTTAATATGGTTTTATTGCTTTTCAAAATATTCGCCGCGATGATCGACACACTTTTGCATACGCTGGAACCAATTTTCATAGCACTTTTTCCATTCTGATTGAGGTATCTCCAAAACGTGCATTTTGAACGCATCAACAGCCTCTTCGCGGCTCGAAAAACGTTGACCACGTAATTTGTTCTTCGCGTATGGAAAAAAAAAGAAATCGTTAGGTGCCAAATCAGGGCTGTACGGCGGATGACCAGTCAATTCGATCTTTTGACCCTCCAAAAACTGAGTTGTTTCAGCTGAGGTGTGACAGCTAGCATTGTCGTGATGTAATATGATTCTGCGTTGTCGGTTGTCCTTTCTTATTTCTTCAAAGACTTCTGGTAAACAAATGGTCGTATACCATTCAGAATTAACCGTTTTACGATTCTCTAATGGCACTGTAGCCACATGTCCATTAATTCCAAAAAAACAGGCGACCATTTGCTTCAAAGTACTTTTTGCACGAGTAACTGTTGTTGATTTCGGCTCATCTTGGAACACCCACACCGTTGACTGCTGTTTAGTTTCGGGGTCATATGCATAGATCCAAGATTCATCACCTGTGTAGATATTATAAACGGCTTTTGACGTACCACGGTTGTATTTTTTTATCATTTTTTTGCACCAATCGACACGAGCCCGTTTTTGATCGATTGTCAAGTTGTGCGGAATCCAACGCGAACATATTTTTTTTACAGCCAAATGTTCGTGTAATATCTTATGTATGCTCGTCATACTTATGCCTAAGGACGCCTCTATCTCGCGATATGTAACATGACGATCACGCATTATTAGTTCCCGCACAGCATCTATATTTTGTGGGAAAACAGCTGTTTTTGGGCGACCTTCTTTATTTTCATCCGTGAGCATAGACCGCCCACGATTAAACTCACTGTGTACCAGTGATAAACAGTGGTTTTTGATGGTGCTTCATCTCCAAAAGTTGCGGTGAGTTGAATAAAACACTGTTGTTGATTTAGCCCACGCCGAAAATCGTAGTAAATCATTGCACGAAAATGTTCACGCGTTAAATCCATGGCAAATGAAGACACGCAATTTTCAAAATGACGCCACAATGGAAAAATAATTGACAGTCACATGAAACAAAATGTATTCTTCAACCAAAGAGTTCTATTTTCAAATGTTGTAATTACTTTTTAAATATTGTTCTTGTAAGTGGCCAGTTCCGGATACATAAATAGCAGCCCTCGTATTGAAAAGTTGTGGTTTTGATTTTTAAATTATTCTCTTCCACTTCAAGTAAACTCATAAAATGTAAAATTTTGAAGAAAATTTGCATATTTCTTTCTTTTAAATTTATAGCAAAATAATAAAATATATATTTTTTTTTTATTTGTATCGTTGCTTATATTCCAAAGAAAGAAAATAAATTGAAAAAAAATATAATTTAGATTTAAAATTAATATTTTTGTATGTAGATGAGCATACCTCCAAATGTGCTTGTTGTGTGCCTCGCCAGGTAAATGGCGTTCCTATTTTTCTTTTGTTTTAAATAGGAAGTTTAAATTATTTTTTAGGCTTAACAAAGCCTTCTAACTATTTCTTAATGTGTATAACTTTTTAGCTCTTACTTTATTAAATTTTCTGAAAATGTAGCACAAACTTTTCACGGATATTTCGAAGAAAATCTGTATTTTATTTCTTTTGGTTAGGTTTTTACAGAATAAAATTGATTTTTTATTTATTTTTTCCATTAATTATATTTTCTAAAACATACTTAAAGGAAAAAAATACAAATTAGGTTAAGAACTGATATTTTTTGTATTCAGGTAAGCATTTTCCAAACATAGGTCGCAGCATGCGTCTTTAGTATGTACGTGAGATTTGTAGCACCCAATTTTTTTTTCTGGCTTTAAGTACGAAGTTTAAATATATTTCAAAGACTAGAAAAAGTCTTTCATTTGTCGATGCATTTAATGTTTTAGCTCTCACTTAAATAAATTCTCAACAAATATAGAAAAATATTTTCGGTCTATTTTACACATTTTTGGAGATATTTAAACGTTTTTAAGTACTTAAAAGTTATCATTTCTCTAAAAATCAAATACGCATAACAAGTAAGTTTAGCACACTTTTCGTTACAACCCTTAAATCCACCCAAACCCTTTTATTTTGGTTACGACGAGCGTTAATCTCTAAAAACTTTGCAAAAACCTTATAGTTGTATTTCTTTCTTTCTTTTTAAACTTTATTTTTTAAAAATTGTGTATTTGGTTAATTTTCAACGTAAACAATCGGATAAGAGTCATTAAATAACAGGAACAAGAAAAAAAAATTTTTTTCTGGACTGGTTTTATATGGTGAAATATTAATTTCTAATTAAGTAACTAAAAAATTAAGAGCACAAAAAAATTTTTGGTAAGCTTTGCAAGTTATAGTGTAAAAAAGAAAATGACACCTCAAAAACAAAAATCCATTCCCTATTACAATTTTCGGAGGTTAAAACCTCTGGCGACTGCACTAGATTACACAAGTGCTTAACAGCGTTCAAATTTCAATTAATGTCACTCATTAACCGCGTAATAAAGTGGCAGTTCTAAAAAAACATAGGCACCTCGATTGGGTTTTAGTAACACTTTTTGCCATTTAGCTCAAAATTATAATGCGAAATAGAGTAATTGCGTTGGAATTCCAACTTAGTGTAGACGAGCAATCCGAGATAAATGTATCAGTAAAGATCTTTCAAAAATTAACGTTTCAATCTCGTAAATCCCTATCATACATCCTCTTGTACAGCTTTAAATAACGATGCTATGAAACTGCAATAGCAGATATATATAACTGCAAAATAAATAATAATAAATCGTCACCAGCAAGAAATCAATAAGAAAGAAAATGTTTCTGATTATCTCGCTACGCATTGCGTGTCGGCCGTTTTCACTCGCTCATTCCTTTTACTTTTATCTCAAATCTGTACATTACTAGAGATGAGCAAATCTATTCAGGAAATAAGCCGCAGTCGCGTTTTTTTCAAACTCTGACAATCCTTCAATAGCACTGAATTATTTCCCTAAATAGCGAATTTTGTATAACATTATCAATGAGTTGTAGGTATCCTAAGTCTCAAGTAGCACTCTGATATTTTGAGCTATTTTACTCAGGGTCTTTCCACACGACGTATTTTTTGTTTTTGATGACGCGCGTTTCTGATGCGCTCGTCTTCTGCGCGTTTTCATCGCGTTTTGGCAGATATAAAGTTTAAAAAGTGTCGGCTTCCTTGCGTTTGCTGAGCGTTCAACTTGCGGTTGTATGGGGCCCTGCGGGCCCTTGTGTGTCAGGAGTCAGGACGCAGAGGGCAGATCTATAATCTATATAAAGGTATTATAGAGTTTAGACTTCATATCTAAATTATTAACGATGACAATCGAAACCCAATGCGACACGGAAAAAAGATCCGATTTACCACTTTAATAAGCTTATCACCAATAAATAAAACGTTATGTCCCATCATTACTTTAAGAATCATTGTGATAATCTCTGAGCACACCTGTCACAGCTCTCTTCACAATTACACACGGTGATGGCGCGAAATCCGAAATCGGATGATCTAACCGCCCCGCGCCAGCGGTATTACATATTGGTGTTACAAGTTATTAAATAACACGCCTCAGCCACTACACTCTAGAGAAAACTGCAACCTAATGACGGTATTACCGTCGTAGTGATGTGTATCGACCTACTGATCTTAATAGATTAACTGATTCGCGCCAACAAGAATGTGCATATATTAAGAAGAAACAATTGGACGCTGTTAAGCATTTGTGGTACGCACCCAATCCCTCAAAAATACGTTTTATGAATGCAGTAATGTTTAATATAGAACAAGACAGTAGACTGCATTCATAATTCAACAAAAAATGGGTTAGTACATAATTTTTTAACAGCGACCAATTAATTTATGAATGTCAAAAGAGTTTTGGGCCCAATGTCACATGAGGTATCCACTATTCATGTCCATCCATTTTTGGTATCACTACCAGAAGCTTTGCTTTGACACCAGCTATTGTAAGCTAAAAGAACGTCTCATAAATCATGTGGCGATAGGTGCCATTGGATTGTCAATGCTGCCGGAGTACTGAGTAGGATATTCTCGAATCTCGATGATAGGTACTTTGTCACTGTTGATAGACAGCAATATCAATTGAGCAAACTTCTAATTTGTGCGTGAAGCAATAACGAAAGTTGAAAACATTATAGAATGTAGAGTTATAAAATTATAGAGTCCGACATTTATAGATACGTTGATATGCAGCTCGCAATCATAATGCAATTATATCAGTATTGCACTTTCCCGTAATACTGCGTACGTGACGTCCTCGCTTCCTTGTTCGATGAAATATATTTATTTATACATCTAGAAACTTTCAAATACGCAACTGACGAAATAATTTATATGCCAAGTTAATAAGACATTAATAAAGAAAGACTGGTCTTAAATAGAACCCTGTGGTACACCACATGATAGCATTATTAGATAATTGAATAAAACAAACTTAAAGGCCCTAATGTCGTATAAACTATTTATTAAATAGCTGGGATTCTTAGGCACAAAATCTAAGTTCTCACACTTAAACAACTAACCTACCTACACCTCACTTATAGTACGAGACCCATTTGCAAGAAAGTCTTCAAATAACGATTTTCGTTCAACTCATCTCCGTCCTACGAATTATTGGTATGTACTTATTTGGCATATTTTCCTGAACACGAAAAGTGCTGTTGTCACTTCCTAAGTGTATGGAGGGGGTAGCTATGACGTCACAAAGATGGCCGCCGGGCCTATTCTATTGTGCGGATTATTTAATATCTACTGAACCGATTTACTTAAATAGGGTGTCAAACGAAAGGTTATTAAATAAGCATCATTTTATTATGAAGAACTATCAATGTGAATTAAGTACCAAGGGAAATATTTCGGAAAAACATAATTTCAAAAAAATATTTTTTCCTTCTTATGCATATAACTTGGTAACCGTCAGGATAATGGAAATATAGGTTATTATAAAATATTTGCCTACTTTTATCAGCTTTCTAACAAACTTTAAATCATTACAACAAAGGTATAAACAACGGAACTGCAGCCGTTTGAATGAGCCTCAGTAGCGCTGAACCCATAGCGGTAGCTAAGCTACTATGCTAGTTTTCTATAGAATGATAATAGAATTTTGAATAAAAAGCATGAATGAAGTATTAAAAATATATTAAAGTGAGCTGGTACTTATTCATAGGTTGTATTTACAGTTTTTTTTAAAGTGATCAACTTAATAATGGGTAGGTATGTGTTGTACTAAACTTACTGATAAAAATTATTAAAAATAATTAAACATTTTTTAAATTTTATTAATGTCCATAACCTTATCTGTATCTTTTGAATAATTACACTGGTAACAAAAGTCTTTAGAAGGGACATTACATTTGTAACCGACATGACATAATATTCAATTATCCACAACGGGATGAACGGTAACCAGCTTTACATTGACATGATATTATAAGTTCGAGATCTTTCAATGAGATTGAATTTACGGATGAAATAACTGGCAATCAAAAAATGATTGGTATCCTCGATCTTTCAGCCACAGCACAGCCTAATATGTGTTCAGAAAGCGTGGGCTTTGCTACTTGGCCGTTCTGCCAACATAACGTCTGTTAGTTTGATCTAAGCGCATGGCGCATGCTGTCGAAAGGCTTGTCGTGTCGGCGGTAGCTTAAAAAGTTGTGTCAAGTTTTGAAGCTTGAAAAACAATTTCTTTTAATAGGAAATCGGAGAAACTTTCTGTAAGTATTAGACGTTAAGGGTGTCTGGCAGTGGGAAGCACCACTGGAAGACAAGATCCCTCCACTTACTGCGAAGAATATAAACTAAAAAATTGAGCTTTACTCTTTCTCGAAGGTCAGGTAGCCCTTCAGAACTGGAAACCTCCTTAAGTAACCGCGACCGAAACTCCATAGCTGCTGGTCGTTTTTACCTCTTTTAAGGTCACAAACAAACAAACTTTCAGCTTTTCTAAAAGGAGGCTCTTGCAGTCGCAGGCTCTTGGTCCAAAAGTGTTTCATGTCATTTGTTGCTCAAAAGAAATTACTATTTAAGCATCAAAACTTGACACAACTTTTTTCGGACGAAGAACATGATAGTTCTAATATATTTACAAAGAAATGTGGATCATTTGAGAAGAAGCTGATACCCGTTTCATACTACATGTGATTGATTGTAAATATTCGGGCTTTATACGGTTAACAGTAAATTGTCGCGACAATGTTGTGCTACTACTCGTTATGCACTTCTCTGAGAAACTACCAAGTGTTGTGTGGATGAAATCTGGCACTACCAAAAAACAAACAACCGATAAGAGGAAATTATTGCTGGCTTATCACACTCTAACTGGGTGTGCCACTACGTTGTCAGGTCACACAAAAAAATCAAGCTGGCCGATTTTCCATTATCAACTCCTTTCAAATTTTGGTGTTAGCTCAGCTTAAAGAAGAACGATTTTGTAACGCTAAAAGATTTGTCACTCTTATGTATACAAACAAGACCGCGGACTCAAAGAACTGGATAACCTAGACAACTTACGAGCAGCAATGTTCCAGAACATCAAAGAAGGTACTTCCTACTGCCAGACACCCTTAACGTCTAGTATTTTAAGAAAGTTTCTCCGATTTCCTATCAAAAGAAATTGTTTTTCAAGCTTCAAAACTTGACACAACTTTATAAGTTACCGCTGACACGACAAGCCTTTCGACAGCATGCGCTAAGATCGAACTACCAGACGTTACATTGGGAGAACGCCCAAGTAGCAAAGCCCACGCTTCCTGAACATGGGTTCAGGCTGTGGCTGAAAGAACGGGGATATCAATCTCTTATTGCCAGTTACTTCATCCGTAAATTCAATCTCATTGAAAGATCTCGAACTTATAATATCATGTCAATGTAAAGCTGGTTCCCGTTCATCCCGTTGTGGATGTGTCATGTCGGTTACAAATGTTATAATCGGTATTCAGAAGATCAGATTCAGGACATTAATTTGAAACATTTTTTTTAAATATTTTTTAATAATTTTATAAGTAACTTTAGTACAACACATACCTACCCATAACTTATTATTATGCTGGTCACATTAAAAAAACAGTAAATACAACCTATGAATAAGTACTAGCATACTTATATTTTTATTACCAACTTTCATGCTTTTTATTCAAAATTCTATTATCATTCTATAGAAAACCAGCCCAGTAGCTTAGCTACCGCTATGGGTTCAGCGCTACCGAGGCTCATTCAAACGGCTGCAGTTCCGTTGTTTACTGCTTTATCGGAAAGATTTAAAGTTCGTTAGAAAGCTGATAAAAGTAGTCAAATATTTTATAATTACCTATATTTCCATTATCCTGACGGTTACCAAGTTATATACATAAGAAGAAATTATTATTTTTTTGAAATTACGTTTTTTTGGAATTTCCCTTGGCACTTAATTTACATGGATAGTTCTAAAGAATAAAATGTTGCTTATTTAATAACCTTTCGTTTGACACCCTACTTAAGTAAATCGGTTCAGTAGATATTTCAATAATCCGCACAATATAATAGGCCCGGCGGCCATCTTTGTGACATCATAGGTACCACCTCCATACACTTAGGAAGTGACAACAGCACTTTTCGTGATCAGGAAAATATTCCCAATAAGTACATACCAATAATTCGTAGGACGGAGATGAGTTGAACGGAAGTAGGGTAAGAGCGGTATTGGGGACCGTACTATTAAACAACTAACCTAAACCTATAACATCTCTCCGAAAACTTACAAAAAAGCTGTTAGTTTGTAAATTAAAAACTTTTTTACTGTTTAGATTATTTCACACTGGCGAGCGGCGATGAGCACGTAACAAAATTAACACAAACTCAAACTTTTCGTGTGACACTTTGAAGCCCCGGAATTCAGACACAACTTGATCAAAGTTTTCCAATAAACAAACATTATAATTTCGGTCTCGACTTTATCGGAGATTCCCATTTAATGTATTAACTTTGACGGGGGACTCCGCAAATATATATTTGAATCTTATTTCGATAATTAGGTATTAAAATATTGACATCGTATTTTAATATTTCTGTAGTATCTATGAATAAATGCTGAGGCCGGGTTCAAGTTCAATGGAATGTTTTTACTTTAGATGCCGAAGAAATTTTTTGAACAGTAGAAATTCGTCTCAAGGTGGGTCAACACCAAAAGAACATAGAGCAAGAACAGCACAAGAACATTCTTTCGTATTCGTTTAGTGTAAACTATAATTCGTTACAACATACTTTAGATCGTTTACACCAATCGAATCAACAAGAACATCAAGAATAAGAATTTTTGCTGTATAGATGAGAATCATATAGCTCCGTTTAGACCAAACGAGCGAATGCTCATTGCTCATTCGTCAACGATAAGTAGTTAATTTATTTTTATAGTCACAAAGGTTGGATCCCATAAACATCTTTTGTTATGGTATAATTCTATCATTTGTAAACATTTATCATTACTCCAATCCATATTTACGAAATAACCTTTGATAAACTACCTAAAACCAGCCGCCAAAAAGTAAAAATATCAAGAACACTAGAATCCCTTTGAAGAGACCGCCTTGAAGAGCGAGCACGTCCGAACACGAAAGAACGCTCTAGGCAATTGCTCGAGCGCTCATGCGTCGTTTACACTAAACGAGCGAGATTCTTAGAGCATTCTACCTATTTACCGCCGAACAAGTGGCGAACACACTAGAACAACGAAAGAATGCTCGTTGTTAGTTTACATCAAAAGAGCTTTACTATAATGAGCATTCGCTCGTTTGGTCTAAACGGAGCTTCAGAGAGAAAACAACAAGCCTGTTCTGCATCGACATCTCATAAAAGCTCTGGTGCTACTGATACGACTACAGCTAGGGATGGTCATTTGTGTTTCAATAAAATTCACTTAATCCTTCTATCATTTTTTTCAGAAATGTATTCCCCTATTAGTGGTAATCGCGTCAGCAGCCGCCCAGTACGACAGTTACGACGGCTACGAGAACTACCACAGACCGATTGTGCACCAGTCATTGGACGAACACGGACACCAGTCGCTGGACGAACACCATGGCAATGAAGAGTACGACCTTGATTACCATGTAAGTTGAAGCTAACTATAATTTAAATTTGGTCTAGGAGTTTGGCAATGCCTAATTGCTTCTTAATCTATTAGATACAGTGGCATTGCAGTGACTTTGTAAAACACTATGTTACAAATGCCTAAATTTAATCAGTCAGTGATGATAGTACTTAAAGGGATTATCTTTTTGCAAAGGTCAAAGGCCATTCCTCATAACTGGACATTGTAATTTCAATTACACAACTTTGTTTTCAAGAATTAATCAGGTCATTGATCGGAGAGGAGTAACTCATTCCAAAATTGTTTATTAAAAGCCTTTCACATCATCACTATTATAGTTTTTAATACTTATGTAATGATCATGGTACTTTCCAGGCGCATCCTAAATACGCGTTCGACTACTCCGTCAAGGATCCCCACACTGGCGACAACAAGGACCACTGGGAGACGAGAGACGGTGACAAAGTCAAAGGTATGATTTGGGTGTACTGCAAGGACTTATTCTAGGATCCCTATCATTTTAGAGTTACACATATGACAAAACTATGTTTTCTTTTTCTAAAAATATCATAAATATTTTTAACAATCGGTTGGTGACTTCAAAAGCAAATTACAATCAATACATCTCAGTAAATCTTAGTAAATCATTATTATTAAAAATTCCAGGTTCATACACTCTCCTAGAAACAGATGGAACAAAACGTGTGGTCGAATACGAAGCGGATGACAAGAACGGATTCAATGCGGTGGTTCACAAGATCGGCATACCTAAGGAAGAACCTGAAGAATACAAGGTCGTGCAACCTAAACCTGTGTATGAGAATTACCAACACGAGTACAACGGTGAAAACTATCAGCAATTGGACGGAGGCTTCGTACCTATGGTTGGCGGATATGAACATTAGATAAATATAATTATGCATATTAGGTTAGAACTAGGATAGGTCTGATTACCAAATCTTGGAACTCGCTCTGTGTTATAGCTATTATAACTTGAACATATAATTATATGTCGAACCTTTAATAATAACAATATTTACATAATATGTAACAGACAAGACCAGTATTATTGAAAAACTTATATGTAAATATTTTTATTAGTAATGGGTGAATGTTTGTTGATTAAATTGATTGGTCTACGTATGTTATGAGTGTATGATATAATACTGCTCAACGAAAATTATACGCTCCCGTATAACTTAATCTTTATCTTAAACCATAAATAATAAATATTATCTAGCTGAAATTTTTCTTTTAAGACTTTAATAAGACTGTTATTTCTTATCGTACTTTTGTTTATTTTGATTTATATTTCTAACAATTGGTTTTCTTATATTTGATAGTAAGCGTCTATTTATTACTTTCGAACTCAAAACAAACTTTATTTAGTTGTTAATTGTTGTACAAAATTATTTTTCATTAAATTTGACTATTTATCAGAAAGTTTTATTTAAAAATAATTACAAAGTAATTTAAGGTCAATATTCACTCATTCCTTTGTTAGTTTGGTACAAACATTTCCAAGCTAGCGCATTATACAAGCTCCTAGATACTTAACTAAGATATAGCTAGGTTTATATCACTTTATGGGCTATTGTGTGGCCGAATACCTATACCAATAGGCTAAAGAAGCCCACGTAATTGATTTCAGCGTCGTATTTATACCGACGTACTTAGAATACTTCGATAGCGCGATGCAGGACAGTGGCGCAAGTTTTACCGCCACGAATTATTTATCAGAAAACGATAAATATATTTTAATAAATAATTTAAAAGAAACAATATTATTTTAATACATACCTCTGTGCCAGCGCCAGTTTGAGGCGGTCGTTCTCGTATCGCAGCTGTTCGGCGCTGTCCGGCGGGGCGTCCGGCGGCCCGGCCGGCGGCGGAGGCCCGCGCGGCGCCCGACCCACTGTCGCGTACCCACCACCCTAGAGAAATATTGATGTAAATTATAATGGTAGGACCGTAAATACGTCAAAAGTATTAAGCAAGCGAAGAGAAATATACAATGTCATTCTTAGGCGCCTGCAAGCAAGTGCGGACGCATATACGCAAATCGAAGAGCGCACGAACGCAAATGCGAGCACGTACACGCATCAATACAGCACGTACACAATAAACAAAACGATTGTAAGCATGGAAGCCTGGCGTCTGAAAACTTTTTAATATGTTATGAAATGAAAACTGAATGAATTACCTGTAGTGTAGACGAAACAGAGTGAGCTCTCTGATGGACCATCATTTCGTCGTTTTCCGCTTTGGGCTAAAACAAAAATAATGTTACAATTAATATCCCGTAACACATTGGTGTTCAAAGTTTACTTTAATATTACATTAAAATCTTTTTAATAACATTCAAACATGACGAAAGATGTCGAAATTGGGAAATGGGAGAATTTGTACATAAATCATAATATTATGTATTATTATTAATTATGTAGATACCATGGATTATCCGAATTAATTATATCATCTGCACCATTTGATAGCTTTAAACTGATAAACAATGACAAAGACCAAGCGCCAAAGTCACAAGATAAAAGTGCTGGATCAGCATGTGTCAATATGATTGTAAGCATGGAAGCATCCAGTAGCAATATCAGCATTAAATGTGTCGTGACTCGTGACTCGTGTACCTGTGCGGGCGAGAGTGCGGGCGCGTCGTCGGCGGCGGGCGCGCGCGCGGCGAGCAGCGGGCTGGCGGTGGCGGACGCGACGGGCGTGGCGGCGCCGGACCCGTTGCTCTTCGCCGCGCCGCACGCCTGCGCCTGGATCGCCTCCTTCACCTCTTGGAATTTCTCTATGAACTGTAAAACATACGGCATCGTTTAAAATCTGAATGTGGTAATCGGTTTTTAAAGTGAATTTGACATTTCACCAACAGCTCCCTAAGTTTATTTGGGCATTAAAAGTATTTATAATCCCCAACCCGCGGCCCGCCGGGATTTTATTTGTGGCCCGCCTGATGTTAAACAATTTTGAAATTCACGCCCACCGGCAAAATAACGTATAATCTGTCAAAAAAGTGAAGAAATTAAAAAGTGGCAACATTGTAGTGTCATCCATTTTTTCTCAAATTAATTTGAAAGGGATGCGATGACACTACGATGTTGCCACTTTTTAATTTCTTCACTTTCTTGACAGACTTATAAAGTCTACATGATAGTCGTTATATTTTTTCACTTTTAAATCGTTAATTTTGAAGAATGTTATTTTTTTACCCTAAAAAATTTTTGTTGCGGCCCGCGACACCAAGACCAAAACATGTTTGTGGCCCGCATGAAAAAAAAAGGTTGGGGACCACTGCTTTAGACCTTTCAAAAGCTAAGTGAGACTTAAGTTCTTAGGATCTACGAGACAGAAGAGGAAAGTATCGATGAAAACTTGTGTCTTATGAGATGAGTTCATAAGGCCGCGACCGAAGCGACACGTAACGTTAGGGGGCGAATGGTGAAATCGGGCATAACATACTCAATAACGTGGCCAATCGAGGCGTTATTGAATCAATATTTATTGATTATACCAAAAACCAAGCATGAACAAAATAATATTTTCAGTCAGTAAAAGCCACATAAAACCTAACTACCCGACAACGACGCTAAACCAATAAGTCAGGCGTGTGAGTTTAGATTTTAAAAGCCCGTATATTTTATTGGGTCGTAATTTGGCGTTTTACGGGTCTCACTATACGACGCGAGGGTCGTATACTGTCGAATTAGTTTAAAAAGCTGCTAGAGGCTAGAATGGTTTCCACTTTCCAGATATATAATTCATACGGGCTCCAGATACACTATTCATATTACGCGACAGCGTCAAATTGCTGCAGCCGGCGATTAATTTTTTCAGAGCGCGACCACACAGTTTCATGCAGAAACCAATGAAGTTTTTCATCAAAATCAAGCATTACTTTTTTGCATAGTTAATTTAAAAACGAGCAAATTTAGCACGTACCTTGCTCAGCTCGGCCTCGGACGCGAAGCCCAGGCCGAAGACGGTGTTGGCGCGCACGTCGCTCTACTGCCCGAACTGTTAGCATGTTTAGCGACAGCCGACTGTACCTTGCCCAGCTCGGCCTCGGACGCGAAGCCCAGGCCGTAGACGGTGTTGGCGCGCACGTCGCTCTACTGCCCGAACTGTTAGCATATTTAGCGACAGTCGACTGTACCTTGCCTAGCTTGGCCTCGGACGCGAAGCCCAGGCCGTAGACGGTGTTGGCGCGCACGTCGCTCTACTGCCCGAACTGTTAGCATGTTTAGCGACAGCCGACTGTACCTTGCCCAGCTCGGCCTCGGACGCGAAGCCCAGGCCGTAGACGGTGTTGGCGCGCACGTCGCTCTACTGCCCGAACTGTTAGCATATTTAGCGACAGTCGACTGTACCTTGCCTAGCTTGGCCTCGGACGCGAAGCCCAGGCCGTAGACGGTGTTGGCGCGCACGTCGCTCTACTGCCCGAACTGTTAGCATGTTTAGCGACAGCCGACTGTACCTTGCCCAGCTCGGCCTCGGACGCGAAGCCCAGGCCGTAGACGGTGTTGGCGCGCACGTCGCTCAACTGCCCGAACTGTTAGCATATTTAGCGACAGTCGACTGTACCTTGCCTAGCTTGGCCTCGGACGCGAAGCCCAGGCCGTAGACGGTGTTGGCGCGCACGTCGCTCTACTGCCCGAACTGTTAGCATGTTTAGCGACAGCCGACTGTACCTTGCCCAGCTCGGCCTCGGACGCGAAGCCCAGGCCGTAGACGGTGTTGGCGCGCACGTCGCTCAACTGCCCGAACTGTTAGCATATTTAGCGACAGTCGACTGTACCTTGCCTAGCTTGGCCTCGGACGCGAAGCCCAGGCCGTAGACGGTGTTGGCGCGCACGTCGCTCTACTGCCCGAACTGTTAGCATGTTTAGTGACAGTCGACTGTACCTTGCCCAGCTCGGCCTCGGACGCGAAGCCCAGGCCGTAGACGGTGTTGGCGCGCACGTCGCTCAACTGCCCGAACTGTTAGCATATTTAGCGACAGTCGACTGTACCTTGCCTAGCTTGGCCTCGGACGCGAAGCCCAGGCCGTAGACGGTGTTGGCGCGCACGTCGCTCTACTGCCCGAACTGTTAGCATGTTTAGTGACAGTCGACTGTACCTTGCCCAGCTCGGCCTCGGACGCGAAGCCCAGGCCGTAGACGGTGTTGGCGCGCACGTCGCTCAACTGCCCGAACTGTTAGCATATTTAGCGACAGTCGACTGTACCTTGCCTAGCTTGGCCTCGGACGCGAAGCCCAGGCCGTAGACGGTGTTGGCGCGCACGTCGCTCTACTGCCCGAACTGTTAGCATGTTTAGTGACAGTCGACTGTACCTTGCCCAGCTCGGCCTCGGACGCGAAGCCCAGGCCGTAGACGGTGTTGGCGCGCACGTCGCTCCACTGCCCGAACTTCTGCGACGTCTTCGTGAACGTCATGTTCGCCGTGATTGTGCTGTTAATCACCGCCTGGAACGACCAAGGAGCTGTTAGTGTTATGGCAAAAATAAAAATACATTGCTCGTCAATAGTCTTTTCGAATTAAGGTGTCTGTGGGCTGACTGTCTGTGAAAACTGAAATAAACTGCGTTGCGATGGATATGTTGCTAGGTCAGGTGTCTAAATGAAGCTATTATATTGGTTCTTCCAAAAGAAAAACACTCCTCGCAACGCAGCTTAGCTCTGCTTCGGTAATAACGAGCACTTGACTTATACAGGTTAAACAAAAATGTATCACTACGAATAACTATGGGTGATTACGACGTAACAAAATATCAGGCTAATATTGGGTAACTTTAGCTAGCATAAATTTTAGAACATGTTTTTGAATTTGCAGTTAGTGTTGGTCCCTCCACGAAATTCTCTATGTTGGTTAGTTCTAGCAGTTTTATTAAAAATGCCAGGTAATTTTCTATTAATCCTTCAAGCCCTATAAGAGCACCGGTGATCGCGACAACAATAGAATAACAATAGATTTCCAAGAATCCGCGATCGAAGGATAATAAAAATGTACCTACATAATTTTTTCCAAGTTCGATATGTAACATATTATATCGTAACTATTACGTCTCTATACAGTGTCTGTACTATTAACTAAAAGATCTATCTTTTTACTAGTGAAGGAGAAAATGTACACGAGCGGAAAATATTTAACACGATATCTCAAATTCCTACATAGCTTTGAATATAAATATTTAGGCTTTATTTCTGTATATACGGGAAGAATAATTCTGGGACATTCGGCGCAATTTACATAACATTACATGAGGTCACGAGGTGCAGGAAATTCAATCGTCTCTCGATAAATACGAAAAATTCTCGCAGCATTTTCCGTTCCCCGCGCTGTTAACCTTTCGAGCGCCTGATATTTTTAAATAGACTTTAGTTATACTTCTTATTTATTAATTATTACTAAACCCTCTGCGCGGCTCTGCCTTGCGGAAATAAGTACAGTACATTTTTCCGTAAAAAAGTTGTCTTACGCCCTTTTCCGTTTTATCTGCGGCAAATTACAAAAAGATCGGTCCAATAATTCGTGAGATATTTGCGTTCAAACGAAGAAACTTTTCAGCTTTATAATACTAGTCAGTATAAATAAGAAGGCATAAGTTAAAGGATTCCTGTAGACATCTCATAGCTCTATCCTAAGAGGTAGAAAAGTAGAGATAGTACAAAAACAATATCAGCACAGCTGTAGAGTAGACACAAGCAACAAAGCAATCAAGTAAGCATAATCGAAAAAAGACAAGACAAAAAAATAATAATAAACAAAAGAAACGAAAAATTTTCAGATCTGTCCAACGTATTTTCCAAGAACACCTTTCCATATCAATAAAACGCCAAGCTTGGCTTTGTCGGAAGAGAATTGTCATTTTATCTGAATCTGAAAGTTCTAGGGGCGGTACCATATTATAATGGTTACTTACTAATTCAAATGTTATTAATCTTCCAATATCTTCTAATGTTCTTATTATTATACTATTGGTCGAGTATTTTTTATCAATATGCTTTAAATTAACTGAAACGGCATATTATACAGCAGTAGCCGGCACCTATTTTTAGGGTTCCGTACCCAAAGGGTAAAAACGGGACCCTATTGGATATTACTTAGACTTCGATGTCTGTCTATGTCCGGGCTGTATCTCAAGAACCGCTATACATAGACTTCTGAAATTTACACAGACTGTGTATTTCTGTTGCCACTATAACAAGAAATACTGAAAATAAAATAAATATATAAGGGGGCTCCCATACAAAAAACACAATTTTGGCGAACTACAGAATCACTTTATATGCGAGAAAATGTACGGTTACCATGGAACGTGTAGGGAATGACATACAGAAGGATATTATATTATGTATCACGTAAAGGAAAATATCAACTCCACGTGTGGTACGAGGGAATGAAACAATTTTTAATATTCCATCCCTTTTGAGATGAAAGGGCGCAGACAATCAGCTATTTATATTTCGTTTTATGTTTTAGACGCGAAGGAGTTACATTTATCCTGAAATAACGCCAAAGTGCCTGTCTGTATTTCCGCATGTTGGTTTGTCTATTACTTCTTCTCACTTAAAATGCTGTACCAATTTGATGAAGTTTGGTATGGAGATAGTTTCATCCCCGGGGAGGATACAGGATAGTTTGAATCTCAGTAAAAGTACAGCACACGCGTTAAGGCGCTATATTGAAAAAACTGTCCTTTTTGACGTAATACTATAGGACCCTCAGAAATGTTACAAAATATCTGGTAATGAGATATACATATCTTCATAGCCTTATCTAGGTTTGAGAAGAACTGGAAACACGATTAATGTATTTTGCCTCAATACATTTAATTTTCGAAATGACCTCTTAAAAATACGAAATTTGAAGATTATTTTTAAGCGAAAATAGATGTTTTGTAGGAAACTAGTCTAATTAATAGACACATTTGCAACTCAAAATCGTATAGAAGCATTTTGCTTAAATGCTCCTAGTTATTTTTTAATTAATTAAAATTACGTTTTGTCGCATGTTTTCCGAGCGAGCCGGTAGCTTCTGGCCGCAGCGTATTCACGACTTTATATTCATGCAAATTAAGTATAAAATTGCCCTTGCGGTATAATTTATTTTCGATATATCGCCTTAACTAATTACTGAATACTGCAAGAACAAAGTCGCGTGCAATGATGATAGCATCATTATCTAATATCCAGTGTTGTAGAGTTTCGGCGGCCAGCTGGTTTTTATTCTTAACTGTGTCAAAAACAACTTCTCAATAAACTATAAAGGTCTTCCTTATGCTAAGTACTGACATACGGTTTTGCTCGATAGTTTTACTCCAAATCGAGCAATAACCACCGTTAAAAACTGACAGCTCGAAGGCTCGCTTCGAGCCGGCTCGATGGAATTAAATATGTCAAATATGTCATTTCCATATGCCATTTTCATTAAATATGTCAAATATGTCATGTCAAATATGTGAGTACTTTGCTAAGTACTGACATACGGTTTTGCTCGATAGTTGAGAAAGAATGTTTTTAAGAACCTCAAGTAGGTAATCTTGGCACTAAAATATGACTACATGTTTAAAATATGAATAGAATCCGTCTCGTCCTGAGTCCTCTCCCGAGGTCGACACACAGATAACACCTAATTACAAAACCCATTACAGTTTAGAAGAATTACCCAATTAGCACACAAAGGGGTATAATGAGAAACGACCAGCTAAATAATTGTTATTTGAATTTCGCTAACGATAAAACTCGCCAACTTTTATTCCACGAAAGAAAATTACGAAATTTAAATCGAATTATGTGGGCGCAGGCTTAACGACGAAATCTTTATCGCTTCGAGACATTTTCTTTTCATAAACTTTTACTGTGCTCATTTACATTATTACAGCAAAGGGCACCAGCGCCACTGGCTTGCTTATAATCGAGCAATCAAGTCAATGTCAAATTGACAATGCAAGGGGCAGTGGAGTGGTCACTTGGTCAAAAATTGTTAAATTAGATGCAAAAATACTCCGTATTTCTTGCTCATTACGTCTTTGTTTCCACTTCACGCTTAATCTTAAACCACTGTAATTTTACATGGGAATACGTTAAGGCCGTCCCCCGAGCAAACGACCTTGGCCATACATTTGCCGCGTTGCCGAGATCGCACCAAAACCCAATTTTTTTTACTTGTTTTAGTTCAAAATTGTCCTAAAAAAAATTAAATCGGGGAATATGTAATTTATGATATTGTAGATCTATTGGCGTGTGTTTCAAATAAAAGTAATTTGCAAATCCTAAGGAGATGCGGAATGTATGCTTGAATTTTAATAAATTGGTATTACTTTGGAAGCTGATATCATGAGTATAATAAACAAAAATAGAAAATTTAAAACGGGGAAAGGAATGTTGATATACTGAAGATTATTGCTGTATTTTTATTATAACTTTGTAGCTTTCAAATTATGAGTTTATAAGGCTTTGAATACGGTAAACTACGGAATCTCCGTAGGGAACGCCCTTAAGTCCCAAGGATTATATTAGGAAAATACGATCCCGGTGCGATAAAAAATATGTGCAAAAGAAGTGGCTGGCATCTAATGTTTCTACTTTCTATGTTCAGTATTTACGGAATATAAACACTGGATACTATACGTAGTGATGCTCATTGCTGTCACCCGCTACTGTGTCAATGGCCAACACATGATCTGGACTTTTTTGCTGACCATGCAACTAAGTTGGAATATTCAAAGTAGTACACCGGATCTGTTGGCGACTACACGTCTATGTAGAATATCTTTGTCAGACACTCTGGACAGTTCAAGGGTATTCCATACGCGCGTGGAATAAACTTAACATATTTGGTTACTTTAGGATATTTAAACTGGGAAAGAGGTCGGTTTACTATAGATACAAAATAACCTGGTTTTATAAAACTATTGACGACATGTGAAAAAAGAGCGTTGACGAGCACCTCTGCATAATAACATGTTCATCATAAGCATTATTTAAGTAGTAATCACGGTTATTCATAATGTTCTATCCATTGTAAATGGCAATCCGCGAACGTAAACTCGGGCTAAATTACACCTGCCGAGTAGAGTGGCGACTGGCGAGACAGTGGCCAAAACGTACCGAGAGCTTGGCCGAGACCACTATATAATGTGCTCTCGGCCAAATAAAGTTTCTTTATTTCTTACACTGTCTCGCCGTTCTAAGGTCACCTACCTTAGAGTGGCGATCAGATAATCAACTCAAAGGGTGCTCACCTTGGTCCCCTCGACGCTGATGATGCGGTAGAGGTTGCGCGAGGAGTCGTAGAAGAAGGAGACGGAGACGGCGGCCGAGCTCGCCGACATCCACGACCGCTTCGTCTTCGGGTCTATGTGGAACACGTGCGCCTTGCACGTGAAGATCGGTTGTTCCCTGCAGGAGAGAGAGTAGAGAAGAGGGTAATACATTAAAGGCAACACAAAATAATGCTAAGTACTCACATACGGTTTTGCTCAATCGAGCAATAACGTCGAGCAAAACCCGCGGCTCGGGCTTTCGTCCACACATTCAGCATTGCTCGATAGTTTTATTCTAAATCGATATTATTATTTCATTCCATCAATCCGGTTCGATCCGGTTCCATCAATACTTCGAGCGGCTCGATGCGAGCCTTCGAGCTGTCAGTTTTGCAGTCCACACAGTAATTATTACTCAATTTGGAGTAAAACTATCGATACAAAACCGTATGTGAGTACGCATTATAAGAATTTGTGATCAGAAAAATTCGGACGCCCACCGGACCACCACACCGCAGTCCACACACCTATCAGAAACCGTCCGGCGAGTCCGAGTTTAGTACAAAATGTAGACAGAGCGCGATCCGAATTTCTGATCAGAAAAATTTCGTTGGACGTCAGACACGTCAGAATTCTGATAGTATGCGGGGTTCCGGCGGGCATCCGAATTTTTCTGATCATAAATTCTGTGCGGCTGGGGTAAATGAGGGTTGATGTTCCTTGTGAGAGAGTAGAGGATGATAATTATAAGGGTTGGTTATTCAGTGAGGAAGGTAAAGAGCCTCACACATGAGCTCTCGGTTGTTTGATGTGGGAAAGATTAATAATAAAGGGTAAAGACATGTGAGGGTGCCGATGCCAATCGTGCCACATATATAAAGGTATGTCTTTGACTGTCATGTAAATTTTGTAATAAGCAAATTGCAAAGCTAAGACAAGCAGACCTAGTATAGTTATAAACTGTGGAAATATTTTATAACTATGGAGAATCATGTAAAAGTGGACAAGTTAAAAATATTTTTGTGAATACTTTTCAGTATAGAAGTTATGGAGTTTAAGGATTTATGATATAACTTTCCACTTACAGACAGACAATAAACTTTATAACCTCCAAACTTTACAGACACTCGACTATTTAAGTACTAGTTTCTAGTAAAATTTAAATGTTCAATTTATATTCAGTTCCTTTGCTTATATTTACTTCAACAAAACTAATTACAAATGCTGAGAGACTCAATAAAGAGTTAAGTTTGTACAGTCTTATGTTTGTACTAAATATTTCATTTTCATTTCATTTCATGAGCTTTAACAATAGGTCACTGAAATTTCAAGAATTGTATTAAAAGCAAGCATTTTTCATTATCAAATACCATTGCTGCAGAAACTCAATAATCTTCATCTCAGAGCCATGCATTTGCCAATTTAATATAGACTTTGTAACTTTGCACTAAGGTTTCTATTCAGTTGCAGGCGCAGAACCAATAGAACAAGTGGGCTGATAAGATATGTCAATATAAACTATCAAAAAAACTTGAGTCAGATAAATTGGAACATATTGCATGGATGTGCTCCAAATAGTTATCAGCGAGCCCGCATAGGTCTAGTCTAATCTTATAATTGATTTTTGTTGTTTCGTTAGAATTGTATTATGGAAAAAATATTATTTTCACTGGCTTATTTGATGTTGATTGTTGACTCAATAAGAGTTCATGAACATGATGTACTTAGTTAAAGGATTTGGTTACTCATTTCTATTAGTATCTATAAATTAATCCCTTGATCGCGGATTCTAGGAAATCTATTATTATTCTATTGTTATAGTGGTCGAATTCCACCGCTTGGGGCTTCATGGGTTAATTTCAAAGGGAAAAAAAATAAAGGTAAGTTCTTCAGGACCGACAAGATTATATTGTGTTACAAAGTTATTCAACCTTTCAATACATTATGTTATTATCTACTTCTGTCATACTCATGAGAACTCTACATTAATTTGCATACATTTTAACAGAAATATTAGCTACCACATATGTTATGGTGGGATAATCAACTAAGTACACAGTTCTCTTGTAACAAAAATTGTTGGTTACAATATACAATTTTTAGTAAAAACAAAACTTGTGAGGCAAAGTGTGAGCCGATGAGCGGGTAATTAGCGTGTGTAATGTGCCCCTGACACACATCAACAGCCAACAGGGGCCCAGTGAAGTAGAAAATTCCAGTATAAATAGAACCGGCCCAACATCCCTCCGCGACCTCACGCTCGGGCCTAAATTAAGTGCAATCAATGTGTAATGCAATCGAACGGGTCCTGCAGGCGTTGCGAAATTGTTACGAAAAATTCTTACTTCATATCGGCATACCGGCGCTGAGCTTACTTGTATATTTATAAAACTTATATTGGGATACTCGCTCCCCCAACGTAAACCCGAAAATATCGCTCCGCATTGGTACAGTGCATCCCCTCCCTAAAGATGAGGGAAAATGAATTTTCTCCGAGGAGATAGCGTATGCGGAGAAAATATAGCGTTTAGGACAAAAAGATTTTTAGCGGAACTCACCCCATGGTTTCTTTTCCAGCTGTCATTTAAGCACGATAATTTGGAAAATACTTTTACTTCATAATTTTCTAATTTTTCCCACACACAAGTAACTACACAACTGTCATCCGAATCGGAAATTCGGGACACAGATAATGCCAAATGCCAATCGTAATTTGCCATTTAAAATGTTGCCATAAAAAATAAAGAAGCGTCAAGATAAAACTAAAAAGTAATAAGAGTAAAAGATAGATAGGAACAGCAAAAGAGTAGGTTTATAATGTACAAATTACACTAGAGAAAATATAATTATATATAAAATATTTCAAGAGTAAAAAATAGACATAATTAAAGTATAATTTTGGTAGTACCTACATAGACATCTGTTGACGAGTGGTAAAATCTTTCGCGTCATTTCTTTGACAATAGTGCCTGGGTAATTCACTAGGTGGCGCTGATACCATGCATGAGCAATAAAACGTCATCTAGTATTGACTAGATACACCTTTTAGTAATAACATTTGTCACTAGATGACGTTTAGGAAAGAAAAATCCTCAACATAGACCGTAAACACACCGTAAATTATATACGTTGTAGTATGGTTGTAATATTATATATGTCACCGTAAGATTGTAAACACCGCGAGATTGTAATATGACGAAGTGATGAATTGTAAACAAACAGTTTTCCGGTGATTTTAAATTAATTATTTCGTATTTAAAATAACTTCAATGCCCAATGGTATGAGATGTATAACATAAAATAAAATTTAGATATATTATTTAAAGTGCTGTTTGAATGTTCGGTTATTAAAATTAACCTAATTTTTAATTCAAACTGCACTTTAAATATATCAAAATTTTATTCAATGTTATACATCATATATTCAGGCAATTGCATATATACCTGAAGTTAAAATAGCATTATTCCAGTGTACCCAGCAAATAAAAGTTGACCGTAAAATGTTACCAGCTCTAAAAAGTAAGCATGAAACAATTAATAAAGGTGTACTAGAATCTGATGACAAAAAGTGAGAAAATAAATTGACTCTAGCAATACCGGGGTAATAGGAATAAAACATTTTCATCCTTTTTTATTCTAGTACAGCAAATGAAGGCAAAAATCAGGTGCAACCTCCGATTTCGTTGAACCTCCATCAATTTGGATGACATTTTGGGATTAAGTACGTTAAGCCCTTTACTTTAAAAGTGACATACGCTCGTATCGCGCTTTTTTATTTTAGGGGTGAAATCCACCCCTTTTGTTGAAAATAGAAAAAATGCAGATTTAACCATTCTGGCCTAACTAATTGTGTTTAATTTGATAAAATAAATGTTTTCAATGTTTTATTGATGATTTATGATTAAATTATAATTAATTTTTCAATCCTTTTAGCAACCACCCCTTTAATCGTGAAAAAATCATTTTTTGTATTTCTTTGCTTTAAATCGTATATTTACATTACTTAAAGAGTTTGTTTAATATTTATGATATAATTTTTGGATAAGACTGAAACATAAACCCCTAAAAGTACATCTTTATTGCGGAATAACGGTAAAAATTGGGTTCAAAAACTTAATAGGTTTCAGTTTTTGAACCTAATTTTTTCAGTTTATTTGCTTAGTTAATACTAACTAATTTCTTATTAAGTTTTTTTTGCGAACATTTTTCACCCCTGTAAACTACCTACCCAATAACTTTTTTATCCGCTTTAATGAGTTCGAATATTTTTTCATAGTTAGGATAAATTTTATTAATATATTTCAAACATTGATAATATTATTTAGTGCAAAATATTCAAACAACGATTTCAAACTACCCTCTGTGCAAAAAATTGCCAGAAAGGCTGAATCTGCTAGGCTGAAATATTTCATAGACGCACATCATTATAAAAAGGCAAAAGCCCCTCTCTTATCTAATAGACATTTACCGTTTCGTTTATTTTCTAAATATAGAAAGACTTGAAAAGATTAATGTATATTTAGGGATACTAATTAAACAAGCTTCTTTTTAATAGCATTATTCGCTTCAGAAAATATAAGTTACCTTCTAAATTACTAAGTGGCCCACAACCAACGCGCGTCTGAATAATTGTATCTCAGCCACTAGTTACCTTCTATGTAGGCCACAGTAAATATAACTTAGCATGGTGATTATTTTTTAGCATCTAAATTTATGGGATGCATTCAAATAGTTAACATCTAAAATATTAATATATGGCACCAAAATAGTAATACTATTAGCTTCTAATAGTATAATTTAGTATGTTTAAAATATAAGTTAACCTACATTAATCGATTGTTAAATTTACCTAAAATTATCATCAAATAGTATACTAAAGCCACTATTATTACATTATGAACTATTGAGGACAGACAAATAAAACACTTTATTTATAATAATCAATTTGTGTATTGAAATACAAACATTTATAGTATTAATTAAAAAAAGTTAAACTTAGCGCGCATAATTTCGAAATTAAAAGAAAAAGAAACATTACTGGATTATTAATGCCGCTCGCGCTTTAGTTGGCCTTCCACGCTTTCTTTTTAGTCCAATCGGCTGTGCTTTTGCCTCTAATGGTGGCATTATGAATTTCAGTCTGATTGCTAGGCCTATCAGATGCTTGCAGAGGTATTTGCGATAAAAATCAGGACAATCACAGCAACCAGTAATCCAGTCAGTCTGATTGTTTGGTAGCGTTACTTTCCAAAATGAAAAAAACGATTTTTTATATTCATCAAAATGCCTGAATTTTTTCTCAGTTTGATTATTTTTGGGCGAGTCTTTGCCAGGAATGAAATATGTGTTGCTGTCTGGCGTTGATTGTACAACTCTAATTTTGGTATCAGTTTTAGCCCATTGATATCCGGTTGTCCAATCACATAACTGCAATTCAGGTTGTGTCGCAAAGGTGTCTTCTGTCGCTTGTTGTGACCAGCTAGTAATCATTTCCTCTGCCACCATTAAGAAACGGGCCAACGGTATACGCTCGCGGAGGGTGTTGTGGTCTTTTATAACTCTGTTAAAGGACTCGAGTGCGTTGTTGGTCGCTGGTGATACTGGTGCTGCACCCAGATACCAGTTTGGATTTTTTAACAGCCATTCTTTTTTAAAATAAGTGACAAATGTTTTTTGATCTTTCCATTTCTCCAAAAATAACTCCGAAGCAGCAGAAAACACTTCAAGAGATGTAGCTGATTGAAGTGCATCAATATCTTCCAATATATGTTTTCGAATATTCTTTTTTGTCGTTTGGTCCAATTTAGTGACCATTTTCTTCTTAGCGTGAGCCCAGCACATTTTCACAATCGTTTCTTCTCCAAACACTTCACGAAATGCGTTTTGTATACTTTTCGCAGCGTCGCAAATTAGGATTTTCGGTTCAAAAGTATAAGAAAAAATGGACAAAAGATTGCTCTTTAATCCTTGAAACATCGTTTTAAAATCAGCCTTACGTTCATTTGTAGATATTGTCAGGCAAATCGGGTGAAATTTTCTGTTTTTATCAGTAGTTCCCACTATCAATACCGGGAACCCCTGCCAAATCAACTTATATGTTGCATCTGCATGCAAAATATCAGCGACAATACATTGTTTCAACAAGTTCTTTGTAGATAATACGATGCGAAAACTAGGCGGATCACTATCGAAAATATAATAGGCTATTACAAAAACTTCGTCCACGTTATCTGGCACATCAGTGTGTTTAATTATCCATTTTTCCAATTCTCCTAAAGAAATAGTGGAGGGTCCATATTTGATACGCCGGCGATCTGCTAAATAGTTATAAAGCTGCCTTTTTGTAGGTATTTTAAGTTTAGAGTTTTTTTTCAAACACTCTAAGATTGATTTCGGCTTTAGGTGTAGGTCATACAGTTTGTTGATTTCAGATTTCGTTTCGTCACAAATACCATAACTGTAGTTACTCTTAATAGAATCGTGATCATGTGCGCAATCTGTGCGATAAAGTAACACTGCTTCTGTATCCGCCTCAAATAGCAAATATATTTCTGCGGCACACTGTACTCCTTTACGTGGTACTTTGTTGCATCTATAAAATCGTTTTTTCCCGTCCATGGAGTCGTGTGTAGTGCGTACTGCCCACGTATTCTCTGCACTCACGGCTTCATTGGCGGTACTCACACTCGAAAATTTACTTTTAAATATCCAATTCCTAGATTCACCTCGCTTTTTTTTCGACGGTTGACCTTCTCCTTCCGATTCCTCATCAGAACAGTACAGAGGTACTTCGTTTTCACTATTAGATGTCATAACTATTTAAAACTTTTCGAAAACTTTAATTAATTAATGACAGATGAAACAATTGCAATACGAACGCACGAACGACAATAAACAAACATGGTGAATGAATGAACAAGAAACGAATGGCGCTCTCTGATTGGTGCAATCGGCCGGTTGCTGTCATGTCGCGCATTCGCGCCGGTGGCTATTTTCACGATAAAAGAATATGAAGTATTATTTTACATGTTAAGTTATATTATATGTTGTTATCTATTGAAGCTCGAATATAATTTTTTTGAGGAGTTTGTATTGAAGCTGTAAAACGTAAATTGGTGACGAGTCAGAAATTTCGTGGCCGAGTTAGTAAATTAGTTGGTAATGTATAAATCAGTAGGACAAGTAAAAATAATTGTTGATTTTGCCTTGACGCTTTCTTTAAGATTTTTAGTTGGCGTTGTAAAGAAGATGAATTACTTCATTAGAGGCTATCTCATTTTCCCGATGCTTAGTTATTTAATGAGAAGTTTGACCAAGTGGCCAAAAAATAATTCTGCGGTCGTATTTATTATTTCTCTATATTTAGTATGGATTAGATGACGCCTGCAATTGCGCTGGAACCGTACATTTTTTCGGGATAAAAAGTGTCCTATGTCCATATCCATTCCCGAGACTCAAAGTATTTTCATACTGAATTTCAGCAATATCGGTTGAATCGTTTGGGTGTTAAGAGGGGTAACAGGTAGACAAAAACACTTTAGCATTTATAATATTAGTATAGATGTACCCATTGACAGGGTTTCCTACAATATTTGCATCCCAAATCTCTGCTTCGAAATTGTTTAAAAAAAAATGTTCGTTAATATCACAATAGCACTGTTAATTTTTAAGTTATCGGGTTCATTTATAAACCATTTTAAAGGTAATTTAAAGAGCTTTAAGATCAACTTGAAAAGTACTTTTTAAAGCTCTCGGTTTAAAAAAAATAGGCTTTAAGCGTCTCTATCTTCGTTATTTTTCACCCTATAAAAATCAAAAGAAATCAAAGGATTTCTTAAAAAATGGACACAAATTTCGTGTTTTATAATTTTTACGAATGTTCAATATTTTTTTAAGTTGTGTTCAAAACAAAATGATATTTACGAAAATTTGAATAATTTCGATTTTACTAAATCATTCTTTTTTTCAAAACTAATCATTCTAAACCAAGAAAATTTTTTGAGGTCATTACTTATGCTAAAATAAAGAAAAGCCTTTGGGGATAACCATAAATTTGAATTATTGTAGAAATGGTCAACGTCTTATTTTTCGATTTTTGCAAAAAAAATTGAAAGGGTCATCTTATTTTTATCACAACTTGTTCAATTTTGATGCTATCGACTTTTTAAAATACTTATTAGAAAGGTACTTTTAAGCACTTTAAAAGGTCTTGAAGAAATACATGTCATAAATGCATCTGTTTATCGTTATTTATGTTTAAATGCTTAGACTTAGGTACTCGCCGAAAGAAAATATGTATACAATCACCTATAGCTCACTTTAAATTGATAAAGGAAGGTATTTCGGAGTAGCAATTAGTTTGTTTTTTTATTTCCTTTAATTTTGGTAATAACACATTTTTCGTAAAAACCTATAGTTTCTTATTTATTTATGAAAAACCGCTTTAAGACAAGTATTTTTCTCACGCAAAAACATGATCTTTGATCTTTAATAACTCCGAAAGTATTGATTTAATCAAAAAACTTTATATTACATATTTTGCTTAGAATTTGTATGTCTATTGATCCCTGGGTTTATTTTTATTTAAAAAAAATCACCCCCCGAGAAGGGTTGGCATCCACCCCCAGGGCAAAAGCGCAAGTTGACACTATGTCACTTTTGTTTCTTAGGGTATCCCCCACCTACTTACCAATTTTCATGAAAATCGATGGAGGTTCAACGAAATCGGAGGTGAAAACCTTCAATGCCTCCACTATTCCTTTAGCGGCTTATTTTGTGTGTGAAACATGCAAATATAAAAATTTATCGAATGAACAAGGATATTTTTTGAAAATTTGCTGTCAAAAATTGTCATCATATTCTGGTAGACCTATAACTTGTTTGTTGGCTTCGTTGTAATATAAGAGAGAAAGCGTTAAACATAATAATGAAAGATATTGGAAACCAGTAATAATAACTTTATATAATTAAAAGTAATAATAACTTTATCACTGTTTCGTCATGAATGAGGCGGCTCATCAAACTCTGGAGACATGATTCCAGCTGTTTAGTGTCCTGGATACTCAAAACCAAATCTAAAACCGTTCTATATAAGTATTACAAAATTTTATTTCCAAAATATATTATGATACTTATATCTAATTAATAAATTTATATTTCTGTAATTCTTTAAACAGGCATGTAACGTGTAAGTATGGATAATCTGACGTTAGTAGATAAGTTTTACTTTAAGTGATCATTATTAAGTTATATTAATCCTTCAAGCCCCTAAGAGCACCGGTGATCGCGACAACAATAGAATACAATAGCACTTCCACTTCCAAGAATCCCCGATCGAAGGATTAAAAAGATTTAAAAATGAGCCACCAATTGCCAATTGGCACCCACGATTTATAGTTACTAACAATAATTTATGCACAGTCACATAATAATTTCAAGCCCCATAAGAGCACCGGTGATCGCGACAACAATAGAATAACAATAGATTGCCAAGAATCCGCGATCGAAGGATTAATAATATAATACTTAATAATATTATACTAATCACTTGTTACTTGTTAGAACAACTGTAAATAGACATGTCAATGATAAACTAACATTAATAAATTAGCTGACATTGAGGCGTCGGGCTTGTCTCGGAACCGCGCTAATGCACGCAAAACATTTCTTTAGGCAGAGCTCTATATGGTGGGAACTAAGTTTATTTAACATTAAGGCTGCTCTTTCGAAAAAAGCGTGCAGATGAAACAACTTTTCATCGGCATTAACAGAGAAATAATATCTGAAAAAAATAATTAGTAATCTACATGATATGATACGTAATTTGGTTTTACCATATTTTTTCTATCGGTATCACATAATAAAGAAATAAAAAACCAAATCACCTCCAAATCGTTGAATGAAACCACTTTACTCCTTCAGTATTTATCAAAAGAATATATAAAAAATATCTACTGCTTTGCAATACATAAGTTAATAATTTGGTTTTTTTACTTTTTTTAAATATGTATTATATTAAGCCTTAAAAAGGTTTTTTTTCCTATTTCGCCCTATCATGGACGCGGCGAGCGTCGTAATCGCCACCGTACAAGGCGCACTGTTATGAATGTTATTTTAATGTCATTTACGTCGATATTCTCACTGACAGACAATCGACCTGCTAATTTAGGGAGAGAGGGCCCTTAAGGGCATTCCCTACGGAGATTCCGTAATTTACCGTATTTAAAGCCTTATAAACTCATAATCTGAAAGCTACAGAGTTATAATAAAAATACAGCAATAATCTCCAGTATATCAACATTCCTTTCCCCGTTTTAAATTTTCTATTTTTGTTTATTATACTCATGATATCAGCTTCCAAAGTAATACCAATTTGTTAAAATTCAAGCATACATTCCGCATCTCCTTAGGATTTGCAAATTACTTTTATTTGAAACACACGCCAATAGATCGACAATATCATAATCTACATATTCCCCGTTTTATTTATTTTTTTAGGTCAATTTTGAATAAGATAAGTAAAAATAATAGGGTTTTGGCGCGATCTCGGCAACGCGGCAAATGTATGGCCAAGGTCGTTTGCTCGGGGGACGGCCTTAATGCCCAGCTCTGGATCTATAATATTTTGGCAGTATAGGCCATGGCGTACGAGCGGCAGCGTCCTAACTCCTAGGGGGGATATCCTACTCCTATCCCGCCCCTATGTACGAACCATCCTCGATCCATGATTGATGGTGGTAGAGTTCGTACATAGGGGCGGCAAAATTAAAGTGGCCTATACTCATAAAAAATAAGTTAAGGCCCTTACTTACCTTATTAGGAATGAATGAATTTGATTGAACTACCAGTCAAAATCAAAATCATCAAAATCAAAATATTTTTATTCGGAGTAATTTTTTTACAAAAACTTTACCGAACGTCGATACTACCGTGCCTACCACCGGTTCGGGAACTAACCCGGCGAGAAGAACCGGCGTAAGAAACTCGCACGGGGCCATCTTTTAGGGGATATTATATTATCATTTATATTGGATCCTAGATCATTGAGTCATTTATATTGGATAATGTAATATTGATTGAATGATTCATTTCTTCCTTGATCATAGATTTTTGACGTTTACTAAGAGATTGGATCCAATACGGTCATAGAAATTGGTGTTGCCAGTTGTTTAATATAAAAATGAGTTTTTAATTTCTTGTTCGTTAATATATTTCAAATAATGTAATGTAATTATTTTTCTAATTATATACTTAAATAATCTTGCTGAAATAACATAAAACAAGCCATATTTAAAAATGACGATGTCTTTTGACAAATCGAATTCTGGAGTTTTGGCGGGCATGTGAAAGAGTGCTGTTGTGTTTTTGTATTATTTTCCTAAAATTGTGTTAGCTGGGTTTTTAATGTGTAATATTGGTAGAATATTAACCATTAGATATTCGTGTTCATGCACAAGTGTAGGAAAGTGATGTAATATCCAGAAACGTGCTATTTTGTGTTCCCTCCAAAACTCCATCGAAAGTTTCAGTAAAGCGTCTACCACTTTACTGAATCGACCGACTTGACTCCTGTGACTGTATTGACTTTTACTTAGACTTTGACTAGACTTTAGACCTGACGATACATGAAAACGATGATGAAAATTATAATAGGAGGAATATGGTTTTCCCGCCATATTCCTTACCTTTTTACCTTGTCTGTGGCACAACATACACATCCTTTGTGTCAAGTTGCCAAAAAAGAAGAAAAAGAAAGAAATCGAATTCTCTAAGATCTAGTAACACTGATGTCGGAGTTTTGGCGGGCATGTGAAAGAGTGCTGTTGTGTTTTTTTATTATTTTCCTAAAATTGTGTTAGCTGGGTTTTTAATGTGTAATATTGGTAGAATATTAACCATTAGATATTCGTGTTCATTAACAAGTGTAGGAAAGTGATGTAATATCCAGAAACGTGCTATTTTGTGTTCCCTCCAAAACTCCATCAAAAGTTTCAGTAAAGCGTCTACCACTTTACTGAATCGACCGACTTGACTCCTGTGACTGTATTGACTTTTACTTAGACTTTGACTAGACTTTAGACCTGACGATACATGAAAACGATGATGAAAATTATAATAGGAGGAATATGGTTTCCCCGCCATATTCCTTACCTTTTTACCTTGTCTGTGGCACAACATACACATCCTTTGTGTCAAGTTGCCAAAAAAGAAGAAAAAGAAAGAAAGAACACTGATGTCAATACCTGTCAGCGTAGCGCTCCCCATTGGCTATTGAAACCACTTATGACGTAAAATAGGATCAATGGTAAATGATAATGTAATATGCAGATATGATCAAATGATCATTTTTATTGGATCCTATATATGATCCTATAAATGATCCATTATAAATGATAATGTAATACCCCCCTTACTAAAAAGATGGAAAATTACAATTTAAAACATATACAGTACAACACGGTCACATTATAACACGGTCATATTATAATAAATATGGTAGAATGAAAGATTCAATTTCAATATATTCTATTACCTGTAACTTCATTCTGGCAATACCTTAATGACTGAGCTTCAACTCGGTATTCGATAAAACACGAATATTTTTAACTTTTTTTTCATAGAAGTTAACACGATTTTGTTAACTTCTATGATCTTCTATGTAAGTGGGACACACCATAATATTATTATACTGACATGTGCACAGTTCAATATACAAGGTGTAACTAAACTAAGTGATAATACAAACTAAGTGATAAATGTTAATCCAGTGATAAACAAACTAAAGCAAAAATCTAGGACACCTAGGCTCGGCTTTAAGACACTGTGAGTTCGTTCTGCGTAGATCGGAACGCAAACAAAAATTTATGAATCTTCGGGTAGTTGAAGAACTTCAATGAATTGGACGCCTGTCACCTCAGTCCACCCGTGACTTGCTACATATATTTATCTGTGCCCGTGACCACGGCCGCTGTAAAGCAGCCGAAACGTCGGGATTAATAAAAGTGCTCCGCAACAAAAATCCGTAAGTGTCTTAACCTTATAATATCATAAGTGATAAATGATAATACTTTAGGGTGTGTACTCGTACGTGTTACTCGTGGAGAGTTCACTGTGAAAAAGACCAACCTTTTTTTTCACTTTTGTATAGGGAAACTTATGACGCGGGGCGCTTGTCCATACAAAAGTGAAAAAAGTCTTTCAGCGCTGCTACTTTTACAGTGAACTCTCTACACGTAACACATTCACGCCCTAAAGTGTTATCACTTAGATTTGTTACACCCTGTATACATAATACGGTAATTAATGTCTCGTAGTTAGTTCGCCAATAATCAATATGTCAGTCCCACTCACAGACGGCAGACAGACGACCTTATCAAATATATCCCACGCCTGTCATGTTTAGAGAAAAGCCTTAGAAATTAGAATTGATGAATGATAGGTAAAATATATTCGCGTTAAGCGGTCTATCCACGTGGTCCCATGATGGAATACAAGCGAACAACAAACCGTGTAGAGCAGCGGTCAGCAACACGCGGCCCGCGGGCCGCATGCGGCCCGCTAACGTCTTACTTGCGGCCCGTGAATGTTTTGTGAATAAGTTATGTGTATCAAAAAAATGTTTTGTAATACTGCCAGTAGTTATCGCCACTTAAGTACGTAGCTGTTTGTGCCATTTTTAATAAAAACTTATTTCCTTTCAATATATTATGTGCAGGTATATTGAGCTTCTAGGCTTATACGAGTATGAGGTCTGCGGCCCGCCTTTCGTTTGTTTTGCCACCTTGTGTGCCTTGCCTGCCAAAAGGTTGCCGACCGCTGGTGTAGAGGAACATGTTCGTCAGTATCTTTAACTTCGGGATGAATCATGAAGACAATCATGGGCATCCATCGTGAATCGTCCCCAACGTAAAAAGATTTAAGGGTTCCTACTTCCTACCAAACTCGGCAATACTACGTTAATTTTGATACATAAAAGTAAATAACTGCAAATTGCAATGTTTACCACACTAGAGACAACACTAGCGTAAACAGTACAAAACGTTTTGTTCGACGATTAAAAACGTTTCTGTCGATATTTGAGGCGTTCAAAATGTCGGATTTTAGTCAAATTATTTACTGTATAAGTTAGTAGCGCCCTCTGTTACGGCCTTTGCGAGATATTCCCATTTTGTGTTTATGTATCTTTTTTTTTATTCTTTATTTTTGTGTTTATATATCTCCTAGTCGTGATTGTTACGTCTTGTTTCTCGTGTACTTTTTTTATAAAATAAGGGACAAACGAGCAAACGGATCATATGATGGAAAGCAACTACCATCGCCAATGGACACTCGCAACATTAGAAGAGTTGCATGTGCGTTGCCGGCCTTATAAGAGAGAATACGCTCGCTTCTTGAAGATTTGCAGGTCGTTCTTAGGTAACAGGTGGTAACAGTCGCCTAGTGTGTGCCTACACTAAGTGTAGGCGCACACTAGGCGACACGCGTCAGCGACAGTTCGGCGACTAGACGCGACGACAAGACGCTTGATGCAAACGACAACGCCACGTCCATAGTATAAGGAGGGGAAGTAAGTTATCTTCATACAAAGGCACCGCGCGCGGCTTGTATGTGTGCGCCATAGTATCAATGCGTCGCCGCACGCACACTTATTAAAATCTCGGAACGATTTCGGACCACACCAGTCGGGGCTACTTTACGCTGCACGCCCGCGTCGCGCCATGCCGCGCCAAACGAATCAAAAATGTCCGATCATAATCGCAGGAGTAATAAATATTGCTGTGTGTTTGGGTGTTTTAATAGTAATGCAACAATTCCAGAATTGTCTTTGTTTAAATTACCAGTTGAACAGGAAAGGTAAGTACTACTCACTTATTCTAGCATAATATAATTTTTATTACTACATGACCTACTTACTTCTTTTTTATTGTATTAGTTTTCTATCACACAGAGGAAGTAGGTAGGTCTACTTTCCCACTAGAACATAGTATAAGATAATATTTTAGGTACTTTTGATCCGTCAACTAATTTGCCGCTATTGCTTTGTTTACGTTTAGTAATGCCGATTTCTCTGTATTGTAGGTATATTAACTAACTACTTACAGTCAATTACTTATTGTAAATCGTTATTAAAAATAAGTAATTGAAAAAAGCAAAGTTCGAATCATAACAACATATTTGTTTATAGTAGGTACCTATAAGAGACAGGCGTTAGTTTTTAATTCATGAAGCCCCAAGCGGCCACATCCGGCCGCGATAACAATGAAAAAGTTATTGTGTCTCGTTTTGCCACGACTGATGGGTTAATGTTGTTTTAAAGGGTATATTTATAATTTTATTTAGACATTGGATTATATTATGCACGATCCAAGTGCCGAAATATGCATGCAAATATGCACGAAAATTGGCTGAAATATGGACAGTCAAGAGTCACTTATTTTATATAGTTTATTGGAGAACAACATAATAATAAATGTTATGAATAATAGGATAAAAATCTAAGCACTAAAAATACAATCTAAAATATACAGATATATACAAATTTTAAATATAAAACTATAAAAAGAAAAACTTGCCCATGTCGTCCCCATCTGGCAGAGTGCCCAGCAAGCTGACAGCATTGCCACGTTGGATGGCAATTGCTATCCGCTGTGCCAGGTAGCTCCCAGCTCTGGGGTCTCGGGTGGCTTCAACAAGCTTCTTAGATATTCCTCCAAAAAGCTTTTGTGCCCCCGGACCCCATGTGCCTAGAGTTTCCACCCCAAACGGTTCAAATATGAGATCTCCGCTGAGGTTCTCATACTTGCGCCGCTTGAGGTTCTCTGCTTGATTTGCGGCTGCGCCCGCACAACTCGAGGTGCCCTGAATATGGGACGAGGCGAGTGTGTCGACACAAGTAGCGTCCCACACAAGGGCCCGTCCCACATTCCAGGGGACCAGGGTCATTCCATCGGGTCTCTTGCCATCGCCACGCGCCAAACCGGAGGGCTCCAGTATCGCTGGCACGCCGGCAGTGACAAGAGCCCGGCGAATGAGGTCATTCAGGCTGTGATGCCGCGAAAAGCGTCCAGCACTTCGCGAGCAGCACAGCCCGTGGTGACCGTAGCTGTCTACGTGCGCGCCGCAAACACACTGATGGGGGACGACATGGGGGGCACCAAGACGCAGGGCAGTGGCTAGACGGAATGTATTACGGACCAGCAATGTTCCTGTGTTTTTAGATGGTAGTGCCTGCAGCCAAGCTCCCGACTCCCACCTCTCCACGGCCAAAAGTCAAGTCCGTTCTACGGCGCTGGTAGACGTGTTAAACAGTTTATTACGCACCAGTTCGCAGACGGGCTCGTCCCAGAGCCTTTGGGAGGATGTGTTCTTGGGGACCTCGCTGCCGGCACTAGCAATGTCCCAGGCGTCCTTGGCCTCGTCCGCAAAGGGAATGACGAGTGGGCAAGAAGAGGGCTCTAAAATTTTGGTTATTACTGCGCGATTTGCGTGGACCGAGGACAAGAACGCCGGTAAAGCTGTGTCTGATGTTTTTCGTATTCCCAGGCCACCGAACCTTACTGGTAATGTAGCTTGGGTCCAGGAACGTTCGTCAAATTTTATGTTTAAAATTGTGGAAAGCGTATGTTTTAGGGTGTCATCTAAACTATGGAGAAGTTCTGGGAACTTCCAGAGCTGACAACATCGCAAAACATACGTAAATTTAGGAACGAATAAACAATATCGAATCAGAGTAAATGCCATGTGACTGTTAATTTGGAGAAGACGATCTAAACTTTCACTAAAATTTCGTGCTTTTTCATTTATATAGTCTGGAAAAGAATCGGCTAGAACAGGTGAACCCAAGAGAAAAAGTGAACTCTTCACTTATTATTATTAAACTAGCGACCCGCCCCGGCGTCACACGGGTATAAAATATATAGCCACTGAAAAAATGATTAAAATCGATAGCCTATCACGATCCTTCATGTGGTCTACTTCTTATCTGTGCCAAATAACATAAAAATTGCTCCAGTAGTTGGCGAGATAAACCCTTTCAAATAATTTCCCCCGTTTTTTCCACATTCTCCTATTAGTCTTAGCTTGATAAAATATAGCCTATAACCTTCCTCAATAAATGGGCTATCTAACACTGAAAGAATTTTTCAAATCGGACCAGTAGTTCCTGAGATTAGCGCGTTCAAGTTAGCCCTTTCAAATAATTTTCCCCGTTTTTTCCACATTTTCCTCTATTTCTTCGCTTCTATTAATCTTAGCGTGATAAAATATAGCCTATAACCATCCTCGATAAATGGGCTATCTAACACTGAAAGAATCATCAAAATCCGTTGCGTAGTTTTAAAGATTAAAGGGAACAAAGGGACATGAGGGAAAAAAAGCGAGTTTGTTTTATGATAAGTATAGAAGTCGGAAGACCGCGACGTTGCCGCTGTTCATGCGGTTGCGAACGAAGCGCGCTCCCACATCACAACGCCGCGCGCCGCCGCGCCGCCGCCGCCTAAAATTGACAACCCTAAGACAGTAGGTAATTAAATCGCGGATTGGGCCGGAGTTACCCTACTTCCCCTCCTTTTACTATGCCACGTCTGACGCGACGACTAGACGCGACGACAAGTCGCCCTGTTTGCGTTGGCTCTAACTTAATAGTTCGCAAGGTTTCCCCAGAGTCAGCGTTTTACAATCCGATTCAATCTGGTTTGTGGACTGTGGTAAAAAATGTGGCTAACGGGGTCACGGCGTTTCGTTAGATCGGGAAACAAGACTGGTTGACGCTGATATAGCGAATTACTGACTCACTCGTGTAGTAAACAAACATTTAAAAAAATACTACAGCTTACTCTTATTCTTATAATTCATATCATAGGCAAGATATACAGAGATACTCCGCACGCGAGCTCCAAGAAATAAGGGGATTAGGGAATCAGGGGGTCCGACTATAAAAAAACCCGAACCACCTTTGCAACCCCTCTTAAAATCTCTTTGATGTCGCAGATCGCAATTCTACAGTGTCTAGATGACGCCCGCAACTCCGTTGCGCCAAAATTAGTTTATCGCGCGGGAACCGTACATTTTTTCGGGATAAAAAGTATCCTATGTCCTTTCCCGGGACTCAAAGTGTCTTCATACCAAATTTCAACAAAATTGGTTCAGCGGTTTGGACGTGAAGAGGTAACAGACAGACAGACACACTTTCGCATTTATAACATTAAATAAGTATGGATAATATAGATTATAGAACTACTGCTCTTTTGGAAAGGGTTAATGACTACTAAGAAAATATATATTTAGATGGATCCTGATTGTTAGGTACGGAATGCGAATTTTGTTGACCTTAAGGTTAGCCTCACAAAGCCGGAATTTCATAATCGGAAATTCATATTATTAATTCAGAAAGACCGAAATACCATACAATATCAGTACGCTGCACACACATTCTGATTTTTTCAGATTATGAATTTCATAGATCGATCTGTAAGAATATGAATTTCCGATTATGAAATTCCGGCTGTGTGAGGCCAGCCTTAGAATGGCATTTCAGATGGCATTCGGATGTCTTCCGGGTCGCGGAAGCTCGGCGCCTGCAGCGCGTTAGTTCGCACCACACGTATTTTATGTCAAGGACATAAGGATCATTTTCCTAGAAACTTGGAGGTCAAATAACTATGAATAGATTATGGCAAGGATTGATATTGTGACCTCTAGCACAGAATATAATATATATTAGTACCTCTAGTGTAATTACTAAAGCAGAGTCAAGACATAAGAAGCAGCTCACGTTTTTCGATTTCAAGGACTTTTTCGCGCTTTGACACCTTGACTCTCGCGCTTTAAGCCGCGAAAATAATGACAATCGGTAAGACTTTAGACAATTAATTGTCTTCGCGAATGATATCGAAAGCTGCCGAAAGGATGGAATTGACATCTAATGCATCATCAAAATACATATTTGAGACATCACTTTTTCGCATAATATAAGCAGATATCAGATTGTAAAGAGTCCATGTAAGTGTAACGCCAAACGTGTCTGAGCACAAAACTAACTCTGCCAAAAGTACTTACCTACTCACATACTGGCGAATGAGCCCCATCCCATGCATTGATTTCAAAGTTCTTCATAACAGTCGGCTAAAGGCTAAATGTTACTGTCATCGATCGTGATCAATACCTTTTCCTCAGTTCGGCAAAGGGAAACGACACAGCGTGCGAGCGGAATAATAAATTATATTTCTCTTCCTGTGCCGGCGCGGCGCGGCGTTTCCTCGCGTCGGCCTCCACCGGAGACGTCCAACATCTTCATGCTGGGAATTACCACTCGTGTACGAACAGAAAATTATAATATGCAGATGGCGGACATACGTAATTTCGTCGGGTAATGGGTTATGCCAATCCCAGCCGTCACAAAGTTAAGGTTAAAGCTAAGTTAGCCTTAACTATAACCATAACTTTAACTTTAACCACGCCTATGGTGCAACCCACCCTTAATAACGTAGGTCCGCCATGTGACTATGAAAAAATGTCTCTAATGGTTCAAATAAGTTTTTTCCATAATTATTAAAGAACACACGGCAGCAATTTAAAAATTAAAATTGATGCTCTGAATGTGTGAGTAAGATCAACATTATTTGATGGTCTTTTCAACGCAGTATTTGCTACCGTTAAATGTAGAAAAGCAAATTATATTACGTAAAAAAATAAAGTAAAGGAGGGAAAAAGATGCTTATCAAAAAGAGAAGAAAGTAAACAATATAAAGTAATGTAAGTATAGGACCAAAAGTTTAAAATATACTTAACAAAATTAAAGCGACTATGCACCTACTCTGCTATTAATACCTACAACTTTTTATATCATTTGCCGCAGATATACGGGAGATTATTTTAAAAGCTAGTCTAATAAAATTGCCAATTAATAGCCAATAATATTAAGATGACATCTTTTTTTACAAATATTAGCAGTAACGACTTCCGTCGTGTTCAATAACCTGCAACCTGTCTACTCTGCTGCAACCTTGACAGTTATAATAAATATTAAAGTTATTTTGCATCTAATGTAACCTCTATGCAAGTGAACTAAGGATGATTATTCTAGATTTTCTGCAATAATAGATACGACTTTAAACGGAGCATTAATAGCACGTGATGTAAATAGTTTACGTGTTCGAAATATGTGATCGAAGGTTCGAATAGAACATAAATAGGAGCTGTAGTAGTGAGTATGTTGTCGCACAAAATTTCACACTCCACAGGCAATTTGTTTTTTTTTTAAACATTCTTTATTTTAATTTTTTTACAAAGCTATGTTACCCCGAGTGATCTGTACAAAGTATTCTGCGGAGTACTCAATCTCTATTTCACGGAATTTCTTTTGCCTCGTACATAATATTGGCATCCTCATTATATCCATACGACCTATAGTAACCAGTAATATCCTCTGATATTTTGTTACAGAAAAAAAACTCATAATATTTATAGGTAGTATAGGCCCAAGGCCAACGTGGACACAACTGCATGATGATGTTACTACACTCTAGAGCCGCTATCCCCAACCCACGGCCCGCGGGCCGCGCCGGCCGGGACTTTATTTGTGGCCCGCGTGATGTTAAACTTGAAATTCACGACCACCGGCAAAATAACGTAGTCTACGTGATGGTCGTTAAATTTTTTCCACTTTTAAATCGTTAATTTTGAAGAATGTTATTTTTAACCCTAAAAAATTTTAGTTGCGGCCCACGACACCAAGACCAAAACATGTTTGTGGCCCGCATGAAAAAAAGGTTGGGGACCACGGCTCTAGAGTCTAGGCCTAGGGCCTAGGCAGTTAACTAGTAGTAAACTATTAAACTAGCAGCAGTTCTTACTATTAAAGTCTTAACTAGAGTAAATTGTAAACCTAACATTGCAATTAGGTACGATTGATGAGATAATGTACCTCACGTTTTTTACATATAATTATGAGTAATATACTTGCATACTTCCTCACTCCCCCCCAGTCCCCAGTCGGCTGCGACCTCTCGCCATCTTGCGACCTTGCACATTCGTGATAACGAGATGAGATAATAATTATTGTTTATTTACTACTTTACATATACACATATTGCTATATTGTTACTAGACAACGCCCGCAACTCCGTTGTGCCAAAATTCGCTTACCGTACATTTTTTCTGGATAAAAAGTATCCTATATTATGTTCTTTCCCGGGACTCAAAGTATCAGAAAAATCGGTTCTGGAGTTTGGGCGTGAAGAAATAACAGACATACAGATAGAAAAACAGACAGATGGACACACTTTCACATTTATAATAAATATTAGTATAGATTAGTTGAAGATGAATGGTTTTGCATAGGCAGTAAGTACGTCGCCTAGCTTGCACTTCACGCACTTAACATTTAACGTCAGAAGTGCGTGTGAGTGAATCTAATTAATATTATGGCGTTACGAAATATGTACAGTAGGAGGTAATCCCTAGGATTACCATAATCATCTCACCTCATTTCCCTCTTTTCTAATATATTGTGTCGTCTAATCTTAATCATAAAAAAAATATTTAGAAACTTAATCCATACTATAAAATATGTGAAAGTGTGTAATCTCTTCACGCCCAAATCGCTGAACCGATTTAGCTAAAATTTCGCGATAAGAAGAGTCCCGGGAAAGGACATGGGATACTTTTTATCCCGGAAAATGTACGGTTCCCGCGCGATACACGAATAGTGTGTGCAAAAAGTGCAGTGCAACGGAGTTGTAGGCGTCATTTTTTATTATATGAATACATTAATCATCTTATTATATAATTATATGTATAACTATCAGCTATCATATTTATATTTCCTCATCTCTTTTCCATTATAATATCAATCAAGTGTTAATGAATATTCAGCGTGTAGCAGATATTCGCTTCCTCAGCCGTGACCCGGCCTTGACAGTAACATCTCCGGCCTTAAAGCTGTGACCGTTTGCACTTATTTTACCTCCGACAGGATCTTATTTCAAAGGTATTAATAAGAAATATTTTAAATAGAAACTTAGATGTAAATTGTGTGTCGTGGGGTATGTTAGTTGCGCGGATATCGTAAAATGTAATGATAAAAGTAAGGGAAAGGTCTCATAATAAATAGTTCTATTGTAGTATGTTTAATGTTTATAATATCCATTATTTCTTATTATAATTATTAAGAGATAAGAAATACAATTTTAGATCATCGCAAAGCGTCGTTCTTTCTACATTTTTATAGTAAGAGTAATTTCTCTACTCACTAAGGCAGCTTGAAAAATTAAGACAGAGTTTAGGAAAATTTTAGAATATTATTCCAACTCTTTTCACCAAGAAAAAGTAAAGAGCGATAGGTGTTCTTTCTCCGAGATTCACGAGAATAGTAGCAGTGTATTTGCAATTTTGCATGTACTATCAGACAAGTTTATGTTGATTTAATGTATCTCTGATACCTACATTGTAGAGCTAGCTGACCTGATCCAAGCTAGTTACTTAGTCACTAATAGTTAGTACCACATGCTACAGTTACAGTTAGTGACGCCAATAAATTACCGATGTTCGTGTGCGATACAATCGATCGTCCATCGAACTGCATCGATTATATAATCGATTTCAAAACTCAATTACTTTTAAGTAGCAACCTTTTTTTTTAGTCTTATTTCAATTATTGTCAAATAACAACCTTAATTTAAGGCAGTCTATTAAATAATCTGTGTTAACTTTCTGGTCATAAAATGTAGAGTTATTTTAATTTTGCTTTTCTGCGGATGAACTATATTCCTAGACCCTAGTACATTTATCTGTCAAGTTAAGTGGTGGATAGCCTAACCGGCACCCCTCAGGGCCTGTTTCACCACTTCCTGATAAGTGCCTGTCAATAAGTTGTGGATAGCCTATCCGGCACTTTATCAGGAAGTGGTGAAACAGGCCCTTAGTATTGTCGGAGTTCATACATAAAATCACTATGAATAGACCATTTAATGCATCTATCTTATGAAACAATCATAATGCAATTTTGTCGGATACACAAAATTGCATTATGATTGCAGCAGTACAATAAAAAATAACGTAGGTCTTCCATTAAATAATTAATTGTTCGGAATCATACCTTTATAACTTTTCGCCATCGCTCCATGCGAAAAACATACCATCCTCATCACCTTGATGAGTGGCAGTCTTCCACCGTACATTTTTCGCGTAACAGCCCTATCGCTGCTCCTGACTGTACTCGGTGTGATGTCAAGGCCGCCGCGCGCACGCCCGTTTCGTGACAGCGGCGCAGGCGCATCTCAATACAAGATCACTATCTAACAATACACAATTATCCCCTATTCTAAATTTAAAATAAGAGCTCTCTTCTAGTTGTAGATTATATTATCAATTGATCAGTTTTAGTAAATAAACATAGGCTACTAGCTATCAGCATCACAGCCAAATAAAGTGTGCTCCTTTGGCATATTAGGTTGCATAGCAGCAGCTGCTGCAAAATGAGCCATGAGGACTCAGATAATAATTAGATGATGTTGATTTAAGGCGAATTAGACGACATAAATTATTGTCCGGCTCGTATATTTTATTATTTGTTGGTATGTAGGTATTATGTAGAGAAGGGCCAGAGATAGAAAGGATGGATACTGGATAGGTATTTCGATATACGCCTCATCTAGGAACATGAATGTTGCTAGACGCCTATGTCAAAAGACAACCTACATGATATAGGTATTGTAGCAAATTGGCTTAAAATAAAAAAAAATGACGACATGAAAATATCTCAAGTACTTAACACTATTAAGATTACCATTTTGGCCACGCGCCAAGAGCCAAGAGAAAGCCAGTACAGCTAAAAATGATATAGAAATTGAATGGCTTAACTCCTTTTTAGGCAAATGCAATATTATATCCTTAACAATTTTATTGGTAATTAATACCGCCAATCATCACTAGTCTGATGTATGTTCGCATGTCGCATCACTCAGTAGTAATAGTTGATAACAATTTTACAATTACTCAGTATAGAGATCAAGTCAGTCCTCACGCAAGTTTTAATGAACTGTGAAGTATGTATTACTAGTGATAAAAGCAATGATTGGAGAAAATGTAGAGAAAATGGGTTTCATAGCATTTAGCCTAATAAATAAGAAGCTCTACATTTAAGTTTAACATTTTATATTCTGTCCTAGAGCCCAAATGTAATAATCAATTTTATTTCAAATGTACACACACAACACCTATTTTTAATAGACTTCCAAAAAGGAGGAGGTTATTATGTTTTTGTATGTTCAACCACAATTCGCCGTTTGCGGACCGATTTTCATAATTCTTTTGTTGTTGTATAGGGTTCAATCCGAATTTGGTACCATGTTCACAAAACTGATGATCTGATGATGATCCAGGAAGCAGGGCTCGAAAACGTTATTTTTAATAACGGTTTTGATTCGTTCGGAACGGTTCATTGCAATAACGTTTTTGGGAACAAAAACGTATTTGAGAACATTTTGAAAACCGAAATGAAACGATTAAATCCAAACAGCGGGACATAGGGCAGTCAGTAAAGGTATTCACCACCGATTTTGTTGAACCTCAATCGATTTTCTTTGGTGAGTATACGGGGATAACTTAAGAAATAAAAGTGGCATACTACCTACTTGCGCTTTTACCCTGGGGGTGAATGCAACCCTGTCTCGGGGGTGAATTTTTTAAATAAAAAAGCCCTAGAAATCAATAGACACACAAAAGTAATTTGTTATTTAAACGATTTTTTTAATTTGAAGCAAAGAATTGGGATGCAAATATTGTAGCAAAACGTGTCAATACGTTTTCTAATATAATATTATAAATGCGAAGGTGTTTTTGTCTATCTCTTACCTCTTCACACCCAAACAACTCAACTGGTTTACTGAGTATGAAGATACTTTTGAGGCTCGGGAAAGAGCATATTAGGATACTTTTTATCCCGAAAAAATGTACGGGCGTCATCTAGTCCTTAGTAAATAATAAATACACGTCATGTATGTGTCTTTTTAAAATTGAGAAAATAAACGGAAGTTAAAAATTGAAAGTGAATTTAAGAGTAACATTGTCCTACAAATAGAACAATCCATAATTTAGGTCTTAGGACCATCAAATTAAAGTATGAAGTCCTTTCTATCTCTGTTAGAGCAGGGCCTACCATTATCAAGATTTTTCGCAAATAAAAATGTTGTTCGTCTTATCAAAATGAAGCTCGTCACAAAAATTAGCTTGATAGTAATAAAAAAATGTTCTAACTTCTAGGGAACCCTAACGGCTTTACTGATTTTTTACCTATGTGCACATATTTTTGTATATATGCATATTAATTAAAAGGTAAAAATCAGTAAAGCCGTTACAGTTTAAAAAAGATAGCAGCCGATTCTTAGACCTACTGGTCTGAGCATTGGCTACTATCTATTTTTCATATCCCTTAGTGGTAAGGGTTGTTCAGTCTCATGTTCTCTGGGAGTGCAGTCTCTGGCAGGACGAAAGAACTACTATGCTAAACAACCTATTCTGTACATCTGGAGTAGCATACTACGGTGATCTCGTGGACAGCGCTAGGAACTTCCGTGCCTTCAAGCGTTTTTGCCACAATTATTATTGGCAACAGTCAAACACAATAAACTCCAATATTAACTTAGCTTTAGCTTAGGAGTCACAATTATTAACCTTATTTCCGTGGTGCTCCCCCTTAAGTTCTTTGACTTTCGGTCATTGCAACTTTGTGCTGTCTCCCGCTTTTATGGGGAGGGAAATTGGATTCTTCCTACTCCTCCTATTTTCTTCTGATTAATTTCGTTGCGGGTCCCAAGACAGTATTAGCATGTCCCTCGGGCTCCCTGAGATCATATCAAAGGGTTTTCGTGGTTGGATGCCGCTGTCGATCCTGGCGACACAGGAGATACAGTGGTGGGAATGTGTGGTGGGCCAAAGCCCGTTTTAAAAAAGGGTTGTTCAGTGTTCACCCTTAACATTTATTTTTTATTTTTGGTCAATTTTTATTTTTTTTTTATTTTTCTATAATGTGACATTAAAAATATATGTATACAACCCTTCATTTTATAAAATGTACATTTATTAATATACAAAAAATTGGCAAAGTGCAAGCAGAACTCGCGCACGAAGGGTTCCGAGTTCCGTACCATTAGGTACAGAGCAAAAATAGGCCAAAAACTGTGTTTTGTGCATGGGAGTCCCCCTCAAATATTTATATTATTTTAATTTTAAATGTTTTTTAAAATGTTTTTCACTCTATTTCGATTAAAATTTCCCTGAGCTTTTTTTATAAAAATAAGTTTTTTATTTATATTAATAAAGTTTATTCGTGATGAAGTAGAAACACTTTTAATATGGCAAAACAACATATTTTGTCGCGAAAGCTAGTAGTTATATAATAAAAAATCATAAATACAAATATTAAAAACATTTTTTTTACCTAACTAAACGCAATTAGTTAAGCCAGAATGGTTAAATCTGCATTTTTAGGAAAAGGGGTAAAAAAAATTTAAAAACAAGGGGGGTAAAAAATCCATCCCTAAAAGCGCAATTACGTAGTATGAAAATTTTAAATTAAAGGGTAAAACGTAATCGATCCCTTATTTAAATCTATGCTGTACCTGATTTTTAGGGTTCCGTACCCAAAGGGTAAAATCGGGACCCTATTACTAAGACTTCGAAGGCTGTCCGTCTGTGCGACCGCTAATATTATAGCTGGATTTGATTTGATTGTGTATATCTGTTGCCGCTATAGCAACAAATACTAAAAAACAAGACATATTTCATATTTAAGGGGGGCTCCCATACAACAACCGTAATTTATTGGCCTTTTTTGCTCGATATCAATAACGATAATAGGTAGGCTCTTGAAATTTTCATAGAGTCCTTGACTATATGAGTTCTTTATTAATTAATAAAACTAATAAAAAAGACGGGTTGCACTCCGGGAGTGCCGGCAGAAGTGAAAACTTGATTATTAACGTTGTGTTAAACAGATCATCAACATGATGAAAATTAACAGATCATCAACATGGTTTTCGAAACGGACGTTCTACTGTAACTAATCTTGTGCCATTTGTTTCCGATTTATGTGAGCATGTAGATAATGGTGATGAAATTGATGCGATATATACTGATTTTAGCAGCGCATTTGACAAGGTGAATCATCGTCAGCTAATACAAAAACTCAGGAATTTTGGCTTCACGGGTTCTCTCTTGGAATGGTTTAAATCATATCTCCTGAATCGACCGCAAAATGTAGTTGTGAATGGTTTTGAGTCGCGTACGTATTGCGCAGAGTCAGGCGTTCCACAGGGTTCCCATTTGGGTCCAAAGCTATTTTTACTATTTATTAATGATATTACATCCCGAATAAAATACTGTCTGAAATCTTTATATGCAGATGACTTGAAAATATATAAAATTATAAAAAATAGTAGTGACGTTGCTTTGGTCCAAAAAGATCTAAATGAAATAAAATCTTGGTGTGACTCTAATAACATGATGCTCAACGTTAATAAATGTTTCCATATAAAATTTTCACGAAAAATAAAACCACTAGTTTCCGAGTATAAAATTGATGGCTCTACTGTAAAAGAGGTTGATGAAATTAAAGATCTCGGTGTAATCTTAGATAAAAAATTAAAATTCATCAAACATTATGATAACATTGTAGCAAAAATTATGATAACATTGTAGCAAAATCCGCTCGTATGCTCGGCTTTATTAAGAGAAACTCTAAAAATTTTAAACAACCCAAAACTAGAATCATGTTATATAACGCTCTCGTCCGTAGCCACCTTGAGTATGGTAGCATAGTCTGGAGTCCATATTACGTAGTGCATTCTCAAAGGATCGAAAACATTCAGCGGGCTTTTACTAGATACCTAGCTTACGGCAGTAGCGGATTTTCACATAGGCAACCATACGAGCAACGTTTGAATAAATTCAATATGGTCACCTTACGGAATAGAAGAATACTACTGGACTTGTGCTTTCTGTATAAAATTATCCACGGTAAGGTCATATGTAACAGTCTACATGATCATATAACTTTAAACGTACCATACAAACATCCTAGAAATAAAATAACTAAGACATTTTATATTCCTCCCTGCAAAACCAATCTTGGGTTACAATCTCCGATGACTAAAATATTTGCTCAATATAATAAAATAAATAGTGTTAATGATCTCGATGTGTACCATGATAAATATTATGTTTTTACGAAAAAATTAAGAGACTCATTTGTTTAAGTTTATATTATTTTATTAAAATTTTAATGAATAATAATTACATATTGTTATTAATGCTATGTACACCGTAGTTGTCGTATGCATTAGATATAATACAAATTGTTATTTTAGTTTTAAGTAAAAAATGTATGCGATGTGGTTGTACTTTATTAATAAATAAAATAAAAAAAAAATGTGCATTTTTTTAACCCATTTTTTATGAAAATCGATTTTAAAAAAATCGATTGTTTTAATTAGTTAATCGAAACCCTAATAATAAATGTTATGAATAATAGGATAAAAATCTAAGCACTGAAAATACAATCTAAAATATACACATAAGTATATACAAATTTTAAATATAAAACTATAAAAAGAAAAACTTGCCCAAGTCGTCCCCATCTGGCAGAGTGCCCAGCAAGCTGACAGCATTGCCACGTTGGATGGCAATTGCTATCCGCTGTGCCAGGTAGCTCCCAGCTCTGGGGTCTCGGGTGGCTTCAACAAGCTTCTTAGATATTCCTCTAAAAAGCTCGAAATCCTTACAATCGATTAAATTTTTAACCCATTTTTTATGAAAATCGATTTTCAAAAAATCGATTTTTTAATTAATCGAAACCCTTACAATCGATTAAAAAAAATCGACAATCAAAAAAAAAAACAATCGATTATTCGATTAATCAATTTCGATTAAAATTAATTTTAATCATTACTTAATTTTAAAAATTACTTAATTTTAATCATTACTTAATTTTAATAATTACTTATTTTTGATCATTACATAATTTTAATCATTACTTAATTTTAATCATTACTTAATTTTAATTTATACTTAATTTTAATCATTATTTACTTTTAATTAATACTTAATTTAAATTATCATTTAATTTTAATTATTTTTTAATTTTATTTTATCCATATTTATTTTTAATCCATATTTAATTTTAAATGTTACTTAATTTTAATTATTACTAATTTTAATTATTATTTAATTTTAATTATTACTCAATTTTAATTATCATTTAATTTTAATTTCGATGTTACAACACTACTCTCTAACCGTCTTACGCTTTTTCTATGGTTTTTCGATTCACACGAAAATCTGACGCGAGTTTCACAGTTTTTACCCATCCCACAAAAGTGCTCAACGCCGCCAAAGAAGTTTTCACTTCAAAAATTAATAAAATTATTAAATTAATCCCATACAAAAACACAATTATTGACCTTATTTTGCTCTGTAACGGTACGGAACCCTCCATGAGCGAGTCCGACTCGCACATGGCCGATTATTGCCTCGCCGTGATACCGCAAACGAATGCCCGAAAAATAATAGTTTTTGTTATATTATATTTAACTTTTGATCGAGGAAATGGGAAAAACCGTTTAAAACCGTTTTAAGGATCAAAAACGAAACAATCATTTCGTTCTCAAAAAATGTTCCGAATAGCGTTCCGTTCCGAACGAAACCGAAATGAAACGTTCTTTAGGTATTTAAGGCAAAAATATAACGTTTTAAATTTTGAAAAATATAACGTTTTTCGAGCCCTGCCAGGAGGAATCAAGGGGACTCCTTGAAATTTGTATGGAAACATTTATCATATTATAGTGATTTCGATTTTTCTGAAGTATTCGAGGCAAATGCTACCAAAAAGTAAGATTTTGCACCAGGTTATACCCTGGTTCCGAAGGTACCGAACAGAACTTCCTTATAGATACAGATTCGGGGATTTTGGCGTGGCTTAAACAACTGAAAGCATAAGCCAATATATCAATTTGATGAATCATCATCATCACAACCATAATTATTAATATACCATGCATCATTAGGACCCAATTATTGGTACTTTTCATGATATTTTGCATCGCAACATATGTATTTGATGATTATTTCGCTGTTTGTAAAACGATTTTCAAAATTCTTGTGTTGTTGTATAGAATATATATGTTGTATAGAATAGATGATGGGATCTATGAGCAATCAAGGGAAATCCTTTAAATTTATTAAAACACACATGGTGGTTAAGGTGTTGTTTCTATTAACTTAAACATATGTTACAAATATGTGAAATTTAATACGAAGGTGTCTCTGGATCCAAAGGCACTGAACAGATCTCCTGACCTTTAAAGATAAAAGTTTGAAAATTGCAGCATCGCTTACATAAATGCAAGCATTTACCACAACTTCGCTTACAGTAATATAATGTGAATAGTTAAATTTCGTAGTGGTTATCTGTAGTCTTGTGGATAACTAAAAAGGGTGAAATTATTATTTTTTAACAAAAAATAGAACCCGACTTCCAAGGTAAAAACAATATTCTTAAAATGTCTAAAAAGTATGAAATAACTCTTATTCTTCATTAGTGCCTTTTTTAAATTCTACTAATCCTTAACTTAATCTGTAATCAGTATATTGTTTTTACCGGAAGTCGGGTTCAAGTTTTTTTTTAATTAATAATTAGTAACCATAGATAATAGATTAATAGGCTTAAATTCTAACAAGTAATAATAATTAGTTAACTCAGTTCCAATTTATTTTACCTTGAAGGCTTATGAGATGATCCTTACGTCTTTAAATTAAAGGTCATTATATCAGAGGTATACTGAACAGACATACAAACATCCTACAAGGGCACTCCGAAGATGAATGAATACAATCTGATTAATAACTGAGATTAAGTTTTTGCCATTGGCGCCGAAAAACTACCATTAAGGTCCTATAAAAAATTGTTTACAAGAAGCGCAAATATTAACATGTTATGGGATAGTTATTTGTTTTTATAGCTAGCAAAACTGCAAAACTACTTAATTTGTACATATAAAATAGACTTTGAAATAGTCCTAAATGCGTGCAGTTACGACTATTTCAAAATTCAGAGATAAAATCTGGGGTCTATCCGTAACAGCTGACAACTGTCGCACTGACTATTTGATTTGTATAATAATATATCAGCATGAATGTATTATATAATTGAATAATAGACATGTTAAGTAATATAATTTACATAACATGTCTATATTATTCGCTGAAGTTTTTTTTCCAAATGTAGAGCTCTATTTTGAGTCTCCCGAAAACCCTACGTATTTCAAAAGTGGTCGAATCGTGGGCGTTTTTGTTAATGATCACATCTACTGGTCACTATTAGAATATGTCGCAAGATGTACCTACCATGTTCATGCAGTGTCTGACAGTATAGAGCGGTGAGACGGTCAATAAAAACGATACTACACTTTTCGATTTGCAGAAATTTTGGACACGTTTCTTGATAGGTACCTAGTTTTTGTTATTCGTAGTTGATACTTTATTATTGTACGTAAAGGCTGGTAGCATGTGTATAAAATGTTTGAAAAAGTATTTAACTAAGTAAATTCATGGACTTATGGCAGACCAATTTAGCGCTACAAACACTAGGTTTGTTTGTTCTTATTTTACATATAGTTACAATAAGACATATTGGCTTTCAGCTTTAACAAACATAGTATTTGGCGATTGGTCTCACTCATATTCCCGAATTCCATATCCTATGTCATGGACGATATAGAACTCACAATGGACTAATGTGATTTTTATTTCCATCATGGTCAAAGCCTTAACGCGATTTCAAGGATCCTACGAATCGGACAGTGTAATGGAAGCTTAAACCACTTTTACTGTGATTCAGCGGCAGTTACGCAAGCGATTACTACAACTACTACGGCCATCTGTGATCTGACCGCACTACTCACTAAAGCTGAGTATACACGCAAGAATTTAATTATTTTGGTTTAATTTAAGTATTTAATCTTCAGGAACAGATGTTAAAGTGAAGCTTTAAACACGTGTCTAACCATTGAGATTAGCATTACATTATTGCTCTTCAAATACGTACATTTTGGTTAATATAGAGCAGCTGTTGTTCTACATTAATTGTACGGTATAATTTATGTTTAAAAGAAATGTCATCTAAAAACCATACTGCTTCACAATATTTAAGTTTTTTCCGTTGTTTAACCAAATGCTTACTTTAAAGGTATTTTAATGCAATGTGTATTTGTATCAGGTTGTCCTTCTGCTTAATCGATTAACCATAATGTGCTCTGGTGTTTTGACACCGTGAGAATCGATCCGTCAAGGTGACCAGGGTCGAAAATCAACCCACTTTCCACCGCCAGGGTCAAATGAAAAACGAGTCCAAATTATACAGTTTAATATAAAAATAGTACAGGACGAGCACCGGGCTGGGCAGCCGTCCTACAGGACAGTGTGAAAGTAGCCTAATTAGCGTTTTACCAAATCTCGTGTATTTACAAAATCGTTAAATATCTCTCTCTCATTAGTAGTATTTAAGAAAGGGATAACAAGTTATTTAAATCAAGCTTAAGTTTGACCCTGTTTAGTGCAAGTAAGTCTTACAATCCTAATAAATATCATTTTGCGATTATTTTTGCTTATTTACAAAATTCTGGTCCCTTTAACATACAATAATGGAAAATTGTAGAGCCATTTAAGAGTAAAACGTAGGCTACTTTCCCACTGTACATTGAAGCAAATACTACGGCCAATTTTAAAATTTATCGACAAAAATGTGAAGAAAGTAAAATCGTTTTATCCTAACCTTAAAAATAACAAAGTAAATAAAGAAATAGCTTTAGATAAAGATAAATATTAAAATTGGCCATAAGTTAGGCATATCGATGACAAAACCCAAACATTTCATACAAACTTTCTTATGAGACTAGTAATTTATCTTTATACGATAAATATTAAGTATCAAAATAGAAAAATAATTTAACAACTAACTTCACATAAACAATAAACAGCAAAAATTAAATTATGTAGAGCACAATAAGTACTAGATAGTTATTTTTATACAAAAAGGACAGAGTTACTTAGCAGAACGAAGATTCACATTTTTAACAAGCTCCTTAACTTTATAATAGAAAGTATACACAGTAATAATATTTTGACCAAAATAGGCAGTCATATTCCAAACATGAACATGTAACATAACAATTACAATTGTAATAAAGCAACTAAACCTACAAAATAGTAAAGACTTATGTAGAGCGGACGTCACTTGTTTTATCGATTTGAAAGGTAAAATCAGCGATATGCCTTTCACTGTTACGTTACAAATTAAAATCACAACGACTTAAATAATAAAAAACTTAAACAAAAGTGACATGGCGTATGACTTAACTACGGACGGTAGCAAGGCGCGCGCGCAGCTCACAACACCGGCGGGCGATGACGGAGATATTGCCACGACGAATATTATGCCAGGTTTTAATGGATTTCAAATGTAAATATTTGATGGCTACTCACAGGGCTACTTACGTGAGTATTCAAAGTAATCGAGTTTGGGGAAATTAGTTATATATGGGGGTACTTAAATTTCAAAGCCCTTCAGCTAATAATTTGAGTGGCGTTTTAGTATTTGGTTGTAAGTCAGTTAAATGATAAGGGCATAAAATGCCAATAAATTAAATAAATTATAATACAAGGTTATAAGGAAGTGGCGCTACAAGTGAGATGAGTAAATGTAGAGTTTCCTTAACACCACGTCGGTGATCTCAATGGAGGAACATTATCATATTGTACGAAGCCTTGTCCTTGTAGTAATAATTGTAGTTCGGTTCGTACATCTGTCTTACTTATAATTTATGTAGGATTGAAGGTCACATTTTTACTATGGTTTTGACTTTTGTAATGATGTCTCGCAGGTTACGAGCATATTGGCAAGATTTTTGCAAGATAAAGTTATTCAACGGTTACGACAGCTGCGTCTGTTAGTTTGAGTAACGACCGGCAACAATTTAGCATATTACATTGAACACTCTCGCGAGTGAAATGAGCATAGGATCCGCAATGACGCTTGCGCAACGACGCGCCCCGCCGCCCTCGCCCGCCGTTCCCGAGTCTACGATCTCTCTGAATGTCGATTTTGCATTTGTTTTTTGTGCTCACAACTCAAACATCGCGGACGAAAACTCCCCGCAGCGCGCGCCACATAAATACAATAAATAACTCCTAGGTTATAATAAATTACGATCGAAAAACGTATAAATTAAACGTCGGCCCCGCCTAGACTTCGATCACAACAAAATCATAAAAATAAGTCTCCATAGCCTCCCCCGACTCGAAACTGGCACGTGAGCACGAAACTCTTCCTCGTCGCCTCGGCTCGGCGGCCGGAACGTGAAAGGCAGTTACTCAACGCGATTAGAAAGGTGTCACGCTCCGCGGCCGCTTTCTAGCGCGAGTACAGCGCGAGGTCCGAGATGCGGCGCTGGCGGGCAGCGGCGTGGAAGCCGCGCGTGCCGTCCGGGCCGGCGGGCGCGCGCGGCTCCAGGCGCGGCGCGCACGACAGCCGCCGCCCGCAGCCGTCCGTCAGCGAGCACCCGGACAGCCGGCGCGCCAGCCAGCCGTCCGCGCTGCTGCCGCTGCCCGTGCTCGCTGCCGACGCGCGCCGCGAACCGCAGAACGACACGCCCGAGTCCGAGCTGTGGCTGCACGTGGACACGCGCCGCGGCACCCACGTCTGGATCTCGGGCGAGCGCGGCGCGAAGTACCCGCTGGAGCTGCGCCGGTAGAACGGGGCGCCGTACCTATAGTCGTACTCGGGCTCGGAGCCGCTGCAGCAGGACGAGTACTCGCACTCGTGGCGGCGCGGCGTCGGCCGCCGCACCGGCACCTTGCGCTTGGCCTCCCGCGGGACGCCGTTCAGCTCGTACACGCGCATGCCCTCCTCGTCGGGGCTCTGCAGGCGCAGCGCGCCGCGCGCCGCCTCCGACTCGGTGAACTCGACCAGCGCGCACACACAGTTCACTAGGCTCGGGTTCTTGTTGAGGAACTGGCGCACGTCGGCGGGCACGGGGTTGCCGGGGCGCAGCACGCGCACGAGCGCGATTTCCCCGCAGCCGGCGAACAGGCGCGACACCGCCTCCACCGTGGGCCGCTCGATGGGCATCCGCACGGCCACCACCGTCCGCGAGGGCGTCGTCTCGTCGTATGCCGGCAGCGGGTCGATCCGCCGGAGCTTGGTGCCCGGCTCGTTGATCTCCAGCTTCGTGGACCGCTTGAGCGCCTCGGCGACGACGCGCCAGTCCTTCGTCAGGTGCTTGACGCGCTTGAAGCTCGATATCAGCTTGAGGGAGACGTAGCCCTCCTTGTTCCGGCGCACGTGCTTCAGCAGGAAGGCGTCCTTGGTGATGTTGGCGTCGGAGAAGTAGAACTCGACCTGCGCGACGATGCGCTCGGCGAGCTCGTCGTCGGGCGGGGTGTAGGGCGGCTCCTGCGCGTCGGGCGCGACCTCGCAGCCGGAGTCCTTGCCCCCGCCGGACCCGGCGTCGGAGGCGGAGTCGGAGAGGTCGGCCTGGTCGTCGGTGGACGGGCGGCGGTCGGCGGCGATGCCCTCGTCCTCGGGCACGACCGGGCCGGGAGGGGTCTCCTCCATGTCTAGAGCGCGTGGATCACCACTCGGGCATAACAGGACGTGCGACTCGCTCGGTAGCGCGGTACAACTGCGATCGCGCGGCCCCGCTCCGCTCGTTTTATAATATCGGAGTGATGCGCGGTAAAAGGCACCGGCGGTCGGAAACGCGGTGACATTGCGCCGCCGCGCCGCCGCGCCAGACCTGCGGGCGCTTACGTCAATTACCTAACGCGCTCGCGCCCGCGGATTCCTCGGACGTTCCTGGGGCACCGGACGTGTACGGGGCGGCTGCGTGTGCGGAGCTGCAGGGGTCATGCAGAATTCCAGGTGTTGTGGGGTTGATGCTCACGGGGCAGGGTTTAGCGGCCGAATTCTAATGATCCGCGAGATCACGCTAGATCATTGTTACATAGATACCAGCCATCACGCGATTTGGCGAATCTATGCTAAATATTATTAATTTATGATAAAATCGCATGCCGGTGCATGGAATTAGTTCACTCGAGAACGAGGCGTGTTTTTATTGTGCCATTGTTAGTTAGTGTCAATATTGCTGATATTAATTAGCTCGCAAAAAACTTTCTAGAAACAAAAGACTATTTAACTAGGCATAATAATTGCTTTATTTTTCGTTTATTTCAAAAATTTAACACTGCTTTAAAATCACTGCAATAAAACAGTATGATAAGCACGTGAAAATGTTTATTTATACAAGTTTGAACAGCGATGAGTGGTGACCTAGACCCATCACCTAGGTGCTAGAGTCTAGAGACTAAACACCAGCAGTCAGCACTCATCATGTCATAAATAAAGGAAGAATAAACTTAACATTATAAAAAATAAAAGTCCCTAACTCAATTCAATGTTCTAGAATGTAATTATTATACAGGTTTATTTGGAAAATATACCCCTTGGAGCCCAGTGATTTGTTTTTTGTTGTAATAACACGTGTAATAGTTAGACAATGTTTTGCCTTTCAAAGCTTTTCTAGCGTATCGCACAAGGACAAAATACTGCATCAGTAAAAGGTCTAATCCTTCTAAACATTGAAACTTTTTTAAGCAAGGAGCAGTTGATTGTATTCCACTATATACAGATACAGATCAATACCTAAACAATAACATTTACATAACGGTGTTGCCACAGTTTGCATCATCTCGGACATGCGGACACACGGCACGCACTTGCCAGTCTTCCCTCCCACATATCTAGATTATCTAGATTCTAGTATTCTAAAGCCTATAACTACTTAATAACTATTTCCCTAGCGATAACCAGCTGAGCTGAACTATCTGTGATTCCTTTGACTTTGTCATCACTCCTTGATTCTACAATATCTTTTAAGTGTTCTTCTTATTCGATATATTTAAATGTAAATTAGATTTGACAGCTGTTCAATAGCGTGATTTCACACAGTAAAATTAAATTCCTAGTTGTACTAATTTGTCTAGGATGAAGCTTGCTATAAAATCATCTCAGTAAAATAACAACTATAATACTCGTAAGTCGTAGTAAGAATTACTTAAGTATTACAACTCAATCTCTGTTTCAACCTGCATGACATAATGTAATTAGTAATGTTTTTTTGTTTTGTGTCAGATAAAATCAAAGCTAATCTAACCCATGAACCCCCAACCAGATATTTTTCAAACATTTACTTACCCTCTATAATTATGATGTCAGCTACGAATTTTTATCACCTAGGTGTGTGTTTAAATAATGAATAAATTATAAAATACAACATGATATTATTATTTAAAGATTCTGGATCCATCGATATCTGGAGTCTATTCAACTTAAAGTAATCGTATCAAATTCTTTTCATAACCTATTAGGTGAATTTAAAGTCGTTGAACAGAAATTAGGCGGGTTACCCTAAAATAGGATTACCCTTAATGCTGGGTAACAAATAAGCTTACTGTTACCCAACTTCCGAAAATATGGCTTCCTTGCGCAATTTAATACAATTACGGGTTTAGTTTTAGGACAGAATTTGCGTAAACTGTAGTCTGCATTAGGTTCATGAAGGTAGCAAGTAGATTTTATGAAAATGGAATGTTTCTATGCAGTTAAGTAGAAACAGTTCTTTAAACCTTTGTCAATTTCTGTTCCTTCGGACGATTCTATTTTATAACATGACCTAGTGAAGAATTTGCAATTCTTTAGAAATGGAATCCATTTGATGGTTCATGTCTCGAAATAGTGGTAGACATGGTCATCATGGTCCATGTTTGATAATTCTGTATATTGCATACCACGAGACCCACGAGTCTAGGAATTTTATACAAATTTTACCATTTATTAACTTACCAAAATTAACTTACCATTTATTATAATTCAGTTTTGTAAATTCTCTCTTGGTTTGGACTTTAGAATTTGGGTACACAGTGTGGACATTAAGCCTTAATTGTTTTTTACCAGTCCTACTTCTACAACAGACCGAGACAAGTGGAGACTACGAAATCTGCTAACCGCGTTACGTGAAATGGGATTACACAACGGGGCTTCCACCTTCACACACTGACACAGCCCTGAACTGACATTACCTGGTCAGACTTACACCTGTATATACGTATACTTGTACCTGCAGGTGTAGCATAATATGTATAGAGGTATAGGGGCCTCTGTATTATAAAATATTGCTGGTTGTGTACCGTTTGGGGAGGAATATGATGGATAGAGCTGGAATAAAACGCAATGTTCGTTAATAAATTAGTAAGAAGTATTAAGTAGATGTGTGCCAGTGAAAAACAATTTTGGAGGTATTTCTATCTGGATTCTGGAGTTTGAAAATTATTGTTAAACTACTGTTCTGCGTTTTACAGAAAACTTAGCAAAAAATGTATTTTGTATGAAATTGTGTGAAGTAACAAATAAGTTCAATTAATGTAAACAAAGTAATGTAACTTGATATTATACTATCGCTTACTTATCTACACAAGGTGTCCAAAACTAAGCGATAATATCACTCTGTATTATATTATGTTCTTGCAATAAAGAAATTGAAATAATTACTTATTTTGAAAGAACTCTACATTAGAGTTAAGTGATGCATTGTTTGCTTGTAATAAAATAATTGATACAATAATTACTTAGATTAGATTAGTGGTAGAGCCAAGCTTCGGCACGTATGGGTTGGCTCACCCGGTGAAAGACCACGGCCTCACAGAAAACCGGTGTGAAACAGCGCTTGCGCTGTGTTTCGCCGAGTGAGTCCTCACTCAGTTCTATCTCCGGAAGCCCAAAAGGGGAAATGCACTTGAAACTCCTTTGGTGTCTCAGATCGTTTCCTCTCATATTATATTTATGTACGTATATAATTATTTTTTTATCTTATTTGATTATTTATTTATTATATTATTATTATATTATATTATTTTCTATCTGCTAACACGCAATTGGACCAGCGTGGCAGATTACGGTCCAAACCCCTCCAAACATGACTGACCCTGGGAGAGGCCTTTGCCCAGCAGTGGGACAGCATAGGCTAATTAAAAAAAAACTTATTCCAAAGTCGAATTGATTTTATAATAGAGATAATAATAGGTATGTGATGCATTGTTAAAGGCAGTTTAACTTATCAATTTATCATTCATTCGGCGTGTCGCGTTCTTAATCAATACTTAATATCATAGACAAATTAAATTACTATTAATATTGACAAACACGAAAATTTTCCTACAAGTAAATCAAGAGTTTTCACTCTCATCGCGGTGAAATTGTTGTGCTAGGTCCGGTTTGGCGTTTGGTGGCAGACAATTAATCGTAAGGGCTTTAGGGTCAACTATAAAAGATGGAGTTATATTTTCTAGTGGCATAACATCTGTTAATTTTCTGCCTATAATAATTATTGCATACTAATATTGAAAATATGTGAAAGTGTGTCTGTCTGTGTGTTAGCTTTTTCCTCTGAAATTGCAGGCTTCGCGCCACGCTTAAATTAATGGTAATAATCGTAACGGACAATTAGATAACCAACATGTATTTTTTTTGTTTTATCCCGTTTCTTGCTAAAAATTACGGTTTCCGTGGTACGACCGATTTTCGACAATCTACAAAAGTTTGTAAGTTTGTTTTAAACTGTAGTTAACGTTAACTAAACCGGTTCTCCGTTATCAATAGAGTACATTGAATTGCCACGTCAACAGCCTCGGTAGCGCAGTAGGCAGCGCGTAAGTCTCATAATCTTAAGGTCGTGAGTTCGATCCTCACCCGGGGCATTTCTTTTGCCATTTTTTTGTAAAAGAGTTCGAACCTTTTTGTATGGAGCGTATACCTAATTAGTTTCAAGTGGTACTTAAAATGGTATATTTTCGTGTACACCTATGAAACATACGTCAATCGACAGAGAAAATAATTACAAACAACATATACTCTTTGACAAAATGTCGTAAATGTTATACTTTATTTAATATTTCAGGTTCTTTATCTAAAATGTTATTTATTTTACATTTTCAAACTGAAATAACTCAGAAAGTAAATTATTTACGACATTTTGTCAAATAATATTTATTGTTTGTAAACATCTTCTCTTTTGATTGGCGTAGGTTTCATAGGTGTACACCAAAATACGACAGCTGGTATGCCAATAAGGTTCGTTGTTCTTTACAAACAACTAATATTATATTGTTTTAAATACCTATTAACTCCATTTATACAGCACACATTGTATGCTACATTATGTAAAAATAATTGAACATTTATTAATATTGAATTTTATGTGAGTCCATGGCAGTTTCTGTCTTGTTGTGTCTACTTGAGAAAAAGAAGTTTTTTTTTTTTCATTTGCCTCTCATATATTCTTTTAAATAACGTTTAAAATATGTTTTAATAATGACAAATTGGAATTCAAAACATCACTATCATCCATCGCATATTTTTGCCGAATGACGACTTTTATGAAGTGACGTTCGACACAAAATACTCTATTAAAAAAAAGTCATATTCAGACTCAACCCAATCGTCACAAACACGTCACATTGTTTTGGGCAAGTAGGTAGTAGGTACCAGAACAATAACATCCGTGATCTTGGCATATGACCTCCATGCCGCGTCGCGCGAATACTAAATACTTACTGATTCGCGTGAATTGGCAAAAATCGACAAACAGATAATATCTTCTTCGTTCAGTATGCTAAGTGAGGCTATAAGGCGAAAGCGGATGACTTAAGCAAAAAAAAACTGAAACAAATGAAGTGTGAATTGTTGTTGTTTAGCCCTTACCCTATGAAGATTCTGTAATTTACCGTATTTAGAGCCTTATAAACTCATAATTTGAAAGCTACAAAGTTATAACAAAAATACAGCAATAATCTTCAGTATATCAACATTCCTTTCCCCGTTTTAAATTTTCTATTTTTGTTTATTATACTCGTGATATCAGCTTCCAAAGTAATACCAATTTATTCAAATTGAAGCATACTTTCAGCATCTTCCTAGTACATATTTACATTTTACGTTTATTTGAAACACATGACAATAGATAGAAAATTTCATTAATTACATATTTTTTTTTTTATAAATTTTGAATTAAGATTAAAGTAAAAAAAATGGTTTTTTGTGCGATCTCGGCAATGCATCAAATGTATGGTCAAGGTCGTTTGCTCGGGGATGGCCTTAACCGCTGTGAAGAAGTGCGATGACATGGAAGCAGCGCTACCAGTGGTAAATAATTTGATACATAAATGGTAACTGATTCGATGCCATACTTTTTATTAACTTCTTTACAGCGCTAGCGCGCAGTGATAGAGAATTGCACTCAGCGCAATATACAGGTTGTAACAAAATTAAGTGATAATGCTTTAGGGTCTTTAGGATGTGTATTGTGCTCCTTATAATTAATAATTATAGATTTGACTGTGAAAGTAGCAGCGCTGAAATAGCATTTTTTTGGGATTTGTATGGGCAAATTCATGACGCTGAGGCTTTTGCTCATACAAATCACCACCAAATCACAATAAAACCGCTTATGCAGCTGAACCGATTGTGATGAAACATGGTATGCGGGTACTTTGAGTCTGGAAAAGGCATAGTTTTTATCCCGGAAAAGTGTACGATTTCTGCGCAAAAACTAATTTCACCCCAACGTCAACCCGAGATTAACTTTAACTAGATCTGCATTAAGTGACCCAATTTAATAATCAAGGTTGTGACATTTTCTCAAAAAAAACCTGACATTTAAACAATAAAACCTTTGCAGTTTTAAAGGACTTTTAAAAAGTTAAAATGTCAACCGCGATCGGAAAAGTACGGTTTACCTCAGGCTGACCTAGACCCAGCAGGAAGAGCCTTGGGTTCTGCACAAGGGAGTAAGGACTCCAATTAGTGCACATGTAGTTTATCATCATCATTATCATGGACGTGAAACTTTTTGTTAAAGGTACAAGTTGGAAGTCGGCTACATGAAGTTGCAGCAGACGACGTGTCATCGCGACACGTCATTTCTATGTATTTCTATGAATGTGTCGCTAGCTTCGTATCGCTAGCTGCGCAAAGTATTTCATAGAAATACATACAAACCAGTAGTGTCGCGACGACACGTCGTCTGTGGTTGCTTCATGTCGTCCGCTGCCAACCGGCACCTTTATGCTCGACATCTCTTGATTATTCTTTAGAAATGAGGATGACTCCTAAAAGACATTGAGATCGTGGTTGGACTATAAATTAGCTATTGACAGATCAGTAAGGTGGATTCTGATTAATAATCTTGTAATGATGCAGTTTCGATGCTGCCTCGATATTATAACTCTAGTACTAGCTCCGAGGAAGTGCACTCGACAGAACTTTTTTAGTATTTTTCGAGCTACCCATACACTATTGACTATACTATACTAATAATATAAATGCGAATGTGTGTCTGTCTGTCTGTTACCTCTTCATGCTTAAACTTTGAAATTTGGTATCCAACATAATATGTATATACTTTGATATGGAGTCCCGGGAAAAAGTATCTCCGTACCAGTACCAGTTTTCCGGGATAAAAAGTATCCTTTGTCCTTGCATAGGATATTTTTATTCGGGAAAAATTACGAATTTTGGCGCAACGGAGTTGCGGGCGTCTGCATCTACTATCTAGTTATGTATATAGTATGTATCGATAGTAAGTACCTACTTAAATGCTTTAAGATGTTTCACTATTATTTTTGGCACAAAAAATTCTGTAGGTACTTTTTTTTTTATTAAATAAGGGGGCAAACGAGCAAACGGGTCACCTGATGGTAAGCAACTACCGTCGCCCATGGACACTCGCAACATCAGAAGAGCTGCAGGTGCGTTGCCGGCCTTTTAAGAGGGAATACGCTCTTTTCTTGAAGGTTTGCAGGTCGTATAGGTCCGGAAATACTGCTGGTGACAGTTCGTTCCAGAGTTTTACAGTGCGCGGCAGAAAGTTACGAAAAACGCACTGTGGAAGACTGCCACTCATCAAGGTGATAAGGATGGTATGTTTTTCGCGTGGGACGATGGCGAAAAGTTGCCGGTGGTATCATTCCGAACAATTCCTCAGAGCACTCCCCGTGATACAACCGATAGAGGATGCAGAGTGAAGCTACATCTCGGCGTAATTCCAAGGGGTCCAAGCTGTTTGAAACACTATGGCAGTCAACAATTCGAGCGGCCATTCGTTGGATACGATCCAGAGGGAGCAGTTGGTATTTAGGCGCCCCTGCCCAGAGATGAGAACAATATTCCATATGAGGCCGAACCTGCGCCTTGTAAAGTTGTAAGCGTTGGTCCGGACTGAAGTACTGTCTCGCTCTGTTAAGAACACCAAGTTTGTGTGTGTTATATATGTTGACGCCAAGTATCTCAATGCTAGGGGAGATGGTTAAAGATGTGCCCTCGAAACGAGGATATACGACCATTGGTGACTTTTGAGTGGTGAACGCGCAGACTTGTGTCTTGGCGGGGTTGAATTGGACAAAATTACGTCTACCCCATTCAGAGACCTTCTCCAATGAATTCTCCACCTTAGACACAAGTTCGTTTCGACTCTCAGTGACATTTTGCCGAGAAATATTGGGGGAGCCGGTATATACAGCATCACCTGTACTATCATCCGCATAGCAATGAATGCCGTTGGTCTGTAACATGTCATTGATATGCAGTATGAATAGAGTAGGCGATAGCACACAGCCCTGAGGGACACCAGCATCAACAGACTGAGTTTCCGAGCATTCGCCGTCAACTACGACCTTAATGCTTCTGTCTGCTAAGAAACTAGTGACCCACTTACATAATTTCTCGGGTAGCCCGTATGATGAAAGCTTTGATAGCAGCGCTTTATGCCAAACCCGATTAAAGGCCTTCGCAATGTCCAAACTAACAGCCAGTGCCTCTCCCTTCGACTTAATTGCCTGAGCCCAACGATGAATCAGGCACACAGCCGAGCGACCCTTACAGAACCCGTATTGTTTGTCGCTAAGTAATCCCTGGCCGTCCAAGTATCGAAGAAGCTGGCCATTGATAATGGATTCCATTATCTTCGAAAAGAGAGAGGTTATAGCGATTGGTCTGTAGTTGGAAGGATTTGAGCGATCACCTTTTTTGGGATCGGGTGCACCAAGGCTGTCTTCCAGGAAGCCGGGACGATGCCAGTGGAATAGGAGAGCCGAAAAAGACGCGTCAAGACCGGAGCCAACTCTGGAGCACACTTTTTCAACACAATAGGCGGGATTCCGTCAGGCCCACTCGAGTTTTGGATATCAAGGGAACGGAGGGCTTTTCGCACTGAGCGCTGATGAAACCGAATATCCGACATGGTGCTTGAGTAAATACGAAGTTAAGTTAGATAATAACTTTAATTGAGGAGGTCTTACCTCCTCAATTAAAGTTATTATTTATTAATTATTTAAATAACATTATGTAAAAAAAGTTTACCTGCGCCTACCAGTGTCACTATTTCCTTTATTGGCAATTAAAAAAAAATCAACACTAAATTCAAGATTTATTCACCACCATCACTTTGTAAGAATACACTTTTTACTTTCTTTAAAATATGAATATGGATTCCCTAAAACAGTCTATCAATCAAATGAGCGAACTGTTTAATAACAAAATGACAGAGTTCCAGCAAGAACTTAACTCTTGTCAACCTTCGAGCACCACTTCAGCACTGGCATCGGAATTCGGTACATTTAAGTCCTTCGTCCTCGAGGCCCTTAAATCATTGCAGTCACAGATAGAAGTCTTAGTAGAAGTGCAAGACCAAAATGAGATAAGGCGAAGGAAGAAAATACTTTTACTTCATGGAGTCTCCGAGGCAAAAAAGACTGAGCTTGAAGTTGTCCAAACTATATTTTCAACACAGCTTCGACTACCAGAGGTTGATATAACGGCTGTGAAATACTGCCATCGCCTGGGTAAAGTTAATGAGTCCAAGCCGCGACCTATCTTAATTAAATTTCATGACAGTGCTATCCGGAACAAAGTGTGGGCGGCTAAAACCAACTTGAAAAATTCTGGCATCACCATGACGGAGTTTCTTATAAAAAAGAGGCATGACGTGTTCATGATAGCTAGACAACGTTTTGGGATCACAAAGTGCTGGACAAATAATGGCTCGGTGCTTGTAATTGCACCCGATGGCTCTAAAGTCCGTGTCCATAGTATGGCTGATCTCGATGCCGTTTCAGGAAGTCATTCTTCTGATAATATCTCTTCGGTGAACATGACCAGAGGCACAGCTGGAACCAAGACAAAACGATTACCAAAAAAGTAACTAATTAATAATTTCAATTTCTTTTATCTTAGTTTACATAGAATTATATTTACCTGCTATTAGTATTGCTTAGCTGCTTGTTTGTTTTGTAATGTTGCTTATTATTAATTTAGTGTTGCTTATTAGTATTATAATATTATGGCTTTGGTCAGATTATTGTGTGCTGGCTTTGCTGAGTGTTTATTTGCAAGTTGCCAAATGCCTTTGCTGTCTTATTTTATAATGCCTGCTTTTCAAATCCACTGCTTTATATTATTATGCTGGGTAGTATTATAAATGTAGGTAATTTCACCCGCATTATATTTATTTCTCATTTTGTTTTGCTGACATTGTCAAACAAATCACTGCTTGAAATAATTTTGTCTCTGACGGCTGACAGTGACAGTGACAACCTATGACAAATGTCAGTATAATGCATTCCGTTTTACATTATGAACGAAACAATCAAAAAGACTTTGGACCTGTCTGCAGGCTCTGCTTTTTCGGTTGAGTGCCTAAACAAGTGTTTTTTCATATTTTTGTTTTTTTAGTGTATTTTTCAATTCGTTAAAGTGTTTTTTCGTCCTGTTGAAGTTCTTTTAGTTGTGTTTGTCTAATATTGTGATTGTCTTGGTGTAAGTGTTGTTTATTGTAGTTTTTAATCGTGTAAATAACCTAGGGTAGCCGCCATGGACGCGGAACCGCCCGACCCGGGTGGTGGGAGTCCTAATAATCCTGAAGATATGGTATGTGAGACTTCTAATAATCCTAGAAAACGGGCTAATCCCGATAGTACAATAATTAATACATCCTCTAAAAGGATGACGGATAACTCTCACTCCATACCTTCCATCCAAATGAACTACGTATGTCCCGACTTTGAGAACAAAAAGCTTTACTCCACTAACGATGTCGCACCTTTTGTTGTACATGTGTCGAAACCAGAATCGGAAAATGGAGCACCATTGAGGCCTATGGAATTTGGCCAATTTTTATATAAGAATAATGTTACTAATGTTAAAATGGATGGCATTAAAAAGATAGGTCGCAATAGGATTTCGATTGAATTTGACTCTGCGGAAAATGCTAACTCCTTTTTAAATCTACCAATAATTTCAAGTGCTGGGTATACTGCTTCAATCCCATTGTTCAGTATTACCCGCGTAAGTATAGTTCGTGATGTTCCCGTAAGTTGGTCCATGGAGGAACTTGTTGAAAATTTAAAAACCCCATCAGGCTATGGAGAAGTTTTGAAGGCCCGGAGACTAAGTCGGAAGAATCCTAATGACCAACAAACTTCATGGATCCCAACCCAATCAGTTGTCCTGACTTTCGCAGGACAAAAACTCCCACCCCGTGTTTATTGTTATTTTACCTCATTACCTGTCCAAACCTATCTACTTCCAGTCATACAATGCAATAAGTGTTGTCGTTTCGGGCACATTAAAGCCCAGTGCCGATCAAATCCCCGGTGTTACAAATGTGGTCAGTCGCATGAGGTAGACACTTGTGTGGCAACAAATCCAACCTGCTTGTTTTGTTCAGGATCACATACAGCCAATAGCCCATCTTGCCCCGAACATGCTCGCCAAAAAGAAATTAAACTTGTAATGTCGCAGGAGAGTATTCCATACATGGAAGCTTCGGCTCGATTTCCCCATGTAAGACGCTCTTTTGCTGACTCCGCCAAGACCTCTTCTTCCTCTATTTCCACTGCTTATCCTTCACTCCAATCCAGATCACAACCCAAATCTCCTGTCACGACCTCATACAGGAAAACTGTATATACTCCCCGCCGTACACCTACTCCTGTGATCCCTGGTTATGATCACCAGGCTCACAAAAATATTATTAATGAACCCGCTTCTCAGTTACCAAATGGGTGTGCATATCCTTCCAGTACTGACATTTCTCCGAACGACAACTTTATTGACTCCCTTGTCAACACCCTTATCCATATAATCTCCCGATTTGGTGACTCCGGACTACCGAACAAAACTCGTACAAACCTGACCCAGCTCCTTAACTCAGTCCTCAATAATGGATCAGCTCCCGATGATCCAGTGGAATTGTCGGAGCATTAGGAACAAAAAACAGGACATTTGTAATTTAATTAATACTTTTAAGCCATTGCTCATTGCCGTCCAGGAAACATGGTTAAAGCCTGGTTCACGTTTTCGTATCCCCGGCTACTCATGTTTCCGGGACGACAGAGCAGATGGCAAGGCTGGAGTAGCCATTCTGGTCTCCAGCCAATGTACATATTCAGTGTTGTCCCTACCTGTACATAGTAGTTTGTTTAATATTGTGGCTGTCCGTATTGTAAATACTGTATATATATCAGTGTATATTCCTACTCCTAGTCCTTCAATCCTTTCCGAACTTTCAGCCATCCTTTCCTCTATATCTCTCCCTCGGGTTGTATTAGGTGACTTTAATGTTCACCACACATCCTGGGGATCCTATTTCAATGATTCCAATTCATCCCTATTCATGGATATCTTAGATGACAATAATCTGGTGGTGCTTAATGATGGATCTCCCTCTCGTAGGGTCTCGCCTTTGCAAAACCCTAGGAGTGTGGTGGATCTCTCATTGTGCTCACCGGCTATTGCTTCTTTGTGTTCATGGTCTGTCCTGTCAAGTTCCTATGGTAGCGATCATTTTCCTATTAGTATTATAATAACTTACTCGACCAGACAGACAATAGCTCCTAATCCTCCCAGACTAAAATATAAAGTCCAAAAAGCAAATTGGGCGAAATTCGCCATAGCCACAGACTCTGAAACCAACCTTATCCTAAACTTAAACTCAAATGATCCTCACATTCAATATCAAAATTTAAAGCACATACTCTTGAGCGCGGCAGAGAGTTCTATACCACTTAAGAGCACAACATCTCATAGACCGTCACCTCCGTGGTGGGATGAGGATTGTACCGCAGCTTGTAGGCGTCGTAAGGATGCTGAAAGACTATACTCTAGGTCCATGACCATGACAAATTTTCTTAATTATAAAAAAATTTCGGCTGAGGTTTCCAAATTATTTTCTGAAAAAAAGAGAGAAGGCTGGCGACAGTTCTGTTTAAGTCTGTCGCCTGCGTCTAAACCCTCATTAGTTTGGAGAAATATAAAGAAATTCCGTGGATCACTTTCGGAAAGCAATTACCGTCAGTCCAATGATCCTTCTGAATGGATTGACGCATTTTCGCGAAAGTTGGCTCCTCCGACGGCTCCAACTTTCGAAGAACTTAGCGTTTGTTCCTCATTAGGATCAACTACAAACTGGCTGGACTCGCCATTTTCTCTGGAGGAATTCCGATTAGTTTTAGGTTCTTTAAAGGATACCGCTCCTGGTGCTGATGGAATTCCATATTCCTTTATTGTCAACAGTGGACCAGACACACAACATCTGTGTCTCAAGATTTTGAATGACATCTACGAGTCGGAAGTTCCACCAGATGATTGGCGTTCACAGATAATCTTGCCTTTTATTAAACCGGGAAAACCTACTAATGATCCAAACAGTTACAGACCTATTGCTCTATCTGCTACCTTAGGAAAAATTCTGGAGCATTTAATCAAGAACAGATTGGAGTGGTTAATGGAGAGTCGGGGTGTGGTATCTAAAACACAGTTCGGTTTTCGAAAAGGCCTTAGCACCATGGATGGTGTAGCAACACTTGTAACCGATATCCGCATCGCCTTTTCGAAAATGGAACACGTGGTGGCGGTGTTCTTGGACGTATCATCTGCGTACGATAATGTCAGACTTCCACTGCTCAGGCAAAAATTGCTTCAGCTGAGCGGCTCGACAAGGATGACAAACTATATCTGTAACTCCCTTACTCCCCGTTCTGTAGTCATCTCTACCCAAAATTCCCAATTACCTCCTAGAACAGTCTATCAAGGCCTCCCTCAAGGTAACGTCCTCAGTCCTAAACTTTACACTATTTACACCAATGACGTTGACCTCGTAGTCTATAGTTTCTGTGAGTTCCTCCAGTACGCAGATGATTGGGCCTTGTACATAGCTTCAAAAGATATTGCGGAATGCTCCGCACGTCTCAACTCAGCCATTAGCTATCTTACCGAATGGATGGATAGACATGGCTTGTCCATCTCTATCGCCAAAAGCTCTGTTGTTGTGTTTTCTCGTTCCAGAACCATACCAGATCTCAACATCGGCCCAGGCGAGCAAAGTTTTCCGATAAAGGATAATGTAAAATTTTTAGGTGTATACTTAGACTCTAGGTTGACAGGTGTACACCACATCAATCACATAGCACAAAAATGCGAAAAGAATATTAACATCTTACGTTCTCTCTCAGGTGTCTGGTGGGGTTCACATCCTTGCACGCAGAAGCTTATGTACAATGCCTTAGTCCGTAGCCACCTAGACTATGGCTCCTTTCTTTTAGAGCCGTGCAGTAAAGGTTCGCTTAAGACTCTTGACAAAATTCAGAGTAAATCCCTGAGAATTGTAATTGGAGCAATGAGATCTACACCTATTAATGCTCTACAAGTTGAATGTGGGGATCCCCCGCTTAGCTTGAGAAGGCAGTACCTGTCAGACAGATTTGTGTTTAAGTTATTCCAAAACACATCCCATCCACTTCTTGGTAAACTTCACACCCTTTCGCAATTAGTTAGCTCTTCAAGCTACTGGTTGCATAAAGATCCTCCTTGCCTCCTGATTAGCTACCATAAACTCACCCGTCTACCTTGCCCTATTTTCCAATCTAGACTTAACCCTATTTTTTCCACTCCCTATAATGCACTTACCCTCCATCCAAAAGTGCTTCTAAATTTTCCAATTGCTAAGGGCTCTGTCTTTGCTAATACCCAGTTCAATCAAATTATTAATGAGCACTTTAGGGACTGGCTGCTTATTTTTACAGACGCATCTAAACTCTTGGAGGACAGCTGTGTTGGAGTGGCGGTATGGATCCCGAGAGTTAATGTTGTTCTAAATTTTAAGTTACCTCCAAATTCATCCGTATTTACAGGAGAAACCTTAGCCATTATGGAGGCACTATCATTTGTTGAATCACACCACCTCAACAAATCCATTATACTCTCGGATTCAAGAAGCGCCCTGGAGGCCATTAACTCTAATCAGTTTTGCTCCAAGTGCAGATTTCCTTTAGTCTTAAAAATAAGACAGCTTCTCCTTAGGTGTCACACACAAGATATCCAAGTTGCTCTGGCTTGGATACCAGGACATAGTGGAATAGCTGGCAATGAGAGTGTAGATGCATATGCTAAGGTCGCTATAACAACAGGTACAACTAGTCACTATAAGGTTTATTGCCAGGACTTAATTCCTCTAGCTAAAAAAGACTTGTACACTAATTGGCATAATGAGTGGTCAAGAACCAGTGAAGATAAGGGTAAATACTATTTTGAAATCCAAAATAGTATCCCCATTAAACCATGGTTTTTTAAATTTAAAGATGCAAGTAAAACAGTTTGCTCAACAGTTTGCCGAATCAGACTGGGTCACTGTTGTGCACCTGTTTTCTTAGCCAAAATTAGGGTTAGAGACAGTTCACTATGTGAGTGTGGCATAGACGAGGGCACTTTAGACCATATTTTCTTTTCCTGTCCAAAGAACCAATCCTCATTATATGATATCCTTCCTCCTACAATCCCTCGCCCTACCGATTTCAAATCTGTCCTATCCTTTGTAAATACTCCCTTTGTAAAAACTTTATGTACATTTATACATACTAACGAAATTAAATTATAAGGTGTGGTACTAACTCTTTATGTTTGTGTTTGTTCTAGGTTAAGGAATTGTCAACAGACACCGTACACGTTCGTAATTCACCGTACCCTTGTTTTTTCATAAAACCTACTCATAAGGCAGAGTTTTTGTCTACGCACTCTGACATTGGCGATTCACTAAGGAGCCATTAATATAAAAGAAGAAGTACATTATGAACAATTTTATAGTGTTTTGATTTTGTACTTTTTGTTATTTTTTTTTTTTCTTTTCTTTTTTATATTATTACTTTTTGATCTGACTAGCGCATGTTTAAATATACATATATAAATTTTAATGTAAATCATGATACATGACACTGTAGTAGGTATAAGGTGTTTTTAAGCAGAGTAATTTTTAAGGAGCTTTATAATTCTATATTAAGTATTATTGTAAAGTGTTATATCATTTGTATTTATTTTATTATAATATATTATTGAGTACTTTATTAATATTTTAGCTATTTATAATAATATATTTTATTTATTTAACATACTTCTAAACTGCCATGAACAACAGTTCGGACACATCCTTAGATGAGTTTTTTTCTGCTTCCTCATTATGTAGCAACTACAGTTTCAGTGATTCGTTTACTCCACTAAGGGATACCATTTTAAATAATTTTGCTACAGTCAAAAATTGTTTCAAGGCCGTACATATTAATGCACAAAGCATTCCAGCTCATTACTCAGATATGCTGGCCTCCTTTGATCAAGTTGATGTTGATGCCATCTTGGTGTCGGAGACGTGGCTTAAACCATGCTTGCCATCCACCTGTTACAGTCTGCCAGGTTATAAATTAATTCGCAACGATCGCGTCGGAAGGGGTGGGGGTGGGGTTGCGATCTATTTACGTTCCGACATTCCTTTTACAGTTATCAGTTCGTCAGCCCAGCCTCCGCCACTAGATGCATTAGAATATTTAGTTGTTGCGGTTGAAATATCCTTCAGCACTAAAATACTTCTGGGCGTGTTCTACTGTCCATCAATGCATCACAACTACTTTGCATCCCTTGAGAACTTACTTGAATCATACAAACCCGACTACACAAATTCTATTATAATGGGTGACTTTAATACTTGTATGGTGAAAGATGACAGTAGATCAAAAACCCTCAAGTCTATTTTAGACTCCTTTGACCTGAGTTTATTGCCACTCAATCCAACACACTGTTCTCCAGGTTGCCGCCCTTCCTTGTTGGATCTCATCATCGTATCATCGCCAAATTCTGTAACTAAACATGGCCAGAGTTCAGCTGAAATGTTCTCTTACCACGACTTAATTTATGTTGCTTTTAACGTTCGTGTACCTAAACCTAGACGCAAAGTGCTTTTTCAACGTAACTTTTCCTCGTTAAATATTGACAGTTTGAGAGAAGACACACTCAACGTTGATTGGTCAGCACTGTATGCAACGGAATCGGCTGATACGAAGGTGGAAATGTTTAATAGCCTTCTTAAATCGTTATACGACAAACACGCTCCTATAAAACCAGTTAGGATTAAGCATCTCCCGGCTCCTTGGTTGACCGATGGTATTAGGTCTCTTATTAACGCCAAACATGCTGCTAAAGCGAAGTACAAAAAAACTAATACCATTGAGCATCGCGATCGGTATATAAAATTGCGAAACAAGTGCAATACTATGTGTCGCGATGCTCAGCGTCGACATATACACTCATCCATCGAGAATGGCGACCCCGCGAAAACGTGGAAGTTTCTGAAGTCCCTCGGCATCGGCAAAAGTCACAACTCTGATAACTCGTGTAATATTGACATTAACTTAATTAATAAACATTTCTCTTGTACTTCTAATTTAGACCCGGACGTTAAAGTGCAAACCTTAAATAAAATTTCTCATATGCCGATTTCGATCTCCGATCAGTTCTGTTTTGTTCCATTTACAGAGTGCGAGGTTAAGAGACACGTCATGGCGATAGCTTCGAACTCCGTTGGTGATGATGGCATCAGTCGCAGAATGATTGTCCCGATCCTTGACCTAATTTCACCCGTCCTTTTGCATATTTTCAATCATTGTATATCCACTTGCTCCTTTCCTGATACTTGGAAATCTGCCCACATTATTCCCTTACCAAAATCCATTCGTCCTAAAGTTGCTTCTGATTTCCGTCCAATATCAATCCTCCCTTTCCTATCAAAAGTACTAGAGCGACTCATATATCACCAACTTACAAAACACGTTACCGATAATAACCTCCTTAGCGCCTATCAGTCCGGATTTCGTAAAGGCCATAGTACCACTTCGGCCCTGGTTAAGGTGGCAGACGATATTCGATCTGGTATGGATAATAAGAAGCTTACCATTCTTACTTTACTTGATTTCAGTAACGCGTTCAATTCTATCGACCATGATATACTTGTTGGTCTGTTAGCGTCTCTTAATCTTTCTCCTTCTGTGATTCAATTACTTCGGAGCTACCTTGGGGGTCGTCGGCAGAGAGTTAAAATTTCGGAATCTTTTTCAGACTGGACCGATACTACTGCCGGTGTTCCTCAGGGTGGCGTCCTTTCTCCATTGCTTTTCGCGCTTTTTATTAATTTTATCACACTAATTATTTCTGTTTATTTTCATTTGTACGCAGATGATCTGCACATTTATACCCAGTCAACTCTGGATGCATTACCTGCAGCCGTGAATGTTATAAATCGTGACTTATCAGCTATATGTGACTGGAGCAAAGAATATGGACTTCTGATCAACCCCGTTAAGTCGCAGTTAATAATACTGGGCAGTCCAGGGCTTGTATCGAGAATTGACTGGGCCACTCTACCTTCAGTGTCTATGAACGGTATAATAATACCATACAGTAAGATTGTTAAGAATCTTGGCGTTTTCTTTGATGAGCATCTATCCTGGTCATATCAACTGAAGGAGATTAGTAGGAAAGTTTACTCAACGTGGCATTCTCTGAAGCGACTTCGGTATTTACTGCCGGTACCTACTAAAGTAGCCTTGGCAGAATCACTATTTCTGCCCCTTTTCGACTACGCGGATGCTTGCTTCATCAACTTGACCGAAGACCAACTTAACAAACTTGAGCGCCTTCAGAATCTTTCAATTAGGTTTATTTTTGGCTTGCGAAAGTTTGATCGTGTATCTGAGTTCCGCAAGAGACTTAAATGGTTACCCATCCGCCTTCGTCGTAATGCCCGTGCACTCTCCTTCCTTTATAACATCCTATTTGATTCCAACTTTCCTAAATACCTAAAAGAAATCTTCAACTTCCGTTCCCCCGACAGGCATGAGCTGCGTTCCTCAAAAAGACTCCTCCTTGATATCCCTATCCACCACACCAAGTATTTCCACTCATCCTATTCCGTACAATCCGTCTTACTCTGGAACTCTCTCCCCACCAACATAAGACTATCAAAAACATTAAACACATTCAAGTCATCCCTTAAAGAATACTATCTCAATACCTCTTCGTAATGGCATTACGTTAATTGATTTGGAACTGTGTATAATTTTCAGGTGTTATTATACGTAAATCATATCTAGTATTTATTTTATGTTATCTACAATATTAAATATTAAGTATGTATGTAATAGTATTATTGATAAAATATATTTTATTTTATAATATTTTGTATGTAATATTGCGTTATAATATATTGCGTTATAGTATTTTTTTATTTTATTTTATTATTATAATATATGACCGTATTTATACTGTATACATATTATATTGTTATTTACAATGTTTAGTTTTAAGCCTTTATTTCTAATATTTTTATACTTTAAGCACAACGCCCTTTTCTCCAGCAATTTGCTTCTTTCTAACAAAGGTTGCCTGGAAGAAATTGCTATGTAGTAATAAGGCCGCCTTTGTGTGCTCTCGCCATTTTATGTCTTTTTATTATGTATGTTGTTATTGTAACTATGATTGTGCACAATAAAGTATTCATTCATTCATTCATTCATTCATGATGCTCGTGCATCGCGGTATGGTCGGCGGTTTCTGCCCCCCGTCATCCAGGGTCGAGTTTGACGCAAAGAGCTTGCCCAGAAGATCGGCTTTGTCTTTTGCGTCCTGGGCCAATGATCCATTTCCTACGAGTAGGGATGGTAGGGTTGGCTTGCAGAAATTTCCTCCAATAGCTTTGGCCAGAGACCAGAATGCACGGGTTCCCGAGGGGAGGCGCTCAAGTCTCTTGCCAATTCTATTGACGTGCTGTTGCTTTGCCCGAGTAATCTGTTTCTTGAGGGACCTGGAGGCAAGGTTGTACTCCTTTTTATACGTGCTGGTATTTAAATCCCGAGCAGACACTGCGTTGGCCCAGGATTGGTAAGCCTCCTGCTTCCGGCGAGAAGCTTTTTTGGGGGATGAACCAAACCAGGGACGAAATCTGCCGCCAGAGGACGGAATGAAAAGTTATATCTCCTGTATCACCACATCGGCAACAGAGTTGGCAGTGTTGTCGGGATCATCCGGCGAGAAGCACACGTGCCCCCAAGGATAGGATGCAAAAAACGACCGCATCCCATCCCAGTCCGGTGACTTGTAGTGCCACACACGACGGTATTTAACAGCACGCTGTCTTAACACCGTCGTAAGTGGCACAGAACTCCTAACAAGGCAATGATCCGATGAACCAAGTGGTGCGGTTACGGATATTTGGTAGCCGTCAGGATTTGAATTCAGCAGGAGGTCCAACAAGGAAGGATTTTGACCATCCACATCTGGGATTCGCGTAGACGTAGTAACCAGTTGTGTCAAGTCGTTCGCAAGGGCAAAGTTGCAGACAGATCTCCCCGCATGATCAGTTTTACTGGAATTGAGCCAGTCGGCGTGGTGGGCATTAAAGTCGCCAAGTATTATGATCTCTGCGGATGGGATCTGCTGCTGCACAAAATCTGAAGCAGCTTGCAGGTGCTCCAAGAGTCGGTCCGTCTCGGGTTCACCACTATGGGCCCTATATAGGCACGCATAGACGCGAGGGTGGTCGTCGCAATCTATGCGGAGCCATAAGGTGGACAGGTCCATGACCTCAAGATTGCTGAGGCGGCGAGAGCTGATATCATCTCTGAGATACACACACACTCCAGCTTTGGGTAAAAAGGAGTGCTCGAGATAATACCCAGGGTGGGAAAGGTATGATGTGTCACTCGGAGATGATATCTGCGTCTCGGTTAAAAAGAGCAAAACCGGCTTTGCCGTCTCTAGGTGGTAATGGACGGCATTAAGGTTGGAGTGTAATCCCCTGATATTACAAAAGTCCATGTTTAATATCGAGGGGGGCGCCTTTGTGTGTTTGCTCTTGCCCCGAGCAGATTGGAGCGCAGTTTTGCCCTCCCCAGAATACGAGGGGCAGCCTGGACGTCCACGTTCAGTTCCAGGGGTTCCTGAGCATGGACGTCCAGAGAGGGATTCTCCAACGCAGTTGGTACCCTCCTGGGGTAACAAATTGCTTTTCAACTGCAGCATTTCTAGGGGGTAGGGGCTTGGGCCTCCGGTAAACTCACTCACTCGGCGAAACACAGCGCAAGCGGTGTTTCACGACGGTTTTCTGTGAGGCCGTGGTATTTCTCCGGTCGAGCCGGCTCATTCGTGCCGAAGCATGGCTCTCCCACGGACAAAAACTACTAACTCTACTTGACTTAACTGTACTTGAGTAAACAACAACAAGTAATGTACCATCGAGGAAATTGATTCATAGGCAGTTGACGGATCTACGTCATTTGGTCGGACTCTGTCAATTCAATGTCTGGTGGCTGAGTCTGGCAGAAAGTGACCAAATAACATAGGCCCGTCAACTGCCTATGTATCAAATTCTCTGACAGTACTAGACTTTTTCAGAACTACACGTGCACCTACTTTGAGAAAAATTGTTGTTTTTGCTGGATCGTAAAAAATATGTCCATGTTATGAATATCCATTGTGCTTCCCTTTGTGTATTGTTCTTGGTGATTTGTTAACGAATAAACATACGAGACGTTAATTAAGCTGCCACTACACTTTGGCCAATGATAGACCAAAATAAGCGACGACGAACATTGTAGAGAAATTATCTTCTTCTTTGTAGCTCTTTCCCTCTTTACGTATGGTCTCCGAGTACATTTTCCAAAACTCTACCTTGGGTTGTCGATGTAGAGAAATTATAGAGAGACATATTCTAGGATTGCTCACGATCGATGTCGATTATCCATGATGGCATCGAAAAAAACATTTTTAAATTATTTTTGGGTTTACATTATTCCAATCCAGTGACTCAATCTAGCACTGGGTTGCTACTGGACTGATGTAAACGGGCGCTAGAATATACTGGCATTTCAGTAGCAATGCAGCATTGATTGGAAAATTAATGTAAACCGGCCATTATATTTTTTACACTCAATATAATGTTATTATTATCTACAAAGTAACTTAACATCGCGTAGTAGCTACGGCCGTTAGAGTAAATCTAAATACAATATTATATTATGTAACTATGCCACCCACCCCGGCGTCGCACGGGTATAAAATATATATAGCCACTAAAAAAATGATTAAAATCGATAGCCAATGATCCTTTACGTGGTACCTACTTCTTATCTGTGCTAAATAACATAAAAATTGCTCCAGTAGTTCGCGAGATAAGCCCTTTCAAATAATTTTCCCCGTTTTTTCCACATTCTCCTATTAGTCTTAGCGTGATAAAATATAGCCTATCCTTCCTCAATAAATGGGCTATCTAACACTGAAAGAATTTTTCAAATCGGACCCGTAGTTCCTGAGATTATCGCGTTCAAGTTAGCCCTTTCAAATAATTTTCCCCGTTTTTTCCACATAACTCTATTTCTTCTCTCCTATTAGTCTTGGCTTGATGTAATATAGCCTATAGCCTCCCTCGATAAATGGGCTATCTAACATTGAAAGAATCATCAAAATCCATTGCGTAGTTTTAATTCACGAAGCCCCAAGCGGCCACATCCGGCCGCGATAACAATGAAAAGGCTATTGTGTCTCGTGTTGCCACGACTGATGGGTTAAAGATTAAAGGGAACAAAGGGACATGAGGGGAAAAAAGCGACTTTGTTTTATAATAATTGTATAGATATAGATATATAAATAATATAATAATTGCTATCAACTTTTGTTTCATCTCTGTTTAATGAATCAATTGATTTGTCCTTTATCTTATTTACTTTTATTTTTTATACACAACATGTCTCAAGAAGTCGTTTCCGAGAAATGCGAGACCACACCATACATGGCGTAAAAAAAATACTCACTCCCGACGAACACTACGAAGATATTTAAACTCTATCTTGTTGTAATAAAGTTCAATTTGTCTCATGGTGTACATGACCATATAGACCAATGTCGACATCGGAAGGAAGTAAGGTCAGCAGCATGTGCAATAAACAACGTTTGGTCCACATGTAATAAGTCATATATCAGTCCTATAAATACAATAAACAGCGGTTAAATATGATTTATACTACTGATAAAATCAAAGCGATATTTACTTTGTATTCTAAATTCAAATATTGGCATGGTAGCATGTAGGGTTTTGCAACAGTGACTTTTTTTCTACAAGACTCCTCCTTCCTAGGAAAAAGCTCTGCTTTTTTAAAAATCATCTATTTCGAAAAAAAAATAGAAAGAATATAAAACATAACCTATATTTCCAAACTAATAATATTAAGATGCAAACGAAGGTTTTTCTGTTGGTCTGTTACCTCTTCACACTTGAACTAAGTTGCACTGATTATGTTGAAATTTGATAGGTAATATAGATAATTCGAGCACTGACAAAGGTTTTGTCGGTGCACAGAAGGTACAAGGGGCAAAATCTAGCAATAAAATAAAAGGTAGATATTAAATATAAATAACGAAATAATTAATTTTGGAATCACGCATAGGTACCTACGAGGGCTGCTATTTATGTATCCGGAACTGGCCACTTACAAGAACAATATTTAAAAAGTAATTACAACATTTGAAAATAGAACTCTTTGGTTGAAGAATACATTTTGTTTCATGTGACTGTCAATTATTTTTCCATTGTGGCGTCATTTTGAAAATTGCGTGTCTTCATTTGCCATGGATTTAACGCGTGAACATTTTCGTGCAATGATTTACTACGATTTTCGGCGTGGGCTAAATCAACAACAGTGCTTTATTCAACTCACCGCAACTTTTGGAGATGAAGCACCATCAAAAACCACTGTTTATCACTGGTACAGTGAGTTTAATCGTGGGCGGTCTATGCTCACGGATGAAAATAAAGAAGGCCCAAAAACAGCTGTTGTCCCACAAAATATAGATGCTGTGCGGGAACTAATAATGCGTGATCGTCATGTTACATATCGCGAGATAGAGGCGTCCTTAGGCATATTACACGAACATTTGGCTGTAAAAAAAATATGTTCGCGTTGGATTCTGCACAACTTGACAATCGATCAAAAACGGGCTCGTGTCGATTGGTGCAAAAAAATGATAAAAAAATACAACCGTGGTACGTCAAAAGCCGTTTATAATATCTGCACAGGTGATGAATCTTGGATCTATGCATATGACCCCGAAACTAAACAACAGTCAACGGTGTGGGTGTTCCAAGATGAGCCGAAACCAACAAAAGTTACTCGTGCAAAAAGTACTTTGAAGCAAATGGTCGCCTGTTTTTTTGGAATTAATGGACATGTGGCTACAGTGCCATTAGAGAATCGTAAAACGGTTAATTCTGAATGGTAGACGACCATTTGTTTACCAGAAGTCTTTGAAGAAGTAAGAAAGGACAACCGACAACGCAGAATCATATTACATCACGACAATGCTAGCTGTCACACCTCAGCTGAAACAAGTCAGTTTTTGGAGGGTCAAAAGATCGAATTGACTGGTCATCCGCCGTACAGCCCTGATTTGGCACCTAACGATTTCTTTTTATTTCCATACGCGAAGAACAAATTACGTGGTCAACGTTTTTCGAGCCGCGAAGAGGCTGTTGATGCGTTCAAAATGCACGTTTTGGAGATACCTCAATCAGAATGGAAAAAGTGCTATGAAAATTGGTTCCAGCGTATGCAAAAGTGTGTCGATCATCGCGGCGAATATTTTGAAAAGCAATAAAACCATATTAAATGATATATGTTTGTTTCTTTTTTTAATTCCGGATACATAAATAGCAGCCCTCGTAGCATGTAGGGTTTTGCAACAGTGACTTTTTTTCTACAAGACTCCTCCTTCCTAGGAAAAAGCTCTGCTTTTTTAAGAATCATCTATTTCGAAAAAAAAAATAGAAAGAAGATATTAAGATGCAAACGAAGGTTTTTCTGTTGGTCTGTTACCTCTTCACACTTGAACTAAGTTGCACTGATTATGTTGAAATTTGATAGGTAATATAGATAATTCGAGCACTGACAAAGGTTTTGTCGGTGCACAGAAGGTACAAGGGGCAAAATCTAGCAATAAAATAAAAGGTAGATATTAAATATAAATAACGAAATAATTAATTTTGGAATCACGCATAGGTACCTACTGGTACCTTAGCCATAATCTATTAGACTCGTCCTAGATGCTCATAATATTCTAAACATACTAGATAATTTAGACCAGACTACAAATTAAGATATACACACTGCTCAAGCTAAATTCAACCCTCAGCGATGAACTTAGAGTACAAATGAGTTCATCAATTCGGCGTTTTCGACTAAGCCCCATTGCACATTGGCCATTTATCAGACGGAACCCAAAGACCTGACATGTCACTCACGACCATTCGCGATACTTTCAATGCCAAAATATAATAAGGCCAAGAACACATATGTGTACTTAACGCTTAAGCTTGTGTGGCCTAAGTAACAGGCTACAGGCGACAACTTCCGAAACACTTAATTCTTGGCTCTTAGGTTGAAGTCATTTCATCAGATCAGGACTAAGATAAACTTTATGTAACTCAACCTAACTAAAATATTAATTACTTAATTGTAATCAAATGAAGTGTTTGACAAATAGATAATGTAATGGGGCTTATATCGAAATCTCAAATCTTCATATGTTAATTACAATTAAGTAATTAATAAATTCGTTTCTAAGTGAGGTCTGCCATCTGCCACTGTTTGATTAGACTACGACATACTCATAAGTCATAACTCATAACTTTTAATTTATACTACTTCAAATGTGATAAGACAGCTATCTCTTCATTTTATTTCTATTTATAAAATTCCTTAAGCTTGTAAGTTACGCCAAACTCATTAACACCTGTGATCTTTATAGTTAAACACACGAGTGCGTTCTCATTGAGGAGGAGTGACTTGTATAGACCTCCGTGAGCACTTGTTACGCCTGTCAGATATTTATTACTGCCTATTTATTCATTTAAGAGTAATACTAAATGTTGCCCGCGACTTTGTTGTACAGGTATTGGGAACCTAATCTACCAGTTACCACAGAAAACTTTTAATGGTCTTTCCGGGACTCCAACAGTCGCACTCAGAGACGAATAATTATTATAAACTGTAAAATCATAATCAAATGAATAGTTTGATAGATAGCCTATAATAGGGCTAATGTCAAAATCTTCATTTGATTACAGTTAAATAATTTATAATTGGCTCGGAGCGAGAGAACATTTTTAGAGGTAAAACTGTCGTATATAAACTTTTTCGACACGTGAAATCTAGGTTTTTTTTAAATTAAATAAGGGTGGCAAACAAGCAAACGGGTCACCTGCTGGAAAGCAACTTCCGTTGCCCATGGACACTTGCAACATCAAATGAGCTGCAGGTGCGTTGCCTGCCTTTTAAGAGGGAATAGGGTAATAGGGTAGGGGAGGGTTCGGAAGGGAATAGGGATTAGGCCTCCGATAAACTCACTCCCTCGACGAAACACAGCGCAAGCGCTGTTTCACGCCCGTGGTATTTCTCCGATCGAGCCGGTCCATTCGCGCCGAAGCATGGCTCTCCCATGGTATATACACCATTTAAGAGCTAAATGTAACAGACAGACAACCACACCTTCGCAATCATAATGCATATTATACTATGGATATGGATTAATATGGATAATTATACAGATCACTACCTACATACAAGTCGCCATAGAATGCGAATTCCATATTATCACAAAACAATGCTTTGGTAAGTGTGGGATGATCCTTCGCTCCAAAAGATACGGCGTTGATGACCGATTTTGTAAAATATCGAGCATTTGAAGGGGTTTTTATTGAACGTGAGCATTGGGCAGTTGTAAGGGGTGAAAAAAGAGGGTGAAAACTTTAGGGGTTGAATTCGGAATTAGCCGCAATGTGAAAAGTCCGCAGCCGAAGCCTGACGACTAGTCAAATTAAATTAAATGAAATATATAAAAGTAGAACAATCGAAAAATGTAGTAAGTGCTTTCTTTTTTTTTTACTTAATAAAACTTATTAAAAATGTGTCGTAATCAACGGCACTTAATTATATTTTCACACACTTTTTGCAGGTCAGAGTTGCAATAGAGATAACCTTTTGGGTTTCTGGAAGTCGATAAAAAGGCACTTACTCGTTATCAATTTAATTCAATTAATATATATTTAATTTAATTCAACAACCTTATAATTAAGATTATTTATTTATAATTAAGATACGGGTCACTCCTTATACTCATTGGAATGATCGTAAAAATTAAAGACTAAACATCAATAAAATATACGATCAAAAAAGATACATAACAAAATTAATCAAACATTGTTTTATTATTGTAAACTGACAATGAGTTAAGCATTCATTTATTAATATAGCTTATACGAATTTAAGTTTCCGTTTGTTAGATTTTCATATAAAGGTCATTGGTTAAAAGATAGAAGTCGTTGCGATTTTGAAGACGCATACAAATTACAAAAGCAAGGAGAGTTTAAAAAAAAAGCAGAAACTGCAGCAAGTATTTAAAGAGATATCTGAAGAAATAATTAATTGAAGAAAATGCAAATTAAATTAATAAAATTATCATTGTTAATTAATAATCAAGTCACTCGATTCAAATCTCGCAATGTTTCATTGTTATTTCATCATAACTACACCGGTTCAATTTTCTTATACGAATTCTTTCTCCCGTATATGGTATTACCAAATTAATGGCAAATTCCAATTTTACAAAACTCTGCTAATAAGAAACTATAGTATGTATGTACTTTAAAGTTTCAAAATTTATATTTCTTACAATAATGAAAATTACGACACTAACGATTTATTAATTATTTTATATTATCTTTATTCTGTATTATAATATTTTACATTTACAGCCGCAATTTCCAACTTCATCTATTTCTTTCTTTCCTACTTCTTGCTACTGACTATGTGGTACATAGAATATGCGATATTAGAATATGGTCATGATATTTCACTACAGTCCCCTGTAATTTACGGTGCCAGAACTTTAAGTATGCCGATGACATAAGGACTACAATACAAAATCACCGGTAAATAAAACGATATCTGCGTTTCTTGACGCCTTAATCTTGTTTGAAAGATTTAATCGAAGATCGCAGGTACAATATTTTGCCCCTATTGTTACAAAACGCAGCATCATCAGCGCTCACCTTTACCCCGTAACCCTGCAGCACACCTCATGACGTCACCGCCCACAGCCGCTCTTGAACGGAGGTTAAGGTTGAAAAAATATGCACACATAATTACATATTCTCCTTTCGATCACGATACTATCGATACTCATTCGATTTAACCTTCGTATCGATATCAAAATCGTTTAATATAATTGCTATTCGCAGCCCTGTAATTACATGCTTAGGGTGCAAGTTGCAACACTATAATAAGAGTCGCAGTAAATTAGTTAAAACAAGCAAATAACATCTTAACTAAAAATATTGAGGGTACGATATTTTCAATTTCAGAGTGTTTGAAACTATTGACCTATTTTTACGAAATGATCCAGGTATAGAGAATCTAGAAGCCTGAGCCACTACCAGTCGTGGTAATTAACTTCCAAGCGCATGCTATACAATTTACTTGCGAGTGCGAAGTCAATACATTCTGAAGGCATACAACGGTGAGTCAAAATCAGCCAAGTGCGAGTCGGACTCGCGCACGAAGGGTTCCGTACCGTTATAGAGCAAAAATAGGCCAAAAATGTGTTTTTTGTATGGGAGCCTTTAATTTTACCCCCTTAATTTTTTTTTTTAATATTGTTACTAATTATTAAAGTACACATAATATAATTAAGGTCTTTGTGAAAATTTCATGTGCATATCAATGTTGTCATCATTGATACCGAGCAAAAAATGTTGTATGGGAGCCCCCCTTAAATATTTTATTTATTTTGTTTTTAGTATTTGTTGTTATAGCGGCAACAGAAATACATAATCTGTGAAAATTTCAACTCTCTACCTATTACCGTTCTTGAGTTACAACCTGGAGAGAGACGGACAGACGGACAGACATAGAAGTCTCAGTAATAGGGTCCCGTTTTTACCCTTTGGGTACGGAACCCTAAAAAGACATTATTATCAACAAAATTCCTAAAGTCATCTACAGAGCGATATGCTACTTTTATATCTGTACTAGATGACGCCCGCAACTCCGTTGCGCCAAAATGTATTTATCACGCGCGAATCGTATATTTTTCCGGGATAAAAAGTATCCTATGTCCTTTTCCGGGACTCAAATTCCGGGTTCAGCAGTTTGAGCGTAAAGAGGTAACAGACACACTTTTTTACAGATACTTAGTAATATAATTTTGGCTACAGTATGAGGAAAAGCGATTCCACGAAACAATAATTGACACACATATGCGCCGGCGCAGCCTTCGCCGGAATGTAAACACCGCGGGCTAATATTAACATTCATAATGTTTACTTTTTAATTGGAGCAAAGTGTCCATAAATGGATTTTTATTCCATAATTCACTTAATTTAAAATTGGAAACATTAAAGCGACTGACGCACTCAGAAACGAATATTAATTACTTATTTAATGTAGTTATTTAATGTAGGTAATGAAATTAAGATTTTGACCTAAGCCCCATACATTATTCGTTAAACTCTTCAATAAATTGAGGTTTACAATCATCATCAAATGACTCTGAAAGCGGCCATAGGACAGTTACAAAGCTCCCAATTTAAAAGTTGGGAAAACCTCACAGTAAAGGAATAAAAATATGGAAAAACATACTTGGTTAAAATACAATTATGTATTTTATTTAAGATTAAAATTAAATTATCTTAATAACACACAATTTCCTTTATTTAGAATTTTAGAGATCAACTACGACAACATGGCGCGCCCCTCCAAAATTCAAAACGTTTGAAGTGCGTTGTCAAAACGTTTGAAGTGCGTTGTCAAAAAGTTTGAAGTGCGTTGTCTTGCGCGGTTGGCTAGTTATGATTAGTTGACCAACAAATCTTGGTAATAAGTGACATTAACTGAAATATTACGTGTACTGTGATTGGTTGAATACTTATTACATACAAACTCTTTCATAAGAATGTGACTACACACAATGAAACAGTCATTTGGAGGGGCGCGCCATATTACTCGTATCGTAGTTGATCTCTACACTCATGTATAATATAAAAAGTTGTATGAACTTAATGATGATGAACATGTATTTCCGTCAAGAAATAGTACACTCAATTGATATTGAATTGAAACGACGTAAATAAGTGAGTAAATAAACAATATTAATTTCCCGCTTACATTCAATAAACATGTATTGCAACATTACAAACAATATCTATAAACAAACATTTTCCTCTATGTCAACACTTCCTGATTAAATGTAAAAGTTATTGAATACATTTCCTATAAACGATTACAATTCCTGAAGGTCTGTGTGACCTAGGCTACCTATTAATAGGTCTAGACTACAGACTACAACGCATCGCGGAAGATCGCCAGCAAGGATAATGGTGTATGTTATTTTTGTATTACATAGTTAGTATGTTGCCCATGGCGTTAAGACCTTATAAGGTAAATCTACAAATAACTGTTTTGTTTACTGTTGTGTATATTGTTGATGACAACGATTATGTTTAGGGCTGCCATCCGTCCGGATAACTCTGGATTTGTCCTAGTTTCAAGGGCGTCCGGGGACCGTCCGGTGGGGTACTTGAAAAGTGGACACTTTGATTGACATGCCAAATTCAATTTTTAAATCATGCAGCAATAGGTGAAAGAAAGAAACTCGCTACACGCGTCAGGGTTTTTTTTTTCAGAACAAGCGCAATTTTTGCGAAGTAGGTATGTTTAAAAAAATCCAGCTGTTTATTACGAATTTACGACAAAACCTCTCGAATAAAATTCCACGTTCAGGGCGTGTCCAAGGTATACATACATCTTATACACATATCTAACATGCATGAAACTAACAATAAAACTGCATAACATTTGAACAACTGGCGCCAAAATCCTGAATCTCGCTATCAAAATTTTCCACCTTTATAAAATTTTTTTTTTTCTTCTTTTTTGGCAACTTGACACAAAGGATGTGTATGTTGTGCCACAGACAAGGTAAAAAGGTAAGGAATATGGCGGGAAAACCATATTCCTCCTATTATAATTTTCATCATCGTTTTCATGTATCGTCAGGTCTTAAGTCTAGTCAAAGTCTAAGTAAAAGTCAATACAGTCAAGGAGTCAAGTCGATTCAGTAAAGTGGTAGACGCTTTACTGAAACTTTCGATGGAGTTTTGGAGGGAACACAAAATAGCATGTTTCTGGATATTACATCACTTTCCTACACTTGTGCATGAACACGAATATTTAATGGTTAATATTCTACCAATAAATAAATTGTAATAACACACTAAAAACCCAGTTAACACAATTTTAGGAAAATAATATAAAAACACAACAGCACCCTTTTACATTCCCGGCAAAACTCCAATTTCTCTTATAAAAATTTACCTCGCTCTTTCGCAAGGTCTTCCTTCTTCTTCTTCTTTTAATAATGGCCGACTCAGTGAGTTGCCAATGTCAGACTTTGGTCAATGTAGTGAAGGTCTGGTGAAGTAACAAGAGTACGGTTACAAAACAAAATTACATATTTACAGGAGTTGATTGACCTAAAACAAACACAAACACAAACGTTAGTAGAAACATCACAATCTAATATTGTTAACACGAATACTCGTATACTCACACAAAATTTCAATAAAAGAGGTATTTACATAAGATAAAACCGATTTAAAATTTATAGGGCGAGGAATGGAATTGGGAAGACAGTCATATAAGGACGATTGGTTTCTAGGACAAGAAAAGAAGATATGATCTAAGGTACCCTCATCTAGACCACACTCGCAGAGAGAATGATCCTTGACCCTAATAAGATCTTCCTTTGAGGCTCACACTCACATGTACCCACAGTACAAAAAAATATATTAAAAAGAGACAAAACTGGATCGTCAGAAAATGTATGGAGTTTTGTTTAAATCTTCATTAAAATAAAGTAAAGTAATTATTAAACATCTGTGTACGACTGTTAATAACGTTTAAAAAAGCCTCAACCTTTTAACAATAACTACACCACAAAGTATGAAGGTCCTGCTACGCGGTGGTACGGCGCGCTACGTCCGCGTCACCGCGTAGCGCTACGACACCCTACGAGCCTCTACGACACCCTCTGCATACTCTTTTTCAATTTTGACTACAGTTTTTGTCCACATTATGCAATTTCATCTTCAATTTTCGTCATCTTTTTATTCAACTTTCGTTTGGCATACCTATTCAATAATTGAATGCGTCAAAATCCACACGCGTTGAAAGAAAAGTGTCATAGCGAGCGCTACGATTTCAACGCGCGTCACGGGCATGCCTCACGTTCGCTGTTGACTGCGCTATAACGCATGCCCTTGATGAACAAAAAAAAGGCCCAGAGTGGACAAAGCTATTGGTACTCGATACCGACTACGTAAATTTTAGTATGGCGATTTTAAGTCCGCTAGAGGCGCGGTATCGAGTGTAGATAAAAACTATAGTTTATTTTATTATATTATAGCTTTAAACTCATGGTAGAGCTAACGTTATTTTTGTGCTGTAAACTGTAATCGACATTTTAATTTATCAATTAAAATATCACGTACGCAATGAAGGAACTTTGGTTCATAAAATTAGATTTTTTAATTTAATGGTTATTATTGTTTACAACATAAAACTACATAAATTCACAAAAATTTGTAGGGAATAGGGACTTTTTGTTTGCTTGTATTTTTATTCTTATTTTTTATGTTAAAAATATTATATTTTTTATTTTAAAATATAATTAATGTTATAAATACAATATTTAATATTGATAAGCATTATTATTATTATTTACTTGCAATTTAAGCCATTTTTCATATTAAAAGTCAACAAAAACTAGCAACTTTAAGCGAATGCAAGATAAAACATAATAATTTGCTCAGCATTATGTAGATTGTAGAATGTAGATGTTTTGCAATTATTTCACTTTCTAAAGACGCAGTGACGTAACCGACACATTCTAAAAATTCAGATATAATTGCATTTTGCATAGCAACAGATGCTAGAAAAAAGTTTTAATTAGTTTAGCACTTTAAAAGTGGGGTACACTCGGAAAATATTAAAATATACCTGCCAAAAATATGCATTTTACTAAATGTTAACTAAAAACATGCAATTTATACTGCTGACGAATGATTTGACATGCAAAATTCAATCCGGTATCAAATAACAAAAGACTAAAACCCGTAAAGATTTTAGTACTCATTTAAACAAGATACTTCTTAGTCATGTGGTAAAAAATCCCCATTGGGGTGAAACATCGCTGCCCTAATTGCAACCAATATATTAATATAACAATAAAAAATTTAAGAGATACATATTATTTCAAACCCGCGCCTGTTCCACCTCCCAACTGAGCATATACCAAAACCTTCAGTATAAAAAAATGTCATCTAAAATTTTCAAATCAAACCCGCACCAACCCACCATCCAACCACAGATCCTAACCTTCGGTAATTCCGTATTCCGCGATACGTGGTGGGCCGCGCGCGATATCGCCGCAGTATCGCGAATGTCATTGACACACACATGACTGTTGCTGACCTTACACGCCGGAAACACTACCGGAGAAAGATATAAACTACCGACAGCAGAAAAAATTTTCGTTAAACTAAACAGAGTATTAGTTTGGTGAAATTAATTAAGCATATTTTAGGCATATTATATAATCTGATGCTTATGTATAGGCATTTATACGAAATATTATTGAAAAACTTGTTAAATAGAATTTAAAGAAAGATTTATCAGTACGCAAATGTTAGCCATTTTTTTTAAACGTATTAGGGGTCAATTCAGACCGCAACGCGACGCGTAGATGCATTTTTAAATTTGCACTGAAGTCTGAATTGACAGGTTTGACAAAATTGACTCAGACGTTACGGCTTAAATATGCCTTACTCATTTTAACATACTTTCATACGATCAATCATTCGTTTAAAATACTTTATTGAAATGGAATTAGCATCAATGGGCATAGGTAATGCCAATTACCATATCATAAGACCTTCACAAACATTATTGTTTTCTTCAATATATACTGTGTAATATAAAAAACCAATTAAAACACTACTAATATGTAATTCTAAGAAAAAGCTGATGTGAGAAAACATATAAATTTTTAATAACACCCGTGTGTAATAAAAATTGATTTTCCCATTATAATATTTTTAAGAATTAACATTTCTTTGCTATCCGTATTCCCCGCGTAGATGACCTTCCCCAATGTCGTGTCTCTGCGACAATAATAATGTTTATCTAGTGCTGCCCTGCAATTAAATATAGATCTTGTTCCTTTGTCATACAGTTCATATTCGTTTATTGACATTTTCGCATACATTTTCCGATAAAACGATTTTCATATCAAGCAGTTTTGAGTCTTATTATCTACCAATTAAGTGTTATTTTTTTTTGAACTACATAAATTTCTGACTTACTTCCTACTGCATATCCTACTTATGACTCTAAAGTATATCAGAATAGAGGTCATTTTGGCAGCACTTAAGAACAGATGTTGACCTATGATTATCATATTAAACGGTATTAAAGCAAGATAACAATTAGTTTATCTATGGGGCAGGACAAACAGACCGACGCCTTCGAAATGTTTATGATTAGATATAATCAATCAGCTGTCAATATTAGTTAATAGCCTTGCGATAATCAGTTTCAAAGGCCAGTGCAAAAATGTATTAGCGATCCATATTTGGGTTCTTTATTCCAAAGAGGTATAGAACGGTTTTATTTTCTCAGAAATATTACATCCATAGTAATGTTATATAGCCAGATGATGAAGTTGGTAAGTTACAAGGTTTGTTCAAATTATAAGGTTAAAAAATGAGTAATTGTCCTTATGTTATAAAATGTTACTTATCTAGTTCTCACTCTCACTCACTCACTCAGACTCACGTCTTCAAATGCGAATGAGTATCTGTCTGTTCAAAAAAAAAGGCATGTATTTAACGCGGCGACAAATTGATACCATTCCGGGTCTTAAAAAAACTGAAAATGGATAGTAAATAAACTACTTTGGCGACTAATTTGAGGTAGCATTTTAAGGCCCTATAGACCTAATTTTACATGACTTTGAATCAATAATAAACAAACAAATAGTGACTTTTAAAAGCCAAAAAAAATACACATTGTTGTTTACTTAATGTACTTTGACAATTTGTGGTTTGAAACATAATATTGAAAACTTCACTCGATCAAAAATAACTCCGAAGAGGAGGCTAAATTCGAATATTTTGTGATATTTTTCTTATTTTTCATGAAGCTTATGATAGTTTTACTTTCAAAAATCATATCTACGAAAAGCTCATAACTTAAAGAAGAATAATTTGTGGTTACATTTTGCATTTTGGTTTAATTATCAAAGAAAAAAGGTTTTTTTCTCCTATTTCGCCCTATCAAGTACGCGGCGAGCGTCGTAACCGCCACTGTACAAGGCGCGCTGATATGAATGTTATTTTAATGTCCTTTACGTCGATATTCGTACTGACAGACATCGACCTGCTAATTTTCGGGTCTATAGGGCCTTAACTAGAAAGCGGCGGCTTTTTAATGAGTTTTGAGGTTTTATTTAAATTTTATCTGGCAGTGATTTTCTTTTGTGGCAATTGAATTTCTTCTAAGGTGACAAATTATTGGCGGATAAAAAAGTTAAAATAGGCTTTCATAAATTCAAAAATGGGGTTGTCTATAAACTTGACCAAGGTCTGATATAAATACAAACAAGATCTCATAAAAAATTCTTTTGGCTACATTTTTAGGGATCTAAATAAATGAAATAGTGACATGCAAAAAAATTATTCTTGGTCTATTTAATTTTTTCTTGACTATCTTAATTGTGTAACAAAAGGGAGTGAAAAAATTATGTATCGAACGGAAAACTAATCTAAGTCAATTAAAATCGATTAATTTAATTAGTTTTGATTTAATCATGGGCGCCGGAAGGGGGGTGCCAGGTGGTGCACTTGCACCCCTTGAAAATCTCAGGATTAAATAAACCTACTTACTTTGAGTAACTTACTTTTTAACGCCTTTAACCTAACCTACAACGTGTTTTGTGACGGCCACCGGCTGCTGCCGCAGCACAGGCACAGTTCTAACCTAACCAACTTTTGGACTTTCTGGATTGTGTTTGTTTTTGTTTTGGCGGGGGGCTGCGCCCCTCGAGCTCCCCTTTTATTTTGTAACGGTCGCCGGCTGCTGCCGCAGCACGCTCGCTACGCTCGCTCGGCTCCCTCTGTGTTGTGGTCTAAGTTCTAACCTAACCTAACCTACTTTTGGACTTTCTGGATTGTTTTTTTTTTTTTGTTTTGGCGGGGGGCTGCGCCCCCCGAACCCCCTGTCAGGGGGGCCTCGCCCCCCACGTCCCCCACTTCCGTATCCGTGGTTAAGTAGGCCTTCTGTTAAGTCTTTTCATTAATAATGAATGCTCCGCAGCCCTCGCACTGCTCAGACACACGAGCGCATTTGCCGCCTTTTTCAAGAATTTACGAATCTGCAAACAATATTCTAATATCCAAATACATTATTATAATACCCATTTTCAGTTTTAAAGCTACCTAATAATCGCTGCCAAATGTGTATTTTTATAATGAAAGCCAATAGTTGCCAGTGAAGAATGTTTGATATCCCCTCGGAAAAATTAGTCGCCACATTAGGTTTTATAATACCTTAACCAGTTTTACACTGATTCCGCTTGATATATTTGTTACCTTACAGAAGCAGCCGTTTTTTAGTTTTTTTGATCCTAGCCTTTTGTTGCTTGTATAGTTTAATAGTTGCTAAGATATTTAATCACTGCAAAGTTAGTTTTTTTGTGACTTATTAGAAAGTCGCCTAAAAAAGATATCAGTTGCCGTGTTATTTATTTGCCAAAAAAAATAGCACCGTTATCTGTAAATATAATATATAGGTAGGTCATTTAATTTGAAATTTGAATCAATCCGGCTGGGTTTACGCTCCGTTCAGAACCAGCTGTAGGCAAATTGATAGGTACTATTATTTATAAAATACCATTATTTTTTTGTATGGAAGCCTTAAATGACAATTTGGTTTCACAACCAAACAAACAGCGAGTATTTTCTATAGAACTGTATCCCGGCGAAATATTGCCCTTATGAATAAACCGCTAATATGACGAGCAACATGTCACACTGAAGGTACAATATTCTTACTAAATGACAAATATGTTTTGCCACAAGCTGCCATTGTATGCAAATGCGAGTGACTTATGGCATACGGGCTACGCGTGCGCTTACGCAACTCATGTCATGTCACGTGTTATATGATTAGGTGTATTCACTGTGTAATTGGAGACATTGTAATGTAATATGATTTTTGACATTTTAAAATTATTTGTACGTATTATTAAAAACAAGCGACCCGCCCCGGCGTCGCACGGGTATAAAATATATAGCCACTGAAAAAATGATTAAAATCGATAGCATATGATCCTTCACGTGGCCACACATTCTCCTAATAGTCTTAGCATGATAAAATATAGCCTATAGCCTTCCTTAATAAATAGGCTATCTAACACTGAAAGAATTTTTCAAATCGGACCAGTAGTTCCTGAGATTAGCGCGTTCAAGTTAGCCCTTTCAAATAATTTTCCCCGTTTTTTCCATATTTTCCTCTATTTCTTCGCTCCTATCTTAGCGTGATAGCCTTCCTCGATAAATGGGACATCTAACACTGAAAGAATTTTTTCAATCGGACCAGTAGTTAAAGATTAAAGGGAACAAAGGGACATGAGGGAAAAAAGCGACTTTGTTTTATAATAAGTATAGATTGGGAATGTAAGTTTTTAACCGACTTCCAAAAAACGAGGAGGTTATATTTTTTTATTTTTTTATTATTAGAGGCTGTGGATATTTTTTTATTATTTTTGTATGTTCAACGATTACTCCGCCGTTTGTGAACCGATTTTCGAAATATTTGTTTTGTTGTATTAGGCTTCATTCCAATTTGGTACCATGTTCACAAAAGTGGTGACCTGATGATGGGATCCATGAGTAATCGAGGGTACTCTTCGAAATTTATATAGAAACATATGGTGATTTTGGTTTTATGTGAAGTGTACTAAGAATATGCTACCAAAAAGTCAAATATTGGGTCAAGGTATACCATGGTTTCGAAGATGCTGAGAGAACTCCTGACTCCTTATAGATACACGTTTGGGAGTTTGGGCGTTGTTTTAAGAACAGAAAGCATATGCTACTATGCAATTCATATTCATCATCATCATTATCATCGTCATCATCATCATTACCACGTCGTGTTAAGGTCACCAATGCCTCATGGCACAGAATAGATAATAGTACAAGGCATAGGTATTCATACAATAATAATAATAATTAATATGTACTGTATAACACCAATTGATAGGCTGTTTATACACGGCGGTCAGCGCCGCAGAGGCGACGGCGTCGCCGCCGCGCGCCGCGCGGCGCGTACGTCTATCCAAGTTTACACATTTTTTTTATTATCTGATAGATCCTTCGATCGTGGAAAAACGAGACACAATAGCCTTTCTATTGTTATCGCAGTCGCCGGTGACCGCTTGGGGCTTGAAGCATTAAAATTGTTAAATTTTAATGCTTCAAGCCCCAAGCGGTTGTTGTTGTTGTTGTTGTTCACTTCACTGATAATATATTTTGTAAGTGTGAGTTGTGACTCTTAACAAATTGTAATAAGATACGTAAAATATACGCGATGGTTTACCTACTAGTGTAACTAAAAAGAGTGAAATTATTATTTTTAACAAAAAATTAAAACCGACTTCCAAGGTAAAAACAATAATAACATTAATATGAACTAAAAAGTATTAAATAATTTTTCCTATCTAATAGTGCCTTTTTCCGAATTCGGTTAAACCTCAACTATTTCTGTACTCAATCTTCATAATTTTGAAGTCGGTGCCAGTTCCAAAAGTTTAAAATATTCTGTCAGAGAACTGAAGATTCAGCTATATCTGGTACCGACTTCAAAATGATGAAGATTGAGTACAGAAATAGTTGAGGTTTAGCCGAATTCGGAAAAAGGCACTATTAGATAGGAAAAATTATTTAATACTTTTTAGTTCATATTGATGTTATTATTGTTTTTACCTTGGAAGTCGGTTTAATTTTTTGTTAAAAATAACGTTTCTTATGTTGTTGTAGTCTTGATTTTGAAAATTACTTTATGGGAATAAATTAGTAAGCATCTCATACTAGTTTTGATGGCTAAATTCAAGGTTTTTTAACGAATTGCAATCAATATTTTCAAAATTTTAAAAATGTATAGGAATTGGCCTAAAGATTTAACGCATTGCAAACGCCAAACGCATTGACGACAATCTGCAATACGTTATGTGATACACATGCACAAATTTTTTCATAGAATTTCGCTGTTAAGACTATTTTCATTGCATTCAATTTCACAAAGTATCTAGATCAGACGCAGGACTGTCTTTTTTGTTTAAATTACGTTTATTTTATTTATTACTAGATGACGCCCGCAACTTCGTTGCGCCAAAATTCGTTTATCGCGCGGGAACCGTACATTTTTCCGGGATAAAAAGTATCCTATGTCCTTTCCCGGGACTCAAAGTATCTCCATGTCAAATTTCAGCAAAATCGGTTCAGCGGTTCGAGCGTGAAGAGGTAACAGACGGACAGACAGACACACTTTCGCATTTATAATATTAGAATGGAAGTATGGAAGTATGGATATGGATACTTATGTCCATCTGCTAACATCTGCAATTTCTTAATTTAGAAACTACTCGTTCCAACTGGACAGGTCTGGCTGAAATAGAATAATAATAATATGCAAACCATTTAAAATACTCACAATCGTCGCGTTGGCAGACTATTTTCAGATGATCCGACGAACTTTCAGCCCACATACTAATTGGATCTGAAAATATTGAGTTCAACAGTTACGTCATTTCACGCTCTGGGGACGTAAGCACAAGAATGTGCCAAACGAAAAACATTACAAAACATACAGGAATAAAGTTCATTTCAGTTTGCGTATCATAAAATTTGAGGGTAGTCGTATTTTGTCACAAGCGCCAACTATCGTTGAAGAAATTTAGACCTAATTTCATAAGATAATTAGGGGTAATTTTTAATGTCACTTAAGTGTCTATGTAAGGGGATGTGTGGCGTGATGTCTGTCGCCGTGTGTAAATTGGCTTAGCGGGTATTGTACTCTCACGTCAAAGATATCCATCAAACGTTTCAATACTAAACGTTTAAAAGGTAATTTTGATAGAATAATATCATTCGAAGAGTTGCGAACAAAAAAGCGTATTAAAGAAAAGTAGAGAACATAGTTCTAGCAACTATCAGAAATTGACTCATTGGTAGATGATGGTTAAGGAATCAGTGTAATTAGGGCGGCTATCAAACCTATTCTCTGGTATAGATAACTGAGTCCATCTAGCTATTCACCAAAGTTTTTTAAACAGATGAAAACCAGCAACACCAGCGTTGCCAGCTTGTAAAATGCTTTTTGAAAGAAAATAATTCATTCCAAAGCATTACCACACACTTCAGAAGATGCGTCACCGTATCATTTCGTTGCGGACTGCGGTGTGACCTGGGGGGTGAACCAAGATCTTTTCTTTATCACTTTTTTATAGAATTTCCGATCAAAATGTATGGAATATTAACGAACGCTTATGTCAATTCCATACACTTTCATTGGCGATTCTGTAAGGGAGCGATAACTAAAAAGGCTTGGCTAAATGACCTGACCCTAACAAATCAGAGCATCATCAGTTTCAAAGCTTTTTCCACATGTCGCAACCTGAAAGCTGAGCGTTTAAAAGTCAATGTTTTCAATAAGTACACACACGATATGTGTGCCACGGCCGTCCACTGATTTTTACACCACATGTGCGCGTTCACACTCGTTTTACCTTCACCAGGACCTTATGTCGTCCACATAAGGAGCACTGTCGTGTGAATTCGAAGGTAAATTAAGGCTGGATGGAGTGTAACCCTGTCCAAGTCGGCCGGTACACCTCGCGATACTTCGCCCGCGAGCACTTACTTTGACAAAGTACTGTAATTACAAATAATCTATACTTTCATACCAATATTATTAATTCTTATAAAACGACTGTATTTCTGAGAATCAACCCACATCTATTTTTCTGAAATAACGTTTAATAATTATACGCCAGAACAACTTTTTCCTAGTCAATTTTCAGCAGCTAAAGGGTCAGCAAATACGACTATAATAATATTATTGTACTGTTTCTGTGCCGTTTCTCAGAAGCTTATTTACTTTATTTGGTCCTAAAAGATTTCTATAGCTTAAAAGCTGTATATAAAACTAAAAGAACACAAACACATAATATTATATAGTATCTATACATATAATAAAACTGTAGAAATGAGAATTCTGTACATTAAAGATATTCAAAAAATAATAAGCGGGGGGTGTCACTACATCGCTACAGAAGCCAAAAATGTGGTTAGTTCTTTTGTCTGTCTGTCTGTCTGTATGTTTGTTCCACTATCACACGAAAACTGCTGATTCGATTTGAATGCAGTTTTCGCAGGTACGTTTGTCTTCTTCCAACTTAACATCTGGTGTATAAAAAATTATCCCCCCACCCCTCTAAGGGTACAAAAGAGGGGTTCAGATTTATTTATTTTTATTTTTATTTGTATCAAACTTTTTCTTTAATGGACATACTCCATATTATTAACTGTGTTTTTCAACTTAACATCTGGTGTATAAAATTTCCCCCCACCCCTCTTAGGGAACAAGAGAGGGGGTAAGATTTTGTATCAACTGATGAAGTAGAAATACTTTAAATGGCAAAACAACGTTTGCCGGGACAGCTAGTATACTAATAAAACAAAATAGACAAGCTATGATTCAGTAGTTAGTACCATACATCACACACCACATACCTAAGAAGCCCTGGGCAGCTTGTCACTCAAGTACCTACAGAGTGAATAATAGCCTGGCCACCGAATTAATACCAATAATATTGAACATGTAAAAACGTCTGTTTGTCTGTTTGTGTGAAAAGTTTGGAGTTACAAGAAATTTTAGCCGACGAACTGATCTAAATAAAATTTGTTACAAGCGTAACTCAGTTCCGAAAAAGGATATTTTTTTAACCAGAAAGTTTTATTATTAGGTTTTTCTTATTTATCTAATAAACATATTATTTCAAAAAGACTTTATAACCATAATCCCTAATATAAATAATAAACTTTGCTTTTTAACTTATCTAAAGTAGCTAATGAATTCAAATACCCCTCTACACAAAGCCTTGTCTCACATGCTGAAACATGGAAAATCAGTGGAATTACTGTTTACGGCACTAAGCTGACACGGCGCTGACACGGGGGTAAGTGTTACAACGTGTAAGGGCTTGAGACAATCCGTTTAGCTGACTATACACATTACACATATACCACGCCCGTGGTGTAGTGATGTGCGTGATGTAATAGATTTTTGTAGTAGTAGGTTACTTTTATTAGAGAAAGATTTACATTTACGAACAGAGGGCGAGTTTCTGTAGATACAAGCCGTAAAAAAGTTAGATACATATAACATTGGTGGCATACAAAAATAACTATTTGTAGTTTCGGCTATTGCCTAATGGTAACAAAAACATCTTCTACAAGAACAAAAAAAATCAAAGCTACCAATAATATTGTGCATTAAAATTCCTTAAATACATCATAGTACCTAAATCAACCAAAAAAAACTAAAAATGATACGCGTTTGAAAATATTTAGGGTCAAGTTATTTGTGTGCTGAAAAAGATTTCAACGCGAGCGAAGCCGTCAAATATAAAATATTCAAAATATAGTTACCACTTACCACTTATGTATATTGTCCCATTTACTTCCTAGGTAGGTAGATACTAGGAGGTTTACAACATTTACTCAACATATTAACATATTACTAAATATTTTAAACAAAAATATTAAATTATGATACGCGTAACGCACGCCGCGTAAAACCAGAAATTCTAACTTATCACCTATATTACCAATCAGTTCGAATAAAATCTTTACATGATTATATTATAAGTTGTGAATAAATTATCGATACAGGCACACCACTAAAGTGCAGTAACACATGGCACACGCGTGTCGAAACGCACGTGTTGTGTAACCGCCCCGCGCCCTGATCACTCTGAGACAATCGTATTTATTGTTGCTATCGATAAATTCTAATGCCCTTTTGACATCACTAGTAATTATGTTGTCAAATAAATATCGATTTTTATAGGCCGCTACCTGTGATGTATCGATGTTATTTTTTTATTTGCGCAACATTATAGGTCAAAACGTATCTTCTTCATAAGAGAAACAAAAGGTTTTTAGTTATTATTTATAACTTTATATTTTACTAGCAGATTTGAATGCGCTTAATAAAAATTATATTAGATGGTCGACGGCAAAAGTCATTGGCTAATCTTGAAGAAAATATCATACAACATAATATAATAGAATGCAATATCGTAGTTTGGTGCATTACTTATAGTTATTTTTACAAAATAAAGATCTTGTATTTTCTTACATCGTTTTTCTCCGGAAAGAGACCTAATCATAATCTCTAACTTTATCATGGTATTAGGTCTTTTCTAGACACTAACAAGGCTACTTATTGAATAAATCAAACATAGAGGTCAGTAATTATTGTAGATCAGAGCCAATCGCCAGCTCTACATATGGTGAGGACAGCCAATGGTGGCCAACTAGGTCACTGCCTAATGAATTGTGTTTATACATTACTGAAATACTCTATTAGTATTTTGTATAGCTAAGAAGTAATAAGGGATACAACTACACAATCAGATGAAAGATCTTTAGATGGAGTTAACCAACGACATAATATATTTACACATTATAAAATAAGACATTTTAGAATGTGTTAATATGATGGCACTAGATGGTCTATTGTTATATTCCTAGAAGTTTTATAATTGTAAAAATTAACATCCTTACACCACACGTTTGCAAATAAAGAAATTGAATTGAATTGAAAACATTTTTAAATAAGTATTTAAACTAAAACTTAAATAATTTGATTTTATGAATAAACAAGATGTTGCCTGCTACTTCTTTCATACAGAAATTAGTTTACCACGCGTGAAAATATTTCAATTAGGTCAAATATTTTCACGCGCGGTAAATCTTCCTAATAACTTTTCTAGGAACCTTTAATTCTAGTCTAGACTAGAATTATAGGTTCCTATAATTTATCTTTCTAATCTGTTCACTAGCTAAAACGTAAGGTGTAAGCAAAAATCGTAAATCGTTCACTTCTAACTTTTGGAAAGCAAATCTCTAATACTTAGTTATTATCGGTAACGATTCTCAGACGAAGCCGGAATTGTCGTTTCAAATTACGAAAATTCAGCACTAGTTTAGTGTCTATAAATTATAATCGAAGTCATAAACGAATTAATGAGTAATTAACATGTAAATGGGTAAATCACGTGCAGTAGAGTGTGGCGAAACGCGGATGAGTTCTCATCCTGCTGAGAAACTACAATTAGTATCATCAACTTTTCCTTTACTTCTAATATTTAAGTTTTTTTTTTTGCATGTAATATAGGCTCGAAATTACTGGGCCGATTTTAATCAAATTTAGCACAGACACAGTGTGGACCACGGGATAACTATCATGAATCATCGCAGGAAAATGTACGGTTTCGACAGGATTTTCATTTACGCTAGCGTACAACTTATAGTAAGCAAATTTTAGGCATACAGACTTTTGAGACTAGCCCACGCGGAAATTTTGAGAATCTCCGATCTAAACAGTAGAGTTGATAATTGCTACAAAACACATACAATCATCACGGCAAGCGAAGCGAACTCTATAGTATATCCCACAAACTGAGCACTTTTGTAGTACACTTTACGGAAAAACTATCACGCCTATTGATTTGTGCTTTAACATAGTAATTTTTATTTATATGTAGATGTGTTATGATCGGTCAGTCAAGGTTTGGTTACTTTAAAAAAACGGTTGTCTGTAAAGTCGGTTTACTGACGATAGTTGAATGTGACAACGTGCCTCTTTGTCGCTCGTTCCGCGCTCTCGCTTGCACTTCAAGCCTTAAATGGAACGCCTCAGAGCGAGATAACGCCGCATGAGTCATGTTTTTTCGTGCGTGCAGCCGGCTCCACCGAATTATAAGACGTTGTCACGTCAAAACTCATTTCCCCGACTGTAAATTTCTGCTTAGCACAATTTTCCCCGACTGTACATTTCTGCTAAACAACTCATTTCCCCGACTGTACATTTCTACTTAGCACAATTTTCCCCGACTGTACATTTCTGCTAAACAACTCATTTCCCCGACTGTACATTTCTGCTAAACAACTCATTTCCCCGACTGTACATTTCTGCCTAGCACAATTTTCCCCGAGTGTACATTTCTGCTTAGCACAATTTTCCCCGACTGTACATTTCTGCTAAACAACTCATTTCCCCGACTGTACATTTCTGCTAAAGAACTCATTTCCCCGACTGTACATTTCTGCTTAGCACAATTTTCCCCGACTGTACATTTCTGCTAAACAACTCATTTCCCCGACTGTACATTTCTGCTTAGCACAATTTTCCCCGACTGTACATTTCTGCTAAACAACTCATTTCCCCGACTGTACATTTCTGCTTAGCACAATTTTCCCCGACTGTACATTTCTGCTTAGCACAATTTTCCCCGACTGTACATTTCTGCTAAACAACTCATTTCCCCGACTGTAAATTTCTGCCTAGCACAATTTTCCCCGACTGTACATTTCTGCTAAACAACTCATTTCCCCGACTGTACATTTCTGCTTAGCACAATTTTCCCCGACTGTACATTTCTGCTAAACAACTCATTTCCCCGACTGTACATTTCTGCTTAGCACAATTTTCCCCGACTGTACATTTCTGCTAAACAACTCATTTCCCCGACTGTACATTTCTGCTAAACAACTCATTTCCCCGACTGTACATTTCTGCTTAGCACAATTTTCCCCGACTGTACATTTCTGCTAAACAACTCAAATGGAACGCCTCAGAGCGAGGTAACGCCGCATATTGCGTCATGTTTTTTCGTGCGCGCAGCCCATATCGAATTATAAGACGTTGTCACGTCAATAAAAATATAAAAAAACTACCTTCAAGATTATTAATTATTAATTATTAAATTATTAAAGATTATTACCACGCAGAAAAACGACTCATTAAGCCGTCACAAAGTTCCGCTTTTAGCTAGTAGTGTGAAGGTATTATAGAACATTAAACATAATATAATCATAGTACACAGTGGTCGCACAGCTGGCACAGGGTTGACAGTCACGGATCTCGCAGTACGCAACGCGTGCCGCGCCCTGCTTTGCCACATGTGTGTACTATGCACGGACAGCAAAAGAAATTATAGTTTTTTTTTCTAAAAGCCTATGCTGTCCCGCTTCTGACACTGGGCGTTCCTGTGCCAAGTTTGGCCAGCCTGGTTGGTATGCCTGCAGCTCGTCGCACCATACTTTCTTAGGCAAACAAACCACAGTAGCCTTTTTTTAATGATAGCCTTTTAAAATACCTATTCTTGTAACAAAATTAACTTTAATTTTGTATTTATATAAGATTTCGGTAAGTGCTTAAAACAAAACATAAAGAATAAGGTAGTATTGCTTTCACATAGACATTACTTCCGCACGCGCGCGCGCAGCCTTCTCTTGTTGTTGCAACAGCTGATGCTTATCAAGATGGCGATTGTTGATTGTTCTTACTTCTTAATAAAAACAAGACAGTTTATAACTAGATATCGATTATGTCACTCTTTTATAGGTTTTCTGTTTTTACAAATCTAATTTACAACGATAGTTACCTACAACTTTTTGTCGTAGCTTATTTAAGTGTTATTTTCGTTACTTTAATTTACTTTCTAATTTCAAATTAATATAATGCAGAACTATTTCTGCGCAACAAAATCTATCCAGTCCTGTGCCTATTTCCGGAGCCCAATGAAATATCTACATGCCAAGAGATGAATATCTATCAGTTGAGCGTCTTCAGCGTAAAGAAGGGGTGAAGCCAAACGAGCGTAATTTATGAGTTATCAGTTGCAGAATTTTGGCTGACAGAAATTCTGCTGCATTCAGTTTCATACAAAAGTCTTTGATTTACACGAGCGTAATTTTGTGAGTAATGATTTGTATGAAAAAATATTTTACGCGACCGAAATTCTGCGACTCACAACTCACAAATTACGCTCGTTTGGCTTCACCCTAAGAGATATTATTAGCCTATCAACTGCCAAGCGGTCGAATTCGACCGCGTAAACAATAGATTTCCAAGAATCTGCGATCGAAGGATTAAACAGATAGGGAATCAAAATATTTTTACATTAAATAACTATACAAGATCTGCTTGTCTTTGTCTGGCACATTGGAAAAGTCACAAGACAGACAAACACAGCGAACTTTGATTAGTGACGCTACTTAAATACCTTTATTAGAGGGGTCTACGTAAATATCTTCTGTAAGTAAAAATATGGTTTTAGGGGCGACTAACCCAAAATTGACGATTATATAATTCATTTTTATACATGAAAATAAGCCCCGAATTGTTTCATTTTCTTAAATTAGATACTACATTATATTTCCAAGAATTCGATCTGAACAAAAACACGATATCTTAAAATTTTTTCGATAGAAAAAAATCAGAAAGATGCATCAAATTTTCACGAATTTTTAATTTAGTGCCATAACCGTGCATTGAACTAAGTTAATATTTTAACACATTGTATAAAATTCTATCGTTGAGAAACCGACCTAGCGGATTTTTTAAATGTTGTATATTTATCGAGATATTGAGAAAAAACTAATTTAGCCATAAATCCGCGTCGTCCTTTTTCATCTGGCATATGGAAGACGGGCGTGAGTGTGAAGAGAGAAGGACGATGTTTGATTTTTTGGGTTAGTCGCCCTCTTGAGCACATTTTATAAAGATTTTTTTGTGGACCGTACTAACATTGCTAAACTAGCAGGAGATTGATACGGCGATAAGTGACCGTGTAACTGATTACTGCGCGCCCGCCGCGGACGTTGACCCCGCTGCGCCCACCGTCCTACCAGCGGGACACCGTCCTACATGGGAGTATATGGAGGACTATGTCCTACCACTCCTACCAATGACTCCGTCCTACACTTCTACCAGAGGAAATGTCTCACGTGAGGGATTAAATCTTATATGGGACGACGGTTGATAATATCCTAATAGGAACTTTGTCCGGCATGGAAGTCCAATTTTCCAAAAAGACAGTTCTACTTATAGGTGCTTACACTAACCACTCGCTATAGTGAAATAAAACAGTCAACTATGTCACTCGTCGTATAATATACTTAATATTCTTTGGATCATTAACTTATTTATAGGAAATTGCATTAAGGAAAAAAAACAATCAAATGAATGTAATAATTATTGTATTATCAATATAATTATTACCGCCACTTCAATTCATTTACAAACTTTTGTGTGTATAAGTAGTCACTAAAGTCAGTAACATGAAGTATACAGTATAACAAAAAATAAAAATCATCAAGGCTTTCCTCTTTTTGGACTCACGGAAAGTTCGGCGAGGTAAAGTTTAAGGTTAGGCGCAAACTGTCGACGTGATGGCAAATTGTGACCGCGGCTTGTCGCTGTTGTAACTTGCACGCGACATAATTTCTATACACAGAAGAGCAGTCGCTGCCCTCTGCTTACACGTGAAGCTACATTGGGCTAATCGTCGTGTGACCTTTCTTAAAGCTCTTTTTACTATGATTTTTTTAAAGTTTTCTACAATGAATTATGCTGCATATATGTGCGTGTGTTGTATGGAAATGCAAGAAGTAATCAGTAAGATATCATAACATAATAAAATATATTATTAAAATGAGGAGAAATTCATTTCACGGTGTATAAGCAAGCTACTCTGTAATCTACTCTGGTCTCCAAGATTCGAAAACAATTTTGAAAAAATTACACTTTTGACATTTGAAAAATTAAATCTCGGAAAAATAGAAAATGGAAAGCAGTGTTCGATTTTTAGGTCTCTTTGGTGGGGCGGGGAGTGAGCGGGGTGCGCGGGGACACGCTTGGTAGACGGGTCATTATTGGTAGATCGTGATTTACAGCTTTTCCTGCCCCTCCAGTTTAGCCCAGCGATCTTAAAGTTGGACGCAGCCTATATTATACGAGTATTACAAACTAGATGACGCCCGCAAGCAAATCTGTTGCGCCAAAACTCGTTGTCTGGGATAAAAAGTATCCTATGTCTTTTCCCATACCAGCCATACTGGCCAGCGGTGGCGCAGAAGAGAGACAGATCTTTGGGGGAGGCCTTTGCCCAGCAGTGGGACAGTTTAGGCTTGAAATAATAATAATAATGTCTTTTCCCGGAACTCAAAGTATCTCCATAGTCCATACCCAGCAAAATTGGTTCAGCGGTTTGGGCGTGAAGAGGTAACAGATAGACAGACACATTTTGGAATTTATAATATTAGTATGGATGCATAATGAATTAATGATACATGCCCATAATAGTATTATATTGATATTGAACATAGTCTGAAGTCCCGACCTTATAACACATACAGGCGGTTCCGATTGGAAGTGTAAGGCCTCACACATCAAGTAATATATAACCCACATCGCAACGGCTACCATGATTTGAACACATTGTGGGACAATCTCCTTACTAAAAAAAATTGTACAGCAGATATAATTATTTAAGGCTGTGTTTGTATGTTTGATGTTTTTTTTTCATTTATCACGCAATCATTCTATTTAAAAAAAAAATTTTATGTAGGGGTGGTGTAAAAAAAAAGTTTTAGTGGTCTGGTAGATGACACTCGATAGAGAACAATTTCATGTGAATTCAAACAGGAAAAGAAGAAGTTTTATTTTAGGAGCAATGAAACGGGGAAAGATAAAACATTGTGAGGAGATCTGTATAAAAAGACTTACCTAGCTAACAATTTTTCAAAACAGAAGACTTAAAAATTCATGCGAATTATTGCTACTTAATTCACTTATATATCTATTGCTATCTCGCTTATTTAATTCACAATAGCGATCAACGTACGAATACGAATTTCTACCACCTTTATGACAAGATAAAAGCGAATTGCATAATTTAATCTTCTGAGTTCTGAGGCAAACATATCATATTTGCCTCAGAAGATTCTAGAAAAATAACAGGAATATCCTCCGAAACCCAAACACCTGGTCACCCGTTGATATTAAGAAAAGTTAGCGCTATAGCCGTCGGCCAGGACATACAAGTCACACATACACACGACGCGAAAGTAACTCGGTCAAGAGTAACCGGTGGCGCACAATGGGATAACGTTGTCATGGCAACGCCTTATCGGGCCGACATGGGGACGACACGACCACTACATTGTGGAGAGCATCTTCAGATGTATCCTTCAGTGTAGATCAAGTAATTGTGTTCTGTTGAATAGATGTAGCCATACACGCAGTTAAATACAAGCTGTAGTTTGCGACTTTGTCCGCGTCTACCAATAATAAAGATAAATAGTTTTTCTCGTTCTTTCACATTTTCCACCGATTCTTCGCTCCTATTTGACGCGGCGTTTCTATTTAACTCAAGAATAATTGTTCAATTCGGACAAACTCTTCAGCCTTGTAACATAAGTATCTAAGATGTAATATATAAAATATTACATACTAAGAATTAAAAAAAACGTAATGATTGGTATGATGCAGTAAATAGACTACAATCTCTCACCCTCAGCCAAGTTCGCATAATTTGGCAAAAAACTTTGGTACGCCTGTCACCTGTGGACCGAATGGCTTAGCGTTATTTCATAACAAAACTGCACGTGATGACTGCACAGGGGCTGCACTGTATCTTTAGTCTTTACATTAAAACACATCGTTTGTGCTATATTTAACTTGTAAGGTTTACGAATCACACATTTAAATAATTGTTATGCTCTACAATTTTGAAACTGGAGCCTGATTCCTGGACCCCCACGATTAATTTTACTACAATTTTGTCACTATAAGTACATTTTCTTTTCACATTTTTTATCGCCTAAATATAAAAGCACAGGCTACAAAAATTTATGGTTAAATGTTACCGAGGCAATGAAGTCTTTAAGCTTTAATACAGCTGCGTCTAGTGATTGTCGGCTTGACTTGATAATAGTTTGATCTAAGCTGTGTTTATCGCGCGTAACGTAACCGCTTATTACTGTAATGTACATTATTAATTTTGCTTAATTTTAAGATCTGTTATTTAAATTAATTGAAATTAAAGAGACATGACTTAAAAGATTATACGGTACTTATTATATTGTTAGATACGCTTCTTAAATGATTAATTTATTATTATCTATCTGTCCCGGTGAACTTCGTGTCACTTAAAAACCTTCCCTGGACTACAAGGGTTATTTTAAGACTAAAATTAGCAGAATCGGTTCAGCCGTTATTGAGTAATAGCGTTACTAACACAATTGGAAATCCATTTTTCTATTTTCCCTCATGTCCCTTTGTTCCCTTTAATCTTTAAAACTACGCAACGGATTTTGATGCAACTTTCAGTGTTAGATAGCCCATTTATCGTGGAAGGCTATAGGCTATATTTTATTACGCTAAGACTAATAGGAGCGAAGAAATAGAGGAAAATGTGGAAAAAACGGGGAAAATTATTTGAAAGGGCTAACTTGAACGCGCTAATCTCAGGAACTACGGGTCCGATTTGAAAAATTCTTTCAGTGTTAGATAGCCCATTTATTGAGGAAGGCTATAGGCTATATTTTATCACGCTAAGGAGGATGATAGGAGAATGTGGAAAAAACGGGGGAAATTATTTGAAATGGCTTATCTCGCGAACTACTGGAGCAATTTTTATGTTATTTGGCACATTATTCTGTGACGTGGTCTACTTCTTATATACTCGTATTATATAAGTAGACCACGTCACAGAATACATATTATTACCACGTGAAGGCTCATATATCATAGGCTATCGATTTTAAGCATTTTTTCAGTGGCTATATATATTTTTATACCCGTGCGACGCCGGGGCGGGTCGCTAGTTATATAATATATAGAATATAGATATCTAACTATATTTGTTAGCATCATTAATGTATTTTACTCTTATAGAGCAATACCTACCTATGCAAGATGTTTCTATAAAAAGTTTATATAACTGCAAAATAATAAGATAAATGGTATTTTACTTTGTAAACATTTCAGAGAACAAAGAACTCTATCGCTCTACCTTCTCCTAATCTTATAATAATTATGACATCTAGACAACAACACTAGTAGTTTCATGTTTTTAAGAGTTCAAGAAATCAAAATGCACCAATGCAACGTACAGTCCAAATTGTTATCCTAACTTCTGCAGCAAACTCTACCTACGTAGCTCCAAACACATTCGCTACATTACAAAAATTACATCATCTGAAAATATTTTGGCGGTCAACAACCGGGCGGTCTCGGTCGACGTGCTCTACACGAACTATATTACTTTCACTTCTCCCAATTTTAAGATCAGCTGGCCGATTCTGTATCGTACATTTGTGAGTTAATCACTGAGTTAGTAACTAAAACGGAGGAGTGAATAACGGGAAGTCTCAGTTTTGTATGCATGTGAATACAAAAGTGACACTTTCCGTTGCTCACTCCTCCGTTTTAGTTACTAACTCAGTGATTAACTCACAAGTGTACGTTACAGAATCGGTGTGCAATAGTAATGGTGTGATGTGTGTAGACTGTAGACCGTACTGCGGTCATCAGCAGAAAACACATAATGATAGTGCGCCATCTGTTATCGAGTAGGGAAATTATTGCGAGAACAACTTCTTCAGTTTTTATTAGAGTTTTAATTAACCTTTAAAAACTATTGTATATCTAATGCCAAAATCCGGTCCACCTCTGAAATTTTTCAGACAGTTTTTGCTTTCTGGTAGAGTTGCGGTAGATTCTATCGTACCCGCAACTCTGCCTTAAGCGATGAGTCGAGACTCGAGCACCATGGGTTTTAATGGGTAGACTACGCAGGAGTCCCACATACCCCGGGCTGATATCCCCAATTTGCCGGGATACGTAAAGCTTTTCCCCATGTTAAAAGAAAAAGGACCAATTAATTATTAGGTATTGGATGAAGTATCCAGGTAAAAATATATTCAGGAGACTGATTTGAATATTGTTAATTTAACTCCGTACGTAAATTAATAATATTATGACAATAATTAATTTAATTTAATTCAGTTTAAAATAATTAACTACTAGTAAACTTTAAGTGGTCATTAATTTTGCAACACTATGTCAAGTCAGGATGGCCGAGCGGTCTAAGGCGCTGCGTTCAGGTCGCAGTCCACTTCTGTGGGCGTGGGTTCGAATCCCACTTCTGACAAGAGCTTTTTTGTACGTTTGAACGTACCTACATAAAATAAAACGTAATATACTGTATTTACTCTATGATAAAACATTTTTTTCATATATTTTTCACGTTTTTTCAGAGACTATAAGTGTGGTTTTTTGGTTGATATTCATTGAATTACGTACATGTTGCGTACATGGAGTAATAATTCGTCTATGGTTACGTATATTCCTTTTCTTTTTCAAACTTGGACATAATCATAATGCTTAGTTTTGAATTTAATATTTTTCAAACTTTATCTAATATTTTGATTTGTAAATAATTGTTAAAGAATGACATTATTTAACAATGGAGGCACTTCACATGGCTATAATTTGTATTTGGGTATTTGATGTTACATTCGCCAAACAATCACCATATTGTGTATACGGTATGTTTGACAACAATGTTATCGTAGTTTATATCGTAGATTATATCGTATTATATCGTAGATTATACCTTTGTCGGTTTTTGACGCACATCAAAAGAGTCAACAAAATTAATAATTAATAGCCATATGAAGTGCCTCCAATAATCTCTAATAATAATCTCTCTAATATCGTTTTCGGCATCTGCACTGCCCCGGGGCAGGGTGGGTCGACAGGATACGGAAACAGCCGAAATTTGAATTAAGAACATTAATTCATGAAGCCCCAAGCGGCCACATCCGGCCGCGATAACAATGAAAAAGCTATTGTGTCTCGTTTTGCCACGACTGATGGGTTAGTAACTATATTGGACTATGATGATCCACGAAGCACGTGGACTTAGTACTATCCCACCAAAACATGAAATGTAAAAGGAGCCAAGCAAAATATTGCATACCTAGCTATGCAATACTTCTGTCGTAAAAAGTTTTCAGATCTAATCTAATCTAATCTAATCTAATCTAATCTAATCTAATCTAATCTAATCTAATCTAATCTAATCTAATCTAATCTAATCTAATCTAATCTAATCTAATCTAATCTAATCTAATCTAATCTAATCTAATCTAATCTAATCTAATCTAATCTAATCTAATCTAATCTAATCTAATCTAATCTAATCTAATCTAATCTAATCTAATCTAATCTAATCTAATCTAATCTAATCTAATCTAATCTAATCTAATCTAATCTAATCTAATCTAATCTAATCTAATCTAATCTAATCTAATCTAATCTAATCTAATCTAATCTAATCTAATCTAATCTAATCTAATCTAATCTAATCTAATCTAATCTAATCTAATCTAATCTAATCTAATCTAATCTAATCTAATCTAATCTAATCTAATCTAATCTAATCTAATCTAATCTAATCTAATCTAATCTAATCTAATCTAATCTAATCTAATCTAATCTAATCTAATCTAATCTAATCTAATCTAATCTAATCTAATCTAATCTAATCTAATCTAATCTAATCTAATCTAATCTAATCTAATCTAATCTAATCTAATCTAATCTAATCTAATCTAATCTAATCTAATCTAATCTAATCTAATCTAATCTAATCTAATCTAATCTAATCTAATCTAATCTAATCTAATCTAATATATATTGCCAAGCCACTATAATAATTTTAAAATAAAGAAAACTATTGATACATTTACTGAATGTTGATTTAAATTACAAAATAAGTTGAAGGCTTGGCTTGAATGTGATTAAATTAGATCTGAAAACTTTTTACGACAGAAGTATTGCATAGCTATGCAATATTTTGCTTGGCTCCTTTTACATTTCATGTTTTGGTGGGATTTCATTTCTTTTTTTAAAAGTTTCTTTTCTTTTCAGGTCACGTTAAAACTTAAAACTATTCTACCATATTAATAAAGTCTTAAGGCTTCGCTGTCTGTCTGTCGTCTGTCTGTCACCAGGCTGGATCTCGAGAACCGCAATAGCTAGATAGTTGAATTTTTCATAAATTGTGTATTTTTGTTGTCGCTATAGAACATAATAGTCCTATTAAAATAAAATAATTTAGGAATGGGGGTCTCATACAAGAAGACACGATTTTTTTGCCCTTTTTTGCTCTATCTTCATAATGGTAACAGTAAGGTTTTTGAAAATTTCAGAAAATACTCAGCTGTGTATTAACTTTAATAATTAATAATAAAAATTAAATATACTTATTATTTAATGGGGGGCTCCCATACAAATTTACGGTACGGAACCCTATGTACGAAAGTCCGGCTCGCACTTGGCCGGTTTCATAATTTTTCCTTTCATTGTGGATAATGACCTATCTTATTACGAAATTTCAAGGTCCTAAGTCTGCTAGAAGTACCTTAGAATTTTGATGATCTGTCAGTCAGTGACAAAACGTAGTAACTTTGACCATCCGTAACTAGTAAACTATTTATCAGAATATAATGTAATTTGGAGGTTTAGCTAGTTTTGATACTTGCTCCTAGTCAACGAAATTTAAAATCCCTAGCTTTGTTAACATCGAAGATAAGGAGGGTGTAAAATAGCCACGAACCGCTTCGAGAAAAGTATAGTACGGCAGTGCCTTTGCTAAAAAGCTTGGCTGGGGCACTGCCGTGCCCCCAGATATATAGTTTATGTTCTTAATTTAAACTTCGCTTATTTCCGTATCCTGTTAGCCCACCCTGCCCCGGGGCAGTGCTTATTTTTTAAAACTGTTCTATGCTGTTAGATGTGCACATAAAAAAAAAAACATCTGTCGACTGTCACTGCTGACAGTGACTTTTGGAGTTTTGCCGGGAATGTAAAAGGGTGCTGTTGTGTTTTTATATTATTTTCCTAAAATTGTGTTAACTGGGTTTTTAGTGTGTAATATTGGTAGAATATTAACCATTAGATATTCGTGTTCATGCACAAGTGTAGGAAAGTGATGTAATATCCAGAAACGTGCTATTTTGTGTTCCCTCCAAAACTCCATCGAAAGTTTCAGTAAAGCGTCTACCACTTTACTGAATCGACCGACTTGACTCCTTGACTGTATTGACTTTTACTTAGACTTTGACTAGACTTTAGACCTGACGATACATGAAAACGATGATGAAAATTATAATAGGAGGAATATGGTTTTCCCGCCATATTCCTTACCTCTTAACCTTGTCTGTGGCACAACATACACATCCTTTGTGTCAAGTTGCCAAAAAAGAAGAAAAAGAAAGAAAAAGACAGTGACTTTGACACCGAGGTCCGAGTGTCAAATACAGAAATTCAAAACATTAAACACCGCTCGCTATTCACATTCCAAAGTTTTGTTAGATTTATTTAATTACTTCCAAATTGCTAATCTTTTCTAGTACGGTAGTTAATATATAAGTATGACGATTATCAAAGTATCAAATGAGCAAGAAATTATTAAGAAGTTATCATCTTACATAGAAAAAATTGCGAATGACTCCATACTCAACCGTGGGAAATTTTACGTTGGACTTTCAGGTACAAAACATTGTAAAGATCATACAAACTTGTAAATTAATTTACTGCACCCAAAACTATAGCAGATCATTCTCATTTCTTATATTTTTTTCTTTGTTCTTGGCTGAATAGTTACCTGTTTTCAAATAAATGCTTAATTTGAATTGTTCTAGAATCTAGAAGGACGAAGAAAGGTTAAATGATGATAATATTGAAGAAACTATTCAATATATTAAAATATTTTTTTAGACACCACAATATAAAATTTAGCTTTCTAAATAAGTAGAATTTGGATATAGTTATTTGACATTTTTAATTTCCAGGTGGTTCTGTTGTAAAATACCTCTGTGAGGGATTACCAGAAGTGGAAACAGACTGGTCCAAATGGGTACTAGCATTTTGTGATGAGAGAGTGGTGCCAGAAGACAGTGAGGACTCAACATTTGGCACTTACTGCAAACAGCTTATACCAAAGACACAGCTTGATAAAAGTCAATTTATTGCCATCAAGCAGGGAGTCTCAGGTAAACCTCATTATAAATTTAAACATAATATAATTAACACCTCGATCGCGGATTCTTGGATATCTTTTATTCTCGCAGTCGCATGCGACTGCTTGGGAACAAAAGCGTTAATATTACTCCCAATTCATGAATGGTTTTTTTGAGAACATACCTAAGAATATTTTCACCCAAATCCTCCCAAAAATCCTGTCTATGTACTGAATTTTATGGGGTTGTATGGGGCATATCAATAACATTCTTTTTTCGAAATCTTACAGCTGCAGAAGCTGCAGTTGACTACGCTGGCAAATTAGAAAAGGCCTTTGGAAGTCAAGAGTTCAAATTTGACCTACTGCTATTGGGGATGGGTCCAGATGGTCACACTTGCTCGCTATTCCCTGGGCATGAGCTACTCAGCGAGACGAATTTGAAGGTGGCTCCGATCACCGACTCACCAAAACCACCACCAGAGAGAGTAACTCTCACCTTCCCAGTCATAAACAATGCTAGAAACTGTATATTTGGTGCTAGTGGGTCGGGCAAAGCAGATATGATAAAGGTGAGAGCTAGTATTCTTTTAAAATTACTGTACTCATTAGCAATAACAGAAACAGTACAGTAATATAGTACAGAGCAAAATATATCTTTAGGATACTCAGGTTCTAAGTTTTAAAAGGCTTCTTGATAATAATTAAAGTTTTGATATAATAATGATTGAAAAATATTCTTGATTTTTAAGCCGTGTTTTCACTAGGGGACATGTCGCGGAGACAAGTCGTCCGACATTTACGTAGTTTGCGAACAGTATGTCGCCAGCGACAAGTCCCGCAACCCGTAAATGTCGTTGCTACGGTCGGGTGACATGTCGCGGGACATGTACATTTCGTGTCGCGCGACTAGGTCGCGAGACAAATGTCCCCTGGTGAAAACGCGGCTTAAAATATAAAATTATTCAGGATCATGGAAAACTGTTATAGTTGTGTTATATTTGATTTTAGCGCATACTCAAGGATAAGGAAGATCTCCCAGCAGCCAGGGTCAAGCCAGAAGGTGCTCTCTTCTGGATACTGGATGAAGCCTCAGCAAAACTCTTATAAATATATGAGTTATGACTAATTAAAATATTATAAGTGTTATTTGATATTTATGAAGCTCAACTTTAAATAATTAGTAATTACACACAGCAAAATGTGAGTGCCAATCAAGTTATTAAAAAATTCAAAAGCTTAAAAACATTTAGTGAAACTTACAACTGTATTTTGCAACGAATTAGAATATATCCAAAATTACATAATATTTATATTGTTTATAAATAACTCAGTTTGTATAAATTTTTATTTTTTGATATTTTTTATCAAATATTTCAAACCTGTAATCAATTACAGGTTTGAAATATTTGATAAAAAATATCAAAAAATAAACGGGTTCAAACCCGTCATTTCAAAAAGGGTACAAGTCCATAAACAAAAACTTTACAGGATCAACAAAAAATTGTTTCTTGTAAAAAAAGTCTTCAGAGTGAAATAAATTGAACATAGGAATACATGGACGTATAAAAAAAGGCGGACGGAGTCCCACCATACACAAAACTGTGTCGTTCAGAGTCAGCCAGCTGGCTGTATGTACACGGTCCGCACGCACACATTCTTGCGCTAGTCCATACCATTTGACAGGCGTCAGAATGTGTGCGTGGTCGACTCCGAAGAAAATTGAAGACACAGTTTTGTATATAACAAGACTCCGTCTGCCTTTTTTTCTACGTTCATGATAGGAATAGATAAACAAAAAGACATAGATATTTTTGTAATATTTATTTGAAAAGATACATTAAAAAAACGCAGTTTTTTTTAATTTAAATGTTTGGATTCATGCCCTTTTCAAAATGACTTCTTTGCAGTATCTTGAGTTTCTTGATAATCATTGTTTGCTGAAGTTGTAGGCCATGCAAATACCTCTGCATAGAAATGTTGGTACTCTGCAGGTATATATTTTTCAAGTTTTCTTAAATCTGTCATTTTTTTTTCATTTATTGGAACTTTACAAGTATATGCAGGAGTATTACTTGTTGGTAAGGGTGGCTTGGTGCCCATCCTCTGCAAGAGCTGGAAATCATGACTGACTAAACAGTCTATGGACTCACGTGTTGTCACAAGACCTGGTGTGTCCTTGGAAAATGTGAAATGTGATACCTTGGAAATAGAAAATGTCACCTTTTTATCTTTGGGTACTCCTCTGCCATAGGAATCTACAGATAGCACCAGTTTCTTATAATGGTTGGGCCACCATTTTTTGATGTTTATAATATCTTCAGTTTTGGGCCTTACTTTTCATTAGCCTCAGCTATAAGGTTTTCATATTCAGCTGGCGTATAAATCCTGTCATTTTTTCTAATGTGCCTCTTTGCTGTCCCAAACATTCTATCATTGGGAAGGAATGAATGACCTCTTTTAGGTATGTAATATTCTATTTTACTTATATTGTTGTTTTGATCAGCCACAAGAGATAAAAGAATACGGACCATGGCATGATTCCGATTCTGGCCAGCACATCCATCTGAAAATAGGTACAGTTCATTGGCATCACTACCAATATAAGATAAGATAAGCCTTTATTCACAACAAATACAATGTTGGTTGTCTTAAGACATAGGCCTCCTCCAGGTTATGCCACCTCGTCCTGTCTCTGCTATTCCTTCTCCAATTCTTGGGTAAGTCGTCTTCCCACCGTTTACATTGCCTTCCTTGTTTTCTTTTTCCATTCCTTGGATACCATTCGGTTAGGTCTTTTGTCCACTTTCCCTTGTTCAACCTCATCATATGTCCAGTCCAGCGCCATTTAAGGGTTCTGACTTTCTCCATTACATCTGTTACTTTAGTTGTATTGCGTAGATCGGTTAGTTTCCATCTATCTTTTAGTTTTACACCTAACATACTTCTTTCCATACTTTGTTGACATACCTTCAATTTATGGATGTTTTTTTCTGTCATACTCCAAGTTTGGCAACCATAAGTCAGCACTGGAAGGATACACGTGTCAAATATTTTTGCTTTTTGTCGTATTGGTATTTTATCGTTTTTCATTACCTCTTTTAGAGACCAGTATCTTGACCAGCTGTTTGTTACCCTTCTATCGATCTCTTTTGTCATTAAATTCGTGGCTGATATAATGTGGCCCAGATACACATATTCATCAACATATTCAATTGATTTGTTTGCTACTACTATTGCATCTTTATTTCTGTTGGTCATGACTTTCGTTTTACTTGCATTCATGGACAGCCCAGCTTTTAGGCTTTCAGTAGATAATTCACTGAGCATTTTTTGTAGTTCTGCAGGTGTTTTTGCAAAAAAAATAAGGATCACTACCAATATACTTTTTTATATAATCCAGCACAAACATACCCACTTCATTGGGACCTTTGTTGGCGACTCCTTCGCAATAAGAATAAAAAACAGATTTACCAGTTTTTAGATCATATATGCAAAACTCATACAGCCAAAGTTGGCGAAGATAAAAAACCTCCTGAACTGGAATATGCGGAAGGGGCAAGTTTTGCATAAAGTCAAATGCAATTCCGTACACCTTTGTATCATTCTTGCACATGTTTTCCACTTGTTGCATTTTTTTGTAAAACTTATTTGCTTGCCTTTTGTGGAGCTCCAAATCCGCTCGATAGACTCTTTTTGCATTATCATTAATATGTGGATTTTTTAGTTTGATTTTTAACTCTTCACACAGTGCACAGACGTCAATTTGCTTTCTACCAAATGATAAGCTAAAGTTTTCATGGAAATATTTTAAGAAAAACTTATATTTTACCGGATTGTCTGGATATTTCTGTTCATATAATTGGTGCATAACTTTTACATTAAGTTTTTCATCTAAATAATAAGATGATGCATCTTTATTATAGTAGTGCACACATTTAACTGGAAATGACTCCACATGCTCCCGTAGTTTAGTTAATGTCTCACCAGACAATGCATTGCTCCGTGATCTGTGATCTATGGGCTGCTCATTTGTTTTTAAACATAAACGTCTGACCTGTTTTTGGGAAATTCCATGGATGCTGCAAAATGCTTTTTTTTGCAAACCCTTTTTTTTATACCTTCTATCTTAATATGATATATGAAAGTAAACTCTCTCTTCTGAGGTTCTTCAGATCGAGGCCGTTTTCTATTTATTTCCTTCTTTTCAATCAATGCCTGTTAGTAGGTGTCATGGGCATTTTTACTATCAAATTTGTTTACAAAATAGATAGTATTTTGATTGTCTTCTTCAGATATTGACTGCATACATTTTTAATTACATCTGTAAATAAAATAATAAATCTTATAGGTAATATAAATAAGCGATATATAATGATCAGAATAAAATGGTACAAAAAACTAACCTGCAATCAGCTCCTGTTTGTCTTGGTGCAACATCTTTGCCTTTGTGGTTTTTATGAGCCTCCCCGGCAAGCTTGGCTTTTTTAATTATATTATGTTTATAGTTTTCGTTGTTCCGTACACCAGACACTCTTTTTCTTGATTTATAAGCAGTTTCCGCAAGCTCACGATTCTACATTTTCGTAGAACATAAACTGTGAGGTTGTCACAATTGACAGCTACGTTTCTTTTCACTTGAAAGGGGCATAAGTCCAGGACTCGTGCCATTTTCGAACAGACTTTGAATTTCGTTTGCCTTATAAGTTGACTTAGATTATAATAATAAGATGTGCCCTTTTCGCAGGGTATGTGTCATTTTTTTAACCTAATCAGGTTAAAAAAATGGCGCCAAGAAAAGAATTTGAAAAAAAGTGTGACTCGTGCCCATTTCGAAATGACGGGTTCAATTAATATTTTCTATATTTGTGAGTGGTTGACCAAAAAGGGACCTGAAGGATTGGAAACGGTTTTTTTTTTATTTTTTTAATCCGTGGTCTTTTAGCTTTGTTTTGGTCTAACCAGAATATTTTAAGGTGCCGTAGTTTTTTTTTAATGATTTTTTTTGTGAACCGCGCACGACTCGTAACTTGTTTCTATACGAAACTTCAAACGCGATTTACTCAAAATCAAATTATTTACTTACCTTATTTTATATTTTATTTTTAATCCGTGGTCTTTTTAGCTTTCTTTTGGTCTAACCAGAATATTTTATGGTACCGTAGTTTTTTTTTATGAATTTTTGTGTGAACCGCGCACGAGTCGAAACACGAAACTTCAAACGCATTTTACTCAAAATCAAATTATTTACCTTCAGGTCCCGTTTTGGTCAACCACTCACATTTAGACATTTTACTACAATATTGCATTTATGTTCATTCCAAGATAAAATGTTTTGTACATGTTTTAAAATTTAAATATATTTTATTTAAAAAACCTGCTTTTTATTGACATCGTAAAAACAACCAAATTGAACAGCACGGGTGGTCGCCGCGACGTCCATATACGAGGGTAGACGGAAATAATATTTGATTGACGCTTCGACCGCATAGCAGATTAGAAAAAAATATCCGTTTAATTAAATTATTGTAGGTTCTAATAAGTAAAGTCAGCTGTAGCAAACTCAAGGCTAACTAATAACTATGTTCTGATTTCTGCGTTAGACGAGCTGAAAAGTAGCGTTAAGAAAAGCCCAAATATTTTTTTCAAATATGTGTATTTTTTTCCCACGTACGTAACGCCAAGGATCTCAGCATTCATTCACAATAAAGACAGTCGACGGTTCAGTACAAATAACTAACATCATAATTATTTACTTTCTTTTAATTAATGTAATTACAAAAGTTCGACAACTAAATACAAAATATCCGGCGCGCATAGCGTACCAAATGCTTACATACATAAACATATTTATAATATATATATTAATGTAAAATTAGCACTAGTTAATTTAAACCAATATCGAACTTAACTGACTTACGAGAGTTTCGGGGCGAAGCGATGTGTGTCTATACAGTAAACGAGCGGCCAGCACCGCCAAATAATCACTACCTAACCTAATGTTGCGAGTCAACGCTTCCGAAATGCAGCACCCCGACGCTATACACTATTCAATTTCTCTTTAAAAACATAAAAATAAATTTATTAACAAATTTATCTTTAATTTAACGAGTTCCGTTTAATTTTTACATGTTACAAGTTAAATAGATACAGACAATATGTATAGTGCAGACGCGCAGTCGACCGGCCAGCGCCGCCGAACGTCGCGCGGCCTTATCTAAATACGAATATAAAAAGGGGGAGACATTTACAAATTTACTATACACTAACATTATGTATGCAATTATTTCGTTACAAATTGACACGTTCGACGGACGAGGCGCCGGTGCGGTTCATGTATTTACAGTATCCGTAAACACGACACCGGGGGCAATACTGGTCCGATATCACTTGGTGGCCGAGGGCCGAGAGCAGAGTGCGTGGTGGGGAGCGGTCGCCGCGCTATGTACAGCTGACTACTGACGCGAGCCGAGAACCTGCAAACGATAATTATAGCCCTTATTACATACTAATACAAATAAATGCTCCAATGTAAATATGTAGTCTCAAAAAATATTAAATATCTTAGTGCCGGGACACAAAAACACGACACGACGTCGTATGACGTCGTGTCGTGGGAATCTACGACGCGCGTCGTAAAAAACCACGACACGACTTCGTACGACGTCGTACGTCGAAAAATAGAGATAAAAAATAATAGTGATAATATCCAATTAATAGGTATTATTTGTGGAATAAAAGAATATTAATAATAATAATAATTTAAATTTGACATTTATGTTATTTTTTTAACTAATTCTTTATTTCATTAGAAGTGTCGCGTCGTAGAAACTCATCTTTGAATTTCTACGTGAGTTTCTACGACGCTACGTCGTACGACGTCGTACGATGTCGTGTCGTTGTTTTTTACGACGCGCGTCGTAGATTCCCACGACACGACGTCGTACGACGTCGTATCGAGTTTTTGTGTCCCGGCCCTAAGAGTGAAACTAAATTTATTATCTAACCACTAAATTACATGTCTGTTGCTTTCTATTCTCATTTAGAAATAGAAGTCAATAACTCATATTTATTTAGAAAATATGGTAAGGCTCATATAGGCAATGCAGTTATTTCATTAAATCTTTTAGTTTGGTTACTCTGTGAAGAATGTTACAATATCTCAGATTAATTTTGCACATGCACTTGTAGCAAAAACAGCCGATGATGTTAGTTGGCAATAAAACATATTAATTTCAAACTTTCCCCTCTCAAGTGATGTATAAAGCGAATATACCCCAAAATATGCTTCACCAGTATACGCAAAGTGCGAGCCAGATATGAAGCGTCCCCAATATTTTATATTCCACGAGTTCCTTTCTTTATGTCCTATTTATCTAACATTGTTTCTTCTGATAGTTCCAATTTTAAATAATGTTCTTTTTAAAGAAACTATTTAACTAAAAACTTTTCAAAAATACTGTGTCAGTCCTATACATATAGCTATAATCTGTATGTAGTGTCCTATACCATAGTGTAGACTGTAGTGTATATCGTAGATATGTTGTGGGTATCAAGTAACTCACAGCGTGCGGAGCTAGTTGGGGGTCCAGTATGACTGCGAGTAGGCGGGCTTGGAGTTGGCCGGCTTGGCCGCAGACCGCGACCCGCTGCCGCTCTCCTGCGGGACACACTCACTGTACCCACTACGCACGTCTAACTCATTGTCTCCACTACACTCGTCTAAATCGTTGAGTCCGCTAAAGTCGTCTAACTCAGGGCTGACCAAACCAAGGTACGCAAAATCTGTTGTCTTTAATTAGTTTAAAGGAAATCTTTTAGAGAGGATAATTATTATTTTTGTTGTGTTTCTTATCCCAAAGAAATTAATGTGCCAATTTTCTGTCCTGGCATCAAATTTTTAATGTTATAAATTATAATGAAAATATTTATTACATAAATGAAGTTTATGAATTATTATAATATCAAAATATATTTTACTACTTGGTACATATTCTTGAGTATTATTTTTACGTTAATTGATTATAGAACCCATCTAGTTTGGACAGCCCTGGTCTCACTCGTCGAGTTCACTACACTCGTCTAACTCATTGCGATCAATACACTATTGCTGTGGCCGCTACATACGAGTATTATCATGGTGTGGACTAGAGTGCGAGCCGAGTAACGAAAGAAACATTAGGCCGTGAGCACTAGAGTTAAATAACTGATACCCCTTTTAAAACTTTTTATTTGAAACTTTACCGACACTATCTCCTACAGAAAACCTAGTTAGGTTATTTTTTAGGTTATCGTTAAATCGAAATCGTTAAACAGTTAATCCACACAGTCACTCAAGGCCTAATGTTATATGCCACTTAGTTATTTTGTATTAGTATCACCAAAAACTATTTGGCCAAAAGAAATAAGTGAAAAGTTTCGGTATGACCAAGTTCTAACTAAGAAAACATTAATTTTGTCGTGTGAGAAAGTTATCTAGCATATATTTTACTAGCATGGTGGGAGCATTAGCAAAGAAGTAACAACCAGTTAATATGTAGTAAATATGTTAATTTTTAGATTTTTTTCATAAGTAGTGGTTTTGATTAGCACTATGCAGAAGCAAATTCAATATTAATCAATAGGCTACTTGACCTATTTTTTTTCTTCATTCTAATCGCTTCTTAATCATTCATTTTCACCAAAAAAACTAATATTTTAATATTTTAAACAGTAGAAACCCACAAAAATGTTGATTGAAAAATATGCCTTTTATATGGCGCCGAAAACACTGTCCGCCATTGTACCGCCATAGTGTGACGTCATGTTTTTTGTATTTTATACTTTCTTTATTGAAAAAAGTTTTATGTGCTAAGCGTACGAGTCTAACAGTGCCAAAAAAATTGAAAAGAATTTAGAAATCATTTGTAATGTTGAACACTTTTGTAGAAAAGTTTTGGCTATTTCATTTCCCAACTACAATAAACGGAGATAATATATAAAACTGATGTTTTATTTGAATTATTCAAGAAAATATATTTTATATATCTTTATATAAGAAAATATATCTTTCTAGGCTTATTCATATTATTTATGTACAAATAAACTTACATATAACGAGCGCGATAAATAAAAGATATTAAATTACAAATAGGATGACGTCACATCCAAATCGGAAGTACCGCAAAAGCGTTTTCGTCAGTACAATTCCTATTTTCATAAAATCATATTTTCAAATCGACTTTATTTATCAATCATAAGCTTTTATTTGATGATAAGGGTGAAATACGGTTTCCTAGGCCAAGTTCTACTAGAAATATGCATTTTTTCAATGAAATTAAACATAGGTCAAGTAGCCTATTGAGTGAGTACCAACTCTTACACTGTCAATAAAAGAATTTTGCAAATTAATAAGGGTAATCGTTTCTGGACTAAAGCGTTTAATGCATACATAGTGTTTAGAAGATTATTGCAAGCTTATCTACCTATCTATACTTATTATAAAACAAAGTCGCTTTTTTTCCCTCATGTCCCTTTGTTCCCTTTAATCTTTAAAACTACGCAAAGGATTTTGATGATTCTTTCAGTGTTAGATAGCCCATTTATCGAGGAAAGCTGTAGGCTATATTTTATCACGCTAAGACTAAAGGAGCGAAGAAGTAGAGGAAAATGTGGACAAAACGGGGAAAATTATTTGAAAGGGCTAACTTGAACGCGGTAATCTCAGGATCTACTGGTCCGATTTGAAAAATTCTTTCAGTGTTAGATAGCCCATTTATTGAGGAAGGCTATAGGCTTAGAGTATCAATAACACTTAACAGACTGTTAAGTGTTATTAATACTCTAAGGCTATAGGCTATATTTTATCATGCTAAGACTAATTAGGAGAATGTGGAAAAAACGGAGGAAGTTATTTGAAAGGGCTTATCTCGCGAACTACTGAAGCAATTTTTATGTTATTTGGCACAGATAAGAAGTAGACCACGTGAAGGATCATAGGCTATCGATTTTAATAATTTTTTCAGTGGCTATATATTTTATACCCGTGCGACGCCGGGGCGGGTCGCTAGTAACAGAATAAATATGTGATTACCACTCCATTGCAACTGGGGCAGAGTTTTTGTTTGGATGGTGGCAGAAAATTATAATTACCAGTAAGTTGTTTCAATTATTTCTCCCTAAAGATTATATTGATTTGTAATTGTCATACAAAATATTTTACCTAAGAGCATTTATTATACCAATGCGTTGATAAAAGCATTATATTATTAAGGCAAAAATCATGCACACACTGGCGGGTAAAGCGTATAAACGTACATATATAGATATATAAATGTAATACATACGATATAATACATACATAGATATGGCACAACATAAAAACGCCGTGATAAACATATGTCACTCACCCGCCTATTATGACTACTGTTCACCCGACCATCCATCTACAAACGAAAGCAAACTCTAAGAATGTAAAAATAAAATTCAAACTCTTCCGACATGCTCTCGGTGTGATCGCTATAGGCCGTACATGATCACATACTAATGCCAAACAACTAGATCCATGATGAAGTGAACCATGAATTCGCCTTAAATATTACTGTGTGTGCATTCTGAGTGGTGTAAGTGTATTTTGTGAGGTTGGATGTCAATTTTTTTTTAATTTTTAAAGCTGCTCTTAAGATGTTCTCATCAAAAACTACTAATTTTATAAATTGTTACTTTACATTATGTTATTGTTATGATACTGTTAATATGTTATTGTTTCGTATAAATAAAAAGATTTTGTTTTATCATTTACATTGACACCTTTACCTCTGTACATTGTTAATTAGCTATTTGCACAACAATAACTATGATTTAGCTTATTAGTCATTTTATACAAACAGGTTAACATTTATTTTTTAAACATATTCACTGACTACTTTCAAAAAAATTATTATATTATTAGTCTCAAAATTTAGTCAACATGCAGTCATTTTGATGAATCGTTGTAATGTGGTGTAAAGTTTGAGCACATACCATAATTTTGTACAAAAATTATTGCTACAAGTCTCTATGGATTAATACTGTCCTTTTTTGTATTTTTTTAAAAAGCTAATAGGCTTACTTCAGGTATTTTTGCCTTAATGCTTAGAAAGCTTAGAATCTATGTTACCTACCCATTACTATAAAATTTTGTTTTACAATTTTTTTGAGATATCGCCTCAGCGCTAAGTTGGACAGTGTGTGGTCGTGTAGTTTCACGGTAACCTTTGCTGTGGTTGACATATAGTAGTTACGAGTGTCATGTGGTTCTATAGTTGCTGGTAGTGACTGGTGGTATAACCACTAGTGTGGTGGCATGTAGCAGTCGTGTGTATGGTTGCAGTGGTAGTGTAACTTCTGCTGTGATTGACATATAGCTGTCGTGGATATGGTTGTGGTGGTGGAGCTCACCTGGTGCTGCTGATGGTGGTGGGGGTGATGGTGGGGCGGCGCGGGGATGTAGAGGTGCGAGCCGGCGCCGAAGGGCGGCGGGGTGCCGCTGTGGAAGCCCGCCTTCTCGTAGCTCTGCACATGCACACACGCTGTACTCTCATGCTCACCACGATAAACCATCGATCGGATTCGACATCGGAACATTTCATACCGTTATTTAGGTCAAGTATGCAGAATAGTAGGAAAATATTCATTCCCAATTCGCTAATGGTATAACTCAATAAATTAGGCTATAATGTGCTTATAACTCAACAAAAAAAGACAAAATTATCTCCTTATAAAGTATATATGTGGCAGTGCAAACGAAAAAGTACCTTGTCACGGGTATTGAGTTATGCATAATTCCAAAAAGTAGATTAAATTTGCTATTAATACAAAAAAAAATTATGGCTGTAGGTGGAACCACTATTTTTTTATAAATTTTTGAAATTCCGACTTCTAAAATGCACAAGTTGAGAAAGTTGGACTTAAAGTTTATGATGGTAAAAAACACACTTCTACTTCGAAGTTACATAGTGAAGGGTATAATCATAATCCTTGGAAATTAAAGAATTATAATAAATGTGAATTGTCTAAATAAACATTTTAATTATTTTGATTTCTTAGGCTGCACATGCAAGGGCCGAAGAAACACGAAAGTACTAATTATACCCAATTCGTAAAGTAATGCGATAAAAACTGTTAATTTCTCAGTAGAGTTACATATTCTGAGGCATTTTGAAATGATTGAATGTAAGGAAACCGTATAATTATGAAGAAATTTAATAAATACCGAATTTTTCAATAATTACAAAAACGGACACTTACAATATTAAAAATCAACAAAATTATTTGTATATTGATGCTATATCACGAGATTAAACTATATTTAGCATGCTGTGCCACAGTGGTATCATCGAAATGGTGTTAACGCAGTTTTTTAAATAATAAAGTTTAGTGACTCGGTCGAAACTTTTGTATGGAAACGTAACTAGGGTACCTTGTCGCGACATTCACTAAACTTTAGTAACTTAAACGCGTAAATTACTATTTTGTACCCTTAATGCAAGAAATATTTCTACCAAAATGTTATTTAGTATAATTAGTTCACAAATAAATGTATTTTTATATATAAAATCTACCGTTTTAATCGTGTAAAACATAAAATTTTACATTTTACTAAACTGGGTACCTTATCACGCCAAGTCATTATCTGACATAAATAGAGTAAAACCAGAAAAATAACTTAACTAAATTTTTCGAGTACTTTAATCTTTTGTCCCATAAATGTGCATCCCAGTGGGACAATTAGTGGCTACAAGCGAATTTTCGATATTTTTTTCATTCAGCGACTTTCCTTTATATTCTTTTGTTTGCTGATAAAAACATCGAAGTAGGGTACAGAAATTATGATCAGTCATAAGTCATAACTCATAACAATTTTTGTTTAGTAAGGTTTAAAAACTTCTTTAGCGGCACTGTGCTTTTCTTGGGTATTATAGGCAAAACGTATTAAGTCTGCGTCAGGATCACACGACCCTAACGTAACCAAGTATAATATTATGTATAATAAAGCATAAATGAAACGGTGGATGACAAATAAATAAAAATTCGCTTCTTATAGCCATTCGCTCTACTATACCGGAATGAACATATTTTGTGGGACAAAAGACTCAACTTCTCAATTTTTCATTGGCTTAATTTGAGATGAACGATTATTATTAATACAGAAACACCTCATGATGTGACCTTCGTGTGGTTTCGGTAGATTTTAGTATTTAATTAAAAAAAGTAGTTATGCTTCTACGTTCATTACCAGAGTCACGCAATTTGAATGCTTTCTTATAAAAACATATTTTTTTTATTGGTTCAACAAATCATTTTGATATAAACCGATCATATAACGTATCTTAGAAAGAGGCATTTGACTACCCGCGATGGAAATTTTGATAAAATCATCTAAATTTTAAACGCTTTTAAGACGTGGCGCGACAAGGTACCCTGACTACTAAACTTTATGGTCGAAGAAATATACTTAAAAAACATAATTTTACTGATATTCTTGAACACACCTGTTCCTTAGGATGTAAAGAACCCAATTATAACATAAACCCATTTTGGCAGTTTTTCACCAGCATCCACAAAAACTCATGTAACTCGGTTACTAAATGTCGCAACAAGGTACCTTTTCGTTTGCACTGCCACATATGTACATACAATGTACATGTATTAGACATTTGGAAGTATTATAAAAAAAACTCTAAAGCTAAATTACTCACAAGAGTATCATTTTGAAATGTTCCCTTACTGATTCCGACCGACGATATGCATATACAATGTGTCCCGACTCCCGACACCGGTGTTCGATTCTTTAATGTCATTATCTATGGCATATTTTATCGACAAATTGGCTCTCAAATTTTTTTTTTTCTCTCTCGGTTGTAAAATGGCAGCCATTTTAGTTTTTCTCGGGCTTTCACACTAATCTGACCATTACTTCTCATGTAAATATCCTATGAAGATAAAAAAGGTCTCATTTGATAGCTAAACTTGTTGTCTATGCTTACACAGGCAATATGTTATAAATTTCGTGGAATTAAACAAAGAAAAACCAAAGTTTAAAAAAAATTGTGTTTTTTTTAATTAATGGCTTTTTGTGAAAAATCGAGCTCATTAAACTGGTTCTATTTTGTTTTAAAAAGATAGAGGAGGTTTTCATCTTAAATAAATTCTTTACTTCAATGCTCTAAGTCAGATAGTTTAGAAGTTATAACGATTTTCTTATGAAGTATAGGTCAGATTAGTATGAAGCCAGAGAATTTTTTTTTCAAAAGTTGGAGAAAAAAATATATGAAAGCCAATTTGTCACTAAAATAATATGCTATAAATCATAAGTTCAAATTTTATTCTCTAACTTTTGAAAAAAAAAATTCTCTGACTTCATACTAATCTGACCTATACTTCATAGGAAAATCGTTATAACCTCTAAACTATCTGACTTAGAGCATTGAAGTAAAGAATTTATTTAAGGTGAAAACCTCCTCTATCTTTTTAAAATAAAAAAGGACCAGTTTAATGTGCTAGATTTCTTACAAAAAGCCATTAATTAAAAAATTCAAAAAAAATCTTCTTAAACTTTGGTTTTACTATGTTTAATTCCACGAAATTTATAACATATTGCCTGTGTAAACGTAGTCCATAAGTTTAGCTATCAAATGAGACCTTTTTTATCTTCATAGGATATTTACATGAGAAGTACTGGTCAGATTAGTGTGAAAGCCCGAGAAAAACTAAAATGGCTGCCATTTTACAACCGTGAGATAGAGAAAAAATTTGAGAGCCAATTTGTCGATAAAATATGCAGTAGATCATGACATTAAAGGATCGGACACCGGTGTCGGGACACATTGTATACAATATAGTTGCACTATCAGGGTGTTTGATCTTAGCGAGCCGATTGTACGAAAGCGCACTACTACATAATATTATTTATTGTCACTGTAGTAAAGTAATTAGTAATTACTAGTCTATTCGCGTTTACAAAATCGCGAGTTCGTTGATTTTGCATTAATGGTACATTGATTTTGAATACAAATTATATTGTCATGGAATTTAGAATATTTATAACTACTATCTCTTTTTCGATGCTATAAAATTGGAAGTAAACTACACGCAGAGTAACATTGGCAATTTATATCACATCTGTAATGTTTATTAAATAAAATAAATGTTAAAGAACATACAAAGAGTTTTAGGTCTTACACAGACAGAAAATAACTTATAGTTATTTGATACTGAACCAAATGATCAATCTGCCAAAAGATCAACCCTGACAGTACAATAAACTAAAATAAACAAAACTAAATAAATAAACGTAAAAAAACTACAATAACAAAATATTGCATACATCTACGTAAAATCGACTTAGTAATACACAACTTTTATAAATGTAAAGCAAAAACATTCTTGATTAGGTTAAGGGTGAAGCCAAACGAACGTAATTTGTGAGTTATGTGTCGCAAAATTTCGGTCACGTAAATATCTTTTCATACAAATCACAAAATTACGCTCGTGTCAATCAAACAGGTCTTTTGTATGAAACTGAATGCAGCAGAATTTCTGCCAGCCGAAATTCTGCGACTCACAACTCACAAATTACGCTCGTTTGGCTTCACCCTAACGCAGGACACAGATATATTTTACCTACATTCGCTGCGCACACTAAAGAAAGTGCAGACTGTCTTTTCGATATAAAAATTATTTAGCTATTATGTCTTTGTTAACATAATATATATGAAGTAGTTTAGGAATATACGTGGCGGCCGAAAAGGAAGATCTTCCGACCGAGCGAGATAGCATGCTCGGTCTGACCGAAGCCCAGTGACTGACGACCGAAGTCGTTGCAGACGTTCTATATAACTTGCCGCTCTCAGAAACTTTGATAGCGCGATGCAGAATTGTGAGGCTAGTTGCGGTTACCGCCACAGTAGTATCTGCGTGGGTAGCAAGACCACTTTACGCAAGAATTGACAGATTAATTTGTAATTTTTTCTCAACTTCCGTGGGCAGAAACCATTTCTATGGCTTATGCGATGGTAATGGTACTGCTGAGCAGAGTATATCGCGGTAAACAAAATAGCCTTTTCTATAATGGGCTTTGGTCCACCACACTTTCCCACCACTGTATCTCCTGTGTCGCCAGGATCGACAGCGGTATTCAACCACGAAAACTCCTTGACATGATCTCAGGGAGCCCGAGGGACATGCTAAAGCTATCTTGGGACCCGCAACTAAATTAATCAGAAGAAGATAGGAGGTGTAGGTTCCAGATTTCCTCCTCATACAAATAATAATTATAGTCTGTGGGGGTGTACTCACATTAACCTTGTTGAGCGTGACGTGCGTCTTGGCGTACATGGCGCTGGTGAGATCGGCCGCCGCGGCGCCGCCGGCCTTGCTACCGGTGCCCGTGTACGCGCCTCCTGCTGGAAATTGTATGCCTTTGTATGTATTCATCGATTTGGATTCCCATCCTCGATCGTGGGAATCGCAGACACAATAGATTTTCAATTGTTATGCGACAGCCGGGTGCCGCTTGGGGATTGATTGGTTAAATAATAATAGCCCCTGTACTCGTTTCAATGAAGGCCACGGCCCTGATTCACAATGCGTAATTCGACTCGGATTCGGAAACTTCATCGTGCGACATTCCACAAACGTTAGCCGGCGGCGAGTCGCCACGCTAGTCATTAGCCGCGTACTGACCAAGCGATCAGCCTCGCTGCCTCGCCCGAGCGTGCCTCGCCCGAGCGTGCCGCGGCCCGAGCCGAGAGTTGTCGGTTTTTGTCGATGCTCAAAGGCGCCTCGGTACGTTTGCCGCGCACTAACACGTACTGACCGACCGAGCAACTGCCGCGCGAGGCTGCCGCGCGAGGCGGCACGCTTGGACAGTACGCGGCTATTGACCAATGAGCGCACGATAAAGTTTCCGAATCCGTGTCGAACGTGATGAAATCGTGAATCGCCCTGCAGATCAGCGACGATGGAGTAATCTATATTTTATATATACTTACACAAGTGGACTTTATCTACCCTGACTTGTAACAAATGTATTAAAATAGGCAGCATTTAAAGCTTTTACAATCTCCTAAAAATGGTGACAAACTGATTATCCGGGAGTTTTGTCACTGTTAACAAGTTGCAACTGTCATGCTCGAACTGTGCAATAATCTCATCGTTCAGAAATGTATTCTGCAAAGTCTCGAAATGGATTAATCCAACTTCCTATATAAAGTAGTGTAATGTCAAATAATCTAAAATCTTATTCACTTACGCTTCTATACAACTACATCGCTGTAAAACTTTCAGGTAACCTGGGTCATGGATGTTTGTGTATCATATAATAAAAATCTTAAATACATTTATGTATAGTATGAAAGTATTAAATATATTATATATGTTGTCTGGTACCCATAACACGTCCTTTAGGTACTTACCACGGGGTCAGACTGTCGTGGTGTGAAGCGTCCATAGATATTATATTTTTTTATAACCTACCAGTCTTGTATGTGTCCTGAGCGTCGTATGGCGGCTGAGTCTGTTGCGAGTATCCCGACACCTTGCCGCCGCCCACGCCGCCGACTCCGCCCACTCCGCCCACGTTTGAGCCGCCTCCGTACTGTAAGTCACAGGTTACACGGTAAAATTTTTATCAATCTGATTGACGGAATGACGGATGGTTATACAAAGTTCATATTAAAAATACGATCAATCCATCAATCCGTGGGTTAGACGATCAAATTTTCGTCAATCTTTACCGGATTGATGGATCAGATTGATGAAAATTTGACCGTCTAACCTGTGTCTAAGAGATTTGTGTCGTATGATACGATTTGCATTTATGTTATGATTTAGTTGTGGTCGCCCGATTCTCGCTAAGCGTTAGTTCGACAGTCATAATGTTATTAAATCGCCTATAGTTAAAAAAAAAGACTAATATTAACAGGATGGTTGTGCTGATCTGTTTGTGTCAAAAAGCACGCTCTTGCTCGCTTATACGCAATATAATCATGTGGAACCTGCCGATTATACACTTCAGCATGCCAGGGGCATAATATACGCTTCTTATAGCAGTTAGCATTAACATATCAAGTAACTTTTTAATCAAAAAGTTTAGGATACACCCTCAATATGTAAGGGTAGATTATAATTTACCCTCTCAATTATTATTTCAACAAATTATTTGATTATAATTTTAATAAATGTGAATATTTACCGTAGGATAGACACCATACTGGTAGGTGGTGGGTGGTGGCTGGTAGAAGTACGCGTAGCCGGGAGGTAATGCGGCAGGCACCTGGAACATTTATCACCATTATTAATCAACCTTAGGGCGCATTTTCATTAGTCGTTAACTCGTGCGGTATACAGCATACGGGGAGTCTATGACAACTAATGGCGCATTTTGATTGGTCGTGGCATGCATTTTAGAAATCTCCCGCACCTCGAATGCGGGCCCTATCGACCAGTGAAAATGCGCCATTATGGACTACTCGATGACGCCCGCAACTCCGTTGCGCCAAAATTCGTTTATAGCGCGGGAACCGTATATTTTCCGAAGTAAAAAGTATTCTATATCCATTTCCGGGACTCAAAGTCGGAACTCTCCATGCTTTTCAGCAAAATCGGTTCAATGGTTTGGGCGTGATGAGGTAACAGACAGACAGACTTTCGCGTTTATAATATTAGTATGGAAGTGTGGATAGATATCCAAACCGTACTTGGTTTAAGTAAAATATTCTTTGAGATCATCAGTAGAGGTCTAGACCAGTGGTCCCCAACCTTTTTTTCATGCGGGCCACAAACATGTTTTGGTCTTGGTGTCGCGGGCCTCAACAAAATTTTTTAGGGTTAAAAAATAACATTCTTCATATTTAACGATTTTAAAGTGGAAAAAATTTAACGACTATCACGTATACTTTACGTTATTTTGCCGGTGGGCGTGAATTTCAAAATTGTTTAACATCACGCGGGCCACAAATAAAGTCCCGGCGGGCCGCGGGTTGGGGATAGCGGGTCTAGACTCTAAAGCCTATCACCAGCATTTATGAAGTAGTGTTAAACGGGAAAAGTAATAAAAGAGAATTCTTACGTATCCATACCTACCTACACTATTATTATAAAATATGTCAATGGGAGTCTGTGTCTGATACCTCTTCACAAGTAACAGTGGCTTACTTGTGAAGAGGTATCAGACACACCGATTTGGATAAAATTTTATATGTCCTGGCGAGGGACACAAGAAAGGTGTTTATGTCCCTAAAATATTGACGGTTCCTGTGCGATAAACGTATTTCCCCGCAACAAAGTTGCAGGCAACATGACGTGTCACAAAATAATTCACCTCAGCCTTTCACAAAGTGGGCGATAACGGCTCCTTGTGGGCACTGAAGGTCTAAAGGGGGGCGTTGTGTAGAGGCTTGGGGGGTGATTTATTTCATCTGGATGCATTTTAAATTGGAACAGTGGGGGCGTTAAAACATAATTTGTTCTCAAAGTGGGCAGTAGACAAAATAAGTTTGGGAACCTCTGATTTACCTGTTGCGGTGAGGCGGCGTCTGTCCTGCCGAACCTCTCGCCCGCGCCCAGTCCGAATGTGCCCTCCCTCGCGCCGTATCCGACTTCGTAGTATCCACCCTGAAGTAGGAATATAAATAAGTTTAGCAACATTCTTTTTGCAATTAATATTTTTAGGTTTTTTCTTCCCACTGCCAGCATTTTCTTTCATCTGACATCTCGCCAATAATACCGCTTATTGCGCTCTGATTGGCTGATAAGCGAACATAAACGTAGATTCTTACGAATCAGAATTAAAGACATGTCACATGAGTGAAAGAATCGAACAAGTAACACATTTCGAATTTCGAGTAAATCGCGTTTAAAGTTTTGAAAAAACTTTTTATGATTTTTCATCACAAATCAAGTAATGGCTTTTGTTAATTGTATCAGGAGGTGTAAATATCTTCCGTTTTTATTATTATGTTAAAAAATTTATAAAAAATTCTCCATTCTCAATAAAATTAGAAAAATGTTAAGTTATTGGGTTCTTCACTTAAAAATGCAACAAAATCTGTGAAGACTGTCAATGCATGAAGTAAACAATAAATAACTTTTTTTTAATGATTGAGATGAAACAAGACTCAATTGAAAAGATAAGAAACTCACGGCCAAAAAGAAATTTAGATTATACTTTGACAGACGGGAAAGATTAAAGGAATTCCGCCTTAGAAAACTAAATGTGAACAAAACTGAGTTGCGGGCGTCATCTAGTAGAAATTATAGAAAACGAGATGATGAAAGTAACAATCTCCATAGCAAATTTCATCGAATGTTCAGTTCAGCCGTTTAAGTGTTAAGAGGTATTTAAGATACTGACAGACAAACACGATTTCCTAATTTATAATTTTATTAGTAGGGATCAATTTATTTTGTAAAATCAGCTCCATCTCTTGTCATAATATTATCTTAGGTTTTACAAAGTTAATTTAATATTATAGATTGTTTAAAATAAACCCTTAATAAATAAGTTTATATTAAGGGGGCGACTAACCCAAAATTATCGATTTTATAATTCATTTTTATACTTGATAGCTGCTGCCCGCGACTTCGTTCGCGTTAACATAGTATTTTCATTTAAACTTTCAACCCCTATTTCACCCCCTTGGGAGTAGAATTTCCAAAAACGATTAAACACGTATCCAATCATTTTTAATCAGTAGCCCAAACATAAAATTTCATGTTTCTAACTCAAGAAATAACGGACTTTCATTCAAACTTTCAACCCCAATTTCACCCCCTTGGGGGTAGAATTACCAAAAACGCTTAAATACGTATCCATTCATTTTTAATCAGTAACCCAAAAATAAGGTTTCATGTTTCTAACTCAAGAAATAACGGACTTTCATTCAAACTTTCAACCCCTATTTCACCCCCTTCGGGGTAAAATTTTCAAAATTCCTTCCTTAGTGGGTGTCTACTTAATAAAACAACCCTACTCACCAAATTTCGTGGCTGTAACTTTTAACAGTTTTTGCTTAGCGATGATGAATCAGTCAGTCAGTCAGGACATGTAATTTTATAAGTATAGATATACTAGTAAAATAAACTCTGTTTTATAATTTTGATTTGTTTTAAAATAATATTCCTTTATATTTTTAGATAGAAAATGGCCGCACGACAAGCATTGAGACGTGGTTGAATGAAGTCGATGGCGATAGCAAAGAGTATCAAGCGTAGTCACGCTCTTTATTTTTGTTATTTTAATTACTTTTAATACAGAGGTCGTGATTAATTTTTGTTGTTTTTTCTGATTAAGATGTATATACTTATTATATTTTAATAAGTAAAATAAATAAACTATTATTTAACATGTTTTTATCTTTATTTTAAATTGGACTACGTATGTAGTCCGCGCGACCACTCCCGTCCCATTCAGGTGCGCGACCACTCCAGGGTTTATAATAATAAATTATGTAATATTAAAATGTTACTAATGTTACAATTAATTTGTTATACTTAACTGCGTTTTCACGACTATGTTTCTTACGTCATAGTAGTAAAAAAAGTCAAGTAAAGACTTTACGTTTTCAAGTTAAAAAAAAAAGAAGTAGATCGAGTTTTGCCGGGAATACAAAAGAGTGACGTTGTGTTTTTTGTATTATTTTCCTAAAATTGTGTTATTTCTGTTTTTAATGTGTAATGTTGGTAGAATAAAAGCATTGTGCATTCAAATCTTGATAAAAAAATACAGTTGTACTTAGTACTTTTTATCTGAATAATGTGTAAATACATTCTATAATATAATATTATCTATGCCTTAGACCAATAGAATAAAAAAAGTCGACTGTATAATGTATATTGCTTAAAAAAAGTAAAATATTCAAACGATCTCCCGTAATGCAACGCATAGAGGGGTGTTACCCGCTTCTTGCATAGTCATTTGGACGAACTTTGTAACTTACCTGCTTCATCATCTGGCTAACTTTGTAAGTCTACGTAAAATTCAAAATTTTTTGATTGCAAATCATTTTCCAAGTCCTAAAAGCTACATTTATGCAAAAAAACGTAAATTTTCAAAAATGTTACCTAACTCATTCTTCCACTCACCTCTTCAATTATTGGTGACACATTACTATGGCATACTATCACCACAATTCTGCATCGCATTGTCGAAGTTTTCTAATTGGGGCGATATACGAGTATTATATACGACAACTGAAATTAATATAGCTGGCTACGGCCTGACCGATACCACTTCACTCGGTCGGAAGATCTTCCGTTCGGGCTCATTTCCCACACATGTAGTGACCAGGAAACTTTTTGTTCCATCGGCGGGATCCAAACCCGCGACCTCCGGGTTGAGCGCTGACAACACGCTCAACCACTGAGCCACAGAGGTCGTTGGATGTCTCCTATATTATACTGACCATGTGGTGCGGCAGCGTGCCCCGCATGAGCTGCTCGTCATACGCGTACGCGCCGCCGTAGAGCGCGCCGCCCGCGTACCCGCCGGCGGCTCCACCCGCTGCGGTCGCGCTCGTCGACGCCGCGCCCGCCGCTCCGGCGTTCACGCCGCCACTTACTGATTATATAACATATTTGTTACACGTAATGCGGACATAGTCGCTATAACACGTTTATTATAAAGTATAAACAGATCCCTAACTAACAGAAATATTTACGCAGAGTATCACTATTCAAGGTCCACTCTCTTTGTTTATCAATTGATGTTTCCAATGAGTCAGACAAACACAAGCAGACCTTGTAAGCACTTAACCTATCCACTTGGGATTCATTATTAGAAAAAATTCTGCAATAGACAGTATATAAAACAGAAGGGTGCGATAATAACACACTCCTTATGCAGTCGGGTAACAAAATAATTACCTGTGGTTGTTGTGACTTTGGCAGTGGAGGTCTGTGTGGTGGACGTGCTCGTTAGACTGTTGCTGGCCGCTACCGAGTTATCGTACTGGAACAACGGAAACAAACGTAACTATCTCAATGTTTATTTACATCCTGAATAGTGATAGAAATTTAATAATTTAATATTCCGAACGTAATTAGAACGAAACGCAACGTGACGAGGCGATGCTATGCCATTTAGTGCTTTTTAAAACACCATAAGATAAACATTAAATTGACAGACTTGCCGCATTTGAAGTCTTATTACAATATTAAATAATCCTAAAAAAATAGCGTTGCGACATAAAATGACTCGAGTGTCTCATAAACAGCATTTCGGCCGCTACCTGTGCGTCCTTGTGTGGTTTGGCGGGCTGCGGCGCGGGCTGGTAGGGCGCGGTGTATGGCGCCGCCGTGTATAACGCGCTGCCGCCATATACACCACCCGATGACGACGTCTGCTGCACAACACAAATTAGTAATAATTATTTAGGGCCTTCCCACAAGACGTATTTTTTGCGCATTGACGATGCGCGTTTCTGATGCGCTCGTCTTCTGCTCGTTTTCATCGCTTTTTGGCAGATATAAAGTTTAAAACGTGTCGGCTTCCTTCCGTTTGTTGAGCGTTCAACTTGCGTTTGTATCGATACAAACGAGCGTAAAAAAACGTCGTGTGAAAGGGCCCTTAGTGGCTTGTATTTTAGAGTTGAAGACGTCTCGAGCTACGCAGAAGTAAACGATAAAAAGAAACTAAATTGAGGAGATGGAACGAGATGCGACATAACGTAATTTGTTTTATTTACAACATAACGAAATGATTGAATTATTTCGCCACCGCGATTTCGCAATTTTGTAAGTGGCTTATCAAATAATAATAGAATGCAGGTCTAGTAAAACGCATTTGACTATTGACTATTGAGATATTTAACTGAAACAATGTAAAAAACCTATTAAAACCAGTTGTCTAATTTTCCACCACAAACTATTTGTAACTATGTAACGATGAAGCCCTTTTTTATATAAAAAAGATATATGTAAAGCGCCTTTTCTAATGTAACAGACAAATATAAAAAATTGTATAACTTATTAATTTACTTAATATTCTCATATTTTTTTACTAAAAGATTTAATTCTTAGAGTGATAAATTATCACTCGATTGATGAACTGATCATTTTTTTATTATGTACGTACTTTTCGGTCATCACTGATAATTTAGTTACTCACCTGGTATGAGTTGATCATGGGTTGGTATTGCGTAAGCGTGACGCTGGACGGGTATGCTGTTGCGGCCATCGCCGACGCGCCCGTTAGCGACGCGTTCGTCGAGTTCACCTGAGCAAATATACGTGTTATATAACTTAACAAGCATTAATTTAATACTAAATGTATAGCGAAATTGCCATGTATTAAAAACTACTAGACGTATATTTTAAAAGAATAAAATAAGCATTTTTAACGATTTACTTTGAAATATGAAAACTTACAATAAGGAAGTCTAGAATGAGACATTTTCAGAGCAACTCCAAAAATAACTTTAATAATAATTAAACAATAATAATATGAATGTATGACTAGCACATCTCCGCCGCTTCAAGCAGCAAAAGCAGTAGATCAGGGGGAGTCAGAACTAAGATTGATTTCACTCGCTCGTGCGTCAACTTCGGTACCACACCTTGTTGCTTTAGCAACGACTGATGGAGCAAAATTGTTACATATTTTTAAAGCATTACTTTGTCTAAGGACCACTTGGATCAGTATGTCAATAGTCAAGAAACATAGTGTCTATAATTTTATCTCTTTTATACATTAGGTAGACAAAAGAGAACCTAATATCTCATGTATAATAAAATCAACAATTAAATTGAAACCATACTGGCTCAATAAGCCTTCGAGTGGAAAAAAAAATTTATGATCCCAGGACGTCCTCCAAAGTAAATTTTGACAACAAACATGTTTAAAAGTAGGGTAAGTCGAAGTAACTACAATATTTAAACTAGACTTTACCTGTGGCGCGTAGACATTAGCTCCGTAGACTGGCGGGTGGTGTGATGCAGGATGGTGCGTCGCATACACATTCTGCTGCTGACCGACTGTCTGTGAATATTTAATACAAGTGTTAGTATCAACACATTATAAAACCCTAGTTTTCAATGAATGTGTGACACATCTCCCATTTAATAAACAGACACTCAGCTGCCCTTATTGATTGTTACTAAAGGTACAAGTTGGAACCGAGCGACACGCGACGTCGTCTGCAGTTGTCGCGTATCGCTCGGTTCCAACTTGTACTTTAAACGCATCTATACAAATATTATAAAGCGGAAGAGTTTGTTTGTTTGTTTGAACGCGCTAATCTCAGGAACTACTGGTCCGATTTGAAAAATTATTTCAGTGTTAGATAGCCCATTTATCGAGGAAGGCTAGGCTAGGCTAGGCTAAAGGCTTTTTTTTTATCACGCTAAGACTAATAGAAGAGAAGAAATAGAGGAAAATGTGAAAAAAACGGGGGAAATTATTTGAAAGGGCTGATTTCACGAATTACTGGAGCAATTTTTCTGTTATTTGACACAGATAAGTAGACCACGTGAAGGACCATAGGCTATTTTTGTGAAATATCTAATTTACGCGGGCGAAGCCGCGCGGAACGTCTAGTTTACTAATAGTTTTGTGGACTGATGTAAGTCTAATGATCAGTACTCACATACGGTTTTGCTCGATCGAGCAATAACGTCGAGCAAAACCCGCGGCTCGGGCTTTCGTCCACACATTCAGCATTACTCGATAGTTTAATTCAATCGATATATTTCATTCCATCAATCCGGCTCGATCCGGTTCCATCAATCCTTCGAGCGGCTCGATGCGAGCCTTCGAGCTGTCAGTTTTGTGGTCCACACAGTAATTATTACTCGCTTTGGAGTAAAACTATCAAGCAAAACCGTATGTGAGTACTTAGCATTAAATACATTTTTTTATTTATTTTGAGTCAGCGTCACTAAATATTAAATAATAACAGCAAGTGTTCTAAAAGTTGCGTACCTTAGGTCGGTGATGGGCGTAGTGGTGGTGCGGCTGCGGCTGCGGCGCGCTGTCCGCAGTCGTTGCGGCCGCGGACACCGCCGCCGTGACGCCGCTCACCGCCGACACGCCAGAAACGCCCAGCTGCTTCATCGACGCCGACAGCTTGTCTAATGCTGTAAGGTGCCGTAATTTATTTAGTATATTCCTAGTGCCCCAAGTCCTTTTAAATGTTTTTTTTTTGTCAATGAAAACAAAGCTTAATATTTGCGGCTATATGACAAATATAAATACTGCGCATAAAAGGAGTATAATGGCACTTAAAATTGAGTTCAATGTAACTGAAAATTGATTAATCGGGTAGTTTTAAAAAACTTCAACAAGACATCTATCACCTTAGTCTACCTGTGACCAAGGCCGGTGCACAGTAATCGAAACGTCGAGAATAAAAGTCCTCCGCGAAAAAATTCCAAATCACATATTATTAAAGCTATCTGAGTTAGACTAAAGCGACTTATCAAATCTGGATGTGGTTTAAAATATTACGTACTGTAGTATATATAAATAGTGTATCGTATCGTGTACGATACGATAGACTTACATGTGGTATTGTTTGTGACGGTGGCCTCCGACGTAACGATCGGTTGACTCGTCGGCGTTGGCTCTACTACAGTTAAGTTTTCATTGAGCTGAGGAACAATATAAAAACATAAATAAGAATGTAAATATATAAATACGACACTTAGATATTAGTTATTTCTTTGGAAAAGACACAATGTACAGTTAAATTTTAGTTTAAAAAATTAGTTAATTTTCCTATTTTTTGCTACATTGCTACATATTACATAATTTGGTAAGCTTTTACTTACCATACTGTTTGTGTTAGCATAATTACTACTAGGAGTTTCTGTGGCAGTCTCATGGTTGTTCACTACAGGCGCGGCCTCCGCTTGAGTCGTTGGCTATAAAATAATTATAATTAGAAATATTATTAAATATATATATATATATATATATATATTATTTTTTTTATTTATTTATTTAAGTCAGGCATCTTGGCCCATATTATACATTCCTTATAGACTAACATACATATAATTACACTAACACTATAATATGGAAAAGTAGTAAGTAATAAGCGTGAATGTTGCATGACTATGCTACGCAGTAGACTTGTTGTTAGTCTCTCTCACTCGACCACATTGCAATCGCGTTAAGTTTATGAGAGACAGAGAAGATTCAGTATGTAACTACTAACTAGAAATATCTATTGGCATTGGATGGTGAGCGGATTGGTGCATCTGATGCGTCTGGTGCGGCTGGTGTCTGATGCGTCTGGTGCGGCGTATGCGGCTGATGCGGCTGCGGCGGATTGACTGTTGTGGATCAAGTCTCACCTGCTTGGCCTGTGGCATTGGATGATGAGCTGGCTGGTGCGTCTGATGAGTCTGATGCGGCTGATGCGTCTGATGCGTCTGGTGCGTCTGATGCGGCTGGTGAGTCTGATGCGTCTGATGCGGCGTATGCGGCTGTGTCTGATGCGGCGTGTGCGGCTGGTGCTGCGGCGGCGCGTCGTCGGGGTCGAGCGCGCCGAACTGCACGTCGAGGAACATGACGCCGCCACCCTCTGCACCGCCCGGCATCTCCACCGCCGTAGACGGAATCTAACAACACCACCATAGTTAGTAACTTAGTAGCAACAGTTCAAAGTTATTTAGAATGCTTCTTTAAGCCGTTAGAAGTCTGACGTCATTAGACGAAAGAGCAACGAGATTCAACATAACTCATTAGCCATTACTATTTGACACATAAAGCCATGATACATAAACATGATAGTGCAGATTTACAAGCTTTCTATGGCGTACACAATCGACGCCAATCACGAGCAATCTTAAAAATATCCAAAGCCGATCATCGTTTGTATAGGTCAAACACAACCAAACGTGAAAAACCGTTATTTTTATTAGGTATACCAAAGCAATTATATTTACATACCTTGGACGGAGGCGGTACCCTGACCCTCTGCGTCTTCCGCTGAGTCGTCATGTCGGTCGAGCCGTACACACCGTAGTTGCTAGTATATACACCTGGTGACAAATATTAAATTTAACATAGTAATTAATTAACATCGTATTCTATGCAATTGCGTGCCTTGTTTCAAGTTTCACTTTCATTCAATGTTGCACATCAAAAAAAAGTTTTTGTGAGACAGTACCTGTTTTCCTATTGCAGCACTAGAGCACATTTTGCGCCATAATGATTAACGTTTTACATTTTTAACTTAAGTTAACTTAAGATTTGGCATTGTGCGACACTAAGAGCTAGTCCACATGGCGCGTTGCTTCAGCGTTGCATCGACGCAGCGCTGCCGTTTGACGCATAGCCGGCCGCCGCAACACGGGCGCTGCGGCATCGCAGCGTTATTACGAAGCAGTCAACGACAACACACCCTCCCACTTCGTCTCGGGGGCTGCTGTCCGTCATGTGTGCGTTGCGTGCTGCTGTCACGACGCAGCTCGCGCCGTGTGAACACCTTGGTTATTTGTATGTAAAACAACGCAACGGCAGCGCTGCGTCGACGCAACGCTGACGCAACGCACCGTGTGGACTGGCTCTGAGTCGCATTGTGCTTTGCACTTGGAAAACAAGAAGTAGTTATATCAAGTGCGTTTTTTTTTTTTTTTTTTTTTTTTTTCGATAGGGTCTAAGCTACTGGTCTGGTTAAGACCGTGGTAGTTTAATCGTGGCTATAACTAGTATGTTGCTAGTTGGTTTGGAGATAAACAATGAGGGGGCCTGGCCCCCTCCCCTAAAGTCACACGTGTGACATTCTAATCAGGCAATATTGGGGAGAGCTACGAAAATAAGCTATTTTCATCTGACGTGGGGAAACGGGTCCCCCTGCTCTTAAGGGGTCCGACCCCTTACTCACTCTCTGACGAGTGAGGCTGCTCGCGCGCGGTAGCACAAACTAGCTGTGTACGAGTTATCGCGGTAGATGAACTCAAGTTATTAATGTTATTGCATAAAAGAGGGCCGTCCCTCTCCCCTTCCGAGTCCGGTTGGGGTGACATACGCGTGTATGTTCTAATGTCAAAGTAATTGGTAGAGCTCTCTACGACAATGTCGCGGCCGCGGTCATGATTTAGGTGTGTTTCTATGCTATCCGCATGCGAACTCAACCCCGGGATCAAGCTCGGCACCGGATTTCGGTCGGTCTGTCTGTTTGTCGTTCGGGTCGTGTTAAGTCCTCGGGGAAGGCGCCGGCGTCGTCCCCGGTGCAGTACTAACCACGCGGGTGAGTGTGATTTGTGTTTACGTAACTGTACACAGTACGTTACGTATTCTGTGATGGGGTCTACAGGGTCGGCTAAGACATGCTTAGGCCGCCTGAAGGGGTATCGGAATGTCCGTGCGTCATGTTCGTAGTCCACAGCCTTACGAATGAGCGGATTGGGATGTACTTTGCCTTTCTCAAAGAATCTCTCCGAGAGTTCTTTGATATAGGATTTGATAGTGATAAGCTCGCAGTCTCTATGCAAGTCGATGTTTCGCATGTAACGGGGCGCACCTGTTGCCATGCGCAAAAAACGGTTTTGAACTCGTTGCAATTGGTTCATCTGATTGTCACTTATGTGTGCGAAAGAGACGCACGCATAAGTGAGTATCGTTCTTATACATGTTTTGTATAAGGTGAGCTTATGTCTTAAGGACATTTTGCTACTCGCGTTGAGTAAAGGATATAATTTGTATAATACAAATTTCGCTTTACGTACGGTATTCGATATATGGTTCGTGAATGACATCGACTTGTTTAGTACTACTCCTAAGTATTTGACAGCCGTGACTTCGGGAATCAATTTTCCGTGCAGACTAATAGGTTGCATTTTCTTACGTTTTAGTCCGTTAAATAATATAGCGTGACTTTTGTCGGGGTTTAGTTCGATTCTCCATTTAGCGAACCATTTACCGAGTTCGGTAACTGCTTCTTGGAGTTTTTTGGACGCGAAAGCTATTTGGCGATGAGCAAAGAAAAGGGCCGTGTCGTCTGCGAATAGCGCTTTTTGTACTCGAGGGTGGGTGGGCAAATCGGACGTGTAGAGATTGTAGAGGGTCGGGGAGAGAACCGAGCCCTGCGGTACTCCAGCCTCTAGATCTCTAAGTGAAGATAGAATGCCTTCGACTCTAAAACGAAATTTACGGTTTTTTAGGTAGTTACTTATTATTATAACAAGACTATCGGGAATGCCGAGTTTAAAAAGTTTATAAATTAGCCCATTGTGCCAAATTTTGTCGAATGCTTTTGCGACATCAAAGAAAACAGCGCAAGTCGGTCTCCTATTGTTCTTTTGTTCTAATATGTACTCCGTTAGGCGGTGTACCTGAGCGGGACAGCTGTGGAATTCGCGGAATGCGAATTGTTCGTCAGGTAAGAGTTTTTTATCAACTATGACGTCTTTTAGGCGTCTTAGTATAACTCTTTCATAAATTTTACCGAGGCAACTAATTAAACTAATTGGTCTGTAACTACTTGGTTCCGTCCGGAGTTTACCCGGTTTGTGGATACCTATTATTATAGCTACTTTCCAAATATCTGGGAATGAACATCCTAGTAAAAGGGCGTTAAAGATGTTCACGAGTAATTCAATTATAGTGGCAGGTAGTAATTTAAGAGTTTTATTTGAGATACCGTCCAGGCCTGGGGCCTTTCTGGAATTCAAATCTTTAATAATATCTTTGATTTCCTCCGCATCCACCGGCCTGAGGGGCTCTGATGGTGGGGCCATGAGTCGGCTTTCTACCTCGGTATTGACTAGATTAGCATGATCAGGGTCGGTCGGGAGAGTACTAGGTCGGCACTGATTTTCTATGGTGTCGGCCAAGCATTCGGCTTTGTCGATATCCTCCAGTGCAGGAGGACGATTTGGTCTGTTTAGTGGAGGCATGTCGCTCTCCGTATCTTTTTTGAGGGACTTCGCGAGCGGCCAGTAGGCCGTGTGAGACGGTTCGAGTTCGCTTAGAAGTCGATCCCACCTCTCGGCTTTGTGTTGTTTGATTTTATATTTAACTTCCCTCTCGTAGTGACGGAGGGCCCTCCTCCAGTCTTCCGATGGGTAGCGATCGTATGTGCGTTTAGCCGCGTTACGGAGTCTGATGGACTCTTTTATATCATCTGGGAGAGGCCAGCGATTCTCATGAATCACTGGCATTTCCCTAGAAGATTTTTCGATGTTCTCTACCAGATGATCAGTCAAGTGGAGAGAGGCCTCAAGCGCCACTTTAGAGTTTTCTATGAAATCGGGAATGAGATCGAGGTGACTCGATTGAAGGTTTTCTAGGTTATCTGCTAGTAATTTATAATCAATTATCTTTTTAGTACTAGCAGCGAGTTGGTTAGAATTGCCAAGCGCAATTTTAACTGGTCTGTGGTCTGAGTTAAGCTCGTGGATTGTTTCCAAAGAGATGTTGAGGTTAATGTTTTTAACTAACGCAATATCAATAACACTAGGGTTATGAATAAGGTTGTTACTACGGCTAGCAGTGTCGTAGCGAGTGGGGTCGTTAGGGGCTAAAATTGCAAAGTTTAAGGAGTCGCTTAAGGTGGTTAATCTAATGCCATTCGTATTAGAGATGACATTGCCCCACTCTGAGTGTTTGCAGTTTAGGTCGCCGGCAATGATGACGGCGTTGCCTAAATTAAATAGCGATCTTAATTCGCTAGAAGTTATGGGCATTTTGCTGGCTAAATAGGCAGATACAATTATGATAGGTTGGTGGTCTGTCATGCTAATGTGACAAATAGAAGTTTCTAAATTAGTTAGGGATGGGGGTTCTAGGGGAACACAGTGCAATGATTTTTTGTAATAAATCATTGTGCCTCCGAGTTGGGATCGGGTTCTGTCATTTCTAACTATTTTATAGTTAGCTATTTTTGGGCTTTTTCTACTAGGCTTAAGGAACGTCTCCTGCATTAGTAAAATATCGACATTGTGGTTTATGACGAATTCGCGGATTTCGTCTATATTATTATGTATGCCGTTTGTATTAAACGTAACTACCTGTAGGGAGCGCGGTTTTATTCTTCCGGTTGAATCCATTAGTTAAACGATAGTGATAAATTGAGAGAATTGATCCTGCGGATCAAGTCGTTGTAAGTCGACAGACAGGCGGATAATTGTGAAAAAGTCCTAGCCGTCCGTAGTCCGTAGGAGAATTCGGCTACCTCTGACGGGTTTATGAGGCTTAGGAAATCGGTCACGTAGCCCAGGTCGTCTCCGTAATTGGAGGTTATATTCGCGGGTGGAGTGGGCTTTTTCGCGGGGGGCGCGGGTTTTGCCACGGGTGTTACGGGCTTTGTCGCTGGGGGCGCGGGTTTTGTCGCGGAGGGCGCGGGTTTTTGCGCGGCGGTGGGCTGGGCCCTGTTGGGGAGCACGGGGAAGTTATTAGGGGCACTAGTGCTGTTAACCCAAGGTGATTTAGTGGGAAGCGGAGCAGGGATAAATCTCTGCTTTGTTTTTTCCTTATTGTTTCTCTTTGTTTGAGGCGCAATTCGTCTCTTTACTTTGGGTGCTTTTACACACCCTCTGTAATTAGCCGGATGGCCTTGTGTTTTGCATAGCACACAGCTGGGGGGTTCGGACTCCTCAGCTGGTGTTTTGCGTGGGCAGTCAGAGGTGCCGTGGTCTCCTAGGCACTTGACGCAACGCGGTCGGGCTTGGCAGTTTCGCGCGGAGTGCCCGTAAAGTTGGCACCTGTGGCATTGGCCAGGAGTGCCTCTTTTACGGGGGGGTTCCACGCGTATGCTGGTTATATTACATACGGCGCGTATGTTAAAAATTTCTTTACCCTCGGGGGTAAGGGGGAGGATCACTAGTACCATGTTGTACACGTGTTTTTTGACGGGGTGGTACATCCTGTGTACCTCGGTCGCGGGGTAGCCTTGGGCTATTAGGTCTTCAAGTACATCCCTTTCGGAGATGAACTTGTCGACACCTACTATGACGACGCGGAGGACACGTTCGTCCTCTAAGGCATAGGTGTGGTAACCTATGTTTTTTCCGCGGAGGAACGCAGTTAGAAGGCGATGGTCCTGAGGCGTTTGGACCTGGACCTTTATCCCGATCGGAGTTGTGGTAGCCGACGAGTAACGGAGCTTTTTCTCATTTATCGCGGCCGAAATGATGTTCCATTTTTCCTTCTCCTGTACTATGACAGGAGGAGGCATTTTGGGAGCGGGTTCCGTCTCGGAAGCCAGAGGGGCCTGAGACGGGACTATTTGCGAGGCCTGCGAGGCCTGGGATGCCTGAGGGGCGATCGGGGGGCGAGCGGGGGACGCGGCAGTACTAGTCTGCACGGGCATCGCGGGTAGCTCGGGCCTAGGGGCCGGTTTAGTCTTTCTAGACTTTGGTTTCCCGGCCTGTTTAGTCGGGGAGGACGAGACTGGAGAGGAAGAGCCTTCGGCGCGCTTCCTCTTCTTTGTCTTTTTACTGACGACCGTGGTGAAGTCGCCTTCACCAGGGTCAGTCTCTTGCTCCGAGCAAGACATCTCAGAAGGAGACGAGTATGTAAGTCGGGGGACCACGGTCTCTACAGGAGTCACGGCGGTGTCACAGTCGGAAGACGCGGGGGAAACAGCATCGTGATTTCTCACGAAGTTGTCCCACCTTTTCGTGGCGTCGGGGTACTCTACTTTTAAGAAAGATAAAAATTTATCAATCATGTCGGCCATGATGTCGGTTGGTCAGTCTGCTCTTAATGGAGAATTTTTCGAGAGGGTACAACCCCGCCCGGCGACCGGGAGGGGAGGTGTGTAAAGAGGTACAAACCTCGTGTAGTGTACCTATTTTTCGTGTCGCCGTACTTACGATGTGTTCCAAGCGGTCGGGAAACACACACAAACACTCACAACACTAGCACTCGGGCGCTGGCGAGCAAGGCGCGGCGCGACCTACGGCGGCAAGCGCGGGCGAGGGCCCGCACTCGGGCGAGGCGAAACAAGCGCCGGCGCAGAGTTCGCTCGATCGCGGACACACTAAAATCGAAAAACCTCGTGGCGCGGACGTGATCGCGAAATCGCAACAAGCACAAAGTGTGCCGAGCGAGAGCGCGCTGTCTATAGAAAGAGACAGCACCACAGTCGCCTAGCAGCGTGCACTTGAGCGGGAAACGCGTGCTCATCGGACGGGATCCGAGAGCAGAAGTGCGTATTTTCTGGCTGCGGTATCAATAGTGTAAGAGAACTCACTGGTGTCGTGCCGCTGCGCCTGCTGTGTCAACTGGGACAAGTACTGCGACTGCGCCGCGCTCAGGCTGCCCGACATGCCCATCGGCTGAAACAAACATTGGAATATCAATCTAGACTCTAGCATCTCACTAAATTTAAGTGTAACAAAGTTTGAAAAACCTAATTATTGTAATCGTAAAAAATGCAGAATAACCTAGGAAAAATAAAGATTAGACTAATGTCTAATCTTTATTTTTTACTTAGCAAAACTTGCAATATCAATTGGCATAGTAAGCTGTTTCATATGTCAAAAATGTTTTGTTTAAAACACCGTCGGTCTTACCACAAAAACTTAAACATCTATTGAACAGTTGTTTTGAGACCATTTTGTACTGAAATTTCTCTAATCAACTGTTCAACAGGTGTTAAATCTTTTGTAGTAAGACCGCGTAAGTTTTACAGGTATTCAGGTATTAGGCACTTTGCCTCGTAAATCACAGGAGTAACAATATTAAAAAGGTTACAAAAATATCTAAAGTCTACACTCTACAGTTTCAGAGGGTCTATAGCGAGTGGCACAGCTTACCTGGGTGTTAGGAAGCGGTGCATGGTGGGCGAGCTGGTGGTAATCCGGAGTGGGCTCGGTCTTGGCCGGCGCGGGTGGAGACGCGCCCGTCGCCCCCGCGACTCCGCCCACACCCGCGACGCCCGCAACACCCGCCACGCCCGCCGCGCCGCCCATCTGCTGTTATATAGTCGAGTTAAAGTAATACTTTACAAGCTGACCCTGTGCTAAGCTAACCAAGGTTGCAAACGAACAAACGGGACACCTGATAAAAAGCAACTACCGTCGCCCATGGACACTCGCAATATTAGAAGAGCTGCAGGTGCGTTGCCGGCCTTTTAAGAGGCAATACCCTCTTTTCTTGAAGGTTTGCAGGTCGTATTGAGCAGCCGGGTCAAGAACGCAGCTCAGCAGCTAAGAGTGAGTTTCTACCGAAGCTACATCGCGAAGAAAGTGTTTTTGAGGACCATTAGAATCGTTTCACTTTAAACGCATTCCTCGCAATGCAGTTCCGATGGAAACGCAACTAAATCCAAAATCCAAAAATTTAAAAAAAGGATGTGTATAATATTAAAACTATGGTATGGTTATATTACAAGACAAGTCATGCTACAAGAGTACTTTGGGGTGTGGCCGAAATCAAATCTCTTTTCAAGAATGTTACTTGAGAGATATCTACTTCACCACCACACCCTCCTGTCTATCTTAGGGATCTTTAACGCCTCCATGGTCCAGTGGTTCAGAGCTCGGCTCTTGACTCGGAGGTCGTGGGTTCGATTCCCGCGTTGGAAACATGTTATTTCCAAGTTTGGTTAGGATAATGCAGGCTGATCACCTGATTGTCTGACAAGTAAGATGATCCATGCGTCGGATGGGCATGTAAAAAGTCGGTCCTGCGCCTGATCTCTCGCCAGTCGTGTCGGTCTGCCGTCCCACTGGGTTATGAGAGTAAAGAAATAGAGAGTGCTCTTGTGTACTGCGCACACACTTGGGCACTATAAAATTTCGGTGACGGTGGCTGGTTTCAATGAAACCGGCCACCGTCACCGAAACCGGTGTGGGAGCTATTATTATTATTATTATCTTAGGGCTCCCACACATAACTGCGAATTCATTTTTATTACGAGTTTTGTCGCAAATATTTGCGATGCGATGCGAATTCGCAGTTTTGTGTGGAAGCCCTTATACAAACGTCAATAGATCCTTGTAGTACTGTGCCTCACCTCGAGGATGGATGGATGATGGTGCTGCTGGGTGTTGTGGTAGGTGTATGTGGGGATGTGCTCCGCGGGGCCGTTCGCCTCCGTCGGCGCGTCCCAATCCTCCTGTACATTATAATTTAATTTGCACAACATTTATACGAGAACATTATCAATCAACTTTAAAACTTTATGTAATCTCATTATTTTTTACAATTACTGTTATATTTACTTAAATTTCCCTGTATAAAAACATTTTATTTCTACGTACAGTAAACACTGCAGCGTGCGAGCACGTATTGTGCATACTCGTAGGAAACTCTAGCCCTATCATATTGTCCGTGTAGGCAAATACTTTCATACGTAATAAGACTAAAACTAATGCTGCTAACATACTAGGCGATCATACGCGAGTCGCGACCCTGTCAATATCTTAAGATTCGGCTCATATACAATAACATACATTACGTCATCAAATCGAGGCCACGACAAAATTAGGTCAAGTCTCAAGATATTTAACTGGGTTGTAGTGACAAAAACGATGACACGACCTCGAAAAAGATGGCGAGATGAACTATAGATGCCTACAAGCCAGGCTGGCCTGCGGTGGCGTTGGAGCGAGACAGATAGAAGACCTTTGGGGGAGCCTTTGCCCAGCAGTGGGACAGTATAGATTCGTTATAGGTCTTGTAATCTACGAGCGCGCGTAGCCTTTATTTGTAGTTGAAAATGTGAACAGACATTTTCGTTAGTGTGCATACCTGACGGAGCATTCAGTAGCGAGCGAGCCATGTACGCGTGTATAGATATGGTTACTCACACAACTAAGGGCGCCGCGCGCTCGAAGATTGCAAGATCTGTAAAAACAAGTGACAAAAATAAACTCACCGCAGCAGCGGGGGCGGAGTCGGCTGGGGCGGCGGCGGCGCTGGGCGTGAACACCTGCGGGACCACCATCTACAGTTACACGTCACACTCACACATACAGCATCATTAGTCTCGTTATTATTGTTAGTTTAGCACTGTCGACTCCGATTTTTTATCTTGGTACAACAGCCAAAAATATTGGATTGGCTAATAAAAATTAAAGCTTTTATTGACCAAGATTATAAATCAGAGTACATAATAATAAGAGAGATTAATAAGCTGTAGCTTTTATTGGTAAGCCAATGTCAGTTATAGTAAAGAGTACTTTGCTAAATTAAAAAATACAAACACAAAAAATAACAGAGAAACTCTTCTTCAAGTTACTATAATTTCATTACATGGCACAACTATTGGTTTTTGTTTTTATGGTTGGAAAATTACTCCTACAATTTATTTGATTAAATAAGTTATATCTTATACTAATATAATAAAGCAGAAGAGTTTGTTTGTTTGAACGCGCTAATCTCAGAAACTACTGGTCCGATTGAAAAAATTCTTTCAGTGTTAGATAGCCCATTTATCGAGGAAGGCTATAGGCTATATTTTATCACGCTAAGACTAATAGAAGCTAAGAAATAGAGGAAAATGTGGAACAAACGGGAGGAAATATATTTGAAAGGGCTTATTTGAACGCGCTAATCTCAGGAACTACTGGTCCGATTTGAAAAATTCTTTCAGTGTTAGATAGTTTATTTATCAAGAAAGGCTAAAGGCTATATTTTATCACGCTACGACTAATATAAGCGAAGAAATAGAGGAAAATGTGGAAAAACGGGAAGAAATTACTTAAAAAAGGGCTCAAGAACTACTGGTACGATTTGAAAAATTCTTTCAGTGTTAGATAGCCCATTTATCGAGGAAGGCTATAGGCTATATTTTATCATGCTAAGACTAATAGAAGCGAAGAAATAGAGGAAAATGTGGAAAAACAGGTAAAATTATTTGAAAGGGCTTATTTGAACGCGCTAATCTCAGGAACTACTGGTCCGATTTGAAAAATTATTTCAGTGTTAGATAGCCCATTTATCAAGAAAGGCTATAGGCTATATTTTATCACGCTGCGACTAATAGGAGCGAAGAAATAGAGGAAAATGTGGAAAAAACGGGGGAAATTATTTGAAGGGGCTTATCTCACGAACTACTGGAGCAATTTTTCTGTTATTTGGCACAGATAAGAAGTAGACCACGGTAAGGATCATACGCTATTTTTTGTGGACTAATTTGTCTGTGAAATAACTAATTTGGGCGGGCGAAGCCGCGCGGAACGTCTAGTCATTTAGATTTAACCTTAAGCAAAAAAAGATCCACACTGTGGCACAAATGATAATGTATTATCCTCGTTTGTCCAGCGAGTTTTTTAGTATATTATACAAAGTACAAAACAAAATATAACTATGTATATAACGTCTGCACTATACAGTGTGGATCTTTTGTTCATTAATGTGATAAAGCTGTTTAAATCTTACCTTGGTGTCTGAAAGAGAGCCTGACCATTCCTCATTATCCCAATCTTCTGTGGCGGGGAAGTTATCAGTACCACCTGAAAAATATTGTAAATGTAAATAAAAGGAACTAATATGTACTATTTAAGCTCACTTTATAAAAATAGTTAAAGAAATAATTGTAGAAATTAAAATTACTAAAAATACAATTAATATTAATTTAGTAAATAATCGGCCAAGTGCGAGTCGGACTCGCGCACTAAGGGTTCCGTACCATTATAGAGCAAAATTAGCCCAAAAATTGTGTTTTAATGTGGGATTTAATTTTTTAATTAATTTTTTATTTTATTTTAATATTATTATTAAATATTAAAGTGCACATAAAAATAAAGGACCTTGAGTAAAATTCAAGTACCTACCTGTTGCCATTACTGATATAGAGCCAAAAAGGCCAAAAAAATCACGTTTGTTGTATGGGAGCCCCCCTTAAATATTAATTTTATTTTGTTTTTAGTATTTGTTGTTATAGCGGCAACAGATATACACAATCTGTGAAAATTTCAACTTTCTAGCTATTACCGTTCTTGAGTTACAGCCTGGAGACAGACAGACGGACAGACATCGAAGTCTCAGTAATAGGGTCCCGTTTTTACCCTTTGGGTACTGAACCCTAAAAAACGATTGTTTAAAAAAAAACATTGCAGAAAAACTATCAGCTGCTTGATAATAGAGCATCATAATTCATAACACGCACAAAGGTTGATTAGTAGATAATCCCATTTAGCATTAAGTCCACCTTTGTATTTGTATGTGCATTAATTTTTAAATAAATAAATAATATCCTTGTATGGTTCAGTGTATCGTTGAACTCGTACGTTTTGCCCAATCGTCAGTTATATTATGTATAAATTAAAGCAAATGTATCAGAATAAAGGCAGATCATTAAGCATCAACTGGGTACCATTTTACCGCCTATCAGTACTAGCATCAGTTTCAGAATCTAGCAAACCTGTCATCAGTAGCATCATCACTATCAGCAGCATCTATACTGTACTCGGCGAAACATGGCGATAGCGGTCATTGACTCCCCTGTCAAAAAACTTGTCATTTTCTATATAAATCGCGAATGACAATGAAGTGTCAGATGTTCCTAGATAAGGGCGATATCATATTTTGCATAGAGATAAACTACGATAACATGGCGCGCCCCTCCTAAATTCAAAACGTTTGAAGTGCGTTGTCAAAACGTTTGATGTGCGTTGTCTTGCGCGGTCGGCTAGTTATGATTAGTTGACCAACAAATCTTGGTAATAAATGGCATTAAGGCCCGTATTTTTGGTCAGTACTCAAGATGCATCTCGGTCTCAAGACACGGTTCAGGCTCTGTGATTGGTTGGCTGTCAAAATTTGGACTAATCACAGAGCCGCCCGCGTCTTGAGAACGGGTCGCATCTTAAGTACTGACCAAAAATACGGGCCTTAGTGAAATATTACGAGTGCTGGTTGATTGGTTGAATGCTTACTACATACAAACTCTTTCATAGGGATGTGACTACACACATTGAAACAGTAATTTGGAGGGGCGCGCCATGTTATCGTAGTTTATCTCTACTCGATGTGAACTGAATATGAAGCATATCACTTTGAACTCGTAAAAAGTTGGAGATTATAATTCTAAAAGTTACCAAGAGGTTTTCCGATTAATCCGTAATAATCTGTGTCTTTATAAGAGGTCAATTTTATTCTTAAATATTGTAAATACAGTGCGAGCATTTTTCATTTAGCCTAGACTAAAAAGGTCAACGACCACTACCGCCATGTTTCGCCGAGTACAGTATAGCAACTAGCATCTTTCAAAGGGAGCACCCCTACAATCCTCACCGGTGTCAGTATCGGCGCTATTGGTCCAGTCGTTGTTGTCGCGCTCCGGCGGGGGGCGGGGCAGGCCGCGACGCGCGCCGCGACCGCCGCCCCGCCCACCGCGCCCACCGCCCCGCCCGCGCCCGCCGCCTCGACCGCGACCGCCCTCGCCTTCGCCGCGTCCTAAACAACGAAACGTATAGAGCAGGAGTTCCCAAAGTGGGCGATAATGCACCCTTGTGGGCGCTACAGGCCTAAAGGGGGGCGATAAGAAACCCTAAAAAAATTATGCGTTGTGTATATACCTAGAGCCGCTATCCCCAACCCGGGACGCCGGGACTTTATATGTGGCCCGCGTGATGTTAAACAATTTTGAAATTCACGCCCACCGGCAAAATAACGTAGTCTACGTGATAGTCGTTAAATTTTTCCACTTTTATATCGTTAATTTTGAAGAATGTTATTTTTTAACCCTAAAAAATTTTTGTTGCGACCCGCGACACCAAGACCAAAACATGTTTGTGGCCCGCATGAAAAAAAAGTTGGGGACCACTGACCTAGACTCTAGAGCAGTGGTCCCCAACCTTTTTTTCATGCGGGCCACAAACATGTTTTGGTCTTGGTGTCGCGGGTCGCAACAAAAATTTTTTAGGGTTAAAAAATAACATTCTTCAAAATTAACGATATAAAAGTGGAAAAAATTTAACGACTATCACGTAGACTACGTTATTTTGCCGATGGGCGTGAATTATTCCAAAATTGTCTAACATCACGCGGGCCACAAATAAAGTCCCGGCGGGCCGCGGGTTGGGGATAGCGGCTCTAGAGGCTTGGGAAAAATTTATAATTTCAATTAACGAAGATCTAAGAGGCCTCCATTAGATCTTTCTTTTGCACGCAAAATCATCCTTTTCCTCAAGAAGGAGGGTTTCCAGAAGGTTGTTGATGGGGGCGCAATTTTTATAGTAAAGGGTTCAAACTTGCACTATAAAACTCTTTATAACTATACAATTCATAGTCTAGTAATTATAAAGAATGAATTGTTAAAAATGTCAGGTGACATCCAAAACCATAATATCATAATGTCGTGCAACCAAAAAGAGTAAGCAGGGTGTATGCAATAGTATGGTACTTAATGGGTCTGGGGCCAAAGCGGGAGCGCGTGTGTTCGCGGTCTCTCTCCCTATCCACCTCGCAGTTTTTTTTAATGAAATAAACGAGCAAACGGGTCACCTGATGGAAAGCAACTACCGTCGCCCATGGACACTCGCAACATCAGAAGAGCTGCAGGTGCGTTGCCGGCCTTTTATGATGTGTGTTTTGAATACTAAACACACATTTGACAACTTGACGCAACTTGACGCTCCCGCTTTGCAGTCGCGTGGTCGCGTAGGTTTGAACAAAGCAATAAGAGGGAATACGCTCTCTTCTTGAAGGTTTGCAAGTCGTATAGGTCCGGAAATACTTCTGGTGACAGTTCGCTCCAGAGTTTTACAGTGCGCGGCAGAAAGTTACGCGAGAAACGCACGGTGGAAGACTGCTACTCATCAAGGTGATGAGGATGGTATATTTTCCGCGTGGGACGATGGCGAAAAGTTGCAGGTGGTATGATTCCGGCCAGTTGCCGGCGCTGGCCACTGTCTTTTTGTTAATGGTACTTACGGGGTCTGGGGCCAGAGCGAGAGCGCGTGTGTTCGCGGTCTCTCTCCCTATCCACCTCGCCGTTGCCGGCGTTGGCAGCTGGCTTCTTGTTAATGGTACTTACTGGGTCTGGGGCCAGAGCGAGAGCGCGTGTGTTCGCGGTCTCTCTCCCTATCCACCTCGCCGTTGCCGGCGTTGGCAGCTGGCTTCTTGTTAATGGTACTTACTGGGTCTGGGGCCAGAGCGAGAGCGCGTGTGTTCGCGGTCTCTCTCCCTATCCACCTCGCTGTTGCACAATGGAAAATATGGGTCCGTATCTCTAAAAAATCTGTAACTTCAAGGTTTTTCATCGTATTGTATTGAGATTTGGCACATGTATACAGTGATATACAAAGATTTAAAAAATAATCAATTTTTGTATTTTTTTTTCAATGTATACATATTTATTTTAGGTAAAAAAAAAGAAAAGAGAAAAAAAGTAATACCAGTAGTTATATTATGTTTATTTTTTATAAATAAGTACTAATATGAGTAAAATTAAGAAAACTTAAACAATTACTTATCAGTTATCACACAAGCATAATAAAATACATAAAATTATAAAATCGTATAGTACCTATCTATACCTCACACCAAACTAATTGATCTCAGATTAGACAAATCTTATAATATTATTGGTTTTATCTAACTAGGTTTTAGTTACTTATAATGTTGTATCTAATTGTTACTATCCTCACTATTCCTAACTAAAATTACTTCCGGTGTAAATGTAGGATCACCTTCAGGTACCACCTTCAAAAGACTTTGTGCCTCTTCATCAAGAGATCTTTCACATTTCTCACATAAGGGTTTATTAAACTTGAAAGGTATGGATCTGAAGTATATAGGAGCGTTTTAAATACGTCTTCATTTGTTGCTATACGGGAACATTTTCTGGCATGGTGCAGGTGTATATTTCTAGTCTTTATTGCGCGACTCTTGTGCATCTTCCGACAGTTGCCCAATAGGAAGAACAGAAAAATGTTTGATCACGTTTTCTTCGTGTATAAGTAATTTGTGCACGGAGGATGGCATGTAGTACCAATCATAGTTACTAACATAAATTCGCGCAGTTTCTAAGGCATAAACTCCAAATTTTTCGGGATCGATCATCATTCCAGAAGATAGAGCTTGTAAAATAATATTCAAGCGTTTAATCAATGTTTCATCAACACCTGTTATGTTCGCCGAGCAAGTGTAATTGTAAAAGAACCTTTGTGCTGTATTTCCATCACTTGAGTTTTCACTTATCTTTCTCGTTCACCAGAAGTTGATGGCAGTGAATGTGCTTCACACTCCGGAAACTGTACTGAATATCCTGAATCCAGCCAGCTTGTATTATTCCGAATAAAGTCCTTTTTCCGTGATGCTTGAGCCCAGCGCTTATTGAAAGAAGGCAGAATATGTCTTTGAATGTCACCAATTACAAAACACAAGTTGTTTTCAGAAACATTTGATGTTTGCTGTAGAACTATGGACAACGATTCCAAGGTTCTGCCACGCTCGATACAGGGAATGATGAAATCGCCCTTAGTACAGTTGAAAGTTGACATTTTAATGGAAATAACCAATTTAAATAAGTGTCACATAATATGAAATACACGCTGAAGTGTGCAATTTGAAGATATTTGCTTCCCCTTATATACCTACTGGTTTTTTAGATATGAAATACGTACTAATATCAATGTTATGCATATTTACTCACGCAGGACGAGTGCAGAATAGATGATAAGCTATTGCTATCAAAATATTGTGATTAATATTGATTTTGCAAACTATGTCAGCAGTAACCGCAAAAGATACCGAATTATCTACTCCGACCTCTATCACATTTTTTCCCATAACTTTCAGGGTCGCAAACTTCCGCAGCTGATTTTTTTAATTTTTCATTTATGAATAGTTAGGCTATTAAATAACACATAAAGTTGCGCGTCGGGAGACGTGGGTAAATGTGAAAACCTTCGACGAAAAAAAAAGAAAAGTGAAAAATAGGGTATGTCAATTTTTAAGTACTTACTCAAAAATAAAAAGCATATTAAAAAAAGTTAATAGCTCATTATTAAGAACATAAAATATGCTTTTTAAAAATTTATAAAACGGCATGCATGTGCCAAATAGTTTTTTCACAATATTCATTTGAATTATGCGTATGCAAACATTTGAATGAGCCATCCGCTACTTCAACTTACTTCAACCTATGAAAAAAAAATATTTATGCAGTTTTAGTACAAAAAATTGTCTGATTAGGATTATTTGGTTATAAGAGTATCGAATGCAATAAATATTTCATTCAAATTGTGATATTTTTAAAAACCATTTATGATATGCTCTAGTTCTACCATTTTCCATAGTGCGTTGCCGGCGTTGGCAGCTGGATTCTAGTTAATGGTACTTACTGGGTCTGGGGCCAGAGCGAGAGCGCGTGTGTTCGCGGTCTCTCTCCCTATCCACCTCGCCGTTGCCGGCGTTCTGTTACACCCTTACGTTGTTAGGTGTTTAGCTGACTAGACCTTAAGTCTTGTCAGCACTATTATACTATTATATCAGGTCCCCAGCGGTTGGACCTCCAGTCTTCAATTCGCCGTCTCACTGGAGGAACCTCTCCTCATTTATTATATCTTTTGTTAAGTGAAGTCTCCTCTTTTAATATTCTAATTTCTAAATCTTTGTGAAGTCAAATAAAAGTGTGTATTAATAAAACATTTTTTTTAAAACTCGAAATACAAGGTCCCGTGTAACAGTTCGCAGTTGGATTCTTGTTAATGGTACTTACTGGGTCTGGGGCCAGAGCGAGAGCGCGTGTGTTCGCGGTCTCTCTCCCTATCCACCTCGCCGTTGCCGGCGTTGGCAGCTGGCTTCTTGTTAATGGTACTTACTGGGTCTGGGACCAGAGCGGGAGCGCGTGTGTTCGCGGTCTCTCTCCCTATCCACCTCGCCGTTGCCGGCGTTGACAGCTGGATTCTTGTTAATGGTACTTACTGGGTCTGGGGCCAGAGCGAGAGCGCGTGTGTTCGCGGTCTCTCTCCCTATCCACCTCGCCGTTGCCGGCGTTGGCAGCTGGCTTTTTGTTTTTTTTCTTCTCCGTAGTCTGCCATTCGCCCTATAAAAATAAAATGTTTAGATTGTAGGTAATAATCACAGTTTGTCTTTACTTGTACCATAAACAAACATTTCAACCCTGAGCAAAAATTTTATATTGTTAAAAACAACATGACATTATCTTGTAGCATAAAAGTCGTCAGTATACTATGTATATTAATGGGGGATTCTACCGCCACGGGACACTTGTACCTTAATTTCAGTATGTGTGACTAATTTATGCGAATTGTATCAATGATATCAAATTGGTTTATATAAAGAACTAGCTGTTGCCCGCGACTTCGTCCGCGTGGACTTCAGTTTATAGCGCGCGGTGTCAACAAAATTGGTGTCAAATTTAAAAGCTTTTTAAAACCCTGGTACCCCTTAAATCAAAATACCCAAAAACAGCTGTGCAGTGTGCACATAATATTTCATTTTTTAAATTAAGTAAACTTTATTTTAAATACCAAATTTAAAGCTTATTTAGCCCCCATTTACACAACTTTAGCATGAGCTTTACCCATTAAAACTATTTATCATTGGTAGGTTTAAGGTAACGTCACTGCATAGATAAAGTACTGAGTAGTGAGTTATTTAATAACGTGTATGACAATCGAAAGAATCGAAAAACCTAACATGATATGGTGCCACCTCTTATAGAAAGACTTATGAGCAAGCGATAGCGAGATGTTGGCGACTCTTAGCGCCATCTGTTATGAATTTTTGGAACTAACTTAATTTGAACAAATTTACGCATTTTCACCCCCTCACAACCCCTTTTCCCAGTTAAAAAGTAGCCTATGTCCTTTCTCAGGCTTTAGACTATCTGTGTACAAAATTTCATTACAATCGGTTCAGTAGTTTTGGCGTGAAAGCGAGACAGACAGACAGACAGACAGAGATACTTTCGCATTTATAATATTAGTATAGATAACAGAATATTTTATATACTTTTATAATTATATTGGAGGCGGGGATAACACCGTGTAAAATGAAATCAAAATGACTCTAAATGTTTGCCACGGGTGGGACAAAAAATGGACATACTTGTTACACATGAATCATATTCAACAAAACTCTGCTTTCTCATTAAACTTTTTGATGCAAACTACAATATTTGTTTGAAACAATAAACTGAACGTAACATTTCAATAAAAAACAATGCCCTATTATTAAAACATATTTTACAAAAATTAAATAAAGGGTGTCACGGGTGGGACTAACAATGTCACCGGTGGGACACGTACGACTTATTAGGCAAAATACGCGCCTTATAAGCTTTTTTAGGGTTCCGTGTCCAAAGGGTATAAACGGCACCCTATTACTAAGACTTCGATGTCTGTCTGTCCCTCTGTCTGTCCGTTTGTCTATCTGCCCGTCTGTCTGTCACCAGGCTGTATCTCAAGAACGGCTATAGCTAGACTTCTGAAATTTTCACAGATTGTGTATATCTGTTGCCGCTTTATCAACAAATACTAAAAACAAAATAAATTAAATATTTAAGGGGGGCTCCCATGCAACAAACATATATTTTTTTGCTATTTTTTGCTCAATATCAATAATGGCAATAGGTAGGCACTTTGAAATGTTGACAAAATTCTTAGTCGTATTTATACTTTGATAATTAATAAAAAAAATGAAACAATTTTTCGCATATTTACGTAAAGTTCGATCTAAGTCTATGTTTGCGAATATATAAAAAATTTAAAAAATCAAAATATGCTAATAATTATTATGTTACCGTGATATTCGAAGTATTTTGTATCGAAATATAATAATTTATATTTTATAGCATAAAAACAACTTAAAAAAAATTCGTTCCAAAACTTCAAGGTTTACTTTCTCATAGAATCCCCCCAATATAATAATACCACTACACCACTACTGAGCAGTAGCTCAGCGTTATCGAATCGCATGTACACACACATGTAAATTGTTTTACCACGTCTGTTCTTCTTTTCCACCACTTCCTTTGCTTTTTGGAGTGTTGTATGGCTCCAAACTTGTGTCAGGCTGACCCCACATTAGGCGTGCGCGTTCCTCGGGCGAATGAGCGACGCGAGCTCCGCGAGCGCACTGCATAAGCGGCGCGCACGCGGCGTTCTCTCGCTCACACGCCCGAATGAACGCGCACGCCCCATAATATGGGGGATGCCTTATGTGATATGCCACAGTTACCTGTGTCCGCAGCGTGTCCTCGAGCAGCAGGTTGCAGGCGAGCTCGACGTCGTTGTCAGCGTCGTGCAGCGCCGAGCACACCTCCTCCTCAGTGCGATGCGTTGTCTCCATGAGGGTTGTTACCTGCAGGCACCAAGGGGGTACATTATTAAGAGCAGGACTTCCCAACCACTGAACCAGAAACTTGAAATTTATCATACATGGTCCTCTGATAAAGTAGGCATCCACTAGAGAATATTTTTTTCAAAATTCTACCCCTGAGGCCTCAGCCTCGAATTTTGCGGGCAGCGGGGCGGGAGAGGTGGCGCGGGTAGCCGTCTAGTACGCCACGCGCCGCTCGCCACGCCGCTGCCTTCGAGGCCAGTACCATTTATAAATCTACACATTGGAACGCGCCTTTTTTATGCATGTAAACTTCTTATGCAGTATTGAAGAATTTTATCTTTCGTTACATTTTAATTTATTATCTGCAATAATTGATAAGTATTGTTGTCAAAACATACGCATTACGCTATCAGTGACGTGAGTTGAATCAGAGCAACAACCTTCACATGTAAACAAACTGCATAATGATCCAACATCAACTTCAACCTAAAACTTTCATTATATACCCTTAGTTATAAAATAAATCTCATACTCGCGACTTATTATCAAGGACCTAAATGTATAGAAAAACAATTAAATTAATTTTATAAGTAAGGAGTTATTGAAGAGTTTCTTACCTTCTTTCGCACATCAGAGATATCTTCACCCGGACGGTCGATCATGTTTGCCATACGCAGCTGTTCAGTTGTTGCCTAGGAACAAAAAACCATTGATATTATTTTATATTCTGCAACAGAAATAGACTTCTATATTCTGATATGAATCTCATTTGGCTCTTCACTGAAGATATATTTAAGAAATAACTGTTTCTTAATTTCTTACCTGTGGTTTTGTTTTCTCTTTAGGTTGTGGTTTTTCTGTTGTTTTGCCCTTCTCCTGCTTCCCCTCCTTGCCCTTCGCACCACCCTTGGTGGCGCGCGCACCCAAACTCATATTTATCTGCTAATATTTACAGCCTCTATTTACAAGCAGCTGAAACAAAAAACAACATAGTTGTAAGCTATCCATCATTGTTAAGAATAAGATGGCAACATTAAGGTGTGCCATTTCTTTCTGTCAATCCAGACAGCGCAAGGCGCGTAAGCGCCTCTATCGGCGAATTTTTAACAACTCAAAGTTTACAAAAAAACTGAGTAAAACTACTAAGCTCTATAATGACGAAAATGTTAACTTTAATTAACAGGAAACTCTTTGTGGAGAAAGCAATGACTTTGTCTTATGAAGAAACATTATTTATTTATTCTATTTATTCTAATTATATTATTATAACATTACTACAATCAGCTGTTTGAAGGCAAACCAACAACCTTCAAGTTGGCAACACTGCACTAATCTAAAAAGACTTGCTACTTTCTGAAGAGGGAAAGATGTAAGAGAAATGTAAAATGGAAATTTAACTAATGTTTATTGTATTAAATTTTTAATCCTGTTAACATTTACATAGATATAAATTAATTATTATCCCATCAAGTCCTGTACGAGCACCGGTGCTCGCGATAGCAATAGAAAGGATATTGTGTCTCATTTTTCCACGATCGAAGGATTAAAAGAGTGTGAGGCCCTTCGCATTCATGATATGATAAAGATGATGTAACAGTTTACAAACAATTTTATTTCTAATAATTTTCGTGGATTTAAAAATATTAGAATTAAGGAAACCTAAAAAATTCACTTATGAATTCCTAATACAATGTTATGAACAATCAAGACAAGTTTACTAGATCATTTTTGCAAACCAACTCATCTGTTGAGCCAAAGTAACAGAAAACCGAAGGCATGAAAGAGGGTAGAAGTCAAAATAATCGACCGTAACTCACATGAAATCCGGTTAGTAACGTTACTCACCTGACAGAAATTGTTACTCACAGGATAATTAGGATGCTTCCACATTGAAACAAAAAATACGTACATAATTTTATTTATTGTTAAACTAACATAACTGGTAAAATCGATAAAATATTATGTTTTAACTAGTCTTATTAATAACCACAAAGTACAAATACACGGTTTAAAAACTTTTTCTCCGTTTTTGATTTATCGCTTAGCACTAGTGTTTGGCGCCATCTAAATGAAAACATTTGAAGCTTTAATTCCTGCGCAAATACCCCAAATCCAAAAAGAATACAAAATTTCCATGAATTTATATATACAGACAAAAACACACACATGACTATCTATCTAACTAGGAAGTGAAATTTCTACATAATTTCCTCAAAAACAAACAATGTTTTTAACTCGTAAGTTTTCGAGATAATCATGAATAAAAAACTTAAAAAGATGAAAGTTTATTGCGAGATCGTCATTTGGGGTGAACAATTTTCAGACCAATACGACCTGCAAACCTTGAAGAAAAAACATAATTCTGTTGCGTATCCATGGGCGACGGTATTTGCTTTCCATCAGCTGACCCGTTTGCTCGTTTGCCCCATTATTTTATAAAAAAAACTATTTATTAATTGCAGGTACATTTACTATACCAACTTATTCAATTTACACAATAACAATAATTTTATCAATATGAACTAGCCCTAAGTCGTATTACGTTATCTACAGGAAGGAAAAATATGAATTTTAACATCCAAAATGTATCGTCATATTGACAAATATCTTACCTTGAAAACAATTTATCTGTATTTATGATCACTAAAACATACTGTTTCAGACTGCGTATCCAGACTCGCGTAATTTACTTTAGAATTTATCTAGACTTACCGTTATTCACAGGAATATTTTAGGATTTTTTTTGTGTGTGCACTTTTTCCACCAAAACTAAACGAAGTGATATGATGGCTTTCTAAAAGTTACGTGATGTGACCCAACAGTTTTGTTGGAATAAAATATATTTTGCGACATGGTAGAATTCCATTTCGGGAGCGCCTAAAACACCGTTATCTACCGGAGTTACTCACAGGAACGATATTTGGGATTCTATACATATTATAAAACAAAGTCGATTTTTTTCCCTCATGTCCCTTTAATCTTTAAAACTACGCAACGGATTTTGATGATTCTTTCAGTGTTAGATAGCCCATTTATCGAGGAAGGCTATAGGCTATATTTTATCATGCTAAGACTTATAGGAGCGAAGAAATAGAGGAAAATGTGGAAAAAACGGGGAAAATTATTTGAAAGGGCTAACTTGTACACGCTGATCTCAGGAACTACTGGTCTGATTTGAAAAATTATTTCAGTGTTAGATAGCCCATTTATTGAGGAAGGCTATAAGCTATATTTTATCACGCTAAGACTAATAGGAGAATGTGGAAAAAACGGGGGAAATTATTTGAAAGGGCTTATCTCGCGAACTACTGGAGCAATTTTTATGTTATTTGGCACAGATAAGAAGTAGACCACGTGAAGGATCATAGGCTATCGATTTTAATCATTTTTTCAGTGGCTATATATTTTATAGCCGTCTGAAGCCGGGGCGGGTCGCTAGTTTATTATGAAACGTAATTTTATAATAATAGGCATGATAAATTATGGTTATAATAAATGAAAACCGAGGTGTAGACACCGTTTTTTAATTGATAGTCTATAATATTGCAAAATAGTACCTAGTTTTGAATATTTTATAATGTTTAAAATTTTATTATGCAAGAGGACACTTTCATTTTGTATGGAACTGAAATTACTGACTTTAGTTTGATGATATTTTTTTCGATATATGTTCTTAGCATTACAAAAATATCTTGGTGTACTGAAAATAAATTGTTCTTTAAACTTAATAGGTTTATCACTTGTTGTAACCCGACAAAATTTCTAAATAAGCTAAAAACAGCCGAGGACACATATTTTTTTAAGTCATGTACGATTATTTTGACTTCTACCCAAGAACAATACAGCCATAAATATATTAAAAGATACAGAAGACTAGTTCATAGAAGAGATTATCTAGTTTATTAAAGTTGCTTACTGACCAAAAGAAATTAGATTTATATAACCCTTTGAGGACTAATTAACAAGCTTGCGTTGGCGAAGAACAAAACCATAATATCAAAATGATAATCTGAGATTTAGGAACCATGAAACGGGAAATTGCAAAGGAAGATGCATAAGTTATTACTTATTACATAACATGGATATTGGACATATAATTAGTGGTGTATGTATAATAAATAATAATATATGGGTGATGAATAAACTTCAAGAAATTACAAGGCAATGCTGCAAGTTAAATGTGAATAAATACAATAATTCAATAAATGAAGTTATTTAATGAAGATTAGGCAATTTTCAAACTTAAAAGTTTACTTATAAGAAAATATAGAACTTTAAGGTTTAAATGCCTGCCACAAAAAAGCTACAGATAGTCTATTTAATCTTAGAAGAATTTTTCTCACAGTTCAAGCTAAACAATTATGTGAAAGTAGTTGATGTTAATAACTGTAATTTTATGGCATTACTAAATCCATATTTGTTAGTTATACTTTTTAATACTGTATATGCATTATGTATATTGTATATAACCTGCTTGAAAATTTTAATTGATTATTTTTATGCTTAGGTTTACTATAGTAACTCTGATTTAAAATATTGGCAATGCTAAAAAAATCTAATACATCAGTCTACTAGCAATTTATAATTTATGCTACTACACATCTGCAGGCTTCGCATGGTCACCATAAAAAGGTTTATTCTTACGGTAAAGAATAAAAAGGGATAGATTAAAGGGGATCTGTCCTTTTGTCTGCAAAACTGTCAGCGTTTCTATTCTTTTGCATTTCTACTGTGGCCATGCCCAGCCTGCTGGTCTGTTTGCTAAATAAATATTACTTAAAAATAGAAAGATTTTTTAGTTGCATTTGCATTAAAGTATTATTTGCAAGTTATGAGTATGATAAGGTGATAAAATTACTCATTGAATATATTTCGGCATTGATATGAACTATCAGTGGCATACAAAAATAGATGTATCAATATATTATTTACTACATTTTAACCTAAGACTGTTAGCATTCCAATTAGAATTTTATAATTCCTTCTAATACCCTCACTGTAAACATTATCGAATTATACGGTCAATGGGCCTTCAAGAACAACACTCGTCATTTTAAACGTTGCAAACGGAAGCGCTGATTGCACTGATTAACGGAAAACAGGTAAACAAAACATTAGTCTACTTGCTACGGAAAAGATATTCATTTTAAGTCGTAACGCAAGGGAAGTTGTTACGTACAAATATACTAATTTTTTTTTAATATTTAAAATCATACTTTCTCGTTAATTTTGCACTAACGGAGACAATGAATCACTACAGCAAATCGGAACACTAGATTCAATCGGAACTCGGAAACGGCTTGGGTTTCGGAAGAAAACGTTGGAGATATACGGAAATGCACATCCTCACGTACAGACCGCGGTAACGTCATCAATTCTACGTGCATTAAAGCAAGTCGAAATTCAATAGGCGGCACATGTGGGGGACGCCATTCTTGAAGCACCCTTCTTGGTATCAAAATGACAGCCTTTGTTATCGAATTATTCGAAAAGAACACAAACTCACAAACTGCTTATAAACACCCCAGCACTCAATTTTTAAAGAGACTCAATTTTTACCTTAAAACTATTGGATTATCCAAATTTAAACACTATTTCAATTAGAATTTACTAATTTCCATACCTGTGAATGCGCTCTCAAACGCAAGCTGGTCACGTGACTTGACAAACAAAATGTTGCCAAATTTTAATAAAGAATAATTTATTTCAAAAAAAAATAGTGGAAGTGATAGGTGCGTCTTACACGGCCAAATCTTTGATATAATATTAATTATTATGCAGGCACTTCACATGGCTATTTGTATTTGCGTATTTGATGTATTCGCCAAACAATCACCATGTGTAGATGGTATGTTTGACAAGTATTGGCCTTTTGACAAATATGACCAATACCAAATACCTTTATCCGTACCTTTGTCGGTTTTTGACGCACATCAAAAGAGTCAAATAGGCAAGTACACTGTACAGCCACAGACTAATAAGAGATACTACGGATAGTACAGCTCGACAAGGCTTTAAATGAACGTGGCGAAAAAAGGAACTAACGTTACCATCATACAAAAACGTCATTTTTGACAGTTCTCCTTTACGAGCAGCGCCACCACCCACGTTCATTTAAAACCTTGTCAAACAAAATCAAGTAAAAGTTTGGTATAAATACCAAACTTTTACTTGATTTTGTTTACAGTCAAATTTGACGTCCATGTGTGGAAGGCCGTATTTGCCTTCATTTGCTTGTTTGTTTATACGTCAATAATTTTGCCAAATGCAACAAATAGCCAATAGCAAATACAAAATATAGCCATTGAAGTGCCTCCATGAAGTGCCTCCATGAAAGAGCCCCAAACAATGCACTTGCATTTTGCACCTTGTTCAAAGGAAATAGAAGTACCTAAATAATTTCATACAGGCTACAGCCCGTAACTGTCCGCTGTCGCCGGTCCGTCAATTAAAACTAACTCAACGGGAAGCCATCGCGACGTGGTCACTGGCCAGTAGTGGTCTCGAACCTACCGATTTTTCGGTATTTCTACCGATATGGGCTCTGTTATACTGAAATACCGAAACATAACGATTTTTCAACGATTTTTACGGTACACATGGAAATTTTTTCAGTTGACAACTCTTTTCATATATAATGGGCTACGAATAATAAAAACAGGAAGAGTAACTCCGTCAAAAAACATGCTCCAAAATACTTGTCAAAAAAGTGATCCTTAGGTTCACTTTTCATACATTTGCAATATTTAGGTGGCCTTGAGCGGTATAAAGGCTGACGTTACATGACAGTTCAAAAGGAACCAAATTTTAAACGGTAATAGTATGGGAGTTACGTTTCTTTAGTTTTTATTATTCGTAGATAATGGGGGAAGCGGCTTCAATAGCATGGACCTATGGATGGGGCTTCCCGCTCGACTCGGGAATTTACCTGTCTAGTGTATATAAGCCGAAATTCGGTTTAATTTTTTCAATTTTCACTTTGACTTTGAAGAGAGAGTACTTAACGTAACAAGTATTATATACTGTCAAGACATGATGACTGATGACAGACGGGAAAAAATTTCTAAACGGAGAACGCTTATTACATTTTAAAAACTGTCACCTTGTACATTTTTATCTCGAATTAATAAAGTTCTCATATTATTTTTTTTTCATTTAAAAAAATTTCTGCCTGTCATCACTTTCTTGACAGACTATATTATTATGATTGTTATAATATTTTAGTCTGTAAGTTTTTTTAATAAATATAACGAATTTGATTGAAATTATTATATTTTTTTTTGTCAAATACCGATTTTGGGTACAAATATACCGATTTTAGCTGGCAATTCTACCGATCTCGCTCTATGACGTTCGAGACCACTGCTGGCCAGTGACGTTACCACTGTAATGTCTAAGCAACGTCAGGCACCTCTACGTCGCCGCAAACGCCAAAGCGCTGTTTTTCATAAAGTGAAGTTTAAAATAGAATAGCGCTTGCAGCGACGTCTTCCGACGCTCTGGAAATACGACCGTTTCCGAAAAATTACGAAAATTTCTATGCGCGTTTGGCGCGTTTTATCACTTTGGGAGCACTCACAGATTAGGAATATATATGGGAGCACTGTGAACTATTATGTATTTTTAGGCCCGCCGCGCCGCCCGCAGAGCCTGCTGAACAGCCGTGTAGCCTACACCTTAAAATGAAATTATGCTTGTAACACTAGTTGGCCAAATCTTAAGGATAATCATGATTCATGAGAAAGAAGAAGAAGCTTTTTTGACATTTTGACTTTTTGACTGGGAGTTTTGCCGGGAATGTAAAAGGGTGCTGTTGTGTTTTTATATTATTTTCCTAAAATTGTGTTAACTGGGTTTTTAGTGTGTAATATTGGTAGAATATTAACCATTAGATATTCGTGTTCATGCACAAGTGTAGGAAAGTGATGTAATATCCAGAAACGTGCTATTTTGTGTTCCCTCCAAAACTCCATCGAAAGTTTCAGTAAAGCGTCTACCACTTTACTGAATCAACCGACTTGACTCCTGTGACTGTATTGACTTTTACTTAGACTTTGACTAGACTTTAGACCTGACGATACATGAAAACGATGATGAAAATTATAATAGGAATATGGTTTTCCCGCCATATTCCTTACCTTTTTACCATGTCTGTGGCACAACATACACATCCTTTGTGTCAAGTTGCCAAAAAAGAAGAAAAAGAAAGAAAGGAAATTATTTTGGAGTTTTGGCGGGCATGTGAAAGAGTGCTGTTGTGTTTTTGTATTATTTTCCTAAAATTGTGTTAGCTGGGTTTTTAATGTGTAATATTGGTAGAATATTAACCATTAGATATTCGTGTTCATGCACAAGTGTAGGAAAGTGATGTAATATCCAGAAACGTGCTATTTTGTGTTCCCTCCAAAACTCCATCGAAAGTTTCAGTAAAGCGTCTACCACTTTACTGAATCAACCGACTTGACTCCTGTGACTGTATTGACTTTTACTTAGACTTTGACTAGACTTTAGACCTGACGATACATGAAAACGATGATGAAAATTATAATAGGAATATGGTTTTCCCGCCATATTCCTTACCTTTTTACCTTGTCTGTGGCACAACATACACATCCTTTGTGTCAAGTTGCCAAAAAAGAAGAAAAAGAAAGAAAGAAAGACTTTTTGACTTCTGAGTAATTTGACGTTGGTGACATCAGACATCATCAATCATGACATGTGTACAAAAATTTGCCGCCAAAAATATATTTTATTTACTGTTTTGCTTTATTCTTCATTTTCTTTCTAATTTCCAAACCAGCAAGCAAGTTTATAATAATTGTTATACAGTGCTCAGTACAGGAAATTACGCTTTGTATACAGTTATCACAGTGAAATTCTGCTAATATTGTTTCTTTTTTAATTTCTACAAATAATGTCATTATTGGAAGATATATTTTTGGGAGATGAGGCAAATGAAGCTCAAGAACTGGAAAGGGTTATAGAGGGTGAAGAATTTGAAGAAAGGGCACGATCAGACAGCGACGACAACAGTGAGAAAGAAGATGAAGCTGGTATGTTTAACGGCTGTTGTTTTCTTTATAAACCCTAAACTCTTGACTTTGAATGTTGTTACTTTGCCAGCTTCTAATTTTACGTTCCTGTTACAATACATTTTGTTGTCAATTTTTTAGCCGGCTATTTAATTCATAATTTGTATAGCAATACTAGCTACTTCTTATACCAAAATATAATCTTCATTGCAGAGGAAGACAAAAGAAGAGTTGATCCTAACACCGCTAAAACAAAGCGAGTTGTGAGAAACCCCCGGTTTGTACTAAATCCAGCCCGCCTCACCGGGCCACGGGGCATACAAGTTATACCAGAACACTTTAAAGATTTTAAATTCAAAGGTAAAAAGCATAGAGAAGCATAAGATAGTACTAGTAAAAAGTAATGATTTCTATACATCTAAACATAATATAATAAAATGAGACTAAGGCCCGTAGTTTTGGTCAGTACTTAAGATGCGACCCGGTTTCAAGACGCGGTTCGGCTCTGTGATTGGTCAAAATTTTGACAGCCAACCAATCACAGAGCCTGAACCGTGTCTTGAGATCGAGATGCACCTTGAGTACTGACCAAAAATACGGGCCTTACTGTGAATTGGATGAACACATTATAATATGCTACTACTACTAATAAAAACATATTTTCTATAGGTAAAGGCCATGAAAAAGAAGACTTAGATTTAATATTGAAGAAGCTAGAACATTGGGCCTACAGGCTTTATCCAAAATTTCAGTTTGAAGATTGTTTGAAGAAAATCGAAACTCTTGGAAAGAAAAGGCCAGTTATGGTATGAGTACTTCATATTTAAAAAAAAAATTGTGAATCTGATAAAGCTAGTCACTATATTATACCAAACTAACATATTTTCAGGTGCACCTTACAAAAATAAGATCAGGCCAGCTGTTATTGGATGAAACAGTCGTGCAGAAGGACTCCAGTGATGAAGAGACTCCAGCCGCTGCACCAGAAGAAGATGAGTTTGACAGGCTCTTGCAGCAGCAGATAGAGCTGGCTCGGGCCACTCCTGCACCCAACTCTGCTAAAAAACCTCCTCCAATACATAGCCCAATTGAAAACAGGTAAACAATCTGCTATTTATTACTTTAAGTGCACACTGTTGTAGTCATTTTGTGTTTCACTCAGTTACGAAAAGTTATTCTATTTTTGGAAATAAATTGCTGTTTCTTCTTATGATAATGTAACTTAATGTTTTATGTTATATTTTCAATAGGCTAGTAACAATACCAAAAGCAACATCACCATCTATAAGTGAAGAACAGAGGGAAAGAATGCTAAGAAGTAGAAAGTTAGCAGAAGAGAAAAGACTTGCAAGATTAAAGAATAAGTCAATGGAATCTGCTGAAGCTACACAAAGTGTGAATAATGTAATTGATGATAAAGAAGAAAGTGTACCCATAAATGATAAAGAAATTATTGAAGTTGATGATACAGAAATAGGAAAAATAAGGAGGCACAATAAATCTAATGTAATTGATAGCTCTGATGAAGAAGATGCAGCTGTAACTTGTGTAAATGAATCGATAACTGTGGATATACATTCTAATCATGAAATTAACCAAAAAGAAGATAATGCGAAGGAAAAAGAAAATGTAGAAGTAACTACAATAAATGATATACAAGTGATGGAAGATATTGAACATGATAGAGACGGTTTAGAGAATCCTAATGTTGTGACAGAACACCCAAAAGAAGCTGGCAATACTAATGATAACATTAATAAAGAAAGTGAAATGGTAGAAGTACAAAATTGTAATGATCATGGTAAAGGCCCAGAACTAGAAGAAACAAACACAAATTATGTAGGAATAGAAGAAAGTGAAGGAAACAAAAGCCAGGAAGTTATTGACAAAGAGACAGACAGTTCTGAAGTAAGCAAAACTGTTCATAACGTTATAGATGGGGATATGGCGAATGATAAAATAAGTAATAAAGAACTAGATGGTTCAGAAGTCTGTGAAGTTATGGATGTTGATTTTAGTGAAGAATTTTAATTTATGTATTAAAAAGTTAAACAGGCTTTTTTTATAGAACACATTTGGTAATAGACAGTATTGTCTTCGTGTTAAACTCGCTTAACAGCCATAAGCTTGAACTTATAGAATTTTTGGCGCAAGTGAAAGAGCGAAGTAGCGACAGGTCACACAAGTGAAGCGGGTTGTACTTTTAATGGGAATTTGGTTTTGGTTTTAAATATGGAAAGTATTGAAATACAGTTTATCAATAGTTTATTTAAGATGCAACCAAAACACTATCTTATCACAGTAAATTATATCTAATATAACTAGCTTTACAAAATGCATGAATCTTTGTATGAATTCTAATGATAGAAACAATCCCCACCTTGCCACCAAAAATGACGCCAAATTTTAGTAACAGCAAATAAAATCTATCAAATAAAAACATTGTATAAAGGAATATTTCCTTTTAAATGTAGGACTTAACAGTCAATCATTAATACTTATTATGAGTTATGACTTATGACTTCAAGCAAGTAAGACTTTGTATAAAATAATACAAAATCCAGTTACATTCAGGAAATACAAACTTATTCCAGAAATAGTATCAAATGTAGGTAGTTTTTGTTGACATGCTATATAGCCTGAGAAAATTAAGGAATTCAAACCGAATAATTCGTGTAGTTTTGAAAGGCGGTACAGTTGTTCCTAAAGGTGAATATGACAAGAGCCGGCGGTGGGGGAGGGGGGGAAAGGTCTCTTTTTCAAGGTTTTTGCTTGTGACTCGAAAAGTATTTATAATATCTCTTTAGTGAGTTCTACATTAATTATCTACATTAAATTTCCTATAGATTACGTCCAAACATTTTTACTGTACGATCATTACTTTAGAAAATACAGAGTATTATTATTTTTTAACAAAAAATATAAACCGACCTCCAAGGTAAAAACAAAAGTAATAAGTACTTATTCATAATGTAAAAAGAATCAAATAATTCTTATTCCTTATTATAGTGGCGTCTTCAGACTTCGCCTAAACCTCAACTATTTCTGTACTCAATCTTCGTACTTTTGAAGTCGGTACCAGCCCGGAAAAGTTCTGAGATCCTTGACATAGCAATTACGCTAAGGTAAGCTGGTACCGACTTCAAAAGCATGAAGATTGAGTACAGAAATAGTTGAGGTTTAGGCGAAGTCTGAAGACGCCACTATAATAAGGAATAAGAATTATTTGATTCTTTTTACATTATGAATAAGTACTTATTACTTTTGTTTTTACCTTGGAAGTCGGTTTTAATTTTTTGTTAAAAAATAATAATTTTACCCTTTTTAGTTACATAATATGAGACGACAAGGCTATAATATTATAGCTTGTTGCCTTAGAGTTGTACATATTACTAGCAGTCGCCCGCGGCTCCGCCCGCGTGGATGTCGGTTACGGCTGCATTTTGCTGACCGAGTCTTTCCTGGGTAGGCTACCCAGGAAATACTCGGTCAGCAAAATGATTCCCAGGTCAATTCACAGACTCCGACACTGACATGAGACATCGACGACGCGGACGCAGTCATTATCCGAAGGGTGTACAGTGCACTGTGCACACTGCACAGATTGTCTTCCTCCCGCAAGCGCATCCCGCTTGGTGACTCCCACTATCTTAATATTTTAATTTCGCCATAATTTCAAAACCAAACGTCCAATTTTAATCATTCAAAGACCAAATTTTATCTACATAAACTGTACTTAGTAATGAAATAATTTATTTTGATAAGGATTAATAGTATGAGTAAAATAAACGCGTTTAAATGGTGTCCAAAAAAATTCAAGATTTTTTAATAAAAAAATGGTTATTGTGCCTCACTCGACATAGATAAGTATAGTGTGTCGAGGACTTTTTTGTAGATATTTATAAGATCTACAATACTTAGAACATTTTATGGTTCTATCTTTTATAGTTTCGGCAGCGTACGCAAAATAAGTAACTTTTCTGGTTGATTTTTTCACCTGGCGTCCGAAAAACCCAAATATCTTACAAAACCCTATTTTTTCCGAAATAAAATTAAGCCTATATTCAGCAGAAATAATGTAGGATTCATTGGCTTTTGCTTGGAGTAGTTTAAATAAAGCCAAAATCCTCAAACTTGTATCTATAAGGATTCAAAAGTTCTGTTGGGTACCTTCAGAACCAGGGTATATCCTGGTGCAAAATCTTACTTTTTGGTAGTATATGCCTGAAATACTTCAGAAAAAATTGAAATCACCATATGTTCCCATATAAATTTCAAGGAGTCCCCTCGATTCCTCATGGATCCCATCATCAGATCACCACTTTTGTGAACATGGTACCAACCTCGGATTCAACCCTGTACAACAACAAAAGAATCATGAAAATCGGTTCATAAACGGCGAAGTTATGGTTGAACATACAAAAAAATATATATATAAACAGACGAACATATAACCTCCTCCTTTTTGGATGTCGGTTAAAAAGGGTACACTCGCACTGTTTTTCCATACAAACGTATTCCCTAATTTACTACCTGGACAATGCGTTTAGACAAATGATTTTTATACAATATTATGATCAGTTAAAGCCACTAATCAGTTAATAAATAAAAAATATGACCCTTAGAAATTGCAAAAAAATTAATGCCCCGTACCCCGCCAATCGACCGACTATAAAATAAATTTGAAAGATGTTTACGATACAATAAAAACGTAGTGGTATAGACTCATTCTTCCTGTAGATATTTAAAAAGAATAAATTTAGATAGAATCAACTTTGAAGGAGGAATCACGGGAATACGTTACCTCGATTTACTGTATCTAGAGACAGATACAGTAAATCGGCGTAACGAAGTCCTTCTTCAAAATAGAGTCTATCTAATTTTATTTATTTTTTAATATTTTCAGGAGGAGTGAGTCTATACCTCAACGTTTTTATTTTATCTTAAAGATCTTTCAAATTTGTTTTATAGTCGGTCGATTGGCGGGGTACGGGGCACTCATTTTTTGTGATTTTGAAGGGTCATATTTTTTATTTATTAGTAAATTTAGATAAAATCGAACGTAGCTTTAACAGATCATGATATTGTATAAAAATCATTTGTCTAAACGCATTGTCCAGGGAGTAAATTGGGGAATACGTTTGTATGGAAAAACAGTGCGAGCGTACCCTTTTAATACTCTGTATTTCCTAAAGTTATGATCGTACAGTAAAAATGTTGGGACGTAATTTATAGAAAATTTAATGTAAATAATTAATGTAGAACTCACTAAAGAGATATTATAAAAAATTTTCGAGTCACAAGCAAAAACCTTGAAAAAGAGACCTTTTCCCCACCTCCCCCACCGCCGGCTCTTGTCCCACCCTCGGGGGCTTTTAGTATATTCATCTGGACACCTTTAGGAACAACTGTACCAACTTTCAAAACTACACGAATTATTCGGTCTGATCGCCGATTTTGAAACTAATTTTCTTAGACTAATATTTCATACAGATTTAAATGTATTGTACGGTTGAGAAAAAATAATGTTTAACAATTCCATAACTCAGTCTTTGTGAATAATATTTTGTTCGTAATAAAATAACGTAGCGTTATTGCCGTCTGTCCTCTGCTGGAATGTAGCACAAGTCAATTTCTGAAGCATGTCAAATTGCTAAACATTAATTTTTCTCGAGTATACCATATGCAACAATGGGAAGATCTATTTACGTTAAATTTTAATATTTGCAGAGTAATAATATTAAGTTTATTACCATGAAAGTTTGACACAATACTCCAATATTTGTATTATACCAAGTAGAGTTCGCGTACAACTTAAAGATTTCCCGGCAAAAACGAAAGGGAAAGCTTTGAAAAGGCGGTGCACGCACCCTATCGGTAAAGATGGTCTCTTATTGGAAAATCGCGATTAGACACGCTGCGATACATGCGCCTATCCTTTTCGTTATGCAAACATGTTAAAATTGTGCGCGACCCGTACAGAACCTTTGTTATAGTCAAATAGTGACCATACAATATACATCAATTTCCTAATACAACAAGACAGGTAAATTCTGTACACAATTTTTTTAACTTTTAAACTCTAAATATTTACAATTAGTATTTGGTTTAACACTGGATTTATATAACATTTAAAATCCATTAATCTAAGAATCTATATTAAATATTAATACATTTACTAATTACATAATATGCGTTGTAACATTCAGAAAATAAAAATCACAAATTGCTTGTAGGAGGCCATCTAGTATAGTAAGTATATTATTTTTATCTGGATTGTTGTGACACTTACTAGATTTTCCATAAAGAATTACCCTGAAATAATTATTTGAGTAAATTACTATGTACCATCACAAAAATTTAACCCATAGGCTGATGACGGGCCTACATTTTTGATCAGCCAAGCCTGATAGCCCAACCAAATTACGTAGCGGTGCCATTTGACTATAAATCAAATTTTGTGATAGTACCTCTTATCAATACAATTAGAACACCCTAACACATTCAAATACACAATTACCTTTTGCCCTTCTGCAACCCCCGAAACTAATTTTTCTTTTGTAAATTGAAGAAAACAATGTGACCTAATTTTATAGCCTCTATCTAAGAGAGGTACTGCCAAATACCTTAGCATGGTACATACCTATGATTTATGAACATAATAAGAAAATATGGCAAATTTAAATACCGATCATAATAACGCGGTGTTTTGCAGGAACTTAAAGAAGCATTTTATTTACAAAATGATGACCCACAAATTTGCACTCGGACATGTTGTAACAGCAGCATATTTATGGCTTTTATATTTAGTTTGTATCTGGTATTAACGAGGTAAAAAATGTCGTAAATATCATCCAAGTGACAGCAAGTAGAGAGGGCTGGTCGTTTTCGTTGGCAGGTTCATTGGTTTGTTGCTCCTGTCTGTTGGCATTTTGTTCAGCGCGGGGCTCATTACCGTCATTTTCAGGTTGGTCATTGCGTTCGTTCTGAGCCTCATTGCGAGCCTCATTATTAGCGAGGTTGCGTAGATCGCGAAAGAATCCAACTTGATGTCTGAAACATACATTTCATTTTATAAAAATAGTATGTATATGACTACTGGGTGTTGCCCCACTTCTTTGTAGCCCAGCAATTATTCCTTATTTACATTATTAGTAGAGTTAGCCTAAAGAAACAGAATACTTTCGCATTCACATTATTAGTATGGATAATACAATCTAAGGGCCTTATCACACTGGCGATTTGAAAGCGACGTCGCGGCGTGGCGTGGATGCCATTTTGTACACTCGTATTTAGTATACTCCCTAGACGAGTCTACAAAATGGCGTCCACGCGACGCCGCGACGACGCTGCGCTGTCGCGGCGTGCACGTCGCGCAATCGCGGCATCCGCGCTGCGCAGTCGCGTCGCCTTCAAATCGCTCGCTAATCGCCAGTGTGATAAGGCCCTTATTGTAACGATAATAACTAAAAAATTTTTTAAACTTACAAGTAGGCCATTGCAACTAGAATGATGACCAGGAGCAATCTAGCCGCGCTGCCGTACACGTACAGCAGTGAGATCAGTATCGCGAATCGTGAGGCGGAGTATATGTGGTCCAGCCAATCCCTGGCCTGTCGTCCTTCATCTGCCTCGGGTTCTCGGACCGGAGCTGGTTGTGGTGGTGTCTCTACTGGTGGTGGAGCGGCTGCTGCTTCAGCTGTTGCTTGCCACCTGAAAATGGCCAAAGTAGAACAACAATCAGCTTTAAGAAGTGTATGTGCTTGATGTATTACAACAATGAGGGAGGAGCCTATTTCAGCAGGGAGAAAATAGGGTAATAAAGTCATCAAAAATGTTTAACAGATTATATCATGTATACCTTTACACATAATAAATTGTAGATCTGTGTAAGCATATTAAATAGCTGTAAATTTAATGTGTATGACTGTATGTGCACTTCACTGAAGTATCAGCACAAACATTGACACAAATTAGCAAAGGAAATGTTTGTGTGTTCTGATAACTATTATCCTCTACAAATGTTAACCTACATGTTAGCATACTGCTGCATGTACTGCATGTAGGCCTGCTGCATCATCATCATGTGGTTTGCCATCGAAGCGGGATCACTTGGCACTGGCAGATAACCTTGGCCCAGGTTATAATTAGGGTAGGGGGGAACTCTCCCATAGTTGTTCACGAACGAACTAAGATAGTTCTGCATTTCGACTGTATGATTTTGATCATTTTGTCGCACTTCAGGGCGAGCAGGTTCTGGGGGGTTTGGGTTTTCTCCCACATTCCTGTGCCGTAACCCGTCTGTGTTGGGTTCGGTTTTCTCAGCCTCATTCCTTTTCTCAGTCATAATGTTTCTCTTTGGTGCGCAAACTAAGTGCATAGTGTGTGTGAATTGGTCTTCATAATTTCGTAGGATGTCTTTGATGACAGCATTGTCGTCTAACAGTCGGCCAGAGTAAATTATTTTCTGTTCCTCTTTAGTCTGTAAAAATAAGATGTTATTTAAGATAAAAACCAAATGCTGTGTTTTCCTGTTAAAACATCAATTTAGCAGGAAAGCACAGATGGAAACAGTTAAGGAAATAGTATTAATAATAATAATCATTTAATTCAGGCAAAAGACCCATAAAATAAAAAGTATTCAAGTCAATTCAAATAATAAGCTTATTATAACCTATTTTATTTATAAAAAGGGTTTTTGGTATTCTATTTCTATGTAACAAAGATACTATTGGGTAATTTTTACACTTAGTAACATAGAGTAACATAGAAACTCCTATGTTACGGTAACGTAAAAGTAACGCGAAAGGTATGTAAGGCCGATTTCATAGTGCACCTTTTTATGTAAAATTTTATGCCTTATACTGGGTGTAAGGGACAGCGTCCTGCAAACTTATAGGGGTTGCTCAGTCAACGAAACTAAACAAACACCACCAGCCGGGCTAGCACGGCCACCAGTAGAAATGCGAAAGTATAGACAAACTGTGGACATAAACTTAAGGTGCCGTTCCGATCTTTACCGCGGCTAATCGCGACCGACAAAAATTCAATTAAAATGCTACTTTATGACAGACTTTCACTATAATATATTATGTCATAAAATAGGATATTATTTGAATTTTTAGGACTATAGTCTGTCATAAAGTGGCATTTTAATTGAATTTTTCGGAACGAAACAAGATCGGAACTTCACCTTAAGTTTATCTCCACAGTTTTTCTATACTTTCGCATTTCTACTGGTGGCCGTGCTAGCCCGGCAGGAATGAGGAATTATTTTCAGGAATGTAAAAAAATTGCTCGATCAGACAATTTGTATGGATAAACATTTTTTTATTTCCTGAAATAAAAAATCCTGGTGATAGTTGTTCAGTATCTTTGACTGAGCAACCCCTACCAGTCTGCACGACGCTGTTGCTTACATCCAGTATATGTATGTATGATGTGCATTGTGCATGGATAACAAAAAAATATAAAACCAATTTTTTTTTATCAAATCATAGCTTTTACTTTGACTAAGTACCTACATAACAGCTAAGTACCAAATAATTAAATAAAATTGTTATTTAAAATTATTGGTACTAAAATACCTACTATAAAATTAGTTTTTTATCAAAATTAAGTAGTAACAAAAACATAACATTGTTATTGTTCCTCTAAATCTTCCAGTACACAGAAAATAATCAAATTTGTTTTTCATAAAAAACTAAGCAAACAAAAAACAATAGTAATTAACGATGATATGAACAAATCCTTACAACACTTCAATGTTACGTTACATACAATGAATGTTACCGGTAACATAGAAGTAACATAGAAGCGAGATTTTTTAGGCTTTAATTGACCATTAATCGATAATTTGAGCTCAATTTGGACCAAATACACACTTCACGCATTGCTTTATTTATTTATTTAGTAACATAGAGTAACATAGAAACTTCTATGTTACGGTAACGTAAAAGTAACGCGAAAGGTATGTAAGGCCGATTTCATAGTGCATTTCTTTATTCTCCGCATATTCATATTTCTATTCAAAACAGGTGTTATATAAACTTATTTACCTTTGAAATCGTCTAAATTCATTTTAAAAAAACTTTGACCAAACACATGCGTGCACTTTTGCTCGATTCTACAGACAACAAACAAGCGTCTTTTTTTAATTTTATTATTTGCATAGATACTTACTGTTGCCAGTGACAATACAAAATAGTGCCACAAAAGATTAACATTGTTTAGAGGTGAAATTATGGTAACATACAAAATTGTAACTTAGAAGCGAAAATACGGGGACAAACATTTAAATTTCGATAAAGTCATGAAATCTGCTTATTTAAAAAGATCAATCACTACGATTAAATTGCTAAGTATCAGAGTATTTATGTCAGTTCTTGTGAATTTGTCTTTCAATGGAAAAAAATACAAATTTTTAGTTCCAAGTATTTGGATACATGAAAAAGACAGCGAGTTTTTTGCAATATTTGGGGTAACCGACGAATTTAACTCACTGTAGTTATTAAACCATAAAGAGTATTTTAACTTTGATATGAAATTGTATGATTTAGATCCCTACAAAATACAATAAAAGTTATTTAATTAAATATTACTGGTTAGTTTTTTTTTAATATGCAGACAAAAATTGGGACACTTTTTACTTTCGAAAAGTGTAAAAATTCTCGGCCTTACCCTATTATCTTTCCTGATAATTTATGTTAGGTATTGTCATATTATATAATTATTTGTTATTAACATAATATTATGTAGTACTCAAGTATAACAATATTGATATGAGTAAATAAAATTAACATTTACATCTTTGATTCCCAAAGTGGTCCAGGTGGACCCCATGGGGTCCACGGGAGCCCGATAGGGGTCTACGCTTGCGTGGAAAAAAAATGGGGGTCCACGAGTCGTTAATGGGTCATTTTCATTTTAAGTGTCAAAATGACTGATTTTAAATTTTATATGTTTTATGGTTAAAATATGTTACGGGGTTAATTTGAAGTATTTATGTATGAGTGGTAAAGCTTAGAAGTGCATACTTTGCTAGAAAACTTAATTTTAAAAAATGTAGTACCCACATCTGGGATAATTATATCCATGTTTGTGACATTTTCTATGAAACTACTGTAGTAAATGTAGATAAAATTAAACAAATGTATATTATTATATAATATTATGAAACTTTTATTTAAAAAATCGGCCAAGTCCGAGTCGGACTCGCGCACAAAGGGTTCTGTACCATAATAGAGCGAAAATAAGCTAAAAATTGTGTTTTTTGTATGAGAGCCCCCCTTAAAATCTTATTTTATTTTAATAATATTATTAATTATTAAAGTGCACATATAATTGAGGACTTTGTGAACATTTCATGTTCCTATCTGTTGCCATTTTTGATATCGAACAAAAAAGGCCCAAACAAAAAATCACGTTTGTTGTATTGGAGCCCCACTTAAATAATAACTTTATTTTGTTTTTAGTATTTGTTGTTATAGCGGCAACAGAAATACATAATCTGTAAAAATTTTCTTTTACAGATTATGTATTTCTGTTCTTGAGATAAAGCCTGGAGACAGATAGACCGAGCCACGTTTAGGAACACCACGTCTGTGACATTATTTGAACATGTCTAGCAAAACATTACCTAAAATACATCCATGACTGTTGATATCTATAAAGAAGCATATTGATTACTATACCAAACTTTATTTTAAAAATCGAGATCGATATCATACACCATCACTTCATGATTATAAGCACGTCGTTAACGCGTTATGCTTTACAAAGTTGAAGCAGACACAGAAATTAAATAATCTTAGCTTCATGCAAAAACGTCAGCTCCAACAAAAAAGGCCGATTATAAATACTCAGTCAAGTGACGTTCAGAGAAGTGCTGCTAATAGAAAAAAAAAAAATTTACCAAAGTTATGGGGAAAACAAAAACGGCCACGTTTGTGACCCCCAAAGTCAATCACAAAATTTGCAAGTCCATCATAAAAAAAAATATTTGTTTTGAGATTGATATGATACTTCTTTTAGACAAAATAAGTATCTAAGAAGATGAAAAAAGTAACAAAAGTACCCGTAAACCGTATGTTACAAAGATACAGGGTCGAAAATGCGTAAATCTGGGTTTTGCACACACCACGTTGCATGACATTTGGTTACATAAACCTTAAAAAAAATTGTGCTGATTAAATAATAATGTAAAACATGCTTGCTGGGGTAAATTTAGTCGAATACCATCATATAATAATATTTTTTGACATTCAATTATAACGAAAAAAAAATTATCATGCTATCACACTTTTACATATTGTGTAAATGAAAATGACCCTAACGGGGGTCTATAAAAATTTGGTGACCCAATTTGACTTCTCCTATGAATATAGGCAGACAATATTATATTAGCTAAAATATTACAGAGCGAGGAGATTTAGAAATAAGTAAAAGTGTGGTAATTTTTGTGTTAAATAGCTACAAAACAAGAAAATATTTGCGTTTACTTTTTACCACTCCGAAGTGAAGGTTATTGGTTCCTTTTACTGTGACTTGTGAGTTGTGAGTCAAACTTAGAATACAATAATTGTATTTTAAAAAGATAAAACCGACTTCAAAATTGTACGTAATTGAGAATTAAAACTCCCTAACTCTAAAACTACTGATTTGATGAAACTTACACTATTCCCTAAGTTGAACAATACCTAGTACAACAAAAAAAGAATGACTGAAATCGGAATAGTACTTTCAGAGATATGCGAACACAAACATAAAAACATACATACATACACTTTTGAAACTCGGCACATTTATTCAGACACTGATATATACTGACATATAACGATTGATAACCTCCTTTTTTTAAGTCGGTTAAAAAAGTAAAGGTCCAACTGTTAGATGAATACACTTTTTAGACCGGCCTTGAACTTGGGGGAGGGAGGGGGGGGGGGGGGTAGGGGTAGCTGTGGGGTCCACTGGATCCAGCAGAATGTTGAAAGTGGTCTATGAGAAAAAAAGTTTGGGAACCTCTGATTTACATCATAAAAGTGAAATGTACAAACTGTTAAAATTGTTAATTGGCAATTACTGCTATCAGATAAAGTTATTGGTTGCAGCTGAGAGCCATTAAAATTATTATTAAAACAACAACAGATTTCTATCGGGTTAAAGTCTAGGACAGGGATTCCCAAACTGTGCGCTGCGGAAAGGCAAGAGGGGCACCGCGAGTCGATCCTCCAGCATTATCCATAAACACAAATATTATAATATGAATTATACAAAGCAGGCAGATGATTAAATACTTGTTTATTATTATTTACTTGCTTAACCTAAATATTATAATCATTAAAGATGTTTATTTATGTACTTATTACCTATTTTGTAATAGCTAGGTAAAGTAGGGCGCCGTGACAAAATATTGACTTGTAAGTGCGCCGCAGGCTAAAAAAGATTGGGAACCCCTGGTCTAGGAATTAGTATTTACCACTTTTACTGAACAATTTTACTATAAAAATCTGTATTTTATTCTTATTAATATATTTAAAATAAGTAAGCATTAGCAAGACATTTACAGACCTATTTTTAAAAAGGTATTGAAAGTTATTTAATTTTGAGTTACATATTTGTCAATAAAGCACTATTTTGTTTCACTGTTTCAAATATTTGCGTATATATGACTTGCATGCAATGAGCAAGGATAGCGAAATAAATGTATTGAGCCAAAAAAACGCAGAACAATGTACAACTAAAAATGATGTCATAAAATGTCAACTAAGTGTTTGTTTAGTTAATTTTGTGTTATGCAACAAACATAAGATGAACTTTGGATGAAAAAAACACGTGATTTATGATCGATTTATGGTGTGATGTGGGTGTATTATATTGATCTCACCGGTTTGCTGGGATACACTTCGGAAAGATGCCCCTTCAGTTCTCCAACCGTCCAGGACGTACGACACTGGATATTCTGATCCTCAATTTGTTGATTGGGAGCTTTAACGATCAATGTAACGTTATCTGTCATCATTTTTATTCATTCGATAAAACCTAACAAATAAATATAAAAGAATAGGCTTGTCGTCAATATCTACACCTCCCTGACCGTACTTTTTCACTACAATTGTCCAACACAATGCACCTCAAATATTGCACCGTTCCCAATTTTTTAATGTTTTGTGGCTGATTGTTATTGGATTCTGCGTAAATAAATACTTGTTACGTGAGATATCACGGCCCCGCACTTGACAATTTACCATAAAATTATCTGTCGAATTTTCATTGGTCCAACAACGCCTTTTGGCAGTGTTACCAGTTAACACTAATTTTTTTCCACTGTCAGAGCTCAGCATAAAGAATAAAGATAACTGATAGGTATTCAAAGAGTTGAGGCTGCATTAGCCATTAGGGTTCCGCAACGCGCGCGACGCGTATTAATAATTGACAGATAAATGCATCTACACATCAAATTGTCCCTTAAGCGACGTCGCTCCGCTGCGACGCGCTGCATCGTAGTGTTATTTATAATCCCCAAGAGGCACCCGGCTGCCGCATGGCAATTGAAAATCTATTGTGTCTGCGATTCTGAGACTATTAATAGCACAATCACCGGAGTTTCAAAATTTTATCGAATTCGAAAAAAATCAAAATAATAAAAATCAAAAAAATTCTAATGCCCCGTACCTGTGTAGTATTTCGTGCTTAAAATGATACTCTTGGAAGATCTGCGCGTATCGTCCAATGGTATCGTGAATCGTCTCACTGACAGGTATTACACGCATCAATATTATCACGATTCCGTGATAATATTGAATGTGATAATATTGAATAAAAAATTGAGTTATCTTTAAAAACCGACAGGAAAAATATAACACTGTGAAACATAGTAAATTTTCACGAAAAAATTTAGATATAAGTATGAGCGGTTATGGTTAAATATGGCGTCGGACGCCTTAATTAACGGTAACGAAAGATTTGGCATTTTGCACTGTAGTTATAGTTAAAGTTATAATTAAAGTAAGTTGGTGCAACCCACCCTTATGGCTGGTTTACACGTATTAAGTAGATAAGTAGTAACTAAATTTTAACTTAATTTGAAGTGCCTGCCCGAAATGTGTCAAGTGACAAGCCCAGCCTGCCATAGATAAAGTATTATAGTATAGATGTAATCTTAGCCCGTCATCGCGTGGCCATTTTGTGCTTATTTTCATACAAGTAGTGTGCGTGTATTTTCTTGAATATTTCTATTTGTCGATCATTTTGAAGCACATTATAATCCAGAAAAGAAAGTCATTTAGTTCATGATATCGATAAACTATAATTCAAGTAATGTGAATCCGTAAACACACGTAAAAAGATATGCAATTTTTGTAGTCAAATTATTAATTAAAACTTATAAATTGTCTTTTTATCTTACAAAAATACCGATTAAAAAGCCCAAAAAACGTTGTTTGAAACTAACGTATTTATTGTTAAATCCACGTGTTTGAGGAATTGTTTGGCCATTGTTATGGTTTATTATTTAGCGGAACCACAAAACTCAACAATATTTAGCATAAAATGTTTACTAAAAACCTTTATTAACACTTTTATTACATGAAATATGCAGACCGACTCCTTTGTTATGTCCTAGTAAGTAGGACATAACATTACACGCTTTTGACGCTTATACACCGATATAAGGCTCTCTCCTAGTGTATATTATTTCAATGCAGCCTGCTAACTTAACAAAAAATAGTCAAAATTCTAATTTCCTTGTTTAGTACTTAACTAAATTTTAACTTACTACAAAATTTTGTGTTTACATGCAATAAATAACTTAAAATTAAGTTAAAATTTAGTTAATTACTTATCTACTTAATACGTGTAAACCAGCCCTTAGACCCTGACGTTTGAATCTGAATATTATGATAAACAGCTGTTATGAAAGATTATATCCAGTAGCATTACAAAGTCACCAGTTTTGGTGGAAAAAACCCAGGGTGGCAACCCTGCATTCGGGTGAAAAATTTTGACAGCTACTTCCAAGCGTCAAATGTGTTTGACATTTCTTTGTGTCAAACTGCAAACATGGCATCGCGCCGGCAAAGCACAGATTAAGTATTACAATAGTAGATTACAGGCCCACGTCGAAAATGGACCCATCAAATAAACCACCTGGGGACGTATATAGGACGATATTAGAGCATAAAATAATAAGATTTAGCACTATGCCGTCACTTGTAAGCTGTCCAACTGAGTGCTGGTGAGAATTCAAAAGTGCATGTAGGGTGAGTACATTTTGGTCATATGATCTTGTACGGCATTTTTACCATCGATAGACACATGAAAAATAATAAGAAAGCCCGCAGTGCCGTACAAAAATAATGCGCCAACAAGTCGGTATTTTTATTTTATTTTCAGCCAATTTCCATGGTAAATTTGGTCATTTGATTCAATACGGTATACGTTTCATACTGTTTGGATACAGCTTCGAATCAATTATTCCGCAACGCCGTACAAAAATAATGCGACAATAGAAAAAAATCGAGGGTTACAAACCCCTGTTTTTCAGGGGTCCGGGGGGTCATCTGAAACAGTACGGCTTCGGTTCCAAACATTATTTTAGCACTCAAAAGTACTATTGAAAATAATGCCGTCAAAAAATTTTTGTCCATTTTAATAATAATCTTAATTACATGGTATACTTGATTTTTAAGCTGTAAAATTATTTGATTCTGTACGGCGACTTTATTTTTAATATGATATTGTAAAATACAATTGTTATAGAGTATTGCCGTTCAAAAGAAACTATTCTAAAAAAATAATAAACAGAAATACAAAATCTGAAATTTTAAATATTCATAGATTAATAAAATAAAGCAATTTTCTACATTTTTCCTTCGTCTTAAATAGTATTAAGATAAATAAATTAAGAAAAAATTATGCCGTACATTTTAATGCAGAGTAAGTAAAGTTCCGTACCATCATAGAACAAAATTGTGTTTTTTTGTATGGGAGCCCCCCTTAATTATTTCTTTTTTAAAAATGTTACTATTGATTTTTAAATTAAAAATAAAATTGAGTATTTTGTGAACATTTCAGGTGTCTACCTGTTGCCATTATTGATATCGAGCAAAAAATTGAAAAAAAATCACGTTTGTTGTATAGGAGCCCCCCTTAAATAATTATTTTAATTTGGTTTTTGGTATTTGTTGTTATAGCGGCAACAGAAATACATAATCTCTGAAAATTTCAAATCTCTAGCTATAACTGTTCTTGAGTTACAGCCTGAAGACAGACAGACATCAAAGTCTTAGGTAAAGGTATCCGTTTTCACCCTTTGGGTACGGAACCCTAATAAAACAACTTTTTTTTAGAAAAAATCGACATATTTCGTTGTGTTGACTTTTCTTACATTTCGTTCTATGGATATTTGCTTGAGTTTTTTTTTCTCCTACAAACCTTTGGACCAACAAAAATGTACGGCGTACAAAAAAATATGATCTATGCATAAAATACTTTCAAAATGAATTAATTTTATGTTGGTTCAAATGACCCTCCGGACTCCTGAAAAACGGGGGTTTGTAACCCTCGATTTTTTTCTATTGTCGCATTATTTTTGTACGGCGTTGCGGAATAATTGATTCGAAGCTGTATCCAAACAGTATGAAACGTATGTCGTATTGAATCAAATGACCAAATTTACCATGGAAATTGGCTGAAAATAAAATAAAAATACCGACTTGTTGGCGCATTATTTTTGTACGGCACTGCGGGCTTTCTTATTATTTTTCATGTGTCTATCGATGGTAAAAATGCCGTACAGGATCATATGACCAAAATGTACTCACCCTACATGCACTTTTGAATTCTCACCAGCACTCAGTTGGACAGCTTACAAGTTACGGCATAGTGCTAAATCTAAATAAATTTTATGCTCTAATATCGTCCTATAAACGTCCCCAGGTGGTTCATTTGACCCATCCATTTTCGACGTGGGCCTGTAGTCTATAGTCAATAGTCTATCCTCCTAGCGGCAAAGTCTTAACTCTTAGGCTGGTTTTAGTGTCACGCAGACCGTCGGTACGGATCGCTCCGTATAAATGCAATATGCATTACGCTCTAAGGAGCGTTTTAAAGTAATGCGGAGGGATCCGTCCGGACCCGTCCGCATTACTTCTTAAAAGTTAAAACTTCATACAAACCGATCTACGGAGCGATCCGTACCGACGGCCCGCGTGACACTAAAACCAGCCTAAAATAAAAATAAAAGTCACCATAATTCAAAAACGTCAAAGGAGAAGAAGAAGGTCTTCAAAATAATATTATGCTTTTTTTGTTTACAATATGTTTTATTGTACGGTACCTAATTTTGTAAATTTTATTTGTTAATTTCAAAATAATAGAGAAAATTATTGTTTAAAACTTTAAAGTACAAACACCATCATTTAAATACTCATATTTTTGGAAAACGGAGATGCAATATTAGAAATAGAAGTCACCAATTATCATCGATATCGACTTTTGCATTCTCTTGATTTTCCAAAAGTTTCTACACACAATGGGTGTGACTGTGTATGTATTTATAGATGATTATTCGATTAGACTTTTATATTCTTTACTCATAAGTCATAATGTATAATATTTACAGCCTACAACAGTATCCTGTTCCGGAAAACAAAACCGGCACTTATGTGATAGAGTTATTGACGAAGAGAATTCTTGCACTTGGAGCGACTCAACAGGGCCAATTTCTAGTAGACTGCGAAAGTTACCTCTCCCACCCGCAAATGGGTAAGATTAATCTCTGCTCACTTAAGATTTCAGTCTATGCACACAATAAACTATAATATAAAGTAGGAGCTTGTTCAACTTCAAATAACGCACCCCTCTCAAGTATTTACAGTAAAAAAAATCCATTTTTGTCAGCTTGTGAAGTATTAGTGCTGAAGTACATCAATTGGAACATGAACGTAGAGAAAAAGGCGGACGGAGTCTTATTATACACAGAACTGTGTCTTCAAAGTCGGCCACGCACACATTCTTACGCCTGTCAAATGGTATGGACTAGCGTAAGAATGTATGCTCGCGGACCGTGTACATGCAGTCTGCTGGCTGACTCTGAAGGACACAGTTTTGTGTATGGTGGGACTCCATCCGCCTTTTTTTATACGTCCATGAATTGGAACAAGGACATATATGTATAGGTAGGACATATTATTGTGATTGAATTTAATGTTTTTGCTTACTTTAATTTAAACGGTACATAAGGTGTACTTACTTTTGTTTATGTTTTTAAGGTCTAAATGTCTATCCTTCAGGTACAACTAAGACTGTGCACATTCTTCATAATTCCGAGCAACCTGCCTCGGTATTTTCTATTTTAGAAAGTGGCACAAAGAATATACACGTTATTGCAGACGGATTGTTTGACTTGTTGATGATGAAGCTTTCACAACATTACACATCCAAGAAACAAACTAAAATAGAAAGTAAGGGACCTAAATTTGAACTTGGAGACTTTTGTGTGAAACTCGGATCTGTTACCATGAATCAGAATTTTAAAGGAGTTTTAATTGAGGTAATTTCCATTTTCTTCCTCCCCAGGTATTTTATCTATACTCATAATAAAGTGGAATGATTTTATTGTTTGAAGTGCAATAATGGTGTATAATTTTTACTGAGAAACAAATTTGCACCAAGAAGTTACTGGATCAATATCTCCTAATACCTGGATTGTGGGAATCACAGAAACAATAGAATTTCAATTGTTATGCAGCATCCGGGTGCCGCTTGGGGTTTGATGGGTTGACGAGGTACTGTTAAACATAAAATATGTTTATTTTAATTATTTATGTTTACAGGTGGAATATCGTCCATGTGTGATGGCAAATGCAGTCTGGGGCCTACTTCGGGAATTTCTCCAGGGGCTCCTCGGACCATCAATACCTATACAACCTCCCCAACACCTACTGAGTCGGATGAACGAGATATACACACCAATAGATACAATATACCAGTACTTAGAACATTTTAGTGCATACAGAAAGACTACGGGTTTAAGAAGTGCGTGATTTAGTTATAAGTTAGTATGTGGTTGCCGGAATGAATGGTTTTTACTGATAATAGTTTTTTATTCCTTAAAAAAATTCTTAAATAATGTACTGAGCTTGTTTCGATAAGAATTAAGATTATCTCTCTTAATGTTTATATTTTCTTGCATTGAAATCTTAGTAAGTAATCAAAGTCTGATTATAATGGTATAAAAGTAAATAAGAATATTGTTACTCATAATTATTATTAAACCAGAAATAGTTTAAAATGTTTACCTTTTCGCACACTCTCAGCATCAATTTGCTTTAAAAATGTATTGAAATAAGATTACAACAATTACTCAAGCTTCCTATAACATTCATCATAATTGAGATGTAACATTGTTATAACAACAAACTTATTGCAACAATTAATATTATTATTTATTTTATTGAGGCAACAACAACAATGCTATAATAATTGTAAATTAAACAAGATGATTTAATCATATAAGTAGTATAAATAACTTTTTATTCTTCAAAACTATTTTGCAACGGTAGCAAGTGGTTGATAATGTTATGTCGGATTTTTATTCTATTATTTGGTAAGTATGTTTTTTTATTCTATTTTCAAAGCATAAAATGGAAACATTGAATTTTTAACACTGAATTGCGTTGTGTTTAGTCTGGTTTCTCATATGAGCTAAGTATGGTTAGAACTTAGAGTTTGGCTAAATAGAAATGACATGCGCCACTACTTAGTTGATATAAAAAGGAAATTTTGTACTGTACGAGTAAGGCTGTGATTCCACTGAAGCAGAGCGGAGCTTAGCGGTGCCCGAATTGACCAATCAAATCTTCGCTCCGCTTCGCTATCATTCCGCTGGAATAGCACGATTGGTCAATTCGGGTACCACTAAGCTCCGCTCCGCTTCAGTGGAAACGCAGCCTAAATCCTCCTCTGACCGTTACGACTTATCATACAGCAGAAAAGTTTACAGTAGAACATCTTCCTAGTTTCTTTCTTGCTGCTCCTTTTTGGAAGTCGGTTAAAAAGGTCTGAAACGTGAAAACGTCTGAAACCGCACTTCAGATATCTTGAAGAGGCAGAAAGAATAGAGAGTTTGGTTTATCATTCAAGTTCCCTTAACATTAATATGGTTATGTCGCATGGTTATTGCGTGTTGTAGCTGCGCAGGCGCACGGCGTGACGATAGACAACGTGAACTGCGGCGTCGACAACGACATCGACGTCCACGAGGGAGATGTGGACATCGAGCGGTATCCGTGGCTTGGTGTGCTGTATTACTCTTATGGTATGTACCATCGAGGAAATTGATTCCTATGCATTTGAGAGATCAACGTCATTTGGTCGATCATGTCAATTCAATGTTAATTGTGATCTGTCGGCTGGGTTTGACGTAATGCGACCAAACTACGTAGGTCCCCCATCTGCATAGGAATCAACTTCTCTGATACTATTACGATTAGGTAAAATGATGATACGCGATTTTCGCCCTAAAGTAAGAGCCAGCGACAGCCAGACTTTCGTCATTACGATACCTACTGAAGTAACCGCGACCTCCATAGTAGCTGGTCGCTCTCACCTCTATAGGTGTCATAAATAAATAAACTTTCAGCTTTTATAAAATGACGAAAGTCTGGCTTTCGCTGGCTCTTTTGGTATATCCGTTATAGTACTTAGAAAAACTCATAGAGGAAAAAATAATCTGCCTTTAAAGATTTTGGCCACAGCTAAATCGGCGAAAGTTAAAATAACGGGTACTTTTTATTAGGAGCATGAGTAGCCTAAAGCACAGAATATATATTAGTAGTACCAACCTAAAGTAGGTTTTAATTTAGAACTAAAACACGCCAAATTGCATCGAATGATCAGCAGCAGTATTGACATATTTATATGGTCATCTGTCGCATAGATTATAATCTATCTTTTGTTTGTTTCTATTTTCCTAAGAAAACTTAGAAAGGTCGTTTCATTCAACAAAAACATTGAACTTACCACCCATACCTGTGAAGTCAAAACTCTAAACCACTGGACCAGGTAGTCACACTGATGATGATGATTACAGAGGGTGAGGACGGCGAGGCGCGAGCGGTGACGACGGTGTCGCTCATACATGCCGAGTTCGTCATCGCGCCAGCAGCTGACATCGGACCCATGCCGAAGGACGATTTCAGGTTTGTTGCTAACTAACTCCCACACCGGTTTCGCTGACGGTGGCCGGTTAAATTGAAACTAAGCCAGTTAGGCAGGAGTAATTTTTATAGTGCCCAAGTGTGTGCGCAGTACACAAGAGCACTATCTTTTCCTTTACTCTCATAACCCAGTGGGACGGAAGACTTACACGACTGGCGAGAGATCAGGTGCAAGACCAAATTTTTACATTCCCATCCTGCGCATGGATCATCTAACTTGTACGACAATCAGGTGATCGGCCTGCATTGGCCTAATCAAACTTGGAAATATCATGTTTCCAACGTGGGAATCGAACCCACGACCTCCGAGTCAAGATCTACGCTCTGAACCACTGGACCACGTTGGCGTTGTTACTAATAGATACCATATCGATGATGGTGACAAGTTTCAATGAGATCAGGTCATTTCTATAGTAATCAAAAGGCCCCTTATCACAATATGACAGTCTGGTCCCGTGGTAACCTGAACACAAGTCGTGTTACGGGTACTTTCCTATATTAATTAAATGGTAGTGAAGGTTTTTTCTTAGAGCGTTTCTTACGCATACGTTGCTATTATATTTCTTATCAGGAGTCGCACGCGCGTGCTGCTGGGCGAGGGGTGGGGCGGGGAGGGGCGGCGCGTACGCAATTACGTGCTGCACCCCGAGTACGACGAGACGTACAACACCGTCGCGCTGGTGCAGCTCGCCACTACTGTGCGGGATAGTATGTATATAATTATATCACATGCCCAGTTTCACAGGAGTTGCACGCGCGTGCTGCTGGGCGAGGGGTGGGGCGGGGAGGGGCGGCGCGTACGCAATTACGTGCTGCACCCCGAGTACGACGAGACGTACAACACCGTCGCGCTGGTGCAGCTCGCCACTACTGTGCGGGATAGTATGTATATAATTATATCACATGCCCAGTTTCACAGGAGTTGCACGCGCGTGCTGCTGGGCGAGGGGTGGGGCGGGGAGGGGCGGCGCGTACGCAATTACGTGCTGCACCCCGAGTACGACGAGACGTACAACACCGTCGCGCTGGTGCAGCTCGCCACTACTGTGCGGGATAGTATGTATATAATTATATCACATGCCCAGTTTCACAGGAGTTGCACGCGCGTGCTGCTGGGCGAGGGGTGGGGCGGGGAGGGGCGGCGCGTACGCAATTACGTGCTGCACCCCGAGTACGACGAGACGTACAACACCGTCGCGCTGGTGCAGCTCGCCACTACTGTGCGGGATAGTATGTATATAATTATATCACATGCCCAGTTTCACAGGAGTTGCACGCGCGTGCTGCTGGGCGAGGGGTGGGGCGGGGAGGGGCGGCGCGTACGCAATTACGTGCTGCACCCCGAGTACGACGAGACGTACAACACCGTCGCGCTGGTGCAGCTCGCCACTACTGTGCGGGATAGTATGTATATAATTATATCACATGCCCAGTTTCACAGGAGTTGCACGCGCGTGCTGCTGGGCGAGGGGTGGGGCGGGGAGGGGCGGCGCGTACGCAATTACGTGCTGCACCCCGAGTACGACGAGACGTACAACACCGTCGCGCTGGTGCAGCTCGCCACTACTGTGCGGGATAGTATGTATATAATTATATCACATGCCCAGTTTCACAGGAGTTGCACGCGCGTGCTGCTGGGCGAGGGGTGGGGCGGGGAGGGGCGGCGCGTACGCAATTACGTGCTGCACCCCGAGTACGACGAGACGTACAACACCGTCGCGCTGGTGCAGCTCGCCACTACTGTGCGGGATAGTATGTATATAATTATATCACATGCCCAGTTTCACAGGAGTTGCACGCGCGTGCTGCTGGGCGAGGGGTGGGGCGGGGAGGGGCGGCGCGTACGCAATTACGTGCTGCACCCCGAGTACGACGAGACGTACAACACCGTCGCGCTGGTGCAGCTCGCCACTACTGTGCGGGATAGTATGTATATTATATCAGAAGCCCAGTTTCACAGCAGTCGCACGCGCGTGCTGCTGGGTGAGGGGTGGGGCGGGGAGGGGCGGCGCGTACGCAACTACGTGCTGCAGGCGATTACTTTTTCTCAAAACAATAATATATTATTCACAATTCAGTAAAAATTTATTACTATTACAACCTGGGAAAATACCTTAAAAATAATAGTATTAATCAATATAATATTGTTTTACAGTAAAAATCAAGCCGCTATGCCCACCGCCAGAACGTCTGCGGAATCCAGACTTCTATGTTGTCAAGTTTGCAGAAGGTAAATAATACCATAGACTATAGAATATAGACTAAATAATACTATTATTTTGTTCAAGAATAACTTTTAGTATAAACAGTCACTACAGCCTGGTGCACCTTTAAACTGTTGTTTTCAGACTACAACAACCTGCAGAAACAAGTAATTCCCGTTACCCATGTGCCAGCTAGTCTCTGCAAGGAGTTCTATGTTAGAGCCAATGTAAGTTAAAATTACTGACAGTTAAAAATTACTTTTTGAGACTTTTCACATCAAGTCCGATTATGGTTTCGGATGTCAATACCCAATATAGCCAAGGGAAAGACGCTACTTAGCAGCATCGTTGAATGTAAATGTAAATCCATACTAATATTATAAATGCGAAAGTGTGTAGCTGTCTGTGTAGCTGTCTGTGTAGCTGTCTGTGTAGCTGTCTGTGTAGCTGTCTGTGTAGCTGTCTGTGTAGCTGTCTGTGTAGCTGTCTGTGTAGCTGTCTGTGTAGCTGTCTGTGTAGCTGTCTGTGTAGCTGTCTGTGTAGCTGTCTGTGTAGCTGTCTGTGTAGCTGTCTGTGTAGCTGTCTGTGTAGCTGTCTGTGTAGCTGTCTGTGTAGCTGTCTGTGTAGCTGTCTGTGTAGCTGTCTGTGTAGCTGTCTGTGTAGCTGTCTGTGTAGCTGTCTGTGTAGCTGTCTGTGTAGCTGTCTGTGTAGCTGTCTGTGTAGCTGTCTGTGTAGCTGTCTGTGTAGCTGTCTGTGTAGCTGTCTGTGTAGCTGTCTGTGTAGCTGTCTGTGTAGCTGTCTGTGTAGCTGTCTGTGTAGCTGTCTGTGTAGCTGTCTGTGTAGCTGTCTGTGTAGCTGTCTGTGTAGCTGTCTGTGTAGCTGTCTGTGTAGCTGTCTGTGTAGCTGTCTGTGTAGCTGTCTGTGTAGCTGTCTGTGTAGCTGTCTGTGTAGCTGTCTGTGTAGCTGTCTGTGTAGCTGTCTGTGTAGCTGTCTGTGTAGCTGTCTGTGTAGCTGTCTGTGTAGCTGTCTGTGTAGCTGTCTGTGTAGCTGTCTGTGTAGCTGTCTGTGTAGCTGTCTGTGTAGCTGTCTGTGTAGCTGTCTGTGTAGCTGTCTGTGTAGCTGTCTGTGTAGCTGTCTGTGTAGCTGTCTGTGTAGCTGTCTGTGTAGCTGTCTGTGTAGCTGTCTGTGTAGCTGTCTGTGTAGCTGTCTGTGTAGCTGTCTGTGTAGCTGTCTGTGTAGCTGTCTGTGTAGCTGTCTGTGTAGCTGTCTGTGTAGCTGTCTGTGTAGCTGTCTGTGTAGCTGTCTGTGTAGCTGTCTGTGTAGCTGTCTGTGTAGCTGTCTGTGTAGCTGTCTGTGTAGCTGTCTGTGTAGCTGTCTGTGTAGCTGTCTGTGTAGCTGTCTGTGTAGCTGTCTGTGTAGCTGTCTGTGTAGCTGTCTGTGTAGCTGCCTGTGTAGCTGCCTGTGTAGCTGCCTGTGTAGCTGTCTGTGTAGCTGTCTGTGTAGCTGTCTGTGTAGCTGTCTGTGTAGCTGTCTGTGTAGCTGTCTGTGTAGCTGTCTGTGTAGCTGTCTGTGTAGCTGTCTGTGTAGCTGTCTGTGTAGCTGTCTGTGTAGCTGTCTGTGTAGCTGTCTGTGTAGCTGTCTGTGTAGCTGTCTGTGTAGCTGTCTGTGTAGCTGTCTGTGTAGCTGTCTGTGTAGCTGTCTGTGTAGCTGTCTGTGTAGCTGAAATCTGGTGTGGAGATACTTTGAGTCCCGAGATAGGGCATAGGACCCTTTTTGTCCCGCAAAAAGTACGGTTCCCGCACGATACAGGAATTTTGGCGCAACAGAGTTGCGAACGTCATCTAAAGAGTAAAAGCATAATTTTGAAACTGAGCAAGAATCTTGCCAACATTATACATACCTCACTTTTTCATTAACATATTTTGATGAAGTTTTGACGTTGCAGCTGTACGCACGACGCATGCGGCCGCCGCACGTGGCGTGCGCGGTGACGCTGGAGGAGCGCGTGTGCGTGTGGGACGCCGGCGCCGCGCTCGTCGCCCGCGACGTCTGGGGGCGCTGGCAGCTGGTAACACACACCTGTGTATTTTGTATATGTACACTGGCAGCTGATAACACACACGTATAATACGTACGTTGACAGCTGGAAATACATATACGTATATGTACGCTGGAAGCGGGTAACACACACTAGTATAATACTTAGGGCGTTCGCTAATCGCTGCGTTGAGCGTGTGCCCGGCGCGGCTGCCCGGCGCGGGCGGCCGCGACGGTCTCCCGTCTCTCGCAGTGGCCAGTATAATTTCAATCGCGCGGGTGTACAGTCGATACCTATGGATTTTTTATTGATATATTGCCTAGCCAACAGACGATGACGCCGACGTGTACAATGGCGTCAGCCAATCAGCCCATTTGTCACGTCTAGATTGTTGACCCGTCGCCCGCGGAGCGGGCACCGCTGCATGCGCCGCGTGCGACGGCTGACCCGCCTCACGCGTGCTCTGCTCTATGGGATGACATGAAACAAGCACGCCTCGCGGGTGGCCGCGCCGGGCGCACGCTTAACGCAGCGAACGCCCTTACGCTGGCAGATGGTAACACAGTTATTTTACCTCCCAATTTCCATGAGTGATAAGAGTGTTCGTTATATTGAAGGTTTATGAGTCAGAGATCACTACTGAATATGTACACCTGCTTCGCTCACTCCTCGTAAATTTTCTTTCCCTTCCATTCTTGCCCAGCAATAGTAACAATTACATACTTAAATACAGAACCTAAACTTATTGCTACTATTAATAATATGGACATATTCATCTGAAACAAAGAATATTTATTTAAACGTGTGCAGGCCCTGATTCACAATGCGCAATTCGACTCGGATTCGGGAACTACATCCAATAAAAGCTCGTGGCGGTCGGCATTGGCCAATGACTGCACGGTAAAGTTTCCGAATCCGTGCCTAACGGGAATCGTGAATCACCCTGCTGTACATACCTGGTATCTACCTCCACAGCTGGGTGTGGGCGTGCGCGGGCCGGGGTGCGGCGCGCCATCCCGCTACCTGGACATGATGAGCTACTACCCCTGGATCGTCGCCAGCCTCGACAACTTCCGCCGCATCACCATCTCCAAGATCTCGCAGCAGAAGTATGTGCTCAGAAGTAAGTATATACCTTCGTCTTCATACCTGACGTACGCAAGGTATGAAGACTGGACCAACTTGCATCCAATAGTTTTCGAGAGCGATTAGGTAATAATAACGTGCAGTGTAAGTACGTATTATGTGTTCAACACCAGCTAGGTGTACAGGGTGTAGGTAAGAACTCCAAATTTTATTTGTATTGCACGCACAAGCGGGTGAACTGTTGGTAGAAGACATATTTTCAACGTCCTAAGTAGTACCTCGATCGTGGGTATCGCAGACCGATAGATTTTCAATTGTTATGCGGCAGCCGGGTGCCGCTTGGGGATTGATGGGTTAAGCAATTCTTATAAGCATTAATAGTTCTCTATATCTGCCCGCTTAGCATGACTTTTGAGATGTGTTTGCAGTCTTTGTAGAAAATAAATTGTATAGTTTCTTTTAAATTTCCTGTTTCAAAGTAAATAAGGTCGTTAGTAAATATTTTTGTTATTACAGCTGGGCAGGTGTACCAGCGGTTCGGGAACTGCGACGAGGAGGAGAAGACGAACCTGATATACCGCGAGCGCATCAAACTCACCACCGACAACAACCTCTACCAGTTCCTCACCTACAACGTAATGTCAACCTTATGTCTATAATAATAAGGGCGATAAGTCATGTCGGTGACTGTACTCTTTGAGAGAGAAAGACGTATAGTGTCCGACCGAAACTAGTTTTACGACCGAAACCGAAACCGAAAACGAATTTCGGCAATGGTGTCTATTTCGGCCGAAACCGATACCTAAACCGAAACTTCCTTACAAGGCTCATATTTTGAGGAAAAAATAAAGAAAACGTTATTATAATCAGTTAGTCTTTATTGTTTTCTCTTTAAATCACATAGATTTCTCTTTAAATCACGTAGTTACTAATATCACAATCACAATAGGTATAAGTAGGTACTTAATATTTAAGTAATAAAATTACCAAAAATAAATCACTTTTATCTTTAGAACAAATAAACTTAAACTTCTTTCTTATAAACTCAGTTTGACACTTTTTATGACCCTTCAGTCAAAAAAGTAAAAAAAAGAAAAAAGACAAGCTAAACGACTATATTATATAATACTACAAATTAAGTATAAACTATGATCGTAATCACAAGAATGCAGAACAAGAGGCGACTACATCTACATAACCTGTCCCATAGTCGGGTCTTTTACCTTAATAATTTCTCAAAACAAAATTGGTAGTACGTAAGTTAGTATCTACTGTACTTGCCACTTGGATACCTTGGTGATAAATATACTAAAATGAACTTTGAAACTTTGAATCCATAATATTATCACCATGAAATGCACTATAGTTATTACTACCTAACTAATGTTTGTTTACGTATAGCGTTTGCGAACCAAAAAAAAAATACCTAGGTTAGATTAAACTTGATTAACTTTTAAGTTTTATCAGTCATATTGAATATTATTTTTTTATGTTTACTACCTGCTCTTATGTTATAACGACATAAAACGAGATAAAACTTACCAAATTCAAAATAAATCACTAGAAAAATCGCCACCACAACAAAACAAAACGAACAGCAAACAAACAAGCGAGCGAATCACGACATTGGCTCTGATGACTGATCGGATTCATTCACTTATTCAACGCGCCGAATATGACCGATAACAGCGCGGAAACTCCCGAATGCACATTCGGTTTCGGTCGTAGTTTCGGCAAGTTTGCCGCCGAAAACGAAACTAAACCGAAACTCGTGTTTTTACCGAAACTAAAATGAAACCGAAACCGAACATTCGGTCGGACACTAGACGTATGTCTTCTCCCTCTTTCGCTAATGTAATAGTTTACTGTAAAATAACTCCTATGCCAACACGTCAAGGTCGCATTTCAGATGACGATAAAGGACAACGTGGAGTTCACGTGCCTGACGCTGCAACTGGTGAACGCGTCGGCGGTGTCGGAGATGCGCGTGCACCACTACTGCCGGCGCGAGAGTCGCGGCCCGCCCTGCTACTACTACCACGGTACTAATAACACTTACTAATAACACAAGTAACAACGCCTCTAGTACACCGACGCTGCGGCCTGCGAACTGCGAAACAGCGGCGAACCGATTTACTGAGTCACCCGCCACACGACAATGGCTTATATTCATGGGCACCGGCAGAAATAATTTCCAAGGGGTGCAGATTTTAGTTTTCTTTCTTTTCTTTTTACTTTTTACGAACAACAGTGACTATCTATTTACGTCAACAGAATACATTTAGTGCCGAAACATTACGAACTATCTTTATACGGCATGGTAATAGGGTTACAAAACGCTTTTTTTTCAATAATTCCTGTTGATCCCGAGATTCCCAAGGGGTGCAAGTGCACCACCTGGCACCCCCCTGCCGGCGCCCATGCTTATATTGAATCTCGCTCTATTCCTGTTTCGCAGATTTTTTGCGTTCGGTTCGCCGCTGTTTCGCAGTTCGCAGCGTCGATGTACAGGCGTTAAAGTTACACAATCACTATGACAACAGTTACACAGTCAATCTGGCATCACTCATCAGTTTAGTCCATCGTCGTCTGTGATTGACGCCAGACTGATGGCCGAAAAGTAGGTACATACATTATAAAAAAATGATCAGTTCATCAACCCGTGGGTTAGACGTTCAGTTTCGGCGTCAATCTTTACCAGATTGAATGAATGAATGAATGAATAGGTATGCTTTATTGTGCTCAAAAATCAAAATATATAAAAGGAAAAAGGAAAATATTTATAGATAAAGGAAAATATTTGTAAATATTTATAGATTGATGGACTGAAGTAATGAAAAACTGAGCGTGTAACCTACGTTTGTGTAACAAAGTCGATTCCCGCTGTTTGTCTGCGTGTAAAATGCGGAGAAAGGTTTGTAACTCCGTTATTCGGGATTACAATGGGTGTCACGGCCATTTAGATAATATTTAATATTGTTTCTCTTTAATGTAAAACCTAACATAAATTCAAACTGCCAATATTTTTGGTATTGAGTATGATTTATGCCAACCAAGCCTTTTAAATTTACTTTCTTTTGATTATAGACTACTTGCGTCTCGCGTAAGCTCTGCTATCTGGGTCAACCTTTTCATGTTTCATCTGTTCGTTTATGTAAGAGAACTTTAAAACCATGAACGTAGAAAAAAGGCGGACGGAGTCTTATTATACACAGAACTGTGTCTTCAGAGTCGGCCACGCACACATTCTTACGCCTGTCAAATGGCATGGACTAGCGTAACAATGTGTGCGTGCGGACCGTGTACATGCAGTCAGCTGGCCGACTCTGAAGGATAAAGTTTTATGTATGGTGGGACTTCGTCCGCCTTTTTTATACGTCCATGTTTAAAACCAAGTAAGCATCTTTAGCACAAACTTGCGTAAGGTCAGAGTAGACACATCACACAACTAAGGAGTACCTCGACTTCAAACAAACGGGCGAATATATGCGAGTTGGGCGTGACTGTCACTTTCAACCTGTTTCACAATACCGAGCGCGCATTGGTACGGCGCGCGCCGGCCGACATGACATAATATTATGTCGGCCTCATAGAGAAAAATAAACATACATCGGTCGGACTACTCGTTAGTTCTGTTAACTCTGGTGAGGTCGTATGCCGTACGTCTTAACTCTTAAATTCATGAAGCCCCAAGCGGCCACATCCGGCCGCGATAACAATGAAAAAGCTATTGTGTCTCGTTTTGCCACGACTGATGGGTTAAAAAACTTATTATAGAACGACAACAAACATATTGCAGGCACTGTGTTCGAGATATCGGTATACCTGGTGTTCTCCGACTCGTGTATGTTCGAGATGGTGGGGTGGGGGTTCAAGAAGAGCCTCAAGCTGCTCGACATACAGGAGTGGAAGTGGGAGGAGGGCACCTACTACGAGGACTTCAGCATGACGCCAGAGGTGGGTGATGGCAGTCATACGTGCAAATGGGGTAGATTAGATGTGTGTTGGTTGTCAATAAAAATATGAACTCAGTGACCGTACAAGGTCTAGGTTTGTCTTTGTCGGTTTGCAGGCAACACACGTCACAGACGTAATATGCAATATTTAAAACATTGTGACGTCACACTTGTTTCTGGTGGCACATTGCTGCATTCTTTTTTCGATTTTTTCAAACAAAGATACAAACTTACAAAGAGTGTCGTCACTTACCGTTTACAGTCTTACAAAGAGTGTCGTCACTTACCGTTTACAGTCTTACAAAGAGTGTCGTCACTTACCGTTTACAGTCTTACAAAGAGTGTCGTCACTTACCGTTTACAGTCCGCTCGGAAGAATAAAATTAAAATTTTAATTCAAATAATAGATACTGTTGTTACTTGCTTGTCACATGAAATTAATTGAGCTATAAATTAAGATGTATCATGTATCCCTACCCATTCCAGGAGTACCGCGGTCCGTCGTACCAAACGGAGTTTGGGTTCGAGCCGCTGGACCTCGGCATGTGGGTGCCCGACTTCGACGTGTGGGGCACCACCCCCGCGCCGGGGGCCAGCTCCACCGCCGTCCGCCTGGCTACAGGTGAGTTATAAACTTATAAGCTATTCAGCAAAACTCTGGAACGAAGAAGTATTTCCAGACCGACATGACCTGCAAACCTTTAAGAAAAGAGCGTACTCCCTCGTAAAACGCCGGTAACTCACCTGCAACTCTTCTGATATTGCGAGTGCCCATGAGCGACGGAAGTTGCTTGCCATCAGGTGACCCGTTTTCTCGTTTGCCCCCCTAATCTTATATATAAAATTCTCGTGTCACAATGTTAGTTACCGTACTCCTCCGAAACGGCTTAACTGATTTTTACCAAATTATATATGCATATTCAGTAGGTCTGAGAATCGGCTACTGGCTACTTTTTACATTGATAAGTGCATTTGTTGAATAAATAATAGTAAATTATTACAACTCGAGACCGACGGCGACCATTGTAACTTTGTGTGACGGGATAGCGATGGACGTTGCCATGGTGCCATACTTATTTAGTCACTTCAATAAAATAATATGGGCGAAATGCTTTATATGGCAAAACAGCGCTTGCCGGGACAGCTAGTTTTATATATATATATATATATATATATATATATATATATATATATATATATATATATATATATATATATATATATATATATATATATATATATATATATATATATATATATATATATATATATATATATATATATAAACATTTTTACGGGATAAAAACTATCCTATTTCTCAGGGCTCAAATGTCCATACTCATCCGAATCGGCGGGTTATGTAACTTGCAACAGCAATGCAACATATGAAAATTGATCGTTTGCCCCTAATTTTATTAAAAAATATATTTTCAGCGGGCACCCCACCCCCCGCGGTGGACTGGGCCTACCTGCCCGCGTACACGGAGGTGTGGACGACACCGCCCACGTCGGAGCCCGCCTGGCTGGACTACATGGCCGGCGTCACCAACTTCGCCCGACCCACAACACCGCCCACCACGGAACCCGCGAATGTTACTACTACGACTGCCACTCCTTAGTCTATGGTTTATATTATATGATATACCAGCGTCTATGGTTTATATGTATTATGTACACGAGGCGCGACGCCGTGCGTCTTTCCGTCCTTCGTCCGACCCACCACGCCCCCCACCACGGAAACCGGGAATATTACCACTACCAACAGTCCTTTATAATATTATGGTTTATATTGCGCATTGTCGCTAAACACGACGAGTGAGAATGAGAGACTGAGAGAAGGGTAACTTTGTAAACGTTTGGGAATGTCACTGCAATGACTACAAAAGTTACTGACAATAACTTTATTGGACTTGATTTAGACTAGTCTGATAATACTGTATATCGCGTAATATTATGAATGAATGTTTTGGGCCTATGAAATAAAAGATGTGATGGAAGTATTAAGTACAATAATAAGTTTTTAATTTTAAGAACCATAACAGAAATTGGTTCTGTGACTTACATGATATGATGCAACAAAACTATGTTACAAATCAAAACTTTATTCAATAAAAAATCATAACAAAGTGATATCATTATTTAAAAGTAAGTCATTACATCTATCGCTTTCAAAACTGATATGGTAAAGACACAACATTCGAAACTCTCACAACATCTTACTCTAAATAACCTGTAAACAGATATTACATACTAAAAATACTGAAAGTATCGGCTTGACTCTTCTTTACTACATAAGCTTGAAATGTTAAATTTAAAGTTATATCTTTTATGCACATAAACATCTTATAGTTAAAATTTCTTTTACAAAATATGATAGACAAATTGTAAGTATTGAAAGCTACTGTAGACATTCTTAAAGTAAAAAAACAATTTTCTGTATATAAACATCAGAAATACGTCTTAGTTTTATACTTTGATCAATTAATTGAAAATACATATTGAGATACTTTGAGTCCTGTTCTTAAAACTAGAAATGTACGGTTTCTGAGTTTTTGTGCACTATAAAATATGTCTAATTTATATGAATCCCCTGTCGATACAATGAACCACGTTGTTAGCTTCCCTCAGTCGCCCCTCTTTGGTCTTAAACGGCTGCATCTGCCAAAAGTCGTCGATATTCTTTTTCTCATCGCCCTGAAAAAATATAAGTATTTGATTATATTATGACGTCATCTTATGTGTTTATTATATTGCCTCCTAAAAGGCTGGAGACTTTTGCGAATACTCTAATATTGCGGGTATAGGATAGGCGATTCTAATTTGTAAACACTGTCTATCAACGATTCGTTTGCTCGTTTACGACAACTTTTTTGATTTATCACCTCTTGACAGATCTAGGTGGTGACTGGTGAGTGTAAGTTTGGTCGCCGTAAAATAATTTACAGTAAATCGTAAATGTACGGCCCCTAGTGGCAAAATAGTGAAACTAATTTTCAAGACTTGAGTGTAACTTAATCCCATCAGTCGTGGCAAAACGAGACACAATAGCTTTTTCATTGTTATCGCGGCCGGATGTGGCCGCTTGGGGCTTCATGAATTAAGTAGCTATTTAGTGTTCAGTATATTAATTATAGTTTAGAGTACTAAAAGGATATTATCAATTATTATCATACCTCCATTTCCATATCGACAGCGTCTTCGGGCGCCAAAACAATGAACGGCGTAGATTCGAAGCTGAACGCCAGACCAAAGTAGGAATACTTCTTGATTTCAGCCAAAAACGTCTCCTTTGAATACAATTTGTTTGGGTCACTTCCTAAATCCCTTATATGAGTGGACAGGGCATCATAGTAATACTGAAGAAGGTCGTCATAATGAGCCTGCCTTAGTTTGTCGTCCGTACAAGCGTATATAAAGAAGGACAAATCCAAAACCGGACTAGCACATCTCGTTAGCTGAAAGTCGATCAGCTTAGCATCAACGGGGGTTCCATTTACGTATTTGTATAAAAAATTGTTCGTCCAACAGTCGCCATGACTTAGAACTCCATTAGTCTGGTCTTGCACCGCTTTAATCATGTCCTTGTAACGTTCGGGAACTGCAAACTCTTTTACTTTATCCACGTAAATGGAGTCGGGATACTCTTTTTCAACTGCGTCTATAGCAATGCCGCAGATTCGGTACCAGAACTTCTGGTACCAGTCCCAGAGTTTTGGATCGTAGTATACCTCTTCGACTAGGTCTTTGATAGCATTAAATGTTAGCGGATCTTGGTCTCTCATCGCGAAGGATAATGCGTGGTATTTGGCGAGGGATTTCAGTGTGACCTTGCAGTGAGGGATATCTATGCCCTCCTGTCTTACAGCACTCCCGAAGTCCTCCAAAGAAGCGTCTTCGAGGCATATCACGTCATTTACACCATCCATGTAAGTCAAAAAGAGTTTCGTGTAGTTGTCAAACGGTTCCGGAATATTCTTCTTAGCTTGAAACTTCAGTAACTCGGGTAGTACTTTTTCGTAGAATATTATTTCGTTTTTGAAGAAATCGTGGCTTCGGAACGTGAGACGTCTGCAGACGTTTTTGGGGATAGTCTTCAGTACCACTTGAACGTGTTTCGAAGTGCCGTTAAAGTCTCCGTATATCTTAATGCGGATGACTTCGCTTAGATAGGAGTCACCTTTTCCAGTTTCACTCACGTACTGAAAAAAACATTTACTGTACTCAAACTATGGAGTGTAGATGAAAGGAGGACTATCTTATATGGGGGATATTTGAAAAAGTGTCCAGCTGTACGCAGTAAATAACAGTTGAAAAATCCTCCACGAGTGGCGCTAGCTGCAGCCAAAGGGTATGGAATGAATTATGGAGTGTAGGAATGAATGTAGCCGTTGGTGACAAAATATAAATGATTACTGGAATATAAATTATTACTAGAATTACTGGGTTAATACCAATATATTTTGAAAAATATAACCTAAAATAGCTGAAATAAAAGTTGCTAAATGATTTAAAATTTACCTTGTTGCTACTGTAGCGCCACCTTAGTTTAGTTTAGTTTAGCTTTAGTTTCACCCTAATTTAACGCATTTCCGGGGACACTTTTTACATACAGAGATATTCCTCCTCTATCTACACTCCATAACTCAAACCTATTTCATCTAACGCAGAGTCCCAAAAGCGCCATCTAGCGCTGAGTAGATGAGACTTTATCCTAAAAGGTGTTTTGTTTTCTTTAATCTGAACGTTATGTTATCCGGATAAGTATTACGGCCTCACAGAAAAACGTGTGCAAAACGAGAGGATTTACAAGTGTTATTAGTTATTACTTATGCGGTAATGCAATTTCCATGAGCGGTTGCAATCACTTAGTATCGAGCGTGTCAATCCTTTGGGTATTAGTTAGTAGTTACCACTTACCTCCCAGTGTGTGAAGGTGGCTGGTTCCCCAAACCATTCGGTGAGGGCCCGGCTCACATACTCATGGGTCAGCCCGGGAGACACCTCCGTCATTGTACAAAACTCTCCGTATGAATCAGACATCGCTGAAAAAATGTCGTATTTTTTATATCCTAAACAAATACAAAATGTTGAAACAATAATTACTTACTAATCATTTGACATTTTTTTCAACTTGTTAAAATCGGACCAGTAGTTTAGCCGCTACAAGAGCACAATCATATTATATAGTTTGTTAGCCTGCCAAAATTATTACCTTTCCTTTTACAAATTAAATGCAAAAAAAAACACCATTAAAATTCTGAAAATCTTTGAAAATGAAAAAAAAAGAGCGGCAATATTTTCTGTAAGTTTAATTATGAATAATATGAATAATTTAGTATTAATTTTGGAAATATTTTAACAAATATACGTACTTACCTCACTTTTATAAGAATAAACTTTGTGTAATATTTTATTTCGTTATTTAATTTTTCGATATAAAAAACGCGACATACGACACTCAGCGCGGCAGCCAGCACATAATAGCAAACTTTGAATTTCGAATACTGTGACGGCCTACGGTGCTAAAAAAAATCGGCGTTTTTATTATAGCAAGTGCTTTGTAATGCCGACGTTCTCAAATTGGTAGCGCTACCTTTAACGTCACAAGTTCCAACTCACCGCGTTTCCGTTTCCTGATACGTTTCTGTTCACGCATGCGGCCGCATATTTCATTGAGATTGAATGAACAATGGAGTTTGTACTTATATTCTCAAGATTTAAAATGAAAGTACATAATTATTAAAAATTGCGACCATTAGCCATTGCCACTACGATGTTGATTGGATGTTGATAATGTTCCTTGCGTTCCATTCACGATGATAGACAAGTGTTAACGTTATTTTCATTCTGTCACATAATATATAAATAGCCACCGTTAGGATCATTATGGATTTGGCAAAAACGGTGTATCCAGGAGTCTGGAGTCTGGACCTCTCTCGTCTCGGAGGTAATTATTCGCCAGCGTATTCATGTTTTACTTCTAGAATACAATCAAAGATGGCGCTTTATATATTTTTATACAAATTTATTAATTAAGGGAAAATACCTAATGGCAGACACTTTAAGGAAACATGAAACATTTGAATGTTATAAAATATATATTTATGGAAATAAAGGATTGATAACTTCTTCCGTGTCTTCAGTAACTCTTACAAAATAAAACTATTATAATTATTCTCTGACAAATCAATGAAATAAAATATTATTGGTCTTTTTGTAAACTTAGTCAAAAGAGCCAATAGATGACATCACAAAAAACGAACATCACTATAGTAGACACCAATATGAACTAATAGTTGACATAGAACATTAAATTACATTTAACATTTTTCATATTATTAGGTCTTTATTTGCCGTTTTTCAAAAGATTTCATTTACTTCATCATAATAACTACATGCATCAGAAATATTATCCACGTTGTCTCCAGATTCTATCCATTCTTCTTCCATGCTGAAACTATCTTTCCTTTTATTTTTATTTTTCATATTTTTTTCCTAGCAAATTTATTTTCAGTCTTTAGTCTCTATGCTTCTCTCGCCTCTTCTTTTTTCTTCTTTTTTTTCTCGGCTCTCCTTTTTCTCCTTTTTACTGCTAAAAAACTAAAGCAATCGATTTTTAGATCAGTACAAGGTCTAATATTAGACACCATATTTTAGGTACAGTAGTTCTAAGTTGTTAGTTTGTTAATAGAATTATATTTTTTGCAGTAGAATAAACTACAAAATATAACTTTAGTATGTATTGCAAAACTAAAAGATGAGATCCATGTCATCTATTAGGTTTTTTACATTTTCAAGAACTAATAGTAGACACCCTTTATATTGTTAGGGAAAATAGATAAAAAATCATAAATAAACATTAATTAGTGTATACAACATGACCATTAATTCAATGAAATCAATAGAAATTACAAAAAATCAAACAAATGTATTCAAAACTTACGTGCAAAATTTCGCCTCCCTTATCTTATTTGCTAAGAAATTGCCGAGCGCGTGTTGACACGGTCACATTATTTACGAAAACTGATCCCATTTTAAAATGTTGTTCCCGAAGGCGTCCCTAATATATTTTTTCACATCAACAGATAGCTTAAGAAGCTTATAAAATTTACAGTGTTGAGAAATAATTAGAGTAATTCTTATTTTTATGGTATTTTTGTCGTAAGTGTCATCTATTAGTTCCGTGTCTAGCATTAGTGCCTTTCCCTTATTATAGACCGATTACGATGTTTTGGCGCGTGAATTACATTGTAATTTGTTATAATTTATACTCTGACTTAAATGAAATAAGAATTAAAAATATATCGCTATTAATCCTTCGATTGGAGATTCTCGGAAATGCAATTGTATTCTATTGTTGTTGCGATCACCGGTAGACACGGTGCTCGGGCTTGATGGGTTAATTAAGTATAAATAATAATGGCCTATTTCAAAATTATTATACTTACTTGGATGACAATGACAGAACAGGTTATCAAGACTTTACTAGACGTCGGCGCCCGGCGCCAATTAGGTACCTATAATTTAGATTTAACTGATCAGTGAAAAATTAAAATGTATAGAAACGTGAATAAAAATTCAAAATTTTTAAATGGTTTTAATTCGGATATCGGCACTCGCTGGAGAATCTTTTGTTGTTTATTTCTTCATTCCTTACGAAATGCATAACATAAGATTAAATAAATAAATAAATAAATTCTTTATTCAGAGCAACTAAGGCCCAAATTATTAGTAACAACGATCTTAAAAACTATATTAGTAGGTAAATTTTAGTTGATACTTATAAAATAATTTACATTTATTTCCGAACTAGAACCGTTATAAAGTGTTCTAGTATCGGCGAATCGCGTTTCTCAGCAAGCATCTTAAGAATACCGTTGGCACTCGATCGCAGTCTGCTCAGCAAGGACCATGTCTTTTTTCTTATGATAGCATAAAAGTCATCAGTATGCTCATTTGCAAACATACCCGACGCTGAGCAGAACCGCGGCAGTCCCAACAGTATTCTAAGGCCATTATTATATTGAACCCTAATTTTGTTAATACATTTTTGTGTATAGTTAGTCCACAGGTTCGCCGTATAAAAAGTTTGGCAGTACGCTTTGAACAGTGTTATTTTTGCCTCATTACTACATCGTGCGAACCTGTGGGCCAGCATATTACACCTTACAGCTAGGGCTCTACGTTCCCTCTCAATATCAACATGATCTTTAAGATCCTCCGTAACGTAGTGTCCGAGATATTTAAACTGGGTAACTCGCTTTACGTTCGCTCCATTCAGCGAGATCTTCGGTTCATATTCAATGTGCTTACGGGGGACCTTAAAGATCAGTAGTTCACTCTTTTTGTCATTATAAACTAAACCGTGCTTAGTTGCTTAAGCTTCACAGAGGCTAAGGAGCTTCCTGATAGACCCAGCCGAGGGGCCCAGCAAAACCATGTCGTCTGCATAACTTAAGTTATTGACTGAAACGCCATCTATCCAGCATTCAACTGGCTACTTGCTGAGCTCCTCGATTAGGTCATTGATGTACAGGTTGAAAAGTTTAGGCGAGGTTAATCCTCCTTGTCTTAAGCCACATTCCAACCTGTAATCATCAGAGAGCTCTTCAACCCATTTTATATTATTGGACTGCTTAGAGTACCAACATTTCAATAAATTTACTATTTCCGGTTGTACGTCAGCCTTCCTGAGTTTCTTCCAAAGCAGATCATAGCAAACTAGATCGAAAGCCTTGGAGAGATCAAGAAAGCAGGCGTACACGGGGGTATTTCGTTCTGTATAGTATAGAACTACTTTAGGCTTAGTATTGCAGTTTCCGTAGAAAGAGATTAAGTCAGATACGACCTACGATACGTCATAAGTCATAACTCATAATATTACTGATAATATGGGTTGTGCTTTGATTTAATATTATTTTGTTTTGTAAGAAATTTGCGATTTATGAGGCAAAGGCATTCAAAACAAGTCTCTTCAAGATGGCGGAAGCGCTTTGTTTTGGCTGGAAAAGACGCGCGAAATCCTTGATTCTAGCCTTCGGGCAATATGACGTCTACTTTTTGCAATACAAAATAATGCGCAACCCGAATTTTGTGCTGTGCTATTTCGAACTCTACCCCGTGGCAATAAGGTTAATTTTAAACGGGGCGGTTTTTCGAGGTATGTTTTCAAGTTGGCGGTTCTGTACAAGACTGATTGTGGCGCCGGAAACCCCGTGGGTCTTTGTAGTTGGCACCTCCCAGGTACTGCAGCTTTGCTGGATTGAATAATCTTTTTATTTTTTGATCGCCTTTGACTAAAAACTACACAAAGTTTTTGATTTTGTTCAGTTAACAAACGTAATTTATTTATGTCGACTTTAATAGGCAATATGACGCAAAAGTCGAAGCAGATGGTGTTTCTAGTACTATCAGAGAAGTTGATTCCTAGGCAGATGGGGGAACTACGTAGTTTGGTCGCGTTACGTCAAACGCAGCCGACAGATAACAATAATTAACATTGAATTGACATGTTCCAACCAAATCACGTTGGTCTGTCAAATGCCTAGGAATCAATTTCTTCGATAGTATGTATACAGTAAACAATCCGACCAAAATCCGACATGTTGTACCATCGAGGAAATTGATTCCTAGGCAGTTGACGGACTTACGTCATTTGGTCGGCTTATATCTATTCAATGTTATTTGTTAGCTGTGATCTGTCGACTGGGTTTGACGTAACGCAACCAAATTACTTCGGTCTGGCATCTGCCTAGAAATCACCTTCTCTGATAGTACAAGTCATATCAGAATATTCACACAAACGTTGTCAAACGTCGAACAAAACTTATGTTTACTGTATATGCTGGTGCTGTCTCTCAACGATTTCTATGCTCGTAAAAAAAAATGCAGTGATACATAAATCCTACTATTTTATGGTTTGAACGTGGTTACTCGTTACTATTTTTTTGTTTACCTTAAGATTTTTTTGATCCTTTCCCAACAAGTTCGCTTTGCAGCATACGATGGTCCGGGTTATAATGCAGGTTATGATATTACAAGGTTGTTTTGGCACGTGACTCAGTTAAGTTACGATTAAAAGCCACGGTGACTGTTAATCGTAACTCAAGCCGCCATCTTGTAAAGCGCCACGTGATACTTGAGAGACAGCTGTTTCATGTACTTAACAATCATAATATTGTTATTATAGGTCTGTTATCTGCTTAATAAATAATTACCACAGAAATTATTGTTGTATTAACTGCGTAGCTTGCGTTGCGTTGTGTATTGGTATTAAAATCCTATCTGTCAATTCTAATGTTGTTTCTCTCGAAACCTACTCACATATCAGGTATTTGCACTTGCAAGCCTTCAGGTAATGCAGATCACACGCTGTGCATAAACAATTAGCTAAGACGTCCCGACTAGTACTACTCATTTAAAGTTTTACCTCTAATATAACCTTTACATATATTTATTAAGGATCAGTTTTGTGAAACTCCGAGGGAGAATAACTCGGAACAGCTTTCGACTAGCCGTCTGGGGCTATAATGCTGCTAAATTGTAAATGACCGTAGACCGGGGACGGGCGAGGTACGAAACTCGCTATTTAATTTATTCACGTGAAATTGGCAGCGCACCAGACTTGCGGTCCGATGAATATTTCGCATTAATATTTGCTTTAAGATTTCAAAATGGATTTCGCAAATTCAATAAAATTTTAGTTCAATTAGCAGGATTAAAAACAAAAAATACTTCTCACCGATTTTGATGCCTGAATGTATGAGGCAGTTTTTATTAAAATCAACCTTTCATTTTTAGTGCCCATGTAATATCAAATATGTGCGGTAGATATACATAAGAGCACCTCTATAATTTCTCTCTCATAAACTAGCGGAATGACCGTCACGACTGGTAATTGAAATCAGGCGCAGACCCGACTTTTTACCTGCCCATCAGACGCATAGATCATCTTTCGAGGTAGGTCAATAACTAACGAGTGTGTATAGACATTACTGACTACACGGTCAGTCTGGCATTAGTTCAGTCCATCGGTCTGAGACTGAATGACGCCAGAAAGATGGCTGAAAAGTAAATTATAAAAAAATGATCAGATCATCAATCAACCGGTTAGAGTTTAGACGATCATTCTTCCATCATTCCTGACCAAACTGATGGACGGAACTGATGCCAGACTGACTATGTAACCCTAGTCTAACTCCATTCTAATAGAATTTTCGGCGTCTAGAATTGCCCCGGGGCAGGGCAGGCCGAATGAATACGAAAAAAGCCGAAGTTACATAAACTACCTATAGTCTGATTAAAAAGTGCCATTTTCGTCAAAACCTGATCTCATGCACCGAAAATTATGATTTTGGTCTCATTCGATTCGGAATACCATCTAGAACATTCTATCAAAGTTTCAAGACGGGCTGAAAAAAAATGCAATAGTTGTAAACAATTAAGTAAACATAAAAATAAGGGTTTGGATTTTTTTTAATATTTCGAAAACTATTTGAGATAATCAAAATTTGAAAATAGATCCTTAAAGAGCAGGAAATTTCCTAAAAAAATCTTAGATCCTGGAACCTTACCAATAATCCTTATAACTTTAAATGAGCGGCGAAATTAACGGTAAAAACGCGTAGTTCGGGTTTCGCGTGAATTGCCGCAATCTGACACGCGAACTAAAAAATATATTTTAACTGATTAAATATTAATATAAAGAAATAAAAAAAATTGGGTACTAAGTAGACATATCAATAAACAATAATCCGTCACCAAAAATAAATTATCACAATTTGTTTAAATGTTATGCTTTTGTTCATTTGTTAATAGTCACCATTTTAATGTTAACATAAAACGCTGATTATTTCTAAACAAGACATCTAGAAATTTTTATTATTCTTTTGAGCTAATCTTAAAAGGGCTTAGAAGAGATATCCGGTGGAAAAATTCAATAATTTTGATTTTGTTATCTGGCTTCTAACAACAACAAAACAAAATAATAACAATAATTGGATATAAAAGTACCGTAATTGCTTTATTTACATGAATAATTTTGGAATGCTTTTGAATGTTAATAAAAAAGTGAAATATAAAAAAAAAAATATTTTTTTCAACGGGAATCTCTTCTAAGCCCTTTTAAGATTAGCTCAAAAGAATAATAAAAATTTATAGATTTCTTGTTTAGAAATAATCAGCGTTTTTATGTTAACATTAAAATTGTGACTATTAACAAATTAAGAAAAGCATAATAATTAAACAAATTGTGATAATTTATTTTTGTTAACGGATTATTGTTTATTGTTATGTCTACTTAGTACCCAAATTTTTTTATTCCTTAATATTAATATTTAATCACTTAAAATATTTTTTTAGTTCACGTAGCAGATTGCGGCAAATCACGCGAAACCCGAACCACGCGGTTTTACCGTTACTTTCGCCGCTCAATTAAAGCTATAAGGATTATTGGTAAGGTCCCAGGATCTAGGATTTTTTTTAGGAAATTTCCTGCTCTTTAATGATCTATTTTCAAATTTTGATTATCTCAAATAGTTTTTGAAATATTAAAAAAAACCAAATCCTTATTTTTATGTTTACTCAATTGTTTATAACTTTTGCATTTTTTTTCAGCCCATTTTGGAATTTTGATAAAATGTTCTAGACGGTATTCCAAATCGAATGAGACCAAAATCATAATTTTCGGTGCATGAGATCAGGTTTTGACGAAAATGGCACTTGTTTACCACAGTACTACGTAGTACTAGTACTAAGCAAAGAGAATATATGTAATATTATGCTACGTAACAGTCCTAAGTCAGCGACCACATACTGGTCTAAGTGCTTCGTGGATCACCGGTTTTGTTCGGCTATTTCCGTATCCACTCGGCCTACCCTGCGCGCCAATCACAAGCGCGGCATCTAAAGGCAAACGGCGGAGCAGCATAAAATCTAAGGAAATCGAAAAATGTCGGAATCTACTGGCCGCCACACTGGGACCACACCGTTCAAAACATTAATATTATAATTATGTAATTTATAAAACAATAAATATATATTTATTTATTCTATATGTATATATTATAATCTATTCTCTTATATATATTTTAAAAAAAAGTCCATGGCGTGATGGACTACAATTAATTAAAATTAATAATATTATTCCAATTATTGTCCTTCGTGCGAAAAATCTAAATAATAAAATAACAAAAAAAGGATATGGGCGAACAGCCCATAGACGGCCCCAATTTTATAAAAAAAAAAACACATGCGCGGGCAGGGTTGCCAACTCTACGTCTTTTTACGTAGATCTACGTATTTTAAGCCTTCCTTGCAAACCTACGAACTTTAGTCCCAGAATCTACGTATTTTCTTATTTTCTATCGTTCAAATTTGCAAAATAGACTGAATGGGCATAATTTCCTTTACTTTCGCGAAAAAAAGTTAATAAACGTGTAGTCTGTGAGTTGTGACTTGTGACCTCGTTGTGACACATGTGACATGACTCATGTCAGTTGTCACTTGTCATATGGGGCTTCCTTTTTCTGCAAAGGACCGGTTTTTCTGCGTTTCTGTTTTTTGAAACCGAATATTAAGTGACGTGACTGTGTGTGTTGGTGTGTGTAGTAAACCGCAATGAATAAAGAAAACTAGTTTAGTAGTTTTCTTTATTCATTGAGTAAACCGTCAAAGTGAATTTTCTTAACCTAAAAAAGTATTTCGAACTAAGATTTCGAAGGTGTTTTATTTCGATATTTTTCAACTTCCTGCTCAATTTAATTAGATTCAATAATTATGGAAATAAGCAGTGACAGTGAGGAAGAGCAGCATGTTACTCCTACTAAAAAAAGAAAGCTGCATTATGAACAAAGATACTCACACTTATGGGAAAAAGACAAAAATTATTCAGGTTGGATTAAAAAAAGCAACAAAGGAGATTACTATTGTTATTGTAATTTATGTAAGTGTGACTTGAAATGTGGTGGAGGTAAAAGGGTTTTGACGAAGCATGCAGAATCTACTAAACATAAGAATAATATTAAAGGTTGGTGTGGTCTACTTTACTGGTGTTTTTTTAGTTTTAAATTATTTACTTGCTTTTCTAATAAAGTGTAAGAAAGAATTAGGTAATGTAAATATTCCTTTATTATTGTGATTAGTGAATGTAAGTTTATTTAATTATCAGATGTGAAGGGTTAGGTATGATTTCAGATTATTTTTTTTACAGCCAGCCTGCATGATAAATAAATGTGCAGTCCTGTTGATGCTTTTATTTTTACTTTCATTCAGGTGCAGTACTTCAACCTACTATTACTTCAATGTTGCCTGGGTCTGCATCAAAGTCATTCACAGATAAAATTAAGTCTGGAGAAATAAAGATGGCCTGTTTCCTAGCAGAGCACAATCTACCATTTAGTTTAGCAGATGATCTAAATGATCTTATACAATCAGTTGCCCAAGATTCAAATCTTGCATCAGAATTAACTTTTGGAAGAACAAAGGCACATGCTATTGTTACAAATGTTACTGGTAAAGTAGCAGAAAACCAATTAATTGAAATATTACAAAAAACTAAGTTTTCACTGATAGTTGATGAGAGCACAGACAGATCATCAACTAAGCATTTGGCACTTATTGTAAGAACTGCAGTTGATTTTCATGTTGAAGATAGTTTTCTATGTCTAATACCAGTTGTTGATGGTACGGCTACAGCCTTACATAATGCTTGTACAAAACATTTTGAAGAGAAGAATATTCCATACAAGAAAAATATGGTTGGATTTGCAGCTGACGGAACTAATTCCATGTTTGGACATCATCATTCTCTGTCTAAATTATTTGCAAAAGATATTCCGAATCTGTTTCTAATAAAATGTATATGTCACTCTTTTCACCTTTGTGCCTCATATGCTTGCAAAAAATTACCACGAGGTGTGGAGGACTTTGCTCGAGATGTTTACAACTATATACAGAATAGTCCTAAACGTATTGGAGACTACAAAGAGTTTCAATGTTTTGTAAATGTTAAACCACATAAACTATTACACCCTGCCCAAACAAGGTGGCTGTCCTTGTTACAAGTTGTGAAAAGGCTTCTAGAACAACTACCAGCATTGAAACTATACTTTCAAAGTGCTGTGTTAACTGACAGATTACTTGCAGCTCAATCAATCCTTGATAAATGTCTGGAACCAACCACAGAATTATATTTAGAGTTTTTAAGTTTTGTGTTGCCATACTTCAATGATTTGAACAAAGAAATGCAATCTGAAAGTCCAAAACTCTACTTACTATATGAAAAGATTTTTATAACCTACAAGACTATATTGGAATGTTTTTTGAAACCAGAATATTTGGAATTAACTGAACAGGAAAAAACAAGCATTCAAGTCCATGACAAAGTTGCAGCATTGGAATTAAAAATATTGAAAATTGATTTTGAAAAAACTGAATACCATTTACCCCTGGAAGACATTTACTTAGGAGGCAATGTTGCTGCTTTAATTACAATGAACAAGAACAGTATTCATCCAGATCAAATAAGACAGTTAAGACAAAAATGTCTTGAATTTTACATTGAAAGTCTTAATCAAATAAAAAATCGCTTTCCCTTTGAAGATGAGCACCGACAAAGATTGAAAAATTTAAGGTTTTTAAACCCCGACACATTGCTGGACTCAAATTTAAAACGTTCTGTACCGTCTATAGCTCATTTAGGGCAAATGTTTCCAGGTAATATGTTTATCATTAACTTCAAATATTTCATTTATGAGTTCAGTCTGCATCTTACTTAGTTTTCAATTAATTAATCAATTAAAATAGACTCATTAATTTATTAAAATACTTTAATTGATTTATTTCAATTAATTTATTCATTTATAAATTAATTTATTAATATATTTATTTCCAGGATTATGTCCAACAAATTTAACAGAATTAGACCGGGAATGGAGAGCTCTAAGAAACACTAATCTTCCATTTCAAGAGGATCAGATAATCAAAGCAGATGAGTTTTGGCGTCACATTTCAAAAATAAGAAAAGGCGATTTATCTCAAATGTTTCCTTTGGTGACTCAATTTGCACAAAATTTATTAACATTGCCTCATAGCAGTGCGAATGTCGAGCGACTGTTTTCTGCGATAAATTTAATGAAAACTAACATAAGAAACAGGCTTCACACTGACAGGCTCACAGGATTACTTTTTACGAAAAGTGGCTTAAAAAAAAACCGCGAGCCTTCGCAGGAACACATTAAACATTTTAATAAATATATGTATAAATTTAATTTGACTGAAAATGATACTTAATAAACAATAAATAATTTTAATAAATTGATGATGACTCTGAAAGTAGCAGGTGGTATAGTTTGTCAAGAAAGTCATGACAGGCGGGAAAATTTTCTAAACGTAATCACGCTTAAAAGGTGTATTTTTTCTTTGTATTTTCACAGAGAACTCTTATTACATTTTAAATATTGTCGCCTGGCACATTTTTATCTCGAATTAATAATGTTCTCATATTTCTTATTTCATTTAAAAATTTTCCCGCCTATTATGACTTTCTTGACAGACTATAATTCAATAGATTTTTTGTTTCCTAACAGTCTTTTTTTTTAATTTATTGTTTGCTGTCTACTACTTTTAGGGTTATATGAATTGTCGTTTTATTTACTTTCACCTACCCTACTCTCTTCATTTCACTCAGAAAAAAGTACGTAGATCTACGTATTTTCTATAAGAAAAAAATACCGTTTCTACGTAATTTTCTAATCTGACCTACGCCTTTTTCAAAATCCGAGTTGGCAACACTGTGCGCGGGAGCATTGAAGAAAAAATGGCCGCCTGAAATCGCGTCGTGCGCGTCTCTGATATAAAAATTCAGAAGTGAAAATCTAATAGCCTTGCTAGAGGTTTACTGACTGAATTGTGCTCAATCTACCTTGGCAAATTAGTGGTGCGATAGTTTTTATACCACCAAAGTGTACTTCGAAGAGTTTTGTTAGCCGGCCGGCGACAACAAGCGACGCCCCGAGTAGGATACTCCTTCAGTCTACATCTTTCCAGGTGAGTGTTTCCACATTTCTAGCGCTAAGAAATCGCAGGGTATTGAAGCGCAATCTTTAGGGAAATGCTGTAGACTTTCCAGCAAGAATCATACAGAGTATATCTAACAATATTTTGTTATTATTATTGCTTGTTGTATGGCAGTGGCGTTTGCATAATATTCTTGCATGCGAGTGTATAATATGTATAGGCAGCAAGACTTTCAAAAGCAACGGTTCTTAAACAACGAAACAACGGAGTTTCAAGTGGGATATTCGTCAGAGATTCTGCACCAAAAGTCATTGAGTGGAATTCCTTAGATGATAATGGCAGCCCCACCGCCCCCAAGGTCCACGGAGCACACTTTGAGTATGGCTGATGTAAAGTATATATAAACTCTAATCGCTAATTGCTAAAGCAAGCACATGTGCGCACTCAGTGGCAGATTTACACCAGGGACAATCGGGGCTAGTGCCCAGGGCGGCAAATTTTCTAGGGCGGAAAAACTCGGAATTGGGAGAAATTTTTTCATATCTAAATTTAGATATGACAATATCTAAATTTAGATATTATTTTTTTATTATTTTAATTAAACATAATACTTTTAAGTAAAAGTTTTTAAAAGATATTTCAGAAAATTCGGTTTATACGATATTTGTCAAATCGAAAAATTGTAAACCATAATTTTGACGCCTTGAGTGAAAATCTTCGAACTGCAAGTGATATTTTAATGATGTAACGGCATTTACAGTGCCCAAGGGCTCCAAAAGTTTAAATCCGGCCCTGCGTGCACTCATTTACTTAATACTTGCGGTTATTTTCGCAGGAATTTGCTACTGAAATAATTAATGTAATATACTAAAATTCATTGTATTTCCTGTATGAGGTGTAATTTCGTGATAATGTAGCCTATCGCACCAGATCTGGCGGACAATGGGTTGTTACGGGGTCACCGGGTACTGCAGATTGCGTCCGCCATGTTGTAAGATAGCCGCGGATATTTATATTGTTATTTCTAGAGCAAATTAATTGGGTTAGGTTATGTTTGCAAATTAAAAATGACCCAGGAAGTTGGTCGCTCTTGGTCTAATATCAAGTTATAGGTTTAAAAAAATGTAAATATGTAACTATACTGTACTCGGCGAAACATGGCGGTAGCGGTCATTGACTCTCTGTCAAAAATTTATCATTTTATATATAAATCGCGATTGACAACGAAGTGTCAGATGTTGTCAATTGCGGCTTTGTATAGAAAATTACAAGTTTTTGACAGGGAGTCAATGACCGCTACTGCCATGTTTTGCTGAGTACAGTATAATATGTTCTGCTTTCTGTGGGTAATTGGTGGGTAATCATTATGCTATCTGTCATCTGCTACAATCCCCACCAGTCTTGCCTGCTGATGGGCAATAGCCTATAACCAATTTTATACAAAATATTTTCTGATCGTCGACATACTATTCCTAGCACCATTTTTTGGCATATAATTATTCAATAGTTTTCTACCTTGAGCTCCAATAAACTAAAATTTATTTCTCTCCGAAGTCTGGATGAAAAGGATCTCAATGAAAAGTATTAAAAATATCACAATTTAAGTTCATCGAGGCGTGAAAATACTTGTAATTAAGAATATCTGTGTTGAAGTAAGAGATTATTTTTAGCTGCGATTTAAAAGGATTGCCGTCGTGATCGGCAAAGAGGAACTAATCTATTGGAAACGTACTTAGTCCAGGTTGGACGGTAGGGAGGTGAAATGTTTGTTTTAAATGTTTTATCGATATTTGATTTAGCTGTAATTCTTATAATTATATTGTTATATGTAACAATAATGTCTTTATGAAATAATGAAAGGAAAATCTTTGACTACCTATTGTTTATAAGCTTCACAAAATTCGTTGCTGTTGCTGATAGAAACATAATATCAAAGGATATTACCTACATTGTACAAAATATGTCAACCAAAATAACGCACATTATTAGAATGTACGAATATAGAAGTCAGCCTCATCCATATCTGTATTCTGTATGGATACAAATACAGTTAGTTACTGTAAAATATACAACTGTTTGTCTCTAAATAGTTCAAATGCCTTTAGCCCGCAGCTCACGAGTGCGCCACAAACATTTGCCACAATGTATCGACTATCGACCATCGACAGTGGCACAGCACTAGGCCAAGTGTCCTCGGCGACAAAGCCAAAAGCGTCTCTCGACGCTCTTTAGCGAAGTATTTTTTATAGCAGATAAAATCGTTAATGAGAAACGCTTAGCTATTCTCGACTATGTATGCCTTCCATTTTATTTTAATAGTTTTTTTAAATGAATTATAGGGATTAAAATGCTAGTACAGATTTAGAAGTTAGTTAACAAACATGTAATTTAATTTTATTACTTGTAAGACAATAGACATGATAGAACAGTCAGACTGTGCCTGATTGCATGACGCGTACTGCGTACATAAATAGGTACTTACACGCTGTGGCTTCGCGAACGCGATACTAGATGCTTTACTTTTTTAAATAATTTTATAGTATGTGGTCACTGACCATATTAAGTAAAACACCTGTAGTAATTCCATCCTTACTTTTTGTACTTTAATTTTTGTGTTGTTTGTTTTCGGTTTGTGGGTGACAAGACAACCGATCGAATCCTACTTACTGGGGATAGTAAACTGTAAATCCTTGTAGATTAATGCTCGTTTTCACCAACAGCACCTAAAATTTAGGCGCCCTTAAGCCAATATAAAGGGCACCTAACGCAAGTTTTTTTTTCACCAATGCAACGTTTAAGTGACACCTTTTACTTAATTTAAATTGGATGAATTGACAACCCCGTTACACTTAGGTGACGTTTATCTATACACATATTATAAAACAAAGTCGTTTTTTCCCTCATGTCCCTTTGTTCCCTTTAATCTTTAAAACTACGCAATGGATTTTGATAATTCTTTCAGTGTTAGATAGTCCATATTTTATCGAGGAAGGTTATAGGCTATATTTTATCACGCTAAGACTAATAGAAGCGAAGAAATAGAGGAAAATGTGGAAACACGGGGAAAATTATTTGAAAGGGCTAACTTGAACGCGCTTATCTCAGAAAATACTGATCCGATTAGAAACATTATTTCAGTGTTAGATAGCCCATTTATTGAGGAAGGCTATAGGCTATATTTTATCACGCTAAGACTAATAGGAGAATGTGGAGAAAACGGGGGAAATTATTTGAAAGAGCTTATCGCGCGAACTACTGGATCAATTTTTATGTTATTTGGCATAGAAAAGAAGTAGACCACGTGAAGGATCATAGGCTATCGATTTTAATCATTTGTTCAGTGGCTATATATTTAAAACCCGTGCGACGCCGGGGCGGGTCGCTAGTTTGAAATAAAACAAGTAACAACCTATTATGCGATTCATCCGTCAAACTATTAGCTGGTGACCCTCATAATTAGGTACACAGTTACACGTTTACAATATGCCGCTGTATTCTGTAACTGTACGAGTATTAAGCATAAGTTGAAGCAATCGAATCAGGCGTAGGTTGAGCTGTTCGAGGCTTTTGCGAGTTCGGAACAGCATTACAACTGTTTGTTTCACAGTTTTCAAAGCGTTTCCACTTTGTCGATGCACTTTGAGCCTTATAGCCCCGCAATAAAGGCTACAAGTGTCGCAGGCCTCGTCAAAGTGGTGTATAACGAGGCTGCGACCGAACATCTGAGTGTTTCCTCCCAAACTGTCTCTGCGTAAACGAAGCCAACTGCCTCTAGGGCTGTCGCGTGCATAAATCACAGAGATACGTCATTAGCAGTATCAAAACATGCTATAAAAGAAATCTTGAGGAATGATGTGTAGTATATTGATAAATAAAGATGGCCGCACTACCTATGAGTGGAGGCTTGGAGAATATGGCAGCCAGACGTCAGAGCTGTCGTCCACTTCTTACCGAGCCACCGCCGACAGTAGAGCGTTCAGTGATACAGTATTCTGTGTTTAATTTACTCGCCCTATAACAGCACACGAATTCTACATTGGCGACCGTGCCAGTGCTTTTAGCAAAGGTAATGTGAAAATAATTTTCACACTTTAAATTTTAGAGGTAAATCGACAAAGCCAGCCAAAGCTTAGTGATTTCGAAACAAAAAGAAACAAAATTTCGAAAAGTATGAATTAGAAACGTTATTTGTATTTAAATCTCATAGGCCAACTATTTACGAGAATAATAACAACATCAAAATTTACTTCATAACATTTAAAAAATTAGATATGGCTAAAAGTTTGGTACAAAACTTTACTTGAAATAACATTTAACGAGCACCATTGAAACGGAAGTGCGTTACCTGTTTTACTTAGTACGGGCGCACTGATAAACGCAGCCATAAACTAGTTGTTCCGGCAAACGCTCTATTGCCATATTTAAAGTATTTGAAGTTGTAACGTAGTTTTTATTTGTAAAGAATATTATTTTATTGACGTGACTAAATAATTATATGGCGCCATTGCGGCGCGGCGTCTAGCGCTGTTCCGTTGCAAAATGCACAAACAATGGTCGCCGCCAGTCTCGAGTTAAAAATTAGTAATTTATTATTTACTATCACTTGTTCAAAATACAATACAAAATGTAGACAGTAGCCGATTCTCAGACTGGCTGGTTTTGTGATTGGTACCTATAATAAGCTTAAGGTTACCACGCCAAATACATGATACAGCAATAAACCAGACACTATAATATGAATTGTTCATAGAAAAACATGCTATTTTTCTGTGTATAAGGAAAATATAATAATTATGGAAAAATGGAATGAGAATACCTAAATATTAATGTAGAAATTACAAAGTGGGTACCTGATAATTAACTGGTTTTGATGAGCCCAATTTTCTCATCACACGACACTCATTGTCTCTGAGTCTATATTAACATTTTCACAAGCGCCAAATTCACTGGGATATAATACGATCTTATAAAATATACTAATTAGTTCGCAAACGTAACACCATAACCGATAACCGATAGTGTTGATGATAGATGAACGGCATCGTCCTATTATTATCTAACGTAGCCGTTACGAGTGTATATGCTCAGTGTTGCAATCATCGCACCCTTTAGTTTATTGAAATTAATTAATTTAATAAATTTTAATTATTAAAATATTATTGCATAATCCTAGTGAATTTAATCTGCTCAAGTTAGTAAAGTGGCATATAATCTTTGTAATGAAATTATCTTGTCAGTAAAATTAATGATTTTACTCTTCTTTACCAAATGTCTCGTCATTACAGGAGAACTCATAGTCCGTATGTATTATTGCGTGGTAACTAGGTAAAATTAAATTGCTTTCTATAAAAAATGAGAAGTTTTAGAGGTAATTTGGCGAAAACCAGATGGTACCTGCAAATGCCTAATTTTTATGAAAGGCAGTTTGGGTAAAAGTCCCAACGGTAAATACCTACAAATCGTCGCTTGCCTCTCTAACTGACGTAACTGACATTGAGCAAAATGTTCAGGGCAAGCTTTATTCGGTTTATGGTTACCTAAAATTGGAAGCAGCTCAACGTTAATCAGCGTGAACAAAATAAAAATCTGCCTGTACATTGATCTTATAGAGTACTTCGCGAGGGTATAAATTTTATTTAAATATTATTATTTAAATTATACATTTTCAAAGCAGATACGTCTCTTTGAGAGAACTTTGTTTTCGATTTGGACGGTATTTGTTGTAACTTACGTCGGGCAATTTGTACTATAAATCATGTAATAAAATTCAGGGTATAGAAATAATCAGTTATAATCAAATTACAAGTTACAAATTACAAACACGTAACCATTAGGTATACTGATAGCTTAAAAAAATAACAAATTGTAACTAAAATTTTAAATTTTTGTGTTTTTTTTTAACAAGAGTTTGTAACTTAAGCTTAAACAACAGTATTTTTTCTATACCGTCATTGTTTAAAATTCAAACATATTCAACATCTGTTTAATTAGATAACTAACAGTTTCATAGATCTTTGAGATCACATCTTAGTTATGTACTTAACCTTATTCGGAATTACCGGTACGATAATCCATGCATAAACTGCATTGATCCTTTTTGGGATGATGAAAACTCAGATTTTTTGCCTTAAACACTCTGCGGTAGGTTGCAAAACAGGGTTTTATTGCATCGTTCTCTAAAGTAGCCAAAAACATATCATACATCTTACGTATAGTCCATTGAAATGTTACATTTGCTTTGCATTTATTAGAGGACGCAATTTTATTTTTGGAATATGTTGTTGGGGTCAATAGAAGCTTAACCTCAAGTTTGTGGGGTCGCCACCCTTGTCCCCCGGCCTGGCCGCCATCTTGAAAAAAGGGGTGACAACACAATTTTCGTGATATCTTGGAAACTATACGTCTTACAAAAAATTATAAGGACATAATTTGTTGCAAATTATTTTGCCTGCAAATATGTTCATATAACTTTTTACCCTAAATTAAAAATTTAAAAAGTTATGAGCAGTGAGAAAATTTTTGAAAAGGTTTATTATCACTCCTTAACTTTGTTTAATACATTTTACAAAAAAAAAAATACCTTAGACCAACCTTGTAGATGATCTTTTGAGAAAGAGATACCCCGATCCCATGGAATTAATTTTCTGCAGATACAAAGGAAACTGTGGAACCGTGTGTGGCTGCAGAAAAGCAGGCCTGAAATGATTTAAATAGTATAGTAGGTATGTGTAGACTAATATAGTAGGCATATTATAATATAGTTGCATATATTTATGTAGTGTAGTAGGCATACTGTAGACTGTGGCTGCAGAAAAGTAGGCCTGAAATGCTTTACAGAATAGTAGGCATACTGTAGAGCTTCTTATGCCTGCTTTTCTGCAGCCACACATGCTTTCACAGTTTGCTTTGCATTTGCAGAAAATTAATTTCATGGTATCGGGGGGGATTGGGGGATCTTTTTCTCAAAACAAGGTTGAGTCACAAGGTTGGTCTTAGGTAATTTTATTGTAAAATATATAAAACAAAGATATAGAGCAATAATAAACATTTTAAAAAATATATCACTTTTTTGCTTATAACTTTTAAATTCTTTAATTTAGTGTAAAAAATTATATGAACATATTTGTAGGCAAAATAGTTTGCAACAAATTATGTTATAATTTTTTTTTGTAAGACTTATAGTTTCCGAGATATCACGAAAATAGTGTTGTCATCCCTTTTTTCAAGATGGCGGCCGGGGGACAAGAGTGGAGACCCCACAAACTTGAGGTTAAGCTTCTATTGACCCACCCAACATAATATTCCAAAAATAAAATTGCGTCCTCTAATAAATGCAATATTCGGTCCTAAAATTGTAACATTTCAATGGACTAGTATGTCACTTACGTCGCCATTAGATTTTACAAGTACTGCAAACAAAATCTTACTAAACGTCGTAAGTGACATAAGTCTTTTAGTGAGCTCTATAATTCAAGAAAGTGTAGATACGCCTGCCCCAACCTTTGTGATATCTCAGAACTGGTAAAGCATACATACATGTCGATAAGACAGATCGATTCGTCTTGCAAAATTGATTAAGATGGTGTAGATAACTCAGTTTCGAAAAAAAAGTCAGATACGTCAGTTAGAGAGGCAAGCGACGAAATGGCCGATTATTATAACGGGTAGTTCGGCGAAAGCCAAACGGTACCTACAAATGCTTGGACTTTCACAAAACTGCCTAATAATTAGTTATCAGGCAGTTTTGTGAAAGTCCAAACGGTAAATACAAATGGCCCATTATTATAAGATGTAGTTTGATTAAAATAAAGATACAAACAAATGTTTAGAGGTCGTTTGAATATACAAACGGTACCTACTGATTATAAGACGAAGTTTAGTTAAAATAAAAATACCTACAAATGTTTAAAGGTCGTTTGGATAGACAAACGGTACCTGCCGATTATAAGACGTAGGTAGTTGGGTTAAAATAAAGATACCTACAAATGGTCAGAAAGTTTAAAGGTAAAAAGTAAATTAAGAAGTTTGGTTAAAATTTAAACTGATACCGTTACTAGGTAATGGTTGAAAAGATTGGTTGGTTATAATTCCAATATATAAAGTCTACAGTAGTAAAAGTAAAATGAGGGCTGAAATCGTATGTCACTGCTGCTACTCGTGAGACCCTCGCAAAAGCAAATGGGCAAAAAGAGGTCTATTATAATTTACCTGGCATAGCAGCATATGGCGAAATTATATTTTATTTGAGTGTCGTAGGGCAATTAGATAATTACTTTTATCTAAAAAGCCGTGTGTTAAGATGCCAGCGTTTCAGAATAATCTATTGAATAACAAAAAAGAGAAAATTACTAAAGGCAACTATGTTACTTTTGATAAAATTATTTCAGAAGCCAATAGTTTAGAAACAATAAATTGCCAAGATTAAAATGTTAGCTCCCAAAGAACATTCCACGTGGTTAACAACACTATGTTGTTACAAAAAACTGACATTCATCCAATATGTTTGAAATATGAATGTATTGGCCAAATTCTGCATTGTCAACCAGTAAAGATACAAAATACAATACAAATAATTTATTTCCAGAAAATACAATATACAACTTCAGATTAAGACAAATACCCACACTAGGCATAGCCTGTCCTGTGGAGCAGTATAGGAACATTCTTGTTACTGTCGGCAGACGACAGTTGGTTAGGTATTGATACCGACAGCAAGAGTAATATTATTATTAATGATAAAAAATTAAGACTCCTAAATTAATAGAAAATAGTCTTACTACTTAAAAAAATCTACCAAATGGTATAAACTTCTATGAAGCTGTTAACCCTAATATTTGTTTTGATGATATTTATTAATTTAAAAGTACCGACACTAAGACACGTAAATATGAATTATTTTAAAATCGGTTGTACACTTCGTTAATAATAATACCATAATACTGAAGTTGAAAAGTGCATAGAAAGTTGTGTTTCATTATGTTGTGTTTTATTAATAATAAAACTTGTGAATGAACCCGGAGATCAACATTCAGGTTAGATTGCTCAATTTTAAGGTTATTGCAGATGCTATTGGAGCATAATTATATATGGCGTATAATGTATATTGTATTATCTATGATTGAAGCTACCAATTTGGGTAACTATCAAGTCCAATAGTGTCCGTTAAAAAACCAAGTTGCAAATCCGGACAAAAGGTCAATGGCCTATATTATGCCCATAGTAGTTCGGGATCTTACGATTCTTTTGATAAACAAATGAAAATGTTGCGGAAAGCGACATTGTTAAAAATAGGGTACAAAATTTACTTGGCCAGGATATTACAATAAAAATAGAAGTATGGAGATTAGAATTCCATGAAAATAAATTCGAAGGTAATTTTCCTAAATATATCCCCATCGATATAAGCATTAAACCGGTCTCTCGAACGTGTAACAGAGTCCTTCATTAAATAAATGAGTTAATAGAATTGGATGGGGGGAATTACAATCTGTGTTATCTACACAAGTAAGGCGTATCTAAGGCGAGCTAATCAAGCCAATATCAGACAAAACACCCGTTACCAATTATAGAAAAACTTCTTCTAAAATTAATAAATGCAAGAAGTTTCTCGAAACTTGACCTAAAAAATTGTTTTCGATAACTTAAATTGGGAAAAATAGTGAGCAAAGAGTGAGAAAAAATAATATTGTTGGTGTGAAGGTAACTAACAATGGAGTAGCATAAAATTAAATTCACCCAAAATAAAGTTTAGTAGCATAGTAGTTGACATAATATTTAATAACAACTTTTATATTTTGTAATCAAGGTTACAAAATTTTTGGTACAACTTCCAAAAGACTATGGCAAAATTGTTATTCACGTTGTGACAGAGTAGTTAATTTTAGTAAATATATTGCCTTTTTTTGGGTGCTATGAGGCTCAACATGACCTCTAATGGATCCAAATCTTAAAAAATATATATATAACTCGATAACGACTGAACCGATTTGGCTAATTTTAGTCTTAAAATATTCCTGGAAGTCCAGGGAAGGTTTATAAGTGACGAAGTGAACCGGGACATGTAATGTATCTATAAAGTTCCGAGTATAGAATTTCTTAAATATAATTTAGCACATGAAGACATTTGTATCCAAATTAAATTTATTAAAAAATTAATAAAACTACGGGGAATTTTTGGGAGCTTTTAACGTTTGAAAAGCTTTTGGGACTGGTGAACTATGTAGGTGAATGAATCACTAGCTTAGCAACATGGATTGAATGATAAAACTAAAGCCCAGTAAAACTTCATGTATATATTAGCTCGTCTGTCAAGCGCCCAAAATGGGCGTCTTACTCTGGAACTATTCAAAAGTAGCTATTTCTACTTTGACCGCCAATTTAGTATTTTGTTTCAAATATGAAACTATAATATGTGTTTTCGCGACTAATGGCTTATTTATTGAAATTTCTAATTTTATAAAGTTGTATATGGCCTTCATGGTAGTTTGTTGAGATCAGTGGTCCCCAACCTTTTTTTCACGCGGGCCACAAACATGTTTTGGTCTTGGTGCCGCGGGCCGCGGGTTGGGGATAGCGGGATAATAAATACAGTTTTAACCCATCAGTCGTGGCAAAACGAGACACAATAGCTTTTTCATTGTTATCGCGGCCGGATGTGGCCGCTTGGGGCTTCATGAATTAATGAGAGTAATTGAAAATTGAAAATTTTCGGAAATGTTTTGACAGTTCGTGACAGATGAACGGATATACACTTATCATGCTTTACGCCAACGTAAAGATCAAGCTGACGCATTTAGTGTCTTAATACGTACTGGTATTCAAAATAAGAAATTACTTAAACTATAGATGCCACTTAAGTGGCAGGCACACTAAAAGAAATGTTTTCTATAATTATTAGAGATACCAGTAAGTTATAACAGCGGACAATGGTCGGAAATTTATAGATGTTTATGGTTTATACATTTTTGTAAAGATTTAAGTATTCAGTTATTCCATAGTATGCCTTGTGGGCCTCAACAAAATGGCAAGGTTGAAATACAAAATCGCTAAATTTAAAAAACTTCGTATCAGTCAAACTGAGAAATTTTATTGGCAAAATGGTTTGTTAAAATAGTGCACCTCTTTTAGTTACACGAAAGTCTCCAGCAGAATTGTTTTACAGGGGTCAGTTGTTTAGAGATAAATTGTTATCAATATAATATATACAATAATTGATATTAAAGAATTTGCTGAAATGGACTCTGAAATAAAAGATACATTATTAAATAAGAGAGGAATTGATGGTTTAGAAGCTGTTAACTTGTAATTGATTGCAAATTGCTATGCATATTTTGAGTTTTGATATTTTAGCTCATATAATTTAATTTGTATACGCCTATACAATAAAATCTCAGAAAACGTTTGTGTGCTAAGGCTTATTATAAGGTAACTAATTTTCTCAATGATAGCACATCATGGGAACATTAAGCTGACAAACCATAGGCCGCTTCTAAATAAATGTGGTACATTTTTACATACTTAAGTATAATTTAGCTTAAGTTAATTATTGTAATTTTCCACCTTTTTGGTAAAAGGTGGCCCCGTGCGAGTTTCTTACGCCGGTTCTTCTCGCCGGGTTAGTTCCCGAACCGGTGGTAGGCCTCACGTAGACAACGTTCTAAAAATGTAAAAAAAAATACTTTTTTGTAAAAGGTAGATGTAGTATATTGATAAATAAAGATGGCCGCACTACCTATGAGTGGAGGCTTGGAGAATATGGCCGCCAGACGTCAGAGCTGTCGTCCACTTCTTACCGAGCCACCGCCGACAGTAGAGCGTTCAGTGATACAGTAGTGTTTAATTTACTCGCCCTACAACAGCACACGAATTCTACATGATGTAAAGGGAATCTAGGAAAGATAATGTTATTTTATCGGGTATTCAATTACTACTTTACTAATACAGGTATTTAAGGCAGCGTATAACCAACTATTCAATTCCATTCTTTGTCGTGTGACAAAGAATGAAATTGAATAACTTTTCAATGTGTTTTCCAAGACAAGTATAGTTTATTTACATTAGAATTAGGGCTTATTGAAATGTAAATTTATTTACTTACCAATCGTAATGATATTTGTTCATTTTCAATGGACTCTAGTGTGCTGTGTGACTACAAAAACTTATTCCAGAACAACAATCCTATAAGTTTGTCGAGTTTAGTTTACCTTTATTTTAATTTTAAAATCGTATATCGAGTTTATTTTCAAACGAGTCTCCTCAATAACTTTAGAACACTTTTTTCGTGTCAGCCCTGAGTGCAGGTCATTAGCGGGTTGAAAGCTTCCTGTCGATAGTTCAGTAACGTTTTACCGCTTTCCACCTCCGCGTCCGCTACTTAAATTTAATAACTTTAAATCCGCTTTCCGCTTCCCGCTGCGCTGATAAAACTGGAAAATTTATATTGATGTATGTTTAGTTTATAATATGGGATGTTCGAATTATGTTGCAACTCGGAAAAATTTAAAATTCATAATCATACTATACCTGTTGCCGCTAGCTAGCTCCGGATTTATGTAAAGGCAGTATAGGCCTATGGGTATCAGCGTCCGATAGCATCCTAGGCTGGGGGGCAGAGTCTGAGAATGGCGGCAGAGTTCGCACTTCGTACATAGTAAATACCTACTAGTAAACCTACTAGTAAATATAAATACTGGAGATTCCCAAACGATGGGGCTTTAAAGTGGCGGGTGTTGCTGCTCTGTTCGTTTGCTAGTCACAGGGCCCCCGTAAGGGCTACTGGCGCCTGTGTGCAAAAAAAGAATTTTGGCGCCCCTTTAGGCAAATTTTTTGGGTCCTTGGTTTTGGCGCCCCTAAAGATGGCGATTTGGCGCTCCTAGAGGATGGCGCCCGTGTGCATTTCACACATTGCACATATGGTAGCTGGCTAGTCACATAATAATTACTTACCTAAAGAAGAAAGTTTGTATGTTTGTATATTTGTGCTTACTTTCTTCTTATAAACTATTGAACTGATTTTGACCGGTAAGGACTAAGGTCTGGACTCTGGATTAACACACAGGCTACTTTTATCTCATAAAAGTACAGTGTTTTACGGTTATAATAGCTTTTGCATTATCAAATATTTTCACTGTGTTCGCCTCGATTATTTTATCGATTAAAAATAAAAGTCATTAAATATGGGTTAGTTCGTAACATCCGCTTCCCGCTCCGCTCGACGCTCGTGAAGCTCGGCAAATTGTTTTAAGGCGGGATTATAGGCCACTGACATTTTAGAATTTGAGACAAACTAGCTCAATAGATGGCGCTCGAAAGGTACATATTTACATATCAAGTCGTCGTCGATTTTAATATTTTCATATATTTTCAGAAATAATGTGATCACGTGGTAAACTCGACATACAGAGTAATGATTAACAGAGAGGCCATGTTCACAACTTATACATAACTTGATAAACGAAATCTTTAATAAATTTTGTATTATAATCAAATGATGTATTTATAGGTATTTAAATATGATGTTTGTTCTGTACTCACGAACATAAAAAAGTATTTCCTCATAAATACAAATTACAATGTATAACAAAATAAAGTATTACCCATGTATAGTTCATCGCATAATATACTTATGCATGGAAAAATACGCCAACATCATGAATATGCCATAAAATATATTTTATAAAGAAATACTATATTATATTCATGATAGTGGCGTATTTTCCATAGAAACATTGGAATTCAAAAGTAACTTTTTTAGCGCTGCTACTTTCATAGTTAACTTTATATTATAAGGGACAAATACAAAAATTATAAACACGTGGCGTGGCGTGGCGTACTTCCCACGTGTTTATAATTTTTGTATTTATAGTTAAAGGAATTTGACGTACTTTCTATAAATTTATTATGGCAGGACCCCTAGAGACGAAATTAGTACGCAACGTAAAGCAGTGTTTTTAACGTTTTCTGTGATGTGGGTCGCATTACTTTTTTTGCTGCTTTATCAAGTACTAGATGAGCCAGCAATACTGCTGCGTCAAAATTCGCTTATCGTGCGGGAACTGTGCGTTTTTCCGGGATAAAAAGTATCGTATGTCCTTTCCCGGGACACACCCGGGACTCAAGGTATCTCCCTACCAGCAAAATCGGTTCAGCGGTTAACTGTTTCTCAGCAACCCTCATGGTTACAATCGGTCATCCAAGTATCATGTTGCATGTGGCAAAATAAGCATTATCGCTGGCTATCGTTACTTAGCTTAGTGTACTTATCGTGATAGCAATTTGCATCCCCGTCGGCATGAGTTCATGCAACGAACCGTTCTTGTAGGTCTGTATTTACGCAGAATACAAAGCCGTTGAAGACAATTAAGGCGCAGATCGACGCGCTACACAAAGGGCGGTGGAAAAAAATATTGCTTTCGCGGGTTCATTGTTTATTTCCAAAACGAGTTCCGTGTAACAAACGTGCCAATATTGAAATGCGCGTCCGGCTCACCCATCCCCCCCCCCCCCTGCACACTCCCGGAAAGTATTTACTTAAAAGAAAAATATTGGAACTTTCCGCATAAACATTTATATAATAAAATCGGCCAAGTGCGAGTCGGACTCGTGCACTAAGGGTTCCGTACCGTTTTCTAGAGCAAAAATATAATTGTGATTTTTGTATGGGAGCCCCCCTTAAATTTTCATTTTATTTAATCCTTCGATCGCGGATTCTTGGAAGTCTATTGTTATTCTATTGTTTTCGCGATCACCGGTGCTCTTATGAGGCTTGATAGGTTAAATATTATTATTAATTCTTAAGGTACACACATATATATATATATATATGTATATATATATATATATATATATATATATATATATATATATATATATATGTATATATATATATATATATATATATATATATATATATATATATATATATATATATATATATATATATATATATATATATATATATATATATATATATATATATATATATATATATATATATATATATATATATATATATATATATATATATATATATATATATATATATAATTAAGGCTTTGAGAAAATTTCAAGTGCCTACCTGTTGTCATCATTAATAAAAACCCTTAAAATAGTGACAAAAAATGTTTGAGAAATCACGTTTGTTGTATGGGAGCCCCCTTAAATATTTAATTTATTTTGTTTTTACTATTTTTTGTTATAGCGGCAACAGAAATACATAATCTGTGAAAATTTCAACTCTCTAGCTACCTTCTTGAGTTACAGCCTGGAGACAGAGGGACGGACGGACGGACGGATTTTTACCCTTTGGGTACGGAACCCTTAAAATAGTGACAAAAATACTGATTGAGGTGATTTTAATGCTTGTCTAAAATTATATCTTTAAATTTTGCGGGTTTTCAAAACTCAAGGCATTCTTTTGATTTAAAAAGCTGTGAAATATTAGAAATACGTTTTTGAGATTCAGTCATAATCGTTATACATATTATGAAATGTCTTTTAGACTATTTTCTTAAAAGAAATAAGACGGGACTGACCATGTTTCTATTATTCCAAATAGTAGTATTTCCTAAGTCTATGCAAATAGCTTTTTCAACGTATGGTTACTGGTTAGTGGTTGGCAATATAGTTATTGGTTTACTCAAAACTATGTCAATCTTCGTTTAGTAATAATAGCCCCAGTATTATATTACTAAACTGAGGAGTATGTTATGTAAATAGCAAGCGTTATAGACTGCAAAGTGAGTGCGAACTGCGAACATTCGAGGAAACCAAACAGTCTTGTGGGAGTGTCTCCTACACAGCATTTCAAGTTTCTTAAGCTTCTGAAGCAAGTAGCAACGTATTTTAATACAAAACTTAGCTTAAAGGGTCATCTTGTGTAGATTTTAGCTATAATAGATATTAGACAATTTTGAAAAGTGAAATGATTTTTTTGTTTCAATCAAATAATATAAGAAACCGTTTATTTATTATTTCATTTGGCAAAAGACAGGAGCGAACATAAATCCACAGGAAATATTAAGATTCTAGATTAATATCTATATTCTATGTATATTATAATAATATAATCATAATATTAGATTTAGGTTTTCGACTCAGCAAAAACTATTCAGCTTTTTTTTAATCCATCGGTGCATTAACTAGGCAAAGAGTAACTATCCTTTCGACATTTTTCAATATCTGTTAGTTTTTGCAAGCCAGTTATAAAATTCACTCTGTATAAAAGCGAGGCTCCATATCTAGATTGCATTGCACCGTTGGGATAACGCTTTTGTATACCTAATACCGGCATCAGCGTTGCGTCAACGCCAAAAATTATAAAATTAATCACAGTTAATCACGTTGTTGCTGAAACGCTACCGCTCCAATAGCCGCGGAAGCACAAGAACATCGGCCACTCAAAGAACACTATCCTTCTTTCCGATTCTCTTCTTTTTCTTTGTTCTTTAAAATATCTATTGTATCGCCATACCCTAAAATATAATATAATTTTGGTAAAACGAGAGAGCGTTCACGCTGCGACAACGCAACGAGTGAAGCGATGTGACTTCGGCTTCAATAAATGCATGTAGCATATCGTAAAATATTATGAGCCTGAACTTAGCAGACAGCAGACAAAATAAATTTTCAGATAAGGATATACACGAGCTAAATTATTTTTTTCAATTTTAACAAAATGGAAATTGTTTGTCGCTGAATTGCCTACAGATGTTAATAAACAATTTTTTTTAAGTTCCGAAATTTTTTTTATTTTAAAAATAAAATTTTGGGAAGCTCTCAAACAATTTCTTATCGTCGAAATTTTACAAAAATTGTATAAATATGCTCAATTTTATGTTGTCTAAAGATGATATCGATTACTTTTTTGATTTTTTATTTTGATCATTCTGGGGCTCATAACTTCAAAAATAATTAATAAAAAAAATAAATAACAATTATCATGTTTGTATTTGCAGAAATTCTAAACATTACATTTTTTTGATTTTGAAATTTGTCATGGAATCGGTAAATATCGCTAACTTTAGATTTTTAAAAATTTTTGGCGACGGATATCAAGGTTAAAATCAACCCAAATTTAAAAAAAAAACATATGTCACGTCTCCATTGTTGAAAGATCTAAACATGATATCTTTCCGGATTTTTTATTCTTTTATCTGTTGATTTTTTTAAATTTTGGCCCAAGAATATAAAATCAAAACCTATATATCCTTATCTAAAAATTTATTTTGTCTGCTGTCTGCTAAGTTCAGGCTCATAAAATATTCATATTTTACGATATGCTGCATTTTACGATTTTACGATGAGCATGTAAAACGACAAAGCGTTTACGCTGCGACAACACAACGAAGAATATGCCTATAAGTGTACTTCCGCGCGTGTAGAACCAGGCCTAGTAGTTTGCAAGTACATACATAATGAACAATGAAGTCTACGAACAAGTAGTGAGGCTTATAACTTGTGGTGCCCGGGGGAAAAGTAACTTGGCTGATTGTGTTCAAGCGGGGGAAATGTTAAACTCTACTTATGTTATAGTAAACGGTTCGACTTTCTTTTGTACTCCACTCACGTGGTACTTCTTTTTATAACAAAGCACGTTGATAAGAACATTATTTTATGCAACCTTATTTCTTTAGGTACTTAAACTATAATTGCGAAAGTGTGTGTGCTTGTTAGGTTACCTAACTATGAGACCTTAAATCACAAACAATTTAATCCTTCGATCGCCGATTCTTGGAAATCTATTGTTATTCTATTGTTGTCGCGATCACCGTTGCTCTTATGGGGCTTGATAGGTTAAATGAAATTTCCAAAAGATATATTTTAAGGCACGAAAAAGATCATCAGATAGTTTTTATACCGGAAAAATATACATTTCTTCTTGCGTGATCAACGAAAATCGCTTCAATAAAATTTCAGGCAACATCTAGCAAATAAAAAGTTCTTTAAACCCTTTAACGATTAAAAGATAGAGAGAATATTCTCCTCTTCGAGGATTCATTCTTGAAGAGGAAAATTATCTTGAAGTTGTCAACATAAATATATTCAGCATTGCTTCATAAAGTAGACGTCCATAACAACAATAATAACGATATTTATAGACAGGGACCTTGTACCGGGAAGACCCAGGGGAGGAGGTTTAATTACACTATCCGGGCACCGCCGGATATCCGTTGTGTCCGGACACCGGATACTCGACACAAAAAGATGAAATTATGTAAATACAGTCCACCTTATCCGTCTTTTGCTGTAATAAAATATGTATCTACTTATCAAGGTTTAGTGATGTGGTGTTGTAATATCGATATATTTGCAAAATATTTTACTTTAACTACATGTTATGTAATTTAAATAAATTTTATTTCAATTATGACACATACTGCCGCACTCAGAGACGAAATGAAGATATTAAATGAAGATTTAAACATAAACCCCACACATTATTATCTGTCAAACACTTCATTAAATTGAAGTTTAATCATGAATCATCATTACTCGTAAATGTGTGGTCGACACGACGACGTGAGTGCGGCCGATAGACTTCTTCTGCTGTTTTCACTAATCTTAAACTATTTACTATTTACTTTGTAACTGTGTTAGCAGACCTTTGCATTTTTAATGTCTCGACTTCATTTCTTGGAAATAATATTCAAGAGCTATACAAAAAACCTATTTTAAACTGTAAATTTCTTAAGATGAAGGAAAACGACAATCATGTTTAGTTTTGTGTCACAGTTTATCCAGTGTTGCAAAAGTGATAATTCAAAAATCGGGCAAATTTCCAATCGGGAGAAAACGGGATATTTTTTTTCAAATAAAATAACAATATTTTACGCTATTAATTAAAGTATATTATTAAAAAATCGGTTGTCTGTAAAGTCGGTTTACTGACGATAGTTGAACGTGACAACGTCATAGCCTTAGCCCCTCAGTTCCGGGAAAAATCTATGCAAAAAATTTGGCAGGTCAATGTGCAAAAAAAATGGCGCCCGGCCTACCCTCTTTGTAAAATTAATGTGATATCCTTACATACAATCCATATTTTATGTTTGTGTTAACTACATTATAATATATGTTAAATTTTCTATCTATCAAGCCATCATAATATAGTATTTAGTCCGATGTGATATTAGTTTCTCAATTATAAACTTTCGAAACTATAATTAGTGACTTGTTCAGAAGAAATAAACGTATAATTTATTCTTCATATAATAAGTCATACCTTGACACGTAGGAAATAGAGCACAATTTTGAATAGCCGAAATAATACTAATAGCTCACAGATTGTTTATTTATTTTTCATTCAGAGTGTGGTCAATGTATCAAAGGTCATAACTAACTAAACTTCTTCATACAAAAGTATTCTCTAAGTCATCGAAATACGTAATATAATCGAAACAAAGAGCGCGGCCCAGGCCCTTACGGTTGTTGAGAGACTTGAGAGTGTAAATGAAACGCCTCAGAGCTGTCAGCAAGGTAACGCCGCATGAACTGTCATGTTTTTCGGGCGCGCACCCCATATCGAATTATAAGACGTTATCACGTCAAAAACATATAAGATACATTGAAAATGGCAAATCTCATTTTCATACCACTTTTTGGTGGCTATTTTTGCAAACATTCTTTAAAATTTTGTGAGTATTTTCTTCTTGGACTATTACATGAATCATCGGAGTCGGACATCGTCACATATAGCGCACTAAATAAATAACACAAATAAAATTTAAACTTTCTTTTTTTCCATGATAACCGTGCGGACGAACGAAAAACATTTCAGACCATGTAGAGGCACAGAATATATATTAGTTGTAACAACAGAATTCCCACTGGTGAAACCCGTTTAAAGAATTAACGACTCATGCTACGATACTATAAAGTTCAAATTCCGACCGCGCAGTGCTAGGTGCCTACAATTATATTTGCCTACATCTCCGCTCTCTTTCTATCGCATAACTCGTACCTTTTCTGAAGAAATCAGGGTTGTCTCCTTTTAAAAATAATATAAACTTTATATTTAATTAACTACATTTTATTAAACTCGAAATAATTTAAGATATTATGTCTTAGTACTATGTAGATTTAATTATCATAAATTCGCGTGTAACTAGTTACGCGTACTTAGATTCGATAGGTACCGTATCTTAATTATTGAAACCGGTCTTATATTACCTACTTAAAGTGTTTGTAATAACTTTGTTATTTTTGTAAACTAATGAGGTTTCGAATAGTACGCATCACGTAATATTATAATAGCAAAGACGCGAACAAATAGTCCAGGAGCCAACAACTAAAAACACATACTTATTTAGTTCTCTCGAGCAAATATTAGTAAATTTTAGTAAGCCCAACTTTTATTATTCAACATCGAAAAAAGAGGAGGTTATACTATTACGTTCGGTCGTATTTTTTTTGTATGCTCAATGATAACGCAGCCATGTGTTTCAAAATTCTTTTTTTGTTGTATAGGGTAAATAAGAAAAATAGTAAATAAGTAAAACCAAATTAAGTTAAATTTGGTTCACATTCTGTGTTAAGACAGTTAAACACTGCGCAATATTTCTTTGCCCTTTTTTATTGTCCATTGTGATCAGATTAATTTATCAATTCCGTGACAGCGAATGAATAAGTATGCAGGTAGGCATGCAACGATCAACTAAAAACTCGTGCGCGCGCGTCACCGCTCGCCTGTGAGTCCCTACTGAAGTGCCCCCCTAGGGGGGTACTTACAGTTCGATGCCTACAGGCGCGAGTAGGACAGGCCTGGTAGAGGTTTGAAATGTTCAGTTGGTATCAACCACCAATTATTGAAAGGGACAACACTATACTGAGAAAAGAGATGTCCTTACTTCATTCTCACTTCCCAGTATAGCGCTGTCTCAGTCTCCTTCACGTCTTGGGGAATCCCCTTACTAAAGAGTTTACTTACCCGTTTAGAATTACCTGATAATCTTCAGTGTTGTCGTCTTGAGAATGCAAAATAATTCTATATTTTAAACATTCGTTGCATACAATGTAAAAATCGAGAGATAGGACAGTTAAATCGGGATATCGGGAGGGAGCCGTCAAAATCAGTAGATCTCCCGATAAATCGGGAACTTTTGCAACACTGAGTTCATCTGAATTTTTGTCACTTGGAAAAATTATCGACATGACGTAGTCGATAGTTTAACTTTCGATATCGATACTATGCGGTGCGGACAGCGGATATTCGCTTAGCTTAAACAGAATCAATTACGATCAGCGTTGAGTTCTTCAGCACAGGGTTGGCAAATAACTGGTTTACCACTATTTTATTTTCACCAAACATCGTACGTTGGTTGAACTTTTCGTATTGAGAAAGTGGTAAAGCTAATAAAGTGTTTTTGTTATGCTTCACTAATGTAATGTATTAGTAGTACAAGCGACTTATATGTCGCCTTTTTAACCGACTTCCAAAAAGGAAGAGGTTATATGTTCGGCTGTGGATATTTTTTTTTGATTATGCAGGGGATGCTCTATGTGTGACCCGGGTTGGGGATGTGCCTCAGTTAGCTGAAGCTACCCGGGGTATGGACTGGCCGGTGAGATGCGCCGAGCCTACCCACTAAAACCACCTGCGATTTGCCATCAGCAACTACTTATGTCACCCTGGGTTTTGCTATGGTATGGTAACTTTCCGTGATTACGAGGGTAAGAAAGTTAAGAAGGAGAAAGAGCATACTCCGGACACATTTGGGCAGTATAAAAATTACTCCTGCGTAGCTTTTAATAAAACCAGCCACCCTCATCGAAACTGAACGATAGAGGCAGCATTAGCTGCATAAACAATGCACAAAAAGTTTTGTTCGACGTTTGACAAACTTCTGTCAATATTCTATGACATATATGCAACATGTGATAAATAATTATTTACCGTAGTAATAATATAATAAACCACACCGGTTTCGGTGACGGTGGCCGGTTTCATTGAAACCAGGCCAGCTACGTAGGAGTAATTTTATAGTGCCCAAGTGTGTCCGCAGTACACAAGAGCACTATCTTGTCAGACAATCAGGTGATCAGCCTGTATTGTCCTAACCAAACTTGGAAATAACATGTTTCTAACGCGGGAATCGAACTCATGACCTCCGAGTCAAGAGCCACGCTCTTAACCACTGGACCACAGAGGCGTTATACCGTAGTAATAATTATACTAACTGGATTAACCGTATGATTTTGGCCTGATTATTTACCGTATGTGATAGAAGCGCCCTCTGCTCCGACTTTTGCGTAATATTCCCTATTATTAGTCTAATTTAAGTAAGCTAATATTATATTTCCGTTTACTGTATGTTCGATATCCGGTATTTACATATACCTTATGATACTACATATAATCCCAGGCTAGCGCTGCATTTGTATGTCGGCAATATTAGCTTGACCTCGTATTCAATCTGCTAATTGCAAGTTGTAGGCTGAAGCGTTTAGAATTATATAAGCTGAAGTGATAGTGTTATCTGGTGTTATTGAGGTGACACTTGACTGTGAACTTTAGTGAAAGCCGTAAAATGAGTTACAGAACCGCCTAAGGACTTAGCAAGGGTTGTGGTATGCATGGCCTGCATGGGCGTATATAAGGGGGAGGGGGGTCCTGGGGGTCCGGACCCCTATTACTATTACTATACATCTTACTTGTCCAATCGACAATATATTATGTACCTACCGCACCGATTTTAATCGGCGACGAACATGTGTTTTTTTTCTATTCATAGTATACTTAAAATTATAATGTGGAGCGTGTCCATAGGCAGAGTAGGTACCGCGATGCGTTCGTAGTTCGTCGCAGCCTCGCAGGGGCGCGGGGAAATGTGCAGTGATACATCTAAACTTGCATGAAAGACTCACTGGACTGGCTTTAATGAGCGTACACCGAGATCTGGCGGCGCAGCTTGATTCCGAAGAAATTATTAATCAACTAGACGTTCCGCGCGGCTTCGCCCGCGTAAATTAGATACTTATTTCACAGACAAATTAGTCTACAAAAAATTGCCTATGATCCTTCACGTGGTCTACTTCTTATCTGTGCCAAATAACAGAAAAATTGCTCCAGTAGTTCGTGAGATAAGCCCTTTCAAATAATTTCCCCCATTTTTTTCACATTTTCCTCTATATCCTCGCTCCTATTAGTCTTAGCGTGATAAAATATAGCCTGTGAGTCTTAGCGTGATAAAATATGTTCGTGAGATAAGCCCTTTCAAATAATTTCCCCCATTTTTTTCACATTTTCCTCTATATCCTCGCTCCTATTAGTCTTAGCGTGATAAAATATAGCCTTATAGCCTTCCTCGATAAATGGGCTATCTAACACTGAAAGATTTTTTTAAATCGGACCAGCAGTTCCTGAGATTAGCGCGTTCAAATAAGCCCTTTCAAATAATTTCCGCCCGTTTTTTCCAAATTTTCCTCTATTTCTTCGCTCCTATTAGTCTTAGCGTGATAAAATATAGCCTATAGCCTTCCTCGATAAATGGACTATCTAACACTTAAAGAATTTTTCAAACGGACCAGTAGTTCCTGAGCTTAGCGCGTTCAAACAAACAAACTCTTCCGCTTTATAATATTACTAGACGTTCCGCGCGGCTTCGCCCGCGTAAATTAGATATTTCACAGACAAATTAGTCTACAGCTATGCTCCTACAAGCCTATGATCCTTCACGTGGTCTACTTCTTATCTGACCCAAATAACAGAAGAAATGCTCTAGAAGTTCGTGAGATGAGCCCTTTCAAATAATTTCTCCCGATTTTTCCACATTTTCCTCTATTTCTTCGCTCCAATTAGTCTTAGCGTGATAAAATATAGCCTATAGCTTTCCTCGATAATTGGGCTATCTAACACTGAAAGAATTTCAAATCGGACCAGTAGTTCCTGAGATAAGCACGTTCAAATATAAGCCCTTTCAAATAATTTCCCCCGTTTTTTCCACATTTTCCTCTATTTCTTCGCTTCTATTAGTCTTGGCCTGATAAAATATAGCCTATAGCCTTTCTCAATAACTGCGCTATCTAACACTGAAAGAATTTTTCAAATCGGACTAGCACTTCCTGAGATTAGCGCGTTCAAATAAGCCCTTTTAAATAATTTCCCCCCGTTTTTTCCACATTTTCCTCTAATTCTTCGCTCGACTATTAGTCTTAGCGTGATAAAATATAGCCTTCCTCGATAAATGGACTATCTAACACTGAAAGAATTTTTCAAATTGGATCAGTAGTTCCTGAGATTAGCGCGTTCAAAGAAACAAACAAACTCTTCCCAATTATAATATTAATAGTATAGATGTAAAGACCTAATAAATAATAGTACACTCGAGGAAGTTGATTCCTATGCATGTCGCGGGTCAACTTAAACTGGTCAGTGGTCAGTGTTGGTCAGGAAAAAGAAAAGGACAGAATCGTATTTCTATATTTCCATCTTTGTCATGATATAGTTATACCATGTCTTTGCTGTTGATATAGACTGGGTTGATCTGCTTAATTATAACCTGTTCAGAACCTATGATATTATATTATAAAAAAAAATCAGAACTATATTTGCAAAACTTAAAATAATCCTGTCAAAACCTTCAAAACAAAAATACTTTCGTTGCTAAGGCGGTTGCTAAGTAGCCGGTGTAGTGACCAATAAAATAAGATTATGTCATGTCATACCAGTATAACCGATCAACCGACAGATAGCGACCAATAAACTTATCGTCGCTAAGGAGATCGCTGTGTTGATATTTTGGCAAACACAAAACGACCAGGACGGAAGTATAGAATTCTGTCCTTTTCTTTTTCCCGACCAACATAATCGCGAAATTGGGCTGACCGGCTACCTGCATAGGAATCAACTTCCCCGAGTGTACCTATTAGTGCAGCACGAGTCGGCGCATGAGTACTGGAAACTATTCCACCTCAATTTTTTTATGCGATCCTCTTCAAATTGCCCTCCTGATGATATAAATGCATGTTGCCATGGTGCAACCCGGTGTCATATTGTTTAAACAAACATTGTTTAAACAATTGCAAGGAATTGTTTTTTTTTCAACCGGACAATTTTTTTTATATTATTTATTAAAATACCAATAAAAAAGGTCCTATGATTTTTCACGATAAAGTTAATATTTTTAAAGATATGAATTTTTAAAGGTTCGAAAAATCTCAAATTTGGGTACTTTTGACCCATGAAAAATATATTTAAAAAAGTAAAAATGTCTAAGTTATATATTTTTTAAAATTCTCTGTACAATAATTAATAATATCGTTAATAGAGATTAAAAAAAAATAATTGTTTATATATTTTTATATCTTAGCAAAAGTAGACAAAAAAAATGTGTTTTTTGTATGGGAGCCTCCCTTAAACTTCAGAAGTAGCTAGCGGTTTTTGAGATACAGCCTGGAGACATACAGACAAACGGACAGACAGTATCTCAAAAACCGCTATAGCTAGACTTCTGAAATTTTCACAGATTGTGTATATCTGTTGCCGCTATAACAACAAATACTAAAAATAAAATAAAATAAAGTATAATATTTAAGGGGGGCTCCCATACAAGAAACGTGATTTTTTTGGCCTTTTTTGCTCGTAATCAATAATAGTAACAGCTAGGCACTTGAAAATTTCACAAAATCCTTAGTTATATTTGCACTTTAATAATTAATAGTAAAATTAAAATAAAGTAAATGTGTAAGGGGGGCTCCCATACAAAAAAACACAATTTTTTGTCTACTATTGCTAAGATAAAAAAAGATATAAACAATGAAATTTTTTAAAATCTCTACTAATGATATTATTAACTATTGTATAGAGAATTTAAAAATATATATTGCTTAGACATTATTATTTTTTTAAATATATTTTTCATGGGTCGAATGTACCCAAATTTGAGATTTTTCGAACCTTTAAAAATTCATATCTTTAAAAATATTAACTTTATCGTAAAAAGTCATAGGACCTTTTTTATTGGTATTTCAATAAATAATATAAAAAAATTGTCCGGTTGAAAAATAACAATTCCTTGCAATTGTTTAAACAATGTTTGTTTAAACAATATGGCACCGGGTTGCACCATGGCAACATGCATTTATATCATCAGGGGGGCAATTTGAAGAGGATCGCATAAAAAAATTGAGGTGGAATAGTTTTCGGTACTCATGCGCCGACTCGTGCTGGTCTATATAGATTAGCAATAAAACTTAAAGAATTAATTTATTACCTTAGAGTTTAAGCTTAGTTACTTTTTTTAATAAAATATGTATTCAACATTCCGATATTCAAATTTTAAATAAATATTCGGCCAAGTCTGAGTCGGAACCGCGCACGAAGGGTTTCGTATCGTTATAGAGCAAAATAGGCCAAAAATTGTGTTTTCTGTATGCCCTTATATATTTATTTTATTTTAATTTTATTATTTATTTTTATTATTTTTAAAAGTACGTACATTAAATTGAGGATTTTGTGAAAATTTCAAGTTGCCATTATTGAAGCCTCCCTTAAATATTAATTTTATTGTTTTTAGTATTTGTTGTTATAGCGGCAACAGAAATACACCATCTGTGAAAATTTGAAATGTCTAGCTATAGCCTATAGCGGTTCTTGAGATACAGCCTGGAGACAGACAGACGGACAGACATCCAAGTCTTAGTAATAGGGTTCCGTTTTTACCCTTTGGGTACGGAACCCTAAAAATACTTTTTTTACGTTAGGGACCCCCCCTTATCAAAGCTATATATACGCCCGTGATGGCCTGTATTGTGGTATACATACTGTATGCTAAGAAGGCTGCGGGCTCGCAACCGCGGCGGGCGCGGGAGAAATACGCTCCGTGAGTTCTTAGCCTTAAAGCGGGGAGTGGAGCACCATGGGTTTTAGTGGGTACACGCTACGCCAGGAGAGTCCCACTGTCGAGGCCGATATCGCCAATCCATCGGGATGCGTCATTACATTTCTTACATGGGTTATGATATCATAACCCATGTAAAAGAGGCCAGGACAAAGGGTCATCACATAAAATCATCAAAACATCTTGTTTTTAACCGACTTCCAAAAAGGAGGAGGTTATAATATGTTCGGCTGTGGATATTTTTTATTTTTTATTAGACACTACTGAATACCCGCAACTCCGTTGCGTCAAAATTAGTTTTTTTGTGGGAACCGTACATTTTTCCGGGATAAAAAGTATCCTATTTCCTTTCCGGTTTAGCGGCTTGGGCTTTAAGAGGTAACAAACAGACAGACACCAGAGACACTCGTATTTATAATATTAGTATGGATAATGGATATATTCCTTGTATTCAAGGTTGTAAACGTCGTCCATTAATTTAATTCGAAATACCTTTATCGAGCTGCGCATTTCAGCCGGTGTACAAAACAAACAACCTGTATACCGGTGTACAGGATGTTCAGTTTTCGCCCCGGGGTGTTCGTTTTTTTTCGTCCGTTCCCCGCGTCAAAACTAATAAAACCGTTTTAGTATTTTATACACGGCACTAAATATTTGATGTCCTGTCTGTTGGAATTTTACGGCGAAATAAAAGTTTAAAATGTCCTCTTTTTTGAAGAATTTATCAATAAAATCTGTTTTATGTACCTGTAAAAGCGCATACTGTTATTTCTATTGTCATAGATAATAAGGAACATTTTAGATACTTAATTTAGGGTTTTCTACACAAGTTTGAAATCCCATAAGTTTCGTAGCAACTGCTACGCGTCGTAGCACGCTCTACGAAAATGGCCACAAACTAAAAATTATGGCTACATTATTATTTTCTATTTTTAAAACTTTATTATAAAACATTCTCTTATTCATACAACGTAAACGTTATTGCCATTATTTTGTATACAGATTTAGATTAGCGTTGAAAAATCTTGACATTTTATGTTCTTTTCATCTGAAAATTAAAATATACGGTACAAAAACATAAAAAACTAACTTACAAAATAGACCTCACTTTTTATACAATATTTTATAATAACAGTAATTGAGTGTGTTCAGATATTTTTGTTCGTATGTTTTTTATTCGGAGCTCCATTCAAACAATTTCACCAAAAGTATGAAAACGCTTTTAAAAATATTTCCCTACTTAAATTCCTGTTGTAACATTTTTGTGCTTTGATGTACAACAGGTTTGCATGGCTTTTGTTTGAAAGAGCTTTTGAATTGACTTTAATGATATTTGCTGCTGCAATACCTCTTATTTTTTGAAGAATTTCAAATTTCGACATTTTGTGTTGCTACCTTTATTTTGATATTATAAAGCTTTAAAGAAGAGTTTGTTTGTTTGAACGCACTAATCTTATGAACTACTAGACCAATTCTTATGTAATTTGGCACAGATATAGTCTTCTATATCTGTGTACGAGTAAGAATCTACTACGTACCGTGTATGTAAAAAAAAAATTGAGAATATGTGTACGGTTCCCGCTGAATTTTATATTTCGTCCAATTACTGTATATGGTTAACCTAATAAATCGGTGGTTTGGATGGTCTATAATATTCTTTATTTTTAAATCTGCTATGCTTAATGCTTATTGCTTTAACCCATCTATCCCCAAGCGGAAGCCGGCAGTCGCATGACAAATCTATTGTGTCTGCGATACCCACGATGGAGGTGTTAATCTGAATTGGTCACCACAGCCTTTCAGCCTGGTGTTAGTAGAACTATTGTAGTGCGCGCCACATCCATAAATTATAGCAACCTAATAATCTGTGCCCGGACGGAGTTGTTTGCGCGTACTCCCGCTAATCGCTCCACAATCGGTTCGAGACAATGGTCTATTAATTTATCGGCGCAACTTTCTCGATTGTTCCGAAGATGTTTCTTTCGAGATTTATTCGTTTCGAGTTAATATTGTTTACGAGTTTGTTATTTACGGCGCTCGTTAAAATATGCTCGGATTGCTTTTAAATTTGTTATATTAATTTTATTGGCTATTTGAGGCATTAATCTTGGGGTATTTGTGAAATATGGCGGGAGTAATTTCGATGTCTTAATTGGTTTTGTGTTACTTGGACGCGACGTACTCAGTAAAATGAAACTTTTAACTTATACCATGACCTCGTACAAAATAATAGTGCACTGATTGTCTGTGTGAATATTTTATTTAATTAATATAATAACATGAACCTACTAACATCGAAAAACTGTTTTGTGTGGTTGATTTTTTTTTAAATTGTCAATTTATAAATAACAAAACACGTCACAATTATGTTGCCTTCCAGTGAAAAACAGACCGAAGTTGTTACAGCAAGTAAACTTGTTAATAGCTATGTCCACATTATGCAATTTCATCTTCAATTTTCGTCATCTTCTTTTTATTCAACTTTCGTTTGGCATATTCAATAATTGAATGCTACAAAATCCACCCGCGTTGAAAGAAAAGTGTCATAGCGAGCGCTACGATTTCAACACGCGTCACGGGCATGCCTCACGTTCGCTGTTGACTGCGCTATAACGCATGCCCTTGATGAACAAAAAAAGGCCCAGTGTGGACAAAGCTATTATGTAACTCGTAACGTCCCATCGAGGAAATCGAAATGAAAAAATTAAAAAACGTAACGTTTAACGTAACGCGACCAAACTACTCCCCATCTGTCTAGGAATCAACTTCTCTGATAGTACATAATATAACTAGTAACTACTACTGCGACTTGCCAATAATTGTAATTATCTAATGCAGTGTTTTTCAACCTTTTATAATTTATACCCTGGTATGATTTTTTTGACTTTGATTTCATTAAATATTTTTCTCGACCTCTGTCGACCCCCCATCAAAACTTTCGCTACCCCTCACAGTGTCACCATCCACAGGTTGAAAAACCAGTATTTAATCCGTTATTGCGAGGTTTTATAATTTTAGTTTATTCATTGCTTTCGCCAACATTTGATTGTTTCTGGCTGACTACCCGCGGCGAGTTGATCTCTTCTCGGAATATAAAGTTAAAGGTATTCTCGATACATCTAAGTATGTAGATTTCCAGGAAAAGAGCTATCAAGGCACATTTTAAAATATAAAACGTGGCATAAAATACGAGTAATATCAAGTTTCTTTGCTAAAACGTTATGTTTTACATAATGTTACTTTAGAAATACTTTTTTATACGTGGGAGAGCCATGCTTCGGCACGAATGGGCCGGCTCGACCGGAGAAATACCACGTTCTCACAGAAAACCGGCGTGAAACAGCGCTTGCGCTGTGTTTCGCCGAGTGAGTGAGTTTACCGGAGGCCCAATCCCCTACCCTATTCCCTTCCCTTCCCATCCCTACCCTCCCCTATTACCCTATTCCCTCTTAAAAGGCCGGCAAGTGCGAGTGCGATGCTGCGAGTGTCCATGGGCGACGGAAGTTGCTTTCCATCAGGTGATCCGTTAGTTCGTTGGCCCCCTTATTTCATTAAAAAAAAAAGAAACAGCAGGTTGCTTTCCAGGACTAGCTATAGTAGTAGAACGAAACAGCAAAATCAGGCACACATTTTCGCCGCACGACAGACAATGAAGGCGATAATTGACTAACCGAAAAATATCCTTAGAGGTGATCGCACATTTGTCCGCACCGTACGCGCCGCACGCGTCGGAGATCCCAGAATTCGTTGTGCGGACCAAATATCTACAATCAGCTTAAATCTTTCGTTATGTTTAATAGTTACCTATTAAAGACCTGCTTAAGTACGAAACTAGAATGTAGGCATGACATAAGTATAGGTATTGAATTATATTATATTTCTGTACTTTAGTAAATTACAACAATCCAAAAAAATTGTGCATAGACAAAGGGAAGGGGTGGTTATATGAATTTGATCAGCGCATCGCTAATTGTTGAACTAATGATAGTTTCCAACTGTAATGGCAGCTGTAAGGCGCTCAGCGAAGCCAAGATGGGCGAGAGTTGGCAAATTCTTGTGAAGATTGCAATGGAAAATTAAATATTTATTAAAAAAATAATTTTGGTCTATGGACCATATTATGGTATAGTAGTAAATATATTATGTACTTATGACTCTTATGAGCAATGTTATATATACATTGTGATAACATTTTAGGGTGTGCATGGGTCCCCTTTATAGAGTTCGCTGTGAAAGTAGCAGCGCTGAAAGATCAATTTTTGAAGTGAAAACTTCTTTAGCGGTGTTGAGCACTTTTGTGGGATGGGTAAAAACTGTGAAACTCGCGTCAGATTTTCGTGTTGATCGAAAAACCATAGAAAACGCGTAAGACGGTTGGAGAGTAGTGTTTTGTGTCGAACTCGAACGAAATGTACAGTCGGGGAAATGAGTTGTTTAGCAGAAATTTACAGCCGGGAAAAATTGTGCTAAGCAGAAATGTACAGTCGGGGAAATGAGTTGTTTAGCAGAAATGTATAGTCGGGGAAAATTGTGCTAAGCAGAAATGTACAGTCGGGGAAATGAGTTGTTTAGCAGAAATGTACAGTCGGGGAAATGAGTTGTTTAGCAGAAATGTACAGTCGGGGAAATGAGTTGTTTAGCAGAAATGTACAGTCGGGGAAAATTGTGCTAAGTAGAAATGTACAGTCGGAGAAAATTGTGCTAAGCAGAAATGTACAGTCGGGGAAAATTGTGCTAAGCAGAAATGTACAGTCGGGGAAATGAGTTGTTTAGCAGAAATGTACAGTCGGGGAAAATTGTGCTAAGCAGAAATGTACAGTCGGGGAAATGAGTTGTTTAGCAGAAATGTACAGTCGGGGAAATGAGTTCTTTAGCAGACGCGCTGATTAAGGCCGCGTTTCCACCTGCAAGACAACTGTCGCGAGAAGTGTCTGACAGTCTGTCTGACAGCAGCTTTTTTTTTCGATTGTCGATATTTTTTAATCGATTGTAAGGGTTTCGATTAATTAATTAAAACGATCGTTTTTTTTTATTTTTTTTAAATCGATTTTCATAAAAAATGGGTTAAAAAAATAATGCACAACCTTAATAATCAAGTTTTCACTTCTGCCGGCACTCCCGGAGACTCGGAGTGAGTTTTTTTTTCACTATTGTATGGGCAAGTGCCTTAGCGTCAGAAGTTTCCCCATAAAAAGTGAAAATAAAATAAAATTGGTCTTTCAGCGCTGCAACTTTCACAGTGAACGCTGTACGAGGAACACGTACACACCCTAAAGTATTATCACTTAGTTTTGTTACAGCCTGTAGAATATAGATCCTATCGCCCACCATGTGTATCACTCACATGGTTGCTAGTGAAAAAACGATTGTTACCTAAATATCCGCGAGCAAGTGGACTATTGACCGAATTTCTATGTGTTCGTTGACCGAGCCTTGGCATAAAATTCTGAAAGCGGCTAAAACTGTGTAGCTTTAGCGGTTTTGCATAAATCTATATTAATCTTTCAGGCCCCGCGCGAGCACCGGTGATCGCGAGAACAAAAGAATACAATGGGAATTCCTAGAACCTCCGATCGAAGGATTAAACTACATTCGTTGTCCATAACTTTGTGCTTTACTCCCGTCCCCAAAAAAGTAACAAAGCGCGACATATTCAATGTCAAGTAATTTGTACATTTGCGAATTGTTACATTAGGCACTATAATCACATACTTATTACTAAATAGTTACTACGTAACTATAATGCTGTGTGATGCCAAATATTGGCCCCAGCTCAGCAAACGTAGCAAGCAGTTACATAACTTCGAACCTTGACAAACTATTTAGGTTACGATAACCCGCTTAAACAATCTCCGATTAAAAAGTTATCATCTAAGCATTTATCGAACGTCCTCGAGTGGGGACGTGCCGCGGGAGGCGCGCGAACAAAGCCACTCCGGTCGAGGGCCCTCAGATACTGGGGCAATGCGCTCAGAAAATCCCACGTCAAAATTACAACACCACTCGAAAATGTGACGGGAAAAGGCGAAGGCGTTTATTGCGATTATTTCGACGAGATTGCGAGTTTGGGAGAGTCCGTTTTAAGTTTATAAGAAACGTGGGATTGTTGCGATTTTCGCTCGAGAGTCCGTTTTAAGGTTATACTCGTAAACGTGGGACAATGTTTCGATGTTCGCTTTTAGATTGCTCAATGATGTCGATGCAATTCTCAGTTATTGTTTAAATAATTCAAAAGAATGTTTAAAAATATTATAACTGCATTAGCGTGCTTCAAGAAATTACTCAATACAATTACTTATTCGGGGTTTTCCATAAAACGCCTGAAATTTAGAGTAAGTTACGGTGCGCTAATATCTTTGTTAGTCGTATTAAGAGAGATAAAGAAAGTAATACAAACAATAACGAGCATTATGACGTTATTCGTGCAATTATTTTTAGGTGAGTGAAACGCCGTGTCGGGTATCCTGTCACGGGTTTTCCGGGGAAATCCCGGGTGTAACGGGAATTAACAAGACATTATCCGGACGGTAATGAGACACGTTTCGGATGTGGCCGTCGTGCCGTGTTACACTAATCAGTGTCACGGAAAAATCTACGTCACATAGCGACAGCAAATTAGTATGGAATTACCTTCATTATAGGAACTGACGCTTCTTAAATACTGGTATAATAAGGATCTCGTTAAGATCTTATAACGTAGTTTCATAAAATATAATGATATACTAAATATAACTATCTGGCCACATCCTTACTTGCATGTTTCGATTGCTAGTTTATCAAATATGTTTCACAAGACTTTTAAGTGCGACATGTGTTTTGTTATAGCCTATAGCACTAATAACGCTTACTAAATACTTGAGAGGTTTTAAGGGATATCGGAATGAACATCATGATATCATTTTTAGGGTTCCGTACCCAATGGGTAAAAACGGGACCCTATTACTGAGACTTCGATGTCTGTCCGTCTGTCTGTCACCAGGCTGTATCTCAAAAACCACTATAGCTAGACTTCTGAAATTTTCACAGATGGTGTATATCTGTTGTCGCTATAACAACAAATACTGAAAATAAAATTAATATTTAATATTTGGGGGTCCTATATAACAAACGTGATTTTGTTAGCATTTTTTGCTCGTAATCAATACCATATGGCAACAGGTAGGCACTTGAAATATTCACATAATCCTTAAATATATATGTACTTCAATAATTAATAATAAAATTAAAATAAATCCCATACAAAATACACAATTTTTTGCCTACTTTCGCTATATAGCGGTACGGAACCCATCGTGCGCGAGTCCGACTAGCACTTGGCTGATTTTGTAACGATAATAACAATATTTTAGCCGAAGGTTCCTCGGCAAATAATAATTTAATCCTCTGTAGTCTAATAAAAAAATCTACTACTCAATATTGATACCTCCTCAATCTTAGCAGCATCAAGTAGTTTTTAATATCATTGCTGTAAAATTAATGCGCTGTCTGTACCATATCAATATTCCCTGCTGGGTGACATCGCAATAAGATTTATTATTACCCTACCCTCTCCCCTCCCCCCTCGTTACTCACACACGCACACGGATATTATAATTTTGCCCCTCTACCCGGAGGCTGCAACAAAAATATTGTACAAAATGATTCCAAACATATTTTTGTCTAAATGTATGATTAATAAGAAGTTTGCTATTTGATTAGCGAGCTATTGACACGCGTTGTTGCGACGTTGTGCCCAAAACATTTTCGGAGTTGGGTTAAAAATAAACGTACCGGTATAAGACTATTGATAGATATCGCCCAAGCTAGACAAATATTGCCTAGCGAGATGCTTTAGGACAAACGTGAAATACCTACAAGAATTGACATGTTGTATATTTAGCTGACGGCCAATTTATATTATGATCGTCAAGCTAGCTAGCAAGCATTTTCAACAACAGCAATTCCATTATGACGCAAGAAAAATATTTCATTATCGACCAAAGAAAATGGCGTTTGGTGATAACGCTCAATCAGACGCGAACGCTCGTTTTGTCTGCGCGCGATTCCCGGACGAATAGCTTGTTTGGCGAACATCCACTTCGTACATCTAGGGTTGTGCATATATCGATATTTTCTTTACTTGCTACTGTAACAACAAGCGAATAGTATTTTTAATAAACCTATTAACCAACAGCGAAAATAGTGTACAGAATAAATTGCATGTCAGTAATTTTTTAGCACCAAATATCAATGCAGTTTAATTCTAAATCGTTTGGTAAATAAGTTGAGAAATAACCAAGTGCAAATTCATTAAATTACGAATAGTGGAGTTCCCAGAGCGTAAAAATCGTGCAAACCTCTGATTTTTGCAATAGTGGATGAAAATTGAAAAGAAAAAAAGGAATGTGTAGCTGATAACATAAATAATAAAGTTTACCTATTGAAAAGTTGTGCTTTTGATTTTTAAATTATTCTCTTCCACTTCAAGTTAACTCATAAACTGTAAAATTTTGAATAAAATTTGCATATTTCTTTCTTTCAAATATGTAGCAAAATAATAAAATCTATTATTATTTTTTTGATTTGTATCGTTGCTTATATTCCAAAGAAAGAAAATAAGTTGAAAAAATATATAATTAAGATTTAAAATTAATATTTTTGTATGTAGATGAGCATACCTCCAAATGTGCTTGTTGTATGCCTCGCCAGGTAAATGGCGTTCCTATTTTTCTTTGGTTTTAAATAGGAGGTTTAAAATTATTTTTTAGGCTTAACAAAGCCTTCTATTTCTTAATGTGCATAACTTTTTAGCTCTTACTTTATTAAATTTTATGAAAATGTAGCACAAACTTTTCACGGATATTTCACGGACATCACGGACACGGAAAATCTGTATTTTATTTCTTTTGGTTAGGTTTTCACAGACTAAAATTAATTTTTTTTTCATTAATTATATTTGCTAAAACATACTTAAAGGAAAAAAATACAAATTAGGTTAAGAACTGATATTATTTGTATTCAGGTAAGCATTTTCCAAACATAGGTCGCAGCATGCGTCTTTAGTATGTACGTGAGATTTGTAGCACCCAATTTTTTTTCTGGCTTTAAGTAGGAAGTTTAAATATATTTCAAAGACTAGAAAAAGTCTTTCATTTGTCGATGCATTTAAAGTTTTAGCTCTCACTTAAATAAATTCTCAACAGATATAGAAAAATATTTTCGGTCTATTTTACACATTTATGGAGATATTTAAACGTTTTTAAGTAAGTACTTAAAAGTTATCATTTCTCTAAAAATTAAATACGCACAACAAGTAAGTTTAACACACTTTTCGTTACAACCCTTAAATCCACCCAAACCCTTTTATCTTGGTTAATCTCTAAAAACTTTGCAAAAACCTTATAGTTGTATTTAGCTTAGCAAAGCAAACTTTCTTCCTTAAAAATTGTGTATTTGGTTAATTTTCAAAGTAAACAATCGGATAAGAGTCATACTCTGGTAAACAAGTGCCATTTTCGTCAAAACGTGATCTCATGTACCGAAAATTATGATTTTGATCTCATTCGATTCGGAATACCATCTAGAACATTCTATCAAAATTCCAAGACGGGCTGAAAAAAATGCAAAAGTTATAAGCAATTAAGTAAACATAAAAATAAGGGTTTGGTTTTTTTTAATATTTCAAAAACTATTTGAGATAATCAAAATTTGAAAACAGGTCCTTAAAGAGCAGGAAATTTCCTAAAAAAAATCTTAGATCCTGGAACCTTACCAATAATCCTTATAGCTTTAATTGAGCGGCGAAAGTAACGGTAAAACCGCGTGGTTCGGGTTTCGCGTGATTTGCCGCAATCTGCTACGTGAAGTAAAAAAATATTTTAAGTGATTAAATATTAATATAAAGGAATAAAAAAATTTGGATACTAAGTAGACATATCAATAAACAATAATCCGTTAACAAAAATAAATTATCACAATTTGTTTAATTATTATGCTTTTCTTAATTTGTTAATAGTCACCATTTTAATGTTAACATAAAAACGCTGATTATTTCTAAACAAGAAATCTAGAAATTTTTATTATTCTTTTGAGCTAATCTTAAAAGGGCTTAGAAGAGATTCCTGTTGAAAAAATTTATTTGTTTTTATTTTACACTTTTTTATTAACATTCAAAAGAATTCCAAAATTATTCATGTAAATAAAGCAATTACGGTACTTTTATATCCAATTATTGTTATTATTTTGTTTTGTTGTTGTTAGAAGCCAGATGACAATATATATTTTTATATTTATAACTAATAAAATTTAAATAATCATTTGTATTGATGAAAAAACCCTAATTGCTTTATTTACATGAAAATTTCATGAATGCCTTTGATTGTTCATAAAAAAGTGAAAATTCAAAATTATTGAATTTTTCCACCGGATATCTCTTCTAAGCCCTTTTAAGATAAGCTCAAAAGAATAATAAAAATTTCTAGATTTCTTGTTTAGAAATAATCAGCGTTTTTATGTTAACATTAAATTGGTGACTATCAACAAATGAACAAAAGCATAACATTTAAACAATTTGTGATAATTTATTTTTGTTGACGGATTATTGTTTATTGATATGTCTACTTAGTACCCAAGTTTTTTTATTTTTTTATATTAATATTTAATCAGTTTAAATATATTTTTTAGTTCGCGTGGCAGATTGCGGCAATTCACGCGAAACCCGAACTACGCGTTTTTACCGTTACTTTCGCCGCTCATTTAAAGCTATAAGGATTATTGGTAAGATTCCAGGATCTAAGATTTTTTTAGGAAATTTCCTGCTCTTTAAGGATCTATTTTCAAATTTTGATTATCTCAAATAGTTTTCGAAATATTAAAAAAAATCCAAACCCTTCTTTTTATGTTTACTTAATTGTTTATAACTATTGCATTTTTTTCAGCCCTACTTGGAATTTTGATAGAATGTTCTAGATGGTATTCCGAATCGAATGAGACCAAAATCATAATTTTCGGTGCATGAGATCAGGTTTCGACGAAAATGGCACTTGTTAATCAGACTATCATTAAATAACAGGAACAAGAAAACATTTTTTTTCTGGGCAGGTTTTATATTGTGAAATATTAATTTTTAATTAAGTAACTAAAAAATTAAAAGCACAAAAAATTTTTTGGTAAACTTTGCAAGTTATAGTGTAAAAAATAAAATGACACCTCAAAATCAAAAATCCATTCACTATTACAGTTTTCGGAGGTTAAAACCTCTGGCGACTGCACTAGAACTAATAATAATTAGTTTAAGAAAGGCAAAAGTGAAGCCCGATTGACATTCTGTTCTCACATACGGTTTTGCTCGATAGTTTTACTCTAAATCGAAGGAAATGACATATTTGACATATTTAATTCCATCGAGCCGGCTCGAAGCGAGCCTTCGAGCTGTCAGTTTTGGCGGTCCACACGGTGGTTATTGCTCGATTTGGAGTAAAACTATCGAGCAAAACCGTATGTCAGTACTTAGCATTAAATGCAACTGTCCACATAATGTTAATGATACGTACCTATACCAATTTGTTGCTTTAAGTTTGTTGAATCGGACTATAATTTCTTATATATTTATATTTCGATAGCTCCTGTTTCCCCTCCCTAGCCGATACGTGGAGGGAAATTCGCGTAAGATGAAGGGTTTATCTGTGAAATGAAATACAATATTATTTACTTGTGATATTGGGGTCGGCTATCTATTACGCCGAAGATTTTCGGATCACACCCAATTCCTTCGACCGGAATTCAATTTTTTCTGATTTTTACCGGCATATTCACGTTACTTTGGCATTGGAGTATATTCTTAAAGATTTTTGGCTTTTGTAGGGAGAATCTGTTTGAAATAATGATTTTTCAAAAGACATTTTTATGTAATGTGTAATATCATACGGCATCATATCGATAGATAGTAATAATATAGTATTACGATGGCGCTATCATTGTCATTACACAAATAAGGGAGCATACCCATACTACGTGACGACTAATTTTTAAGATTTTTTGATTCCCCCCTCCCCCTGGTGGCCACGCGTAGTATATGCCAAGACACCCCCCCCCCCCCTCAATTGTTTACGTGGTATTGACAAGAATAATTTTAATAATTTTGTAAGTAGAAAGAGTAGATAGCAAATGAAAATAATTTGACTCATATTTATGTTTATTAAGTTATTTATTACAAAAGCCTCTTTGCAAATATGCAATGCTCGATAAATATATAATAATTATTACTAGATACTTATACTTAATAATAATAACGATCACCAAAAAATACTTTAATACCCAATAGTTTGCCAAAAAGAAATACTTGACACCAATATTTAGGATATACTATACAAGATGTAACAAAACTACTTAATATACAAATATACAAGGTGTAACAACTATTATACGTGGGAGAGCCATGCTTCGGCATGAATGGGCCGGCTCGACCGGAGAAATACCACGTTCTCACAGAAAACCGGCGTGAAACAGCGCTTGCGCTGTGTTTCGTCGAGTGAGTGAGTTTACCGGAGGCCCAATCCCCTACCCTATTCCCTTCCCTTCCCATCCCTACCCTCCCCTATTACTCTATTCCCTCTTAAAAGGCGGGCAACGCACCTGCAGCTCTTTTGATGCTGCGAGTGTCCATGGGCGACGGAAGTTGCTTTCCATCAGGTGACCTATTTGCTCGTTTGCCCCCTTATTACATAAAAAAATAACTAAGTGTTAATCACGGAGCTAGTATTAGCTCCGTGGTGATAATACTTAAGGATGTGTACGTGTTCCTTTTTTTTACGAGTTTACTGTGAAAGTAGCAGCGCTGAATGAGCAAAATTTTTTTCACTTTTGTATGGGCAAGCGCCCCAGTGTAACGAGTTTCTCCATACAAAATTGAAAAAAATTGGTCTTTCAGCGCTGCTACTTTCACAGTGAACTCTATGTAAGGAACACATACACACTCTAAAGTATTATCAATTAGATTTATGTATTTAACATATGTATATAATAATAGTCTAAAATTACAGTAGAACAATCAGAGAAATTAATTTCTAGGCAGATAGCGGACCTAAGTAATTTGGTCGCGTTTAAAGCTGGTTTAAAGTTAAACCCAACCGACAGATCACAATTAACATTGAATTGACATGATCCGGCTTATGACGTTGGTCTGTCAACTACCTAGGAATCAATTTCCTCGATGGTACATACTAGCTATTTTAGTCATGACTGTAGTTCAAATTTTAATCGAACATCAAATAAAGTAAATGATCACCAAGCTTGACAGCTTCACCAAACTTCAAAATGCCTGACAAGTGACAGCAGTGCCTGTTTTATTTTTTATGGCTGTTCGCTATAAATAACTAAAATAACCATAATAAATGCTATTGTCAAGTATTAAATGGCGTGAAAAAAAAATTCGTTTGACTTTACTCTTGGCGAAATTGACTACGTGACTAAACTCTAGACCCCCTCCCCCCTCTTGTGACCGAGCGTAGTATTTTGAAGACCCCCCTCCCCCCCTAAATGGGTCACGTAGTATGGGTATGTTCCCTAATATACTATCTTATATTTATATAGCCTATAAAAAGTAAATTCTAAAACAGAAAAAACTTCTCTTGGACCAAAAACACGATTGGATTCTTAGAAAATAAGATTCGACACAACAAACTTTTACTGATCTGAGTATTTAGGCTATTTCCAAAATTAAAAAGTATAGCTGTTTCTTACCTGTCTCGTCTTCCGTAGTCCGGTAGAAAACAATTTTAATAATTATTTTAAATACCGAGATATTTCTCGGTATTTAATAACGTCGGTATTTAAAGTATGTACAAATCACATTCCACGTCGGAAATGTATTCTCGTGGGCGGGAAAATGTCCGCTGCCATTTTGTATAATCATATTTACACGAAATGCCGTTAGAGTTGACGTCCCACCTAATTGATCTAGACGTCACGTTAGCACTTCACGTGTTGCAGTGAGACAGCGATGTAGAATTGAACTTAACTACTTTATCATTTGCAAAAGATGTGATACTTGAGAGGCAGTGCTGTGCATCCTAGAAAAGATAATAATTTGGTCAATATCTAACATTACTTTGTGTATGTAGTTAAAAAAATTTTATTTGCTGTCTTAGGCCGTCTTTCCACCTGCAAGCAAACTCGCGGAAGTCTTGCGTGAGTTTCTTGCAATATTGTTTACATTTCATATTAATTCCTGCAATTTATTGCTGCAATAAATATCGTGCGAGAAGCTCGCGGGTAGTAGTACTATACGAAACTAGACCGTATGTCTGCTGTGACCCGCAGCGAGATCTGTCTCGAGTACTCGCAGACATGTTTAGACATGCTGTCGCAACTACTGTCGCGACAAAATTATCACGACAGCACTTGCTACGGGGTTTACACTTGCAAGCTGCTGTCAGACAGACTGCCAGACACTTCTCGTGACAGTTGTCTAGCAGGTGGAAACACGGCCTTAACGACCGCAATGCATAAGTGTCTTACATGGAGAACGCGATTACCGGCACACGTAATTATATTGCCTTATTTCAAATAAGTGGTGTCTGGACGCAATTTACAGGAATCTATTACGCGGTTTCTGGGCAACTTAACATTTATGCTATCAGTTATTGAATACATAAACATGGTTATTTATATTATATTATGATGATAATGATGACGTGAGGGGTCGAAAAAGGCCCCTACCTGTGTACGTGTTCAAGTGAGCCGCGCCACATCAAAGGGACTCAAGTTGTGTTGTCGCTGGAACTTACACACGGCGTTACTTGAGATATTGATGAGACAGTATTATTTACGGGACGTAAACAAAGAATACATTTCCGTCAACTTAGCTCAGCTGATCTTCAAAGAATAACGCTTCTTTTTCAAGGCGCTGAAATTACGAAAAATATCTTGTATTTAATAATTATATCACCTGGTCTTTTGAGCAGAAAGATGACCCATGCCATGTTAATAGTTGGTGAGTGGTGACAGCGTCTGATCTCTCACTAGTCGACGACGACGACGAAGACGACGACGACGACACTGTAGTGTTTCCAATGGGTTATGACCGTACAGGAAGAAGGGTTATCTTGTGTTGGCGCACACACTTTGGCAATATAAAATTACCCCTACACTCTTTTGTAGTATTTTGTAACTTCATGTAATTTGAATGATAGAATATTCGTCATTCGAATACAGCTTCATATTCAAATAAAGCTAGCTAAACAAGCCGTATGCTTGGCGAGTATCACGTACACGGTGTAGTAAGTTATGACGTCACAGGACGCGTACTAAGTGGCCTGCCGCCGACACCCAATTCTGTTAGTATCATACTTCATCATCACAACTTTGTACACTGCGACGCGAGTGTGTCAATGGTGGTTTTGGGATATTGTGAGTCAAAATAGCTATTTATCAGCTATTTATGTAATCCTTTTGTTGACTTTGAAATGCACTGAGTGTTGTAGTTTATCCTTGGATGGATAATTTCCGTTATGTAGAGTAAAAATATAATATCTATACAATAATCGTATAAGAAGAGTTAGTTCATATAGCAATGTAAGGAGGCGATGCGATACATTTTTATAATTATGAGCCAAAATTGGAATATGTGCCCCAATACTGTTGGCGGTAGGTTGTAAATTCAATGTATACGTTTTTTTATTTAAGTAAGGTGGGATTTGTAATTGGCTCACTTAAAAATGCATCGCATCGCATAGCCTTATTTCGTTGGGTTATAAAATGTGAAAATGAGTCTCACAGTTCACAGGACTTGGTCCTAACTAAGTACTAATCCTACCCTGGTATCAATTTTCTCGAAGTTCCCTCAGCCAACGTTTCATTCAGGTCACGATGACGTGCCGTCACGTAAATTCACGGCGACTGTACTACGGACTGACGAGCCTGACAAACTCCGCTTATCAATCGTGATGCTACACCGTAAACCAATATCCAAACTCCATATTGGAAACTTCCCTTGTGAAGCAATTTTAACCCTTTGATAAGAGGTTGAATGAAAAATTTGTTTATTACATTACTTTTTGTATACAGTGAAATACTTATTAATACTTGTTATAAATTTTAGTACAAAGACACTGCTTATTGGAATCTAGCAGTAGACCTGAGGAAATTGAAAAAAGAGGTAACAATAATGCACACGACAAATATTTAGTTCAAAATAATGCCTATTTCTTTTTCTTTTAAAATATAAATATCATCACAAATAATGACAAAGTTATTAATAACGATAAAGTTTCGATACTAATCTTATTAAGGTTCAAAAGACTGTAGGCGGGTGCCCACGCCTTATTATGATACCTTCATTATGCGTACACGATCATTTGAGATGAAAATTTTGGAAACTTTATTAATTCTATAACAGCTATGCTTAAATCCCTACATAAAGACTAAATTGAAATGTGTTGCTTGCCATTTTCTATTCCTATAATAATTATTATAATTGTATCTAATATATCCGTGCAAGTGGATCTCTTCGTCTCTTCGGTAATTTTCTCCCAATAAAAACTAAAATTGCATTGGTTCATACATTGCTTATGCCAATATTGGATTACGCAGATGTCTGTCTCATTGATATTACCGAAGAACTTTTAGACAAACTTGAGAGACTGCAGAATGTTTGTATCAGATTTGTCTATGGCTTGCGGAAATACGATCATGTTACAGAATTTCGGAGGAAGCTTCGTTGGCTTCCTATTCGCTTGCGTCGAGATTGTCACGTCCTCTCCCTTTTGTACAACGTCCTTTTTGTTTCATCCTCGCCGTCCTACCTTAAAAACCGCTTTAAATTTTTGCATGATACTCACCAGTTAACATTACGCTCTTCAAGCAATCTCACTCTCGAGATCCCTCTGCACTCTACTTCCTTATATTCCAAATCTTTCGCTGTTCGTGCTGCTTCTCTTTGGAACACTCTGCCTCTAGATATCCGACAAGCCGGTTCAATAAATAACATAAACTTAAATCTCATTTCCTTAATATTATGCACTAGCTCATTCCTGTCAATTGTCACATCTCTGCTTTGTCATCTAATAGATATCTACCAGCATAAATAGTTCTGGTTTTAGTAACAAGTAGTAATAGTTTTAGAATTTGTCTTAGTTTTAGTATTAGCAATACTTTAAGCACTAATCCTTAGTTTAGTTTGCGCACCTACACGATTTTTACCTCATTCCAATTTTCAATCGTATCTACAAAAGGTTGACTGGTAGAGATTGCTTAGTAGCAATAAGTTCGCCTTTTGTACATCAATTAGTACTACTAGTATATATATTATTGTATTTTATTATATTGTGTGCTGTATTTTGGTGTGCAATAAAGAGTTATTATTATTATTATTATATATAAATCTCCTGTCACGATGTTTGTCCGCGATGGATTCCTAAACTACTTAACCGATTTTAATGTTTTTTTTTAATGTGTGCTTTTTTCCAACTTGAGAGATAGAATAGCTTAGATCTTTAATTATAGTCGCAATTTTATTTTATTGCAAATTATTTGTCTATAAAGAGCGACCATTGTTTATGCGACGCGGGTCACTGGATAGCGATGGACGTTGCCATGGTGACATACTTATTTAGTCACTAATTCAATAAAATAATACGGGCGATATACTTTATAAAATATTATGGCAAAGAAACGTTTGCCGGGACAGTTATATTTTCACAGTAGAATGTCTTATGGTATTCTTTTATGGGGAAACGCTGCCGACATCAATACAATTTTTGTGCTGCAGAAGCGAGCTATACGCTCAATTTATAAAATGTCAGCTTTTGAATCTCTGAGAGAAAAGTTTAAAGAAATTGGTATTCTAACTGTTGCTTCTCAATACATTTTGGATAATGTATTGTATGTGAGAAAGAATCTAACTAAATTTAAAACTAAAAGTGATAGTCACGGTAGAAACACTAGAAATAGGCACAAGCTGGAAATACGGTCAGTGATCAGACTTAGCAAAATAAGTAAATCTTTTAAAGGTCAATGTATACGCCTTTACAATAAAATCCCGGAAAACGTTCAAAATCTATCAATTAATAAATTTAAAAAACAAAAATCGGCCAAGTGCGAGTCGGACTCGCGCACGAAGGGTTCCGTACCGTTATAGAGCAAAAATAGGCCAAAAATTGCGTTTTTTGTATGGGAGCCCCCCTTAAATTTTTATTTTATTTAAATATTATTATAAATTATTAAAGTACATATTAATCATATGGCTTTTGTGAAAATTTCAAGTGCCTAATTGTTGTCATCATTGATACCGAGCAAAAAATGTTCTAAAAATCACGATTGTTGTATGGGAGCCCCCCTTAAATATTTATTTTATTTTATTTTTAGTATTTTTTGTTATAGCGGCAACAAAAATACATAATTTGTGAAAATTTCAACTCTCTAGCTATTACCGTTCTTGAGTTACAGCCTGGTGACAGACGGACAGACAGACAGACGGACAGACGGACAGACGGACAGACGGACAGACATCGAAGTCTCAGTAATAGGGTCCCGTTTTTAACCTTTGGGTACGGGACCCTAAAAAGTTCGTTTGTGCGCCAAAGCCTACTCTATACGGTCAATGATTTCCTCAACGATGGCACATCTTGGGAGTAGGGTGGCTGCTTGCAAGGCTGCTTCTACATTTATTATATGTGACTTACAATTGTGTATTCATGTTGACTTTCTATAATGTATAGATTTAGTTATTTTCATTGTAAATATTATTTTTTTAAAAGACAAATTTTCCCATTTTTTACTAAAAAGTGGCCCCGTGCGAGTTTCTTACGCCGGTTCTTCTCGCCGAGTTAGTTCCCGAACCGGTGGTAGGCAACATGTAGTTCAACGTTCTGAAAACACTTGATTCAAATTTATTCAGAAATAAAACAATTTTTATTTATTTTATTTATTTATATGTTGTTATTTATATAACAACTTGTACAATTATTTAGAAAAATATAACTTAATATGTAAGGAACAAAAGGGTTTTCGTCGAAACATGGATATAAACAAGGCCATTTTTGATTTTCTAAAGATAGTACTGCATAATGTAGATAATGGAAATCCGATATGCTCTATATTTTGCGACATGACTCAAGCCTTTGATTACATTGATCACAAAATCTTAATAAAAAAACTTGAGGCATATGGTGTTCGCGGAAATGCATTGAGACTAATAGAGTCGTACTTATCAGATAGGAAACAGTATACAAAAATAAAGCGAATAAACACCAAAACACTGCAGGAGGACGTATTTATATCTGAACTGAGATATTTGATTTATGGCATTCCACAGGGTGGGTTTTGGGCCCTCTTCTATTCATAATCTATATAAATGACTTCCCTAAAACAACTGACAAACCAATGACACTCTTTGCGGATGATAGTACCTTAACAATAGCTTGTGACATATTAAGTAATTATGAAAATGACATTAATAAAACTTTGACATATATAATATCTTGGCTAAACAATAATAACTTAAAAATTAATTTAAACAAAACTAGTATCATGCACTTCACACAAAGAAAATCTTCTCCCGAAATTAATGTGCATTATAGTAATACAAAAGTTAACCGCGTAGATGACTGTAAATTTTTAGGATTAAATATTGATAGTAAGCTTAACTGGAAATCTCACATAGAAAAACTTAGCAAAAAAATCTGTAGCTGTTCTTATGCACTTGCTCAGCTAGCTCCTATTATGAACACTGATGGAATTTTAACTGCTTATCATGGTATGGTTGGATCTCTCTTACGCTATGGTATAATATTTTGGGACAATTCACCTGAAAAAGACGTAATTTTTAAAATACAAAAACGATGCATTCGGGCAATGTTTGGTTTGCAGGTAACGGATAGTTGCAAGGAATATTTTCTCAAGCACAAAATTCTATCACTTCCGTCCTTGTATATATTAGAAATGGTACTATTTGTTTATAAAAATCCTGAATTATTTCCTTAAACTTCTGAGGTCGTAAAAAGAAACAGGCGTGACAATGATAAAATATACACAAACAATTATAAAACGTCACTTGTTTATAAAAGTGTATTAGGTATGTCATCCAAAATTTATAATAAATTGCCACTATCTATAAGAAAAAATAATGTCAGTATAAACTTGTTCAAAAAATCTGTCAAAGAACTTTTAATAAGCAAATGCTATTATAACCTTTCTGATTATTTCAATGATACTATTGTTAATTTAATCTCGACTAATTGACATTTTATTTTATATTACTATTATTTTATTAATCTTTGACATATTATTATTATTTTATTAATTTTTTGACATTTTATTATTATTATTACCTAACTAATTTTGACACTATATTTTATTATCATTATTTTTTAATTAATTATTTTAAACATTATTATTATTTTACTAATCAATGACCAATTTTATACCCATAGGACATTATTGTCATTAATTAATTCAATCTATTGACTTAAATCTGTATCTTATGACATTTTGGATGATGACAATCAAAAATATAAATATAAAACATTTTATAAAGATGATTAATTATTACTCTTCAAATGACACTTAGCACTGTACCATTTAAATTTGATTTTGTTATTTTGTTTAATTACTATATTCTTGTTATTTTGTCTTAATGTTTATATTTACTATTGTTTTACCCTTTTTAAATTATAAAAAATGAACATTCGCATGCTAACAATTTATTAGCGAAGTGTGCTGGTACTGTATCACTTTTTGTCATCCTTTGTAACCACATTTCGAGCAAATAAAGATATTATGATTATGATTTAAACTACATTATAGATTTTGCTGCAGTTTCTTTTTAATAGTTAAGCTTCGGCCAAACCTATGCGACCAAAGCGACTACGAAGCGGGAGCGTCCGCAACGCGGGACGTTCGCGTCGGCAGAGCGGGAATAATCTACGGTTTCGCACCGTAGTCGCGCAGGTGTGCACACCAGTTTCCCGTTGCAGACGCTCCCGCCCCGCGTCCCGCTTTAATGACGCGTTGGTTTGGCCGAAGCCTTAAAGTGATTAAAGATAAAGTTTTTAATATTATGTATAATTACACGCTTAATTATCTATACATATAATAAAATCGTAGAGGTAAAATTTTTGTACATTGAAAATAAACTTGAAAAAACGAATCAGGGGTATGTTAGAAGTGTAATAGAACACATCTTAACTGTTTTTGAAATTTTTGTTTCTCTGTCTGTTTGTCTGTTTATCTGTTTGTCTGTTTGTACAGGCTAATCTCTGAATCCGCTGGACCGATTTCAATGAAATTTGGTATGTTGATACCTTATATCTATGGTCAACATCTTAGATACTTTTTTTTAACCGACTTCCAAAAAAGGAGGAGTTAATGTTAACTTTGCTGTTTGTGGTCCGATTGTCAAAATTATTTTTTTGTTGTATAGATTGTAAACCCGCATTTGTTATTATGTTTACAAAAACGGTGACTTGATAATGATTCTCTCAGGATCCTCGAGGTATCAACGGAATTCCTTAACAAAAACATTACAATTTACAGTAGTTTTCCCTTTTTTTAGGTAAAATTAACATAATATTCTAACAAAAAGTAAGATTTGCGCCAAGGCATATATTACATAATAATAAGACATACATTTGGCCCAAGGTATAGGGCTTCCGAAGGTTCCGTTGCTGAACGGAACTCCTGACTCCTTATAGATATAAATTATGTAGGGGTTTCAGCGTTGCTTAAAGACTGGAAGCACATGCCACTATGTCAATAATTAATTCAATTATATTAATCATCATGATCAACACCATCCATAACTACAATAATATGATTCTTTGACTGTTTTTTTATTACTTCAGAATCAACAAAACTTGGTTGACTGTACGGTACCTACCCTAAAATGGAACCCTAACCAGCAGATGTTTTATTACTTTTTAAAGTTTTTCGGCGGAGGGTTTTTTAAATTTCTTAATTTAATTTCATGCTTTTTAAACTTGTGTTGGTCTTAGTGCAGAATAATTCCTATCAACAGAATCATATTCTTAGGATTACCATCTATCGATGTCCTTTTCGATGAGGACGTTAAAATGAGCCCAAGCATGAAACCTCCACTTTGGGTTCATACGGAGTTTGGCTCCTATAGAATCCAGGTGATGCCGCAGCAGCAGTATGCAAATATTTTCTGTTTATGTCTTGCTAATTGTCGCAATTAAAATGAGCCCAAACACAGACCTCTGCTCTAAGTTGGTGAGGAGTTAGGTATCATATTGATTACCAGGTGATGCTGCAGAGCCAGGTCAACTTTCGATTATTGTGTATATATTCATAAATGTCACGAACTAGAATGCTAAATAGGTATAAAGCCCACAAAACGACTGCAAGTTACTAATCGGCCCTTCACGAACCAGATGAACCGCGATTTTCCAGCACTGAGCAGGTTGATGATGATGAACTATAGCTTATAACATTCTCGATTATGTCAGCTTTCAAATAAAAAACTAGATCAAAATCGGTCCACCCGTTTGGATGTTACGATGCCACAGACAGGCACACAGACAGACAGACACGTCAAACTTATAACACCCCTCTTTTTTGTCGGGGGTTAATATAGTTGTTGATGGGTATTCAATTTTCTAAATCTCGATTATTATCATTTAAACATAAATTCACGCGGACGAAGTTGCGGGCAACAGCTAGTATGAAGATATAATACCTCTGCTCAACACAGCCTCTCAGAAACCTAGCGGAAAATAAATATCTTTTACTACCAAGCAAGAAGGTGATGATGGCCATCATGTTTGTGAAAAACAATAAAAATGCAAAATAGCATATTACCTAGGTAAACCCCTGCATACCAAAATATTGCTTTCCACACGAAAATAATACAATTTCTGAAAAGCTAGTGAGCACGATTGGATTGGATTCAGTGTGAGAAAAAACTGGCTGAATACCGGCACAAAGGAGACTGCTAAATGAATTTACCTCTTTTGAAATCCCCTTTGATAATGCATCCATACAACTTTTTTTTTTAATTTGAATAAATTGTCTATGGATTGCGGCGAGTTGGCCACTTTGAAACTGTCGTTTGGAATTTAAATTATCTATTTATCTATATTTATGTAACTATGTATTCCATAATGCATATATTTTACCCACACGTTATACGAAGATATAATATTGGAAATGAAAATACGTAAGAAAACTAATGCTTTTGCATTATCTTTAATACTCGGAAATGCATATTAAAAATATTGAGCCAAATTTCTACGAAAAGCGTTAGCAAATTTTATGATTACTTATCAGTAATTGGTTAGTTATTAATTATTAACTTAACATTGATCAAAATTTAATAATTAATGTATTGGATAGTCAACAGATTCGAAGATGAAGAAGTCATTTAATTATTTTTTAAATTTTCATTGTAGCGCTAAAGTGCTAAAGCGCTTCTTCACTCGTCAAGAGTGAAGAATAAATACGATTTTAAGTAGGTTAACATTTTATTACCAAACTTATTTTTATTCCACATAAAAAGAACGACGATGAAAATAAATATTCCAAATCGTATAAAACAAAAAGAGTATTATCGATAAAATGATATATTAGCCAAGTGCGAGTGTTGGGGAGGGAAGACTTAGTCGCATTTATCACGAGCTCGGGGAGCTGCGCCGAGCCTCCCCGGGTAGGCTGGGCACTGCACGCGGATAAGCCGAGTGATATGTAACCAGAGGCCCGAGTGTGAGTTTTTGTTTCACATTCGATCGTAACGCGTTTGGTGTTTACTAAGATTTTGTATGGGATTTATACAGCGCCACCTAGCGATGCTCACGGGAGTGAGCCCAGGCTCCCATACAAAATCTTAGCAAACGCCAAACGCGTTCACGATCGAATGTCAAACAGAAAATCACACTTGGCACACTGATAGATCTATATCAGTCAAATTCAATTTTGAGTGTCAACTAACACGTCATTTTTACCCCGTCCCCACCAGATTTGGATGCTGTTAAGCATTTATGTACCATCTCACAAAATTTTGATAAAACATTTGCTATGACGCCTTAGTACAAGTGCGATGTAGCATCGTTAAATGCAACAGAGCTCTTCTAATCTTATTAATCTTAGCCTTTCTGCAAAAAAATTTTTAAAAGTTATGGTCGCCAGACACTGATATCCATTATACAAGTACGCTGGAAATAAGATACCCAGCTGTTTTTTGTGCCTATTTGAAGCGGAATCAGTGCCCCCAATGCGGGGGAAGAGAACTAAATCTGACGTAACTTGCAAATGGCCGCTCAATCGCTATTGGTTGTAGAAACTAAAGAGAATATAATCACTACGGTGGTAGAAACTATAGTCCGCGCGCAACTAATTGGCCGCTCTGCCCATATACTCACATACCGGCAGAGCAGCCAACTAGTTCCGCGAGGACTATAGTATTGGTTCCAAGTACTCCCACCACTGCTATCAGCGCCAATATGGCGACTTTTAAACGTCATGTTTATGTCAGATTTAGTTCTCTTCCCCCGCATTGAGGCGCTGATACCGCTTCAAATAGGCACAAAAAACAGCTGTCATTTCAAAGGGTATCGTAGGTCCAGCGTACTTGTATAATGGAGGTCAGTGTCGCCAGATCAACGCACTTTATAAGATATTTTGTGCAAAAGTAATTGTAACTTATTACGAAATAATTATTTAGGGATCATTTTTGAATCTTCTGATAATTTTTAACTGAGGAATAAATTAATATGACGCTTTGACAGATTTTGTATGAAAAAAATGTCAAAATAATTCCTTAGTTAAAAGTTATCTGACGATCATTAAATTTCAAAACGGAAGTAAAAACAAATCTATTTCGCACATAATTTACTGTTAAACACTGTAGAGGTACCTACATAATATTTTTAAAATCTTAAAAAAATATATAATATTGTACACAATATAATGAATTATTAAATACGATCACCGCTCGGCCTATGCTCTCAAGCGAATTTAACGGTAACAAATTGGTAAAAATTCTTACACATGTACCTTTCAGTTAAGTTTGGGAGTTATACTTGTGAGGTTTGATGTACGAGCTTCTATTTGTCAAGGGCCAATACAACTTTGATTCTTATTTCTTTGTATAAGAAAAGGGAAGCCACATTGCTTCGTTGCGTTGCAGTGTCATCATACTGCAATTCCGAATTTACTCCAAATTTACTCCAATTCCGAATTTACTCCAATTCGGAATTTACTCCAAATAACACACACAACATAATAGATGTGGCATACAATGCATTAATTTGCATCCAAATTAATGCATTGTATGCCACATCTATTATGCTGTGTGTGTTATTTGGAGTAAATTCCGAAAAACCCAGTATACTCGCCAGTCACCAGTGCTCATTTTATCTAGAATCAACGACACTGTTGATTCATTCCGAAATATACGCCAGTGCATTGACGTATATGATATTGTTGGGATTTGTGTCACAATTGCCCTACCTGTGGCATACCAGTACAATATTTAAAATCTCACACTCACACTCCTACTTAATCTCCTTTTAAAAACATAACATAATATCATAAAAAATGTATGCAAAACCTCAGACCGTCGCACCACAACGCAGCCTTTGTGAGCCTCTTGAATCGAACTTATAAGTGACCCTTTTGTATTTGATGTTTACGACCTTTACATTTCAATACAGGTCCAATACTTAAATTATTCTACCAAAGGCATAAGCTTTTACCCGTCTAATTTCGTATATTTTTTCCTTGTATTCTTGAAAATTAGTTTCGTTTTCCTTGAACCGTAAATAACCTTAAATACAAATACCATTTCTATTTGTGGAATCTCGAAGCGTCTATCAGTGCAAATATCTTGGCCACATTCATTCGAACCCAATTAAAATCTAACCAGTGGCTGCTTTTCCACTCACCGGCACATGTGCCCTATGATACAATACTGGTTGTTCTAGCCCGCGGGAATCGTCATTTTTCGTACTTTAAACGTGTCGTTTTCCAATACGGCCTTGAAAATATAATTATTTCAATAAATAAGTACAACGTTTCAAGCTATTATTAAGTATTAATTATCAGATGTCAAACATATTTCGTTTTTCTTGGAAAATCTTTCTATTTTTGTCTATTGATTGATGAATCATCTTGCTCCAAATAAATGTATCCTTTGCGGTTAATGTTTGAGATGTACCATCGAGGAAATTGATTCCTATGCAGTTGATAGACCAACGTTATTTGGTCGAATATATCAATTCAATGTTAATTGTGATCTGTCGGCTGGGTTTGACGTAACGCAACCAAACTACGTAGGTCCCCGATCTGCATAGGGATCAACTTCTCTGATAGTACCTTAACCCATCAATCCCCAAGTGGCACCTGGCTGTCGCATAACATTTGAAAATCTGTTGTGTCTGTAATTTCCACGATCGAGGTATTAATAACTTTTGGAAATCGTCGTTTCTAACTTCATCTGACATTTTGTCTACGATTGCTGAGAAGTGTTATGCAAATTGTTATTATTCCCACTGTGCGCTGTAGTGCGCAATATTTTGATACAATTCCGATGTTATAATAATTTGAACAAACTCATATTTTATGTCTATTATGTTTTTGATAAAAGAAACGGTCGCCAAACTATTATTATTTTCGCAAAAATATATTTTTATTGCACTACTTATTTATAAATTTTACCACATTAATATCTCATCATAATATCTTGCCTGTAAACTGGTAACCTGAATAATCGCGATCGATTTTAATCAAGATGATTGAAAATGCCGATACTTGTGCATAGTTGTGAAACTCGCGTCTTATGAGCGACATGTACTCAGACACTCCGGGAATTTCAGTATTAGACTCCAAAGAATGCCTCAATATAGCACACACGAGTTGCGCCGTTTTACTCAAATATAGCGATTATTATTGGTTTTTAGATATTACTAACTTAACCTATATGACCAGCTGTTTGTTCGTCTTTCATTTACCAGCAGGCTTAGTATGGTCACCATGGAATGGGTTCTTTCTATGGAAGAATAGACAAAGTAACAGACAAAGGAAATCTGCCACTGTACTAGGTGAAAATTTCACAGTTATTTTTTTTATTCTGTTGTTGCTGCAATAATAAATACTAGATTATTGTGAATTTCTAGATAATGAAAATCTTATTTGGTGCTGTAAAGTTACCGATATATTAGCCTAGAATTTAGGCAACAAAAATTCTGTACGTTATACCCTATGATAAATGTCAAAAATCTTCGGTGTAAAACTTTGATGGTGGCTATATCTCTGATAAAAGACCTCACGATAATATTATTAACCTTGTTTGTATTATTCTAGTAACTGTATCTCTACAAAGAGAACTCACGATGTTTTCGTAATTAATATTCTAAGCCTGTACAACTAAAAATTAATTACCTCGTGATCTCATGTCATTTATAACCCTAAAAGCCATTCTCTGTTGCTCCACGAGTTGCCGTCAAATTGGCCGAGTCAGTCTGCGGCGACGTCAAGTGTCTTTCGATATAAACTGACAGCGGAGGGTTAATTAAAGAGCGGGATAGCTGCACCCGATCTTGAGGATAGAGTGAGATAGCATTATGGCTCTAGTTTCAATTCCCCGTTCACTCGGGCCGGGATAAGTAATTTGACATGAAGATTATTGTTAAACAATATAATGGATGTTTCAGCTGAGCGCCGAGGCTGCCGTGATGTACGTGATAGTGTTACGTTGACGATACCTATTAGTTTGGCTCTTTGATTACACTCCTTTATCAATGTTATGAGCTTTCACGTATATGCAAAACGGACGTTTAATAATACAAGGAATTGAATTTTTATATGCGTTTTTAGTGGAATCATGGATGACGTTGCTAGATTTAACTGGACTGAAATACATGGCAAGTTCTTTCGTAAAAATAGAGCAAGACATTCTAAATATTGTAAATAGAGCAACGCACAAACACGCATAAAGCACATACACATTTTAAACTTAAATGCATTTTTTTCGTATTTTTTTTAAATCCGTCAAGCGAAATAGTTTAAATAGTCGTAGTACAGAGCGTAGGCAACGTAGCTCACGTAGCACAATGGCGTAACACCGCGTAGCACGGCGTAGCAGTGTAGAAGCAACGTAGCGCATTAGTTTTTGCGAATCATTACGTGCTTTTACGGTTCGTTACGTTACGTTATTATAAAAATAAATGCTGCCCGCAGTTTAGTCAGTGCAGAATTTATTATATTTTGCTAAATAAAGATAATAATATCTCATTTTCTAGGTCTCAAAGTAGTCTTTTTTGAAGAAATGAAAAAGCAAACAGTTTGCATTTATATAAATAGATTATATTTTTTACAATTTATATTGAAACTAACGTATACATTATTAGAAATCTGACTTGTGTCCCAACTTACAACATTAGGAAGTGACATACTAAAAGGGTAGGCAGCACGCCGGTGTAAAATGCTCGGTATAATTTATTACCGATATAACGGCGGGAATAAATAATAAAGGTAAATCCCGGTGCGGAATACGGAATGGGACTACTTCGCGCCGAGTTAGAAAGGTAGGGTGACCGCGTAAACTGGGAACTTTGTATTTCAAATTTGGCATGATCCAAGCGACATGATTTTAAAAAATCATGTCGATTGTCTATTAATAAAGTTTTCTGTGAAACTTAAAATTTGTATGAAACCGCAAATGTAATGTCAAATCTGTCAATTTTATCCTCTGAATTTGAATATATACAGAGCCTTGTAAGGTTTTCTGTAGATAAGGAATAACTAATTAAAAAAACTGATAAAAACATATAATATTTTTTCTCCAAAATACTTAAAACTGAATTTAGTAGGCACAGTATACAACACGCTCTTATTCTGTTATTCTAACTATAATTTGTTGCATAGACTAAAGACGAATAGATAGATATAGCAATATAAAATTCAACAATGTCTCAAGTCCACAGTGTCAGCAGGCACATGCTGTCGATATCAGGTGCAAAGTTCCACAGGGGTCGAACTCCGAACCCCACACTGTTGGTGTACATACGACTCATATTTGCAATGAAATGACGTATGTACAGAGTGATATGTTGTAACGATGATGTATTGTAGTAAGAACACAATAACTATTGTAAGTTGTGTTCTTTGTCTTCTTCTAGTTATTTTTTGGATCTTCTGAAGCGATTATGACGAAATTAGGCTCATATATAGACTGGAAAAAAGGGAAGAATATAAGTTACTTTTTTCAGCGCGAAGTCGGGGAAATAGTCCTAGTAATAGAACACCGGAGTGTTAAATAAACAATAATAAACTCACTTTCCTTATTAAAATAATTCCTAACTAATCGATTTAATGTATTTTAGAATACTTTGTACAAAAAGCAAGGGAGGAGACAATCTTGAAAAACTTATCATTACTAGCAAGATTGAGAGAACTAATGCATGATAACTGGAAAATAGACAGTGGGGCCCCATTCTGAACAAATCTGCACCACACTTGAGTCCACTGTATATTCTCTGAGTGTCTTAATACAGGAAAAGCTGGCGCAGTATCCCGGGCCCTGAGGAACACGATATTTAACAGGCTGTAATGAATTACATCAACAAACACCTCAGTATTACCTTAAGTAAAACAGCCATTTGTAATCCCGGCCGGCTGAAGAGACCAATTAAAACCTACTGATTGGGCCGTGTGTCAATGTCTCTTACATCACCGCCGTTCACCACAATCAAAAAATGAACTTTACAGAGTTACGATAAGGTTTAATTTACCGTGGGATTTCGGTAAGAACTATTTGAAAGTGACGTATATCACCGCTTTCACCTCAACCAAAAATTAACTGTAAGGTGTCACGATAAGGTTTATTTTACCGTGTCTGGGTAGGACTAATTTAAAAGTGACACATTCAAAATTAGTTGAGTAGGATTGGCAACTGTTTGTCTGATTGCCATTATTGTGATTGCGAATTGATTTTTTACATTTATATTGCCTGTCCTTTACTTTCTCTTCAGTACCTACTTTACAAATTTATATGAGCAAATTCTAGACGTTGCCTGCAACAGCTTTTCATAAGTTTTTATGATATGGTCATGTGGGTCAAGTGTGCGCAGCGTCTAAGTGTGCGCATTGTAAATATCTCGAAAAATATATGACGCTAAGGAACGGCAACCCCCCATCTTCAATAACCCACAGGACGCCCTGCGAAGCGCTCGTGTCCCAGCGACTTCGCGCGAGCCATTTTGGAATGACAGATAAATGAAGATTTTTGCTCAAATATTTACGATATTTTGTAAATTTTGATGCGTAATCTTTTGAAGTTATAAATAAGCTTCTAAATAAGCTTTTTGCTATCGAGTGCAACATGATATCAAGTTTGTTATTTGCCAGTGTTTAGGATATTCTGATGATGCAGGAATTAAGGATATTCGTATAACCCTGTTCCTATGCTTTGGGTTAAGTGTGCGCAGAAGCCTTTTCCCCTATGTGGCGAACAGTATGCTGAACCACCGACTGAAGATTGGATTGAATGAAGCCTTTGTGGAGTCTGGTGGCAAAAACAGTGCACCAGCTCCGCACACGGAACTTTTTTTTTGTATTACAATTTACATGTATGACGAAGTAACTAAATATTTCTAAGTGAAAATTATTGTTCTCATATTTTGATTTAAGACAATTTTGTTGATTACTTTCAGTAACTATAAGTAGTTACAAATTAACATTATAAAAGAATATTCTTTATGTTCTAAAATGTATATATTTTGTTGTTGCGTACACTTACCCAACGTGCTGCGTACACATACCCCGATACTGGGGTAAAAGTGCGCAAATGGAAGGGTTATGGTTTTCTAAAGTTTCTTGAAAAATAAGCTATAGAAAAATACTATTGTTGTGTTTAAACTGGTGACAAATAAACAGTCTTACAAATGAACACAGTTTTGTATCATTGTACTAATAATATTTGAGTTTTTTAAAGCATCAAAGTTTAAATGCGCACACTTGACCCGCATGACTCTACGCTGTATAATAATATAACTCCAGAAATCAAAATCCTTCCAAACTAAATTACATTAAAAGCGGTTCAGTGGTATAAGCGTGAAGACATAATTAAAACATTGTTGGGTTTAAAATATATGTGTCGATGTTCGGACAGCAAGGCATTTATTCTTAATGTAAAAATTTTAATTTTGTATTTTCCCCTATAGTTATAATACTACTTTTGTTATTCGTAGACTACATTCTAGAACAATGTAGATGCTAAGTGCCAGTAATAACAAACGTTTTGTATGGTATATTTTTTACTACTGTCTCGATGTCATGTAATTTCTACTTTCAACACTCAACACATCAAAACGGTTTGCCCTTAGCACTTAAACGGAAAAGACTAAGTTAACTTGTTTTAAGATTCATTTTAAGTAGTTTTAAATATTATGAAATGCTCAACATAAAGTTAGGTTACGATCATAATATTATGTAATATAATGACGACGAAAGCAAAAAAACGTCTTATCATTATAAATAGATATCGTAATACGGTGCGAAATACCCTCGGGTATTTACCGAATTCGTGGAAATGGTCCGTATTGTCCGAGTGTTTGTCACGTAATATTAGTAAACCATCGCCAAACGACCGTGTCCGAATCCGAATGTCCCTAATGTATTTTTTCTCTCTAATAGCCAATCTTCGGAAGATTATCGATCCCCTTTATATCACACGACACGAATCACGATACATAAATACTTTTACTATTGAAAATAATATTAATTCTTTTAGACGACTTATGTAAGAGAGCTTAGTTGATTGCTAAAAAATTATGTATGATTGCTAAAAAATTATGTACTTTATATACGATTTTAAAACGTGGAGTAAAATCATTTTATTCGACCTCCGGGTCTTTTTTTGAGTACGCTATATTATACGTCGTATATTAAGTTGCAGACATAATTAAATACTGGGCTCATGAAACTACCATAGAGAACATTTTTAAAAAGTAAACGTTTGCTAATACATAAAATTATTTTGTTTCTTACTTTTCGAGATAAATGTTAGAAAGAAAGTTAACGCATAGCACACGACCATTTTAATAACTAAAATTATGTTATGACCATATTTTGATTTATAAATTTACTAGCTATATGACCGAGCTTCGCTCGGTATTCAAAAAATTAAAAAAACACACATAAAATGACATTTTATGAAAACGATTCCTAGCTAGATCGATTTATCGCCCCCGAAAACCCCTATATACTAAATTTCATGAAAATCGTTGGAGCCGATTTCGAGATATATATATATATACAAGAATTGCTCGTTTAAAGATATAAGATTAATGAGCAAAAAGATAGATTGGACTGCTCAAACCTAGTATCGGGGTTAGACATTGCTGTACGATCTCATAAAATATCGTATGGCGTAAACGGCTCGCGACATAATCCTCAATCTTCAGCTCGATATTGTTTTTGCTCGCAGCCGTAATTGGCATGGCTACTTAGCGACATATCATACCCGGGCTTAAAACTACATAATAATATTATTCTTTTAACTACATTTAAAACGAAATAATAGTTAAGTATTGTTTACGCAATAATGCGTTTAATTTAAATGAGTTTTTTTTTAATAAAATCTTAAACATATATATATAAAAAGTATATACTGAAAACCATTTTTGATGCTTTTTCGAAAAGATCACATGTTCATCTCTTTTATCAGAACAACAAGTGATATTTTTCCTCCTGCATTGTCCTGACGAAACTTGGAAACTTTTTTCAATACGGGAATCGAACCCGCAACCTCTGAGTGAAGAGCCTCGCTATAAAACCTGGATTAGAGAGGCGTTATCAGATGCTTGTACCCGTCACATGAAGAGGGAGATAAAAAGCATTTCAGTAGGAGCCAGCGACAGCCAGACATTCGTCATTTTATAAAAGCTGGCCTGTTTATGACCCGATAGAGGTAAGAACGTCTAATATTTTTAATACTGTGTCTCGCAAGTGGAAAGCAACTGTTAAAAATGTGTGGCAGTCGAAAACAAGATTCCCACAGTCCCGAAGAAAATAAGATAAAAAATTGAGCTTTATGCTTTATCGAAGGTCAGATAGAGCTTCAGAACTGGATACCTCCCAAAGTAACCGCGACCAAAACTCCCTAGTTGCTGGTCGTTCTTGATTCTATAGAGTTTGCCCTATAGGGAAAATTTTCAGCTTTTATAAAACGACGAAAGTCTGGCGGTTCTGGCTCTTGGGCCATTATTCCCGTATCATTTTATTGCACGTAACCGATACGCGTTATTATTATGAATGGGGTTAAGTGGGGTCGTATTAATTTACGAGCTGGGGACAGGATTAAGGCCGTTAACGCGGATACATCGCCACCCGCTAATTGGAGGTGCAGTTACACTATTTTGCCTCAACACTTCTGCTGTATGGGATAGTGATCATTTTAAATTTTTATTAGGATTGTTTTGGTTATAATAAGTCACGTGTAGTATTCGTGGTAAGTATAGTGAATTTCTTTTCCGAATTCTTCGGGGTGTGACAAAACTAAAATTTAGTAGGTACTTTTACCCTGACCTTGAAATGAAATATGAAGTAAATAATCGGATTTAGTGTTGCGCTGAGCTCGATCTACGGTCTCGTATTACTGTCCGAGTTCAGTTTAGCGGTATTGGAATACTGCATTTTATATTTATCATTATTAATTCCCAGTATTAAACACCGGACGTTTCAGTATTCTTAAGCTGTATTAAGTTCATACTTTTTGCATTTAATATATTTTTATGTGGTTTTTATTATCTTCTCGTTTATATTATCTTTAAAATCTGTATTATTTTAGACTAAATGAAGAATCTACGTTGTTTGTTCTGGCTATGTGAATCAAAAGTGTGATCTGTCAGCTAGGCTTGACAATAACTCAACAAAATTACGTAGGTCAGCACATTAATCTCTGATTAACTAAGACAACAATTGAATTACTTTATAGCCCGGTCTAATTAGACGCAAAAAAATCGTAACCTCGGAATAATTCGCATAGAGATGATTAAGGCCGCCCTCGTATAAGGAATGATAAGTCGTGTGAAAAAAGTGTCTGAATATTTTTTGTAGAGAATTCTATGATCTTCACTCTTGCCCTACCTATTTTTGTGATAAAATGTACAGTTTGGAAAAAACAGGAAAAACCTCAATTTCATATCTTTGACATTGAATAAAATTTTTTGCACAAGGAGGATCGCCGGGGACTTTTGAGGTTTTATTTGTAATGATGTATTTAACGTCTCTGCCAATTTTCAGCTCTATGTGAATTATTCCGAGGTCGAATGTTTAACTTTCCTGGGGTATTAGATCTTATTCACATTAAAAGCCCGCTTAAAGTACATAATAATATATCTATTCCTCTACATGACATCTCTAAAGATGACAGTACATATTGTCGTCTTCATGTCTATGGCTTATTACAAGTTACAGACGAATGGCACTTGTCGACGGCACACGTCGACGACAGTCGACGGCACGCATCGACGGCAGTCGCTGCAGTTTCTTTCATTGATTTTTATTAATATTTGTCGTCGGCTGTCGGCGGCTGCCGTCGACAAGTACCGGTCTGTAAGCGCTCTTACTAGATTGTACGCTGATAGTGTCTTACGACTCACGAACTGGGATACCAAGATCATAAAATTATTCCCCACCTGGATAACTTAATGTTATTACATTATTAATGCAGAATAAAACATGGCGGCTCATTGAGAACGAAACGGTTTAACACAAAAGCTCTATTCACTTTAAACGTGAAAGGCTGCACAGAGTAGCGCCGGGGAGAGCCAGCAGATATTGTCTGCGTAGTCCAAGAGTCAGGGAAAATCAGTTTTTGTCTAATTATATCAAAATCAACAAATTATCTTTTTACTGCTGTAGTTTATGTATCAACGATTCTTTGTTACTTGTCTAATTTAGACTGTTTCCTATCAAACTATTAAGTAATATTATGTAATTCTTATTATAGTACACGCGGAACTAGTTGGCCGCTCTGCCAGTATGTGAGTATACGGGCAGAGCGGCCAACTAGTTGCGCGCGGACTATAAGTGGCAAACTAACGTTATTAAACGTTTGTATGACGATTAGCCGCGTACTGACCAAGCGAGCCGCCTCGCGAGGCAGTTGCTCGGTCGGTCAGGACGTGCCTCGCCCGAGATAAACGCACGCGCTGCCTCGCCCTAGCGTGCCGCGGCCCGAGCCGAGTGTTGTCGGTTTTTGTCGATCCTTACTCGGTACGTTTGCCGCGCTCACTAGCCACGTCCTGACCGACCGAGCAACTGCCGCCCGAGGCTGCCTCGCGAGGCGGGTCGCTTGGTCAGTACGCGGCTATTGACGTATCATATAACAATACGTTACATAAAATAAATGCAGTAGTAAAATCGATGTATTGATTATATTATCCTTTGCGTTACTATTTTGTATGTTGATTGTTGGTATTGACAAAGAGCCAATATTTTACGGGTCGATTTATATGCGTCCGCGCGACGGAGCGGTTTGGCCGCTACGAACGAAAACACTAGAAATTGTGTGTAGATACGAGTAGAGGCGCTATAAATTGTTACATACAATTGCTTGTGATCTCGCGGTGTAGCGGCCAAACCGCGCGTTTACGCGGACTAATAAAAATTAACAAAGTTTTTATAGGTCTACCAGAATCTGATGGCAAATTTTGATGGCAGATTTGCAAGAAATATCCTTGATCATTGAATAAATTTTTATATTTGCATGTTTCACACACAGAATCAGCCACCATTGGTTCATGCATCCAATATCTCTAATCCAATATCTCTAATCCAATATCTCTAATCCAATATCTCTAATCCAATATCTATAATCCAATGCATCCTCTATCGGTTGTATCACGGGGACTGCTCTGAGGAATTGTTCGGAATCATACCACCTGCAACTTTTCGCCATCGTCCCACGCGAAAAACATACCATCCTCATCACCTTGATGAGTGGCAGTCTTCCACCGTGCGTTTTTCGCGTAACTTTCTGCCGAGCACTGTAAAACTTTGGAACAAACTGTCACCAGCAGTATTTCTGGACCAATACGACCTGCAAACCTTCAAGAAGAGAGCGTTTTCCTTCTTAAAAGGCCGGCAACGCGCCCGCAGCTCTTCTGATGTTTCGAGTGTCCATGGGCGTCGGTAGTTGCTTACCATCAGGTAACCCGTATGCTCGTTTGCCTCCTTATTTAATAAAAAAAACCACAGGGAAAAAAAGGATCGAAATGTTTTATTCCAACTACCTGGTATTGCTAGAGTCAATTTCTTTTCTCACTTTTTGCCATTAGATTCTGGTAGACCTTATACTAATAAACTTCTATTAACAACGACATTTAAACTGAGCATTTAACCTTAAATCCAAAGTTTAACATCTCAATATTAAAAATACTGAAATGCTTTCAATATTTTTACCTGTTCAAATAAAACGTTGGTCTGTGGAAATTAATGCAGGCGCTCATTCCTTAGCTTCCCGGATCAGATTTTGCTTTCACACCGAGACTCGCAAGACGCCACCTTTCTGGTTTGTATGATTTTAAATAAATTCCTTATCTCCGACCGCCGTCCGCCGTCCAATCATAGAAATGGACTATCTGATTGAACTGACGTTGGATGGATATTAATTTGTTATTAGATATCTTCATTCCTGTTTGAGGTTCCTGCGAAATGTTTATTTAACTTAAAAGCAGAAATGCACTTAAAATTGTTGAGAGTACTGTCTTATAAGGTACGGTGTACCTATAGTAAATTGATAGTAAATTGATGAAGTTGGTAGGGACTCATATATATATTTTTCATGTTATATTAATATGTCATGGTCGTTGCGATTATGCTGAAGTAATAATGTTACAATTAAGCAAAATTGGTACTTCAGACCGGTTTTTAGTAAGAGTACACTATTAATCCTTCAAGCTCCATAAGAGAACCAGTGATCGCGACCACAATAGAATACAATAGTCCGCGATCGAAGGATTAAATAATAAATACTTTTATTTGCGTATGATGTCCTACGCACCGAATATTAAAACCATAGTACTACATTATTCTTATCAATTGCAATAGTATCGGCGACACAATTTTTCGTGAAATTTTTGGGGTACCGTCTTCAGCACGGAGCTGGTAACGTATTAAATATCAATTCGTTTTATTGCCTCGGCACCATCTGTTTTCATTTTAATATTGTCAGACAATTAAGGCTGCGCTCTACGCCCCGCTGCGCCCTATATGTGAATTGGAAAGACGAGAGACGTGCAGCGAGATTTGTGTTAAATACCTTAAAATAATAACTTTGTTAAATAAATTAATCTTTTTTTTTCGCTAATGTCTTGCACATAGTATTATCTAGGTCAAAGTTAACACTGGGCTAAATACATGTTATAATATCTTTCTCTTCATAATAAAACACACCTAATATATTATGAACAAATTAGAGCATCAATGTATTTCGCAGATTATAGTAAAGATTGCTCAAGAAAATCTGAGCAGAAATGATCGTACTTATTTTCCACTCAAATCGGCTTCGTTGTAAGTACCTTTTACATTAATTTGAGAGTCTGCAGGCTAACGAGAGTAATATCGCGGTAATGGATATAGCCTTATACAGCCTTTTAAAAATTTGGCTCCGGCCCCGCTAGTAAAGACATTGCCCTATTGGCTAGAGCTACGGTGACCATGATTATCCCCAAAGGGAGAAGAGACATTAAAAAAAACAAATGCAATATGTGACATTATTTTTACTTGTCACGAATTTTAACCAACATAATCTAAAAATTTTATTTAACCCATCAAGCCTCATAAGCTCACCGGTGAGCGAGATACAATAGAATAACAATAGATTTCCAAGAATCCACGATCGAAGGATTAAAAACCGGCCAAGTGCGAGTTGGACTCGCCCATAAGGGTTCCGCAGCAGCAATAATGTTTATTTTTATGAAATTAAAAGGTTTTTTATTTATTTATATATTTCAGTTGATATCATGAAAGTTAAATTCAGGTTTACCATTTATGACGTATGAAAAAAAAAACTACTTGCTAGATCTCGTTCAAACCAATTTTCGTTAGTGGTTTTTAGAGTAATGTACATCATATATATTTTTTAGACTTATTATGCCCCTACTTTAGAAGTTAGATGGGGGGTGACACACATTTTTCCACTTTGGAAGTCTCTCTCGCAAACTTTTCAGGTTAGAAAAAAAAAATGATATTAAAAACCTCAATATGATTTTTGAAGACCTATTCATAGCTATAGGTACCCCCACACACATAGGTTAGATGAAAAGTAATATATTTTTTGTTTCAGTTGTACCTATGGGGACCCCTAAAATTTTTAATATTTTTCCATTTTTGTATCAAAATCTTAAATGCGGTTCATAGATTACATCTATTTACCAAGTTTCAATAGTATAGCTCTTATAGTTTCGGAGAAAAGTGGCTGTGACATACGGACGGACAGACAAACAGACAGACAGACATGACGAATCTATAAGGGTTCCGTTTTTTGCCATTTGGCTACGGAACCCTAAAAAGTTGCGTATCTAATTTTATGATTCAATGAGTTAGTGCTACGAATTTCCATTGCGATATATTATTGTATCTTCCAGGGTTCCTGCTGATTACACATCATCACATCTAGGTCCCATAAGGAGAAAATGTGTCTATTTGGCTATTCACAGCATCCTAACATGTATAATTTAATTTCAGAGCTAACTGGCATTCAAATAACGCAGTGTTTGTTCAGGACAGAGCGAAACAGTATCATTAATATACGAGTTCTGGACTGTCATACAACTTAGCTTTAACTATTCAGTATTAATTTTAACTTTATGAGACAAACATGAATTAATGTAATGCGTTATAAAGGGTTAAAGACAAGACATAATTAATTTAATATTACGTGTACATTAATTATCTATACTTATAAAATTACATGTCCTGACTGACTGACTGACTGACTGACTGACTGACTGACTGATTCATCATCGCTGAGCAAAAACTGTTAAAGTTACAGCCACGAAATTTGGTGAGTAGAGTTGTTTTATTAAGTAGACACCCACTAAGGAAGGAATTTTGAAAATTTTACCCCGAAGGGGGTGAAATAGGGGTTGAAAGTTTGAATGAAAGTCCGCCATTTCTTGAGTTAGAAACATGAAACTTTATTTTTGGGTTACTGATTAAAAATGAATGGATACGTATTTAAGCGTTTTTGGAAATTCTACCCCCAAAGGGGTGAAATTGGGGTTGAAAGTTTGAATGAAAGTCCGTTATTTCTTAAGTTAGAAACTTGAAATTTTATGTTTGGGCTACTGATTAAAAATGATTGGATACGTGTTTAAGCGTTTTTGGAAATTCCACCCCCAAGGGGGTGAAATAGGGTTTGAAAGTTTAAATGAAAGTCCATCATTTCTTAAGTTAGAAACATGAAAGTTTATTTTTGGATTATTGATTAAAAATGAATGGATACGTATTTAAGCGTTTTTGGAAATTCTACCCCCAAAGGGGTGAAATTGGGGTTGAAAGTTTGAATGAAAGTCCGTTATTTCTTAAGTTAGAAACATGAAATTTTATGTTTGGGCTACTGATTAAAAATGATTGGATACGTGTTTAAGCGTTTTTGGAAATTCTACCCCCAAGGGGGTGAAATTGGGGTTGAAAGTTTGAATGAAAGTCCTTCATTTCTTGAGTTAGAAACATAAAACTTTATTTTTGGGCTACTGATTAAAAATGAATAGACACGTATTTAAGCGTTTTTGGAAATTCTACCCCCAAGGGGGTGAAATTGGGGTTGAAAATTTGAAAGAAAGTCCGTCATTTCTTAAGTTAGAAACATGAAACTTTATTATTGGATTACTAATTGAAATTGAATGGATATGATTTAGGCGTTTTTTGGAAATTCTACCCCCAAGAGGGTGAAATTGGGGTTGAGAGTTTATATGAAACGTTGTCAATCTTAAACCGATCGGGCTGAAACTGTGTATTATGCACAAAGATACTATGACGTAGGCATCCCCTCAGAAAGGAATTTAATAAATTTCACCCCTAAGGGGATGAAATAGGGGATGAAAGTTTTTAGAAATTTTCTTAGACTTTCGACTGATTAAACTGAAATTATTAAAGATTTGAGCTTCTATGATGAAGGCGTTCGCTTTAATAGGATTTGGGTTACTGAATAAAATCGTAGGAAATTAAGTCAATTCTGTACATTGAATATTTCTGAAAAATAATATTTGCGACGTGATCTAACTATGCTAACGCGGACGAAGTCGCGGGCAACAGCTAGTTTAATAATAAAATAAAACCCGACAATCGACATTGATTGTCGATTGTCGGGTTGACTTGCGTGATGTGTCTCCCGCTTTAACCCATCAGTCGTGGCAAAACGAGACACAATAGCTTTTTCATTGTTATCGCGGCCGGATGTGGCCGCTTGGGGCTTCATGAATTAATTTAGGTACATATTTAGTTTTATTAATATAAATCACGTGAAACACGTAAATAAACTCAGTTTCTGAAGTATAAACGCGAATTTTTTCGAATTATAATAAGATACGTAGAATATACGCGATGTTTTTTTTATTTTTCATTATTAAATAAGGGGGCAAACGAGCAAACGGGTCACCTGATGGTAAGCAACTTCCGTCGCCCATGGACACTCGCAACATCAGAAGAGCTGCAGGTGCGTTGCCGGCCTTTTAAGAGGGAATACGCTCTTATCTTGAAGGTTTGCAGGTCGTATAGATCCGGAAATGCTGGTGACAGTTCGTTCCAGAGTTTTACAGTGCGCGGCAGAAAGTTACGCGAAAAACGCACTGTGGATTACTGCCACTCATCAAGGTGATGAGGATAGGTTTATACCTACTAGGTAACTAAAAAGAGTGAAATTATTATTTTAACAAAAAATTAAAACCGACTTCCAAAGTAAAAACAATAATAACATCCTTTTAATATGAACTAAAAAGTATTAAATAATTTTTCCTATCTAATAGTGCCCTTTTCCGAATTCGGCTAAACCTCAACTACTACTTCTGTACTCAATCTTCATAATTTTGAAGTCGGTGCCAGTTCCAAAAGTTTCAAATATTCTGACAGAGAAGTGAGAACTGAAGATTTAGCTATCTGGTACCGACTTCAAAATAATGAAGATTGAGTACAGAAATAGTTGAGGTTTAGCCGAATTCGGAAAAAGGCACTATTAGATAGGAAAAATTATTTAATACTTTTTAGTTCATATTAAATGGATGTTATTATTGTATTTACTTTGGAAGTCGGTTTTAATTTTTTGTTAAAAATAATTGTGCTACTGATTAAAAATGAATGGATACGTATTTAAGTTTCTGGTAATTCTACCCCCAAGGGGGTGAAATTGGGGTAGAAAGTTTCAATGAAAGTCCGTAATTTTTTGAGTTAGAAACATGAAAGTTTATTGACATTTGCGTTTGACGTTTGCTTAAATAGGGTCCCATTTCTACCCTTTGTATAATAACCACAAAAAGGGGAAACTATCCATCTTTTTCTATGAAAAGTTCTTATTTACTTTATTCTGTTGTTTGCTTTGTCGAACAAAATTCATCTTGCTCGACCTTTATTGAGTACCTAACTTAAGGTGACGCCGCGTTAAAGTAAAAAATCGTTTTGAATAATATTTTTTAGATCGCTTGTTTTTTAAAATGGAACAGCTGAACTGGAAAGCGCGTAAGCGACAAAATTGTTTTTGTCGCGTAATTTAAAAACCATAAATATATTTCATATAAGCTATGGACAAATTATAGTGTATGCTTGAACTAATCTATGTACAAATTTTGGAAGCTTAAATCACTCTCCTCTGTTGCAAAATTAGAATCCCAGTTTTTATAGAGGTGTTATTGATTGATTATTCTGTGTTATAAAAGTTGACCAATCGTGTTATGCTATAGGTAATTCAAAGATAAAGACATGATGAATACTGACAATGAACTTTAATTTCTTAGCTTTAGTCATTGTTTAGAAAAATCGATATCGCTACAGCCAAACTATCAAGGCGTCACCTTAACAATTTATCCTGGGATGTGCTTATTCCTTGTCGCTCTAATTCGATTTAAATATTTTTCACTTTGATTTTCACAATGGAAGGGGACTAGGAGCATTGATATAGAGACATTTGACCACAATATTATGTAGTAGTATATTTTAATACTAGTCCTTCGATCGGAGATTCTCGGAAATGCTATTGTATTCTTTTGCTGTCGCGATCACCAGTGCTTGTACGGGGCAAGCTGGGCTTGATGGGATAGTTAACAATGTATTAAGCGTAACATGTGTATAAACAGTATAACTATAGACAGTACCTTTGGGTAAGAACTTACTACTCAAGTTATATTATAATTAGAGACTAAAAAGTACAGTCATCTTATTTCTTTACCGTGCAGCCAAACCCACGCACACTTCAACCCTAAGCATATTTAATTGCGAGTCCATTCAGATTCCAGACGTTTTTACTAATGACAGCGTTTAGTACACATTCAAGAAACTAGCACAATAATGAGCTGTCTCATATTAAAAGTCTTTTACTAGAGTACGGCGAATTAAAAAGTGTTTTGGCGGATATAAATGCTTCAATATCCCGTATATTGAACCTTATTAGGCCAACCTTATCGGGTCGGACTGATCGCAGACTGAACTGACAGGACTGTGTAGTGTGTACACTCATGTGAATGCAAAAAACGTATGCGGTCAGGTCAGCCTGTAATCAGTCCGAACAATTTGATAGATCTCGCCCTTTGTATATATATATAAGGCCCTCGCCTTATAGTTTAGGTTAAATAAATTGCGCAATTGGTCTAATCCGCTAATGTGCAAATAACAAACAATAGCAGAACATCAAACAATAGCAGAACGTCTTACGACATAATTGTGTCGTAAGACAGACTTGTCCATGTTAGACAAGACTGTCTAACTACAGTCGTGTCTCCAATGTGCGGTCGCATTAAATCAAATGCATCTTGACTAAAGTTACTATTACATCCGCTCATGATCGAAACATATTTCCAACTTTATTCCTACCTCCGGTCTCCGTCCGATTCTGTCCAATTTCATTTGGAAAAATTTGAATTTATAGCATTAGGGAAAGTTTTAAACAAGGAAGGAGGTCTATTCTGTTTATTTTCCAGCATTTTATAACGCTGAAATAAACAACGTGTATTCTCCGGAGAGTTCTCGGCGCTGTGAGCTTCATAATATTTTATAGGCAGCTTTTCAGCTACTTATCGAGTTTCTTTTCATTTAAAGCTAATACTTATTCTTCTAGCGTACCGTTAAGAATCAAAATTTATTGCGTTTTAAAACTTTGAAAAACAATAGCAGAACTAATGTTCTGCTATTGTTTGTTATTTGCACATTAGCGGATTAGACCAATTGCGCAATTTATTTAACCTAGGCTATAAGGCCCCTACAAAGGGCGAGATCTATCAAATCGTTCGGACTGATTACAGGCTGACCTGACCGCATACGTTTTTTGCATTCACATGAGTGTACACACTACACAGTCCTGTCAGTTCAGTCTGCGATCAGTCCGACCCGATAAGGTTGGCCTAATAAGGTTCAATATACGGGATATTGAAGCATTTATATCCGCCAAAACACTTTTTAATTCGCCTTACTCTAGTAAAAGACTTTTAATATAAGACAGCTCATTATTGTGCTAGTTTCTTGAATGTGTACTAAACGCTGTCATTAGTAAAAACGTCTTGAATCTGAATGGACTCGCAATTAAATATGCTTAGGGTTGAAGTGTGCGTGGGTTTGGCTGCACGGTAAAGAAATAAGATTGCTGTACTTTTTAGTCTTTAATTATAATATAACTTGAGTAGTAAGTTCTTACCCAAAGGTACTGTCTATAGTTATACTGTTTATACACATGTTACGCTTAATACATTGTTAACTATCCCATCAAGCGCAGCTTGCCCCGTACAAGCACTGGTGATCGCGACAGCAAAAGAATACAATAGCATTTCCGAGAATCTCTGATCGAAGGACTAGTATTAAAATATAAGAGAGTACTACATAATATTGTGGTCAAATGTCTCTATATCAATGCTCCTAGTCACCTTCCATTGTAAAAATCAAAGTGAAAAATATTTAAATCGAATTAGAGCGACAAGGAATAAGCACATCCCAGGATAAATTGTTAAGGTGACGCCTTGATAATTTGGCTGTAGCGATATCGATTTTTCTAAACAATTACTAAAGCTAAGAAATTAAAGTTCATTGTCAGTACTCATCATGTCTTTGTCTTTGAATTACCTATAGCATAACACGATTGGTCAACTTTTATAACACAGAATAATCAATCAATAACACCTCTATAAAAACTGGGATTCTAATTTTGCAACAGAGGAGAGTGATTTAAGCTTCCAAAATTTGTACATAGATTAGTTCAAGCATACACTATAATTTGTCCATAGCTTATATGAAATATATTTATGGTTTTTAAATTACGCGACAAAAAAAAATTTGTCGCTTACGCCCTTTCCATTTCAGCTGTTCCATTTCAAAAAACAAGCGATCTAAAACATATTATTCAAAACGATTTTTAACTTTCACGCGGCGTCACCTTAAGTTAGGTACTCAATAAAGGTCGAGCAAGATGAATTTTGTTCGACAAAGCAAACAACAGAATAAAGTAATTAAGAACTTTTCATAGAAATGTTATACATAAACAAAGTTTGCGTAAAAAGTCTTAATTGTACATAAATAATAAATAATCACAATAATATTACTATTGTATATATTATAATAATTAATGTACACGTAATATTAAATTAATTATGTCTTGTCTTTAACCCTTTATAACGCATTACATTAATTCATGTTTGTCTCATAAAGTTAAACGGGTGTGAAGTTAAAATTAATACTGAATAGTTAAAGCTAAGTTGTATGACAGTCCAGAACTCGTATATTAATGATACTGTTTCGCTCTGTCCTGAACAAACACTGCGTTATTTGAATGCCAGTTAGCTCTGAAATTAAATTATACATGTTAGGATGCTGTGAATAGCCAAATAGACACATTTTCTCCTTATGGGACCTAGATGTGATGATGTGTAATCAGCAGGAACCCTGGAAGATACAATAATATATCGCAATGGAAATTCGTAGCACTAACTCATTGAATCATAAAATTAGATACGCAACTTTTTAGGGTTCCGTAGCCAAATGGCAAAAAACGGAACCCTTATAGATTCGTCATGTCTGTCTGTCTGTTTGTCTGTCCGTGTGACATACGGATGTCACAGCCACTTTTCTCCGAAACTATAAGAGCTATACTATTGAAACTTGGTAAATAGATGTAATCTATGAACCGCATTTAAGATTTTAATACAGAAATGGAAAAATATTAAAAATTTTAGGGGTCCCCATAGGTACAACTGAAACAAAAAAATATATATTTTTTCATCTAACCTATGTGTGTGGGGGTACCTGTAGCTATGAATAGGTCTTCAAAAATCATATTGAGGTTTTTAATATCATTTTTTTTCTAACCTGAAAAGTTTGCGAGAGAGACTTCCAAAGTGGAAAAATGTGTGTCACCCCCCATCTAACTTCTAAACTACTTCATGATAAGTCTAAAAAATATATATGATGTACATTACTCTAAAAACTACTAACGAAAATTGGTTTGAACGAGATCTAGCAAGTAGTTTTTTTTTTCATACGTCATAAATGGTAAACCTGAATTTAACTTTCATGATATCAACTGAAATATAAAAATAAATCAAAAACCTTTTAATTTCATAAAAATAAACCTTATTGCTGCTGCGGAACCCTTATGGGCGAGTCCAACTCGCACTTGGCCGAGAAGACTGGTTGTTTCTTTCATTTGTTATTTGATAGATAGTAGATACGTACTATGTAAAAGTTTACCACTTCAAAATTATAGACAGATACGTCAAACAATGTTTGATGCATAAAATTCTATTGAAAAAATTTGTGAAAATGAAAGTTAATCTTATAATATTTATTACTTTTTTTTAGTCATTTATTCAAACATTGAGATTATTTGCAAAAAAACCCACCGAACTGCTAATCTCGCGAGATCTCGCGGTATTGTATTTATAAACTCGCGGGATCTCGCTTCAGCCCTAATCTCGCGAGATTTGCATTCCCTAATTATACGTATGCTTAAGGGTCAATTCAGACCGCAACGCGACGCATTTCTAAATTAGTATGGATTTGACAGATTCGCAAGACGTCTCACGCTGACGACATCTTTCAAATCCATACAAATTTTGTCGCGCCTCGCCTCGTCACGTTGCGGTCTGAATTGACCCTAAGATTTAATCGTAAGCGTAATCGTAATTCGTTATATCATTCACTAATTCGTTCGAACGAAACTACTTTGACGTTATTTTACAGAAACCTACATTTTGAAAAATCTCACGTGAGATTGGGGGGTGGGGGAGGGGGTTGAATAAAATCTCACGAAATCTCACCAGGGAGGGAGGGTCAGAAAATGTAAAAAAACACCTCACGAATTTGTGGATGCCCCCTAAGACAGTTTTGACTTGGTGTGCGCCACAATGTCACAATAGACATTTACCAGTAGTTCGACTGCAAAGAAATGGACAGGTTTCAATATCTGTCAAATTCGTCGGGTTGCACTAGGATAAGTTAAAGGCTGGCGCGCTGGCTGGTATAATTTATTTTTAAAAATAAGATTTTGAAATTGAATTCTGACAGTTTTCTTTGCATGTGCCAAAATATAAACAACAACTAAATTTGTAGGTAACGACCCTAGCGACGACTTTTGTCATAATACGTCAAACTTAAATTTTTTTACATCAGTTCTAAGTCGGTGTACTCTATCATTCTGTCTACTCTGACAATGTGAAACAAGACTGTCTAACTACAGTCGTGTCTCAGGTGTGCGGTAGCTCTTAGACAGCGAAGGCCAAAAGCGAATGGGATTTGACATACTCAATCCCCAAGTTATCTACCGCGTTTAATGTTATTCTGCCAAATCCCCATACATTTTTATGTAACTTTACAATTTTTTTCAAATGCATTTTGACTATACAGTATACACTCTATACTAGAAGTATAAAATAGCTCAATGTATATTATGGTGACGCATTTCATATTAAATCAGAACTTACCTGATATTTGAGTATAATGTAATTTGCTTTGACCATTAACTATTAATTATTATGGTGGCGATAATAGTTACCAATCGCTTTTCGTCTTTTCTGTTAGCAATTATTGTGCTAGTGACCAGCGGTCGGTCGGTCAACCTTTTGGCAGGCAAGGGCCACAAGGTGGCAAAACAAAATAAAGGCGGGCCGCAGACCTCATACTCGTATTAACCCTAGAAGCTCAATATACCTACACATATTGAAAGTAAATAAGTTTTTATTAAAAATGGCACGAACAGCTACGTACTTACGTGGCGATAACTACTGGCAGTATTAGAAAATATTGTTTTTGATACACATAACTTATTCGCAAAACATTCACGGGCCGCAAGTAAGACGTTCGCGGGCCGCGTGTTGCCGACCACCGTGCTAGTCCAATTGAAGGGGAGAGAGGAACTGCTGACATATCAACATAGGACGTGTCACTGCACATATTTATTTAGCTTCACGCTGACGGTGTTAACATCAACAAAGTAAATTATTGTAAATATATCTGCTCTAAATATTAATGCTGTTTCGATAACCAATAAACTTTTGTTAGCACATGAATATTCTATTGAAATTTTAATTTGTTGTATGTAATGAAAAGTTGTCTATTGTTTATTAAAATCCTTTTTAGTGAAGAATTCAGTTTTATAATAGTAATAGTGCAGCTATTTTTAACACGCTTTTATAAGCTTGGGCCGTAAGTAGTACGTTTGTAACGGAATCTTTGAGCACGATTTTTACATATCTCCAGTAGTCTAATTAATTCAAAACTTCGCATACGTATTATGTATGACCCAATAACAATGCAATAATTTGGTAAATTTTTTTGAAAACAAAATTTAAAAAGAAGCGTGTTTTTTTTTGTTTTTTAAACTATTATTTTTATATTTGCTTCATTATTACTTTCAAAAAGTTTTAAAGAATACAATGAACATATTTTTAACCTCGTCATTTTAACCTCAAATCTGTAGACCTCTATAGTTTATTGTGTAAGAGGCTGTCTAACAATAAACAATTTTGCGCGACCGTACACTACGTCTAGCCGACAACAACTAATAAAGTATGGGCCGCGACTGTGCTCGCCTAACTGCGGTATAAATCTGCCCCCGATGTTTACTGTACAGTACATGGAGAACTAGGGGACAATTCCAACGTACATAACAAAAACTATGTTTTGCTAAACTTGGTTCAAACTAATATCGATCTTATTTTCTGTCAAAGGAGGAGAAAATAGGAAAGTAGATACATCTTAATTATTATAATAAAATACGAATGCATTTTATTTTAATTTTTAAAATGCAAAAAATACTCAATTTGATGAATGATGAAAATGAATTAATTAAAACTTAGTTTCTAAAATTTGTTTTTTGATTATTTTTTCAAATTATGTATTTGTCTATCCGAAATGTGTTCGTGTTCGTGACTGCTCGACTAACAGAATTGAAGTGCCAAAATCTTGCGTTTAGAAATTAAGTTCAGATTAGCTAGAAACCTGTTTTGTTGATCTGGTGAAATGCAATTCGGAGTTAAAAGCGCGGTTAAACGCTTGAACCGGATTTAGCGTAAACTGATCGCGTTTAATTTTACCGTTAAATTCGCCCCTAAAACTATTACTGCTTTTATTACTTTAATTAATCAGTGCGAATTGCATTCGTTGCAGTTTCGTACATACATCTTTTTAATGTTATTGGGGGTAAGATAATACGAGTATTGACAGTGTACAGTGTACACAAAACAGGTTCCTTTTGACCTACGTAAAAATAACTTGATTTGGCTTCAAATTATTCAGTGTTAAAATTTGTTAATATTATAAGTTTTAAAGCTGGATCTATGTCAGTTACTTTTTATGGGATTTCTTGTTTATTAAAAAGAGTTTAATGTCAAATAGAGTCAGGTTTGATGTCACTTCTAGGGCTATTTTTCTCCGTCGAGTTGTTTTGTGATCAAAACGCGGCCACAAAAGTTTTTTGTGGCCGGTCTTAATAATATTATTATTAAGTTTCGGTGACGGTGCCAGTTTTCATTGAAGCCAGGCCAGTTACTCAGAAGTATTTTTATAGCGCCCAAGTGTGTGCAGAGTACACAAGAGCACTCTCTCTTCCTTTACCGTCATAACTCAGTAGGACGGACGACCGAAACGACTGCTGAGAGCGCAATAGCGTTGTCGGGCTGATGATAATGAAATTTCATTAAAGGCGTTATGCGGGATGATATAATAATTTGTAGAGGCTGAATCAGCGGCCGTTAATCTGAGGAAGGCGCAATGCGATGCAGCTTCCGCGCGAACTCTCTAGAGCTGATACAACGTTAAATAAATAAATAAGAGCACCGGTGATCGCGACAACAATAGAATACTTGGAAATATAGCATTTCCAAGAATCCCCGATCGAAGGATTAAGATGTTTTTAGGAGGTGTGTAGCCAGTCCTAAAGGAGAAAATAACGATTTTAGCAGTCTATGTAATTAATATTATGTATGTGTTTGTTCCACACATTGTAAGTTCGCTCTGAAAATACTGTATTAAGTCATTCACAACGGATGCAAAGGCCTTGTTTTTTTCATTATTTATAAATTATAACGAAGGAAAATATATATTTTTGTTGTACAAAAATGCAATGTTATAGTTTCTCATAAGTGATAACATAAAATTGCAATTTAATTTTTATATAATTATCCTCTCCATATATTTATTCCCAAATATTTCAGGGGCTGGGGCGGTAAGAACGGCATTATGTTGAGTGCTCTCGGGGCGAGCGCGGGATTCCAAACCGAATAACTATCATTTTATCCTCGTTGTTAATTTCACCCACTTAAACTGTACACTTGGATAATGTACCATTATTGTTTTATATAATATTTTGTTCATAGACCTATGTATAATAATTTAAACGGTATAACTCTGGAATGAACTATCGCCAGCAGTATTTCCGGAACATTAAGACCTGCAATCTTCTGTGGCGGTACCCACAATTCGCCTAACATTCCTGCATCGCGCTATCGAAGTTTTCTGAGCGCGTCGGTATATATACGACAGCTGACATGTATCAAGTGGGCTTCGGCCTGACCGGGCATACCACCTCGCTCGGTCGGAAGATCTTCCTTTGGCCTCTACGCATTATTCCCACATTGGTGACACTCGACAGAACACGCCTCCTTCATCATCATCGCTCCCCGCCCCTCCGCACCGCGCCAGCCAGCATCGCCTCATCGGGTACATAGTCCACTAGCCGCAATGTACCGCGGCCTGGGCGACTCCGCATCGGCATCATCGGGCTTTCTCACTACACCGACCGGTCAGCAAGCAGAGCACATCTCTCCTGGTCAGCACGTAGCATCGGCCCCGCACGGCAGCTTATCCGACTCACTGGATCCCGTGCAGCAGCTTACAGTTCCGACTCACTGGGACTCACTGCAACAGTTCCGACTCACTGGGACTCTCACTGGCACTGGCGACTAAAGCGAACAAGGCTTCAAGATTCGACCTCCGGTCTTCGGGGGGGAGTGATGTGGCGGTACCCACAATTCGCCTAACATTCCTGCATCGCGCTATCGAAGTTTTCTGAGCGCGTCGGTATATATACGACAGCTGACATGTATCAAGTGGGCTTCGGCCTGACCGGGCATACCACCTCGCTCGGTCGGAAGATCTTCCTTTGGCCTCTACGCATTATTCCCACACTTCCAAGAAGAGAGCGTATTGAGGCATCTTAAGACAAAGCAGTTGCAAAGAAATTGCGAGTGTCCATCGGCGACAGCAGATGCTTTCCATCAAGAGTTTGCTCGTTTGCCCCCTTATATTATAAAATAAAATATTCAATTATACAACCATATCAAAATGACAAGAAGCTGTATTAATGTAGCGTAATTTTATACAATTGAGGTACAACGGTAGATATTCTTTTTTACCGGATACACTGGTGAGTGGTGACGTACGCCGTACGCGGTAAAATTGAATAGGTAAAATGACAAAAGTCACTGGCAACTGACATATGTTAACAGCATGAGTCATGCCTTACAAGTCATGATTCATGAGTATGAGTTACCGACCTCAGTGAGTCGGTTAGTTCATGAGTTACTCGCGTGGAACTTACTTCATTCATCACGGCGCGAGTTTCGACAAGTTTAATTGTTGCCTCCATTTATGGCTGCCAAATATGTTATTAAATTTTGAACGACCGTAAGCCTATAATATGGCAAAAATTTGTGTTTAAATGAAACCTAAAACCAAAAACTACAACTTACAATACACCGCTATCTAAGAACAAACCAATTAGGGCTTGAAATCACCTTTACTCTTTAGTAAAGGTGATTTCAAGCCACGTGTATTGTAACATTTTAGATATAGCAAGCTGACTTCACTGTGATGTAGCATTGATTTTACAAGTTATATCAAGATATTATATTACACATTGTATCATTACAAGGTGCGTATTGTAATGCTCGATTCTGTAACGTTACAAATTACAATATTACAAACGAATACTCCCAGTGAGGGAGCACCTTTAAGTTCAGTTGCATTTATCATCGACACCGAATCTATCATTAAAAATGTTCAGGATTCGACATCGCTTGCGATGCCTCCTGAGTCCTGTCACATCACTTTGATTTGTAAGGGTCAATTCAGACCGCAAGTCGCAACGCAACGCGTAGATGCATTTCAAAATTTGTACTAAATTGACAGATTTCAATTGCGTGAGACGTCTTGCAAATCTGTTAAATCCATACAAATTTAGAATTAATGCGCGTTGCGTTGCGGTCTGAATTGACCCTAACTTCGCTGTTAAAATTATCGATCACAACTTAACTTACGGCCTCAAGACTCAAGTGGCCTTACGTCTTGGCCAAAAAGGCTGAATTGATATCACGAAGCACTTACCTAAAATCTGTTACACTAAGAGCGCCCCGGCGTATTACCATACTAATTCACTTACGCAGGCTCGGGATGGAGGAAATTGGTTCACTTCGTTTGTTTTTATGTTATTACCCAATCAGATTTAATTGGAATTGTGATTTTATTGGCGATTCATTTGAGCGTCTTAATGATTCGTTTGCATTGCAGTAGTTATGTCTATTGTGGCAGTAGGATGTGAATTGTATTTTGAGTTATGGCCATTATGATACTGATGTAGTTCGACTATTGCACTTCGAGACACTTAAACATTACTTAAATAAGTTTAATGAAGATTTTGATATAAAATCCATACATTTACTCTCAAACGCGCCGTGAAATTAAAGTTCATTGGTTAATAATTGCCTTTGAGTGCGACAGTATTTCAGTTAAAGACAGTTCAATTCTGTATTATAAACTAGTCCTTACTTTAGTCCTTGTGTTCTAGTTGTCGGTGCGCCTTATAATGTTACGTTATAATACGAAGAATAACTAGTCAATAGCCATTTAGCTTGAAAGTTAAGCCGTCTGTCTTCGGATTTGTTTTTAACTCGGCTGGGTCGCGTTTTAAAGTTTGTGTAAAGAGATCTCTCGGTATCGGTCATATTATTTATCATTTCAGGAAATGGATCAGAAGTTTCGAGTTCTTTTTGAGTCAGGGTTACACGTGCCGAAACCTCACAACTTTGCCAATAAAATATTTTTTTAAGACATCTTTTTTATCAGTATTGATACTTTATAGCTTGGCTCACAACAGGCAATGTCTTTAAATAAAATAAGATTATTTTATTTGAAGACATTGCAATTTTAAAAGGAGTTTATGGATTTCACAGCGTTGTTTATCAGCTAACATTTTAACCTATCAAGCCCTATAAGGACACCGGTGACCGCGATAACAGTGGAATAACAATAGGTTTCCAAGAATCCGCGATCGAAGGATTAATGTAAGCCAATTGAAAGAATTCGTCAAAAGGTTTATGCCCGACAAAAGCCTTTTGCACACATTACAATTTTTGTTTGCAATCAACTTTACTAAATGTTTCCTGCATCTTCTATTGTCACCCAGAAGCGGTACATTGTTTTATGACAATTACTATTTCCATTTCCGGGACTCCCAAGAATCTCTTAACTGAATTTCATCAAAATCAATTAAGGAACTCCAACGTTAAGGACAGTGAGATAGTTATACACTTTGGCACCTAAAATGGATTGGTCGTTCGATTGCCTTTTAAATTAGCGAAGCTTGACGCACGTGCGTAGTCTCTCCGTACGCCGCGGTGGAATGGAGCCTTTAAGTTCCTAGTTTCCTAGATAGAGCTCTACGATATTAAATATTGGTACACAAGGAGTTTGAAGCCTGTATGTTATTAAAGTGAAGAATGTCTCTCGCTTCCGCTATGTGCCTGCACTTCGAAATGAAAAAACTTTGTACAGGAGCCTAGGATTAAAGTTTACAGTGTGTAACCGCCCTATATTGTACCTTTATTGATGGAAGGAATTTTTAAACTTGAATTTGAACCAAGTCGAAACTAAAGCTAGTGACTTGATGTTTACCACAGAATTTTAAATAGCATACAAAACATGCATTGAAAGGTAATACGTACAATGCTAAAGGCTTATTGGGTCAGGTTTTTTAGTCAACGATAGTCGTGATCTGACGACTGGATTGACATAGTCCGACCAAATCACGTACCAACTGCCTATGAATCCATTTCTCATTTCGAAATCGATTCATGTGTGATTCATTCGAAGTGACATTTTAGATCTATCTACACCTGAAATGTCGCTTCGGTCACGTGGAGACTCACGCACGGCTACAGCATGTGAGGGGTGACAGACGTGCGAGTAAGTACGCGGACTTATGGCTCGACGATCTTAATCGCCTGTGTGTCAACAAAAAGCCGCGAGCCGCGAGCCGCGCCCCGCGAACCGCGAGCCTGGGGCATGGTAATCCAGTGTGAGCGATCCTCGTGTGTCACCGACGCGAGCCGAGTAAGTTCGCGAACTTAAAACCCGCGTGCTTTAAGTTCGTACGTCTATCAGGCCTTTGACAGCCTGCGTTAGAAGCACGAGAATAAATTCCCAAATCAATATGCCATTGTGCAGCTCAATTATTTTATCTGCGAGATCTTTTTGCGACGACTTTGTTCAGGATTCATTTGTTCTGCAGCGCAGTGAAGACACAATATTATAATACGGCAGCTAAGTACCTCATCCTTGCTCAACAAGCTTAACACAGGGACAAGCTTTAATTAGACGGGGACAAGCTTTGAACAGAATAATCTATTATTAAGTTTACTTGATAATAGATTGTTCTGCTGTAAGAACGACTACGCATAAGTACGCGTACGCCCCTTCGCGTGGTCTACTCGTAGCATGGAAATGGCCTACGTGTATTTATATAATGGTGCAGACGTATGTATATAAAACAAGCAGTTATCATATTGATAATGCGTAAGACGCGGGCTGAAGCGATATGGAGAATATATTTAGTTTCTTACTGATTTATTATTATTAACTAGCGACCCGCCCCGGCGTCGCATGGGTATAAAATATATAGCCACTGAAAAAATGATTAAAATCGATAGCCTATGATCCTTCATGTGGTCTACTTCTTATCTGTGCCAAATCACATAAAAATTGCTCCAGTAGTTCGCGAGATAAGCCCTTTCAAATAATTTGCCCCGTTTTTTTTTACATTTTCCTATTAGTCTAAGCGTGATAAAATATAGCCTATAGCTTTCCTCTATAAATGGGCTATCTAGCACTGAAAGAATTTTTCAAATCGGACCAATAGTTCCTGAGATTAGCGCGTTCAAGTTAGCCCTTTCAAATAATTTTCCTCGTTTTTTCCACATTTTCCTCTATTTCTTTGCTCCTATTAGTCTTGGCGGGATAAAATATAGCCTATAACCTTCCTCGATAAATGGGCTATCTAACACTGAAAGAATCATCAAAATCCGTTGCGTAGTTTTAAAGATAAAAGGGAACAAAGGGACATGAGGGAAAAAAGCGACTTTGTTTTATAATAAGTATAGATAACGTTAAACGAAGTCTGCAATATATTTAGATACTTGTGTAAGAATCTTTTTTTAAACACACAAATCTTAATTGAACTCTATATTTTTCAAGCTGCCCTAGGCTGTGTAGCATGTCGCTCTTGCAATAAAGTGTATCTTCTTTTACAAAGTAAAGTTTAATTTTTCATTGCTATTTCAAACATTAATTGCTTAGAATGAGTGGCATTTTGAAATGGTGAAAGCTAACTTTAGGACTCAAATTCAATTAGCTGCAACACAACTTTTATTTTACAAAGAAATTACAAATTTCATATTTTACAAAGAAATACTCTATATTATAACATTTTCATAGTGATAAGTTCATAACTTACCCCACACATGTCGCTCCGATGTCCGATCGACCTGGGCTCTCCAACTTCACGAATTATGAAAACATTTTTAATGCAGCGGGCGAACCAGGTAAGTGGGCTTGCTGGATTCTATTCAATTCTGATTTCAATTGACCGGGATTTAATATGTAGGCGGTTCAGTTTTTGAACGCCGATTTCGAGTGTGTAATGTGCAGAAACTAGGGTCTTTCATGTTTTTATCCAAAAAAAGGCATAACCCTTTTTATTTGCTGTATGCGCCTAGGAGGTTATTTCATGTTTTTATTCAAAAAAAGGCATAACCCTTTTTATTTGCTGTATGCGCCTAGGAGGTTATGTTCGTATTTGGAGTGTACTTGCTATCAGAAAAAAATATTTATATGTAGTTTGGCAGAGATGTTGATTCATGGTTACATAGACTTGAGTCTTTACATAACTCAAATACATAATAATACGTTATTTGGCTAAGTTATCTGCCATTTACTAATCAGTTTATCTTATTTATACTGTGTGCTTATATATCCTTTTATCTATTTCTGCGATTACTCCCATGTTAAAAATACGAAAGAGTGTCTTTCTGTCTAGTGTTTATGTGCATGATGGAAGAGACTGGTCCCCACGACACAGGGAATCCTAGTGTGGAGATCAGTAATTGTGTAAGACTAGCATGTAAAAGTGGAAAAAGATTTGTATTTGTCTCTCTATTTGTCTGACTTTTTCACAGCAAAACCGATTTTCATGTTTGGTATGTAGATACTCTGAGTTTCGGGAAAGGGCAAAAGGTGATTTAATTTTTGCTCAAATAATAATTTTATTCTTTTGAATGCTAAACACTATCTAGAGGTATTGTTATATATAATAATATTTTTATGAAACTCACAATAATAGACTATAGAGAATGCAAAATGTTCGAAGTAATTTCTATCTATGAATAATACACAATACGAGTACAATACACTATTATATACGGGACTAATGAACAATCACATTGATTGCGACGTGTATTGATAGGACATCGTGTACGAGTATACTGTCAATCTTAATCCTATTGCAATAAAGTTCATATTACCTGCCGCATATGCATATTTGGGTCATCGTGTTGTAACTGATACGATTAGCGGTTGTTTGCTAGACGGTTCATTGGTTCGAGGCAGTGCATAACGCAAACGATTAAAACAGGGTCTGGGACACATTATAATGGTTACAAATTGGCGGTCACATTACCTGAGAACAGATTAGAAAAGACTGTGATTTAGGACAATGGATTTCTCCTATGATGGATATAATAATATTGTACGTCCGACTGCCGACATTGTGTACACCATTAAAGACAAGGATAAAATATAGAAAGCTTCACAAAGATCAAAAAGAAAGATATAAAAGTATTAAATATATTTTCGTTGTCCGGTACCCGTAACAGAAGTCCTTCAGGTACTTAGCACCGGGCCGGATTTACGTGGTGTGAAGCGTCCATAGATATTATTATTATATTAAAAGTTTACTTAATCTGTGTTTTTCTAAGATGAGGTTGTTATGGACATGGCCAATGGGATAAATTTTTAAAATATGGTTAAGGAATTGTTATAATGTGACTATATAATAATTTTAAATGACGTTTTACCATGTAAGAAAAATGGATGACTAGTTATAATATTTAAGGTAAAGACTCTTCAATTCTAGTGTTCTAGACTTTTTTGCTGACTGTTAACTGAAGTTCAGAGAAAAGACCAACTGTACTTAGAACAAGAGCTAAACTTTTTCTATTTTACTCTCAAGCTTGTGCAACGATCATTTTATATACTGTAGTAGAAGAATCTTGACATTTTTTTAAGTTTTTGCTAGTAGTAGCAGCAACTTCAAACTTTGGTGGTGGCCTTCGATGAAATGTGGTCTTGAGGCCCTCGACTTGGGGTTCGTGGATTCAATTCCAACGTTTCCAAGTTGAAACAACAGCATTTCCAAATTTATCAAGGGAATAAAGGCTGATGATCTAATTGCTTAGGAAGTTCACAATATTATATTTCTTTGTTTGCTAATATAATATTAGAAAATTGCATCTATACATAAAAACTTTTATATGTATGAGGATCACACACCTAACAAATAAAACAACACATTCAGTAACTTAGTCATATAATTTATTTTTATATTTGAAAATTTGGTAGTTACAATATACATTTCCGTCTATGTACTATGAAGCTAAAAATAATATTGCCAATGTTTAATACTTGTTGAACTCGATTTAATACTTTTGTGAAAATATTTTGTATTAAAGTTTAATCTTAAACAGAGAGCCTAAAAATTCAGAATCGATATAAAGTTAATTTAATTAAACGATAATGACGATGACAAGTTACATACTATAAGTAGTTTTATAACAATGGTTAATGAATCTTATAATCTGTCCTCCAATTGAAACAGAATTTATCTCAGCACTAAATTCTCTTTTCGCATTTTAATACAGAATATTTTCCATGTAACATTACAAAATGTACTAACTACGTAAAACAGAAAATATAATTTTAATTTTACATTGTTTTAGATACCCTGACGTAGCACTCTTCGAACGCAAAAAGCGAAGTACGGTCACCGACAAAAGTGCTATCTTTGCTATTTTATATAATTGGCAGTTACAGACGATATGATTTTGTGATTTAAACAATATATCTTACTTATTGAGCTATACATTCGTCACTAGGATTAACTTTAAGCTTTTGGCTATCGCTGGCAGCTAAATACAGCACAGTTTCGGGATATAAACGAAAACGTTTAAAACAACGGACGGTTCACGGTCGAAACGAAAAATAAATATTTTTATATGACGATGAATATAAATTTTAGCTGCGAGCCGTAGCGCCGTATTCGCTAGGTAAAAATAACAGATTTCATACACGATTCATAAAATCGGATAACATTCAACTTCGAACCGTGTCACGATGGCTATATCTAACTAAATGGTCGAAAAAATATTTGTCTAACTCCCATTCCACGAAGGGCACATAACAATCACGCCGACTATATACATTATATATTTAAGCGACTTTATATTGCTTTTATCATTAGAATTTAGTATACAATATACCAATATATTTTTAATATAACCGATAGTATCAATGCTCTATTTTAGCTATCTATGATAGTTGCAAGATGGATTTCGATCAAAGGAATAGTAACGACTCACATTATAAATAATTTTGAATATAATTCACTAAACACTTCATCACGCGAGTGTCCTCAACAGTTTTGGCTTCGACTACGTCCCTATACATTCATTGCATGAACTATTTTTGTGCAACTTCAACGATTCATTTAATTATATATAAGCGTAGCGAGTGCTTATATAAATATATACTATATTATATGTGTATTTACACGTGGCTATGATCGTACAAAATATTTCTTCTAAATATTTTGTTGGCTACTTACGCTAGAATACATTAAAATACAATATTTAAAACAATTTACACTTTTGATTGTGGAGTATGCTCACAAAATGGAATGTCGATGAATATTTAAGTTATTATTTTAATAAAAGTATTATCTTTAAAGCTCCGGGCGAAATGTGGGAATGCAGCGTAGGATGAGAACTTTATTTAATAATAAACCACAGAACTAACAAAAGGAAAAAGGAAAGTAAAAAACGCTGGAAACTTTTATCTAAAGACCAGAAAATGGCACGTCATACTTTGCTACACAATAATTCATTAACATAATAAATAACTACACACTAGTCACAAGAAAATGGTATTTTCATTAAGATATTTTGTATTAGGGTCGTATTAGGGCGTGGAGCACGAGCTAATGTACATTGACCTATCGTTACATGTCCCTTTCACGCGCATTCGGGCATTATCAATGTATTAGTGCGCGAACGAAAAAGACAAGTAGCTATGGGTCAATGTGCATTTTCTACGTGTTCCACAACCAGTCTTTAGCAGCTAACATTATGTCAGGCGATGAACAATCATTATACAATATTTTTATAATGGCAAGGAATTGATTTTTTTTTCCTTTGGAGATTGAATTCCATAAATAGTTTAATTTTAACAGAACACACATTAATTTAAAATAACAATAGTTTACATACTCTAGTGTTTGTTTTACACCAGCGTTATTATTTTTCAGGATACTTAGTTAGCTTGCATTCGGTTTCTTCAAAAGTAAAGATAGGAATCAAAGGTGAATAGAAGTTGAAATAAGGCTGATGATTTATTTCAACTTCCATTCACCTTTGATTGACATGATTGACAATTAGCAACGTGTTACGTCAAATTCCATACATTTTTGATTTCCAACTTTGCTGTCGAAATTGTCAAATGGAACTATTCCATTTGTCCCAGTCTGCTGTACGCTGTATTTAAATACAATCACGACTAGATTACCTATTCGAGTTTCGTATATTCGCGATATAAATAAAACACTGATAATCGTAAAACTATTTAAGTACATTTGATTTAACTAAAAGTTCATTGAATATAGCTAGTAAACAAAAAGTCATTCAACATGTCAAATGTGTCAGTGTCAAACTTGACACATAAATTGACGTATGACATTTGACGTTTTCGAGATAAAACATACCTCGAGGTATGTTTTATAATATAGGCCAAAAAGCTTCGCTGATGGGTCCACCACTCGACATTCAAAATTAAAAGTATAGACCTATCACCGTCCTTCTTGCCTGCTCCACTTAATTTTGAAAACGTCACCTGTCAACGCTGACACACGTCACTGTCAGTGTTAAACTGACGTAGGATCACACGATAATACTTATATAACAATTCCGTGGGTAATCACACCCTTGTTGCTCCACCAGACCTACAATAGAGCAAAGTCTTCTCGAGCCATCTGACATTGGCAACTCACTGAGTCGGCCATATGAGAGAAGGCGAATTTCTTGGCTTAGTCGTCGCAGGTCTTGCAGCACTGGTCGCGGTACCGCCGCAGCGCGCACAGCCGCATCGCGCGGACGTTCTCGCAGAAACGCGATGTGTCCTTGCATGGGACATCTGTTGAAAGAATGGAAGTGTGAAACTACCCTCTATTTTTATTAAAAAAAAAAACAAATATGTTTTGGCTGTCTGTATGGCGTAACTATTCTGCTTATTAATTCTACAATTAATTATGATTAGGTTCTTTCGTGCCCTACTGAAAAATCTACATATTTTGTCGTAAAAGTATTGTATAGTGGTTTTAACGCATATAGGACTTTAAACTGTCAAACCAAAGTCAATCGTTCTAATTGGTTTACAACTCCAACGAGTCATTTCTTTCAAGTTTATTCGTTGCGTATTTGAATATAATTTAAAAAGATCCAGGCAAGATCGAGCGTATATTAATATTGGATTAAAATAACAGTTCTTCTGCCATTGTATGCGATATCAGTGGCACTTTCGATATGGAACTGGCACTCCAAATAAATACACATTCATCACGCGCGCGGGTTGACAGTTTTTGTATTGAATTGACAATGGCCGTCACTCCGCCGTATCGCGAGAGGTTATTTGTTAATATTTCCCTTTCACTTTACATTGCCGCCTCCCTTTATTCAATTTACCATGTCTACGATGTAATAAATATATGTGGGCGAATTGGTAATTCTTTTTATTGTGAAGGAGGTGTCAGTTACTTTTGTTTCCTGTTAGTTCTGTGACGTTATAGTAGTTAGAAATTGATATTATAATAATTATTCTGATTGATAAAGCGGACTACAAGGATTTTGAAAGTAGAGACGTAATATTAAGGCCGGTTACACACTTGTCCTCTTTATGCTACGGTAATTGTTTACCATCAGAACATCTGTCTTCTATTAGTAAGTAGTGTATGTTCTACTGTAGTAGAAACATACATTATATTACACAAACAGCCAAAATCATCCCCTCCTCACATAACAAACACACACACTAACCCGTCGTGCACTCGACGACACAATCCCGCGTGACGTCAGGTCGCGGTGAGTCGCAGGCCGCAGCGGGCCGCTCGCGCCGCGCGCCCCGCCCCCGCCGCCTCGCCCCCGCCGCCCGCCACACACAACGCAGCACGCGGTGCTGCCGCGCGGCGCCGCATGGACCTTTGCACTGAGGAGTGGGGATCGTTAAGCAAGTAAAAAGTTCACGACAGTAGACACTTCGCGTCGCTTTGATCATTTTTTGCTTGTCGTAATTTGGGTTACTTCTCTAACAGCTATTTCCTCGACAAAATTCGCGATTTGGAACCGCGGGAAGCGCGCAAACTGGACCGGTACAGCGCTTCGTAGACGGCTACGAGACATCAACCCCAGCAGAGCTACGAGAATAGCGTAGCGGTGCTACGAGAATAGCGTAGCGGTGACGAGACAACCCAAGCAGAGCTACGAGAACAGAGTAGTGGTGCTACGAGACTAGCGTAGTGGTGCTACGAAAACAGCGTAGTGGTGCTACGAGACCACCGTAGCGGTGCTACGAGAACAGCGTAGTGGTGCTACGAGAACAGCGTAGTGGTGCTACGAGAACAGCGTAGTGGTGCTATGAAACAAGCGTAGCGATGCTACGAGAATAGTGTACGAAATTACGAATGTCCGCAGCTGTCTGCTACGCGATTCCTTTGCTATAACAGGCGTAAAGTATCACATCTACTTTATAGAATGAAGCTCTATGTTTATAGCTCTATGTAGTTAGTGACGCACATCTACAGCAGTTTTTTTTATGATCAGTCGGCTTTCTGTTCATGCCAGACGCGTTCAGTTCGTGTGGTTAAAACTTGTCTTCAGTCGTTACAGTAAACAATACAAGCTGCTGTATACCTTGGTCCACGGGCCGACGACCCACTGCGGGCGGCAGGGCGGGGCGCGACGTGCACGCTCGGGCGGCGCGCTGTACACGCACGCCGCGTCCGCCAGCTGCACGCCCGAGCCGGAGACGCACTGCACGCGCCGCCGTTGTACCGCTGTGGGATATAATTCAGGATTAGGGCCAATTCATGTAGCCTATTATTACGGCCAATTGATGTAGACGTGCGCAACACTTAGAACGTCTGTTGTGTGCTTCGCTTTGACCGCGTATGCAAACGTCGTTTTCTTGGAAGGAACCTTTGCGGACACTACTCACATTTCCACCTTTCTTCTTCTCGACCTTGTGCTGATGGGAATAGGGTTTACATTTAATTGTACTCACCAGCTCCACTCGGCAGACACCTTGGCTCAGACCATGGCGCGACGGTCCACTGCGCGCAGGAGTCACTCGCGCAGTCCCGCAACACGGCGGGTGAAGAGAGACGAGATAGACACTCCTCCGCCTCCACCGTCCGCGTTTCGTTATCGACCTTGTGCTAGTGGAAATAGGGTTTAAATTAAGTTAGCCGCAAGAAAGACAAAAAGTAACTAAACAGAGCTATGTAACAAGACATGGCTGTCTTGTCGCGACTTCTCTTCATAATATTAACTTTGAACTAATTTGACTAATTGCTACAACATAATTAGTAAAAGTAATTATGTTGTAGCAATTTAACATTTTGAATCTGCTTTAGGGCCGCGCCACACCGGAATGGCAGGCGAGGCGAGCACTTTCAGTGTCATATGATTTTAAACTTTATCTTCATTATTGTAATACATAGTATCGCTTGAGAAGCCTACGGCCGCCCGTGGCCGCTCCTGGCCGCTGGTGCAATCGGTTATTAACTGCTTAAATATGTTCTATTCTAAAAGGTCTTAATAGCATTTAAATCAAATAGCATCACTGTATTTCCATCACATAATTTTCTTAGAACTCAGTATCCATACAAAACTTGAGCTATACCAAATTGCATTGAAGTATTATGTTGCAACTCACAGAGTGGCCGTCTATTTCATCAGTAAGCCGAAGCTAAGAGCTGAATATTAGCAGCCTTCAAACTGATATTGCCTCTGTGGGCGAGTTTCGTGGAAGCCGACCAACTCTATTATTATAACGTCCAAGAGCCCTTCAGGACTTGTATAGCCGCCAGGTATTCAGGGTACTCCAAATAGCCTATATACCCGTCAAACGCTTGAGTGAGCTTCATGTAAAGTTGACAAAGGAACTCTATAATATGATACAAAAATATCATTAGCTGATTTGAGCACATTGTAAAACGCAAAAAAACTATTCAACAATAGTTTTTTGCGTTTTACAACTTCAACAAGTTGTAGAGGTTTATCTTGAAGTCGAAAAAAAAAAACATTTTTCTATTTATTTAGATAAGTTTACATTTAGCAAATAGCTATAAAATTGTCTAATTTACATAAAAATCAATATGACGACATTTAATAATTATTACTAATACACAGGTTTTCCATACAAGCCCGAATACAATATTTTGCGTGCGAAAGAGACAAGTAGATCTCTACTACACGTAGAAATACTGTCATTGATGTAGGTTACACGATCAGTTTTTCATCAATCTGATCCATCAGTCCGGCAAAGATTGACGGAAAACTGATCGTTTAACCCACGGATTAATGGACTGATATTTTTTTTTATTATGTACTTTTTATAACCATCCGTTTTCCGTCAATCTTTACCAGATTGTTGGATCAGATTGATAAGAAACTGATCGTGTAACCTATGTCTTATACTTATCTAATAGTAGGGGAGGTCGCGCTCAGTTTAAAAAGTCATTTCATACCGAGCGAAAATCGTTACAATAATAGTATTCCACTAATACATAACAGCTTTGATCGTCAGCCACTTCATAATGGGTGGAATAAAAATTGAGAGTATCTCAAAGTTGTTGTTGGGAATCGTATTGAATTGACATTAAAAAGATCCCAATTCGCACCCAATAAAGGTTCATATCTAGATTATACACGTTTAGGTTCAGTGGGTGTTATTTTAGTTTTAGTATATAACAACAGATGGCGCTTTGAAAGTAAAATGTATATAATTCTTCTTCACAAATATTGACTATCGAATAAATTACTTAAAATTGCTATGTGTGATAATTTTATGGTTAATTCAAACGAAAATCGCCGTCAGCTGAATGTTTGCAGGTGGAAATGTCGTCTACGCGACGCCCTAGGATACATTGAGCGCGAAGTAGGGCTATATTGGTTATAACTTATATCGCTGGCTGACGGTTTTTCCACCGTCGTATTAGCGACTGACGGTTTTCTTTATTATATATACAAAGTAGAAACATTCACCTGTATAAATTTTGTTCGGTATAAAATGACTTTATATTCAAAAAATTTTTACATGTTCAGTAACGCGACTGACGTTGAATCCCCCGTCTGCAATACGGCTGACGGTAATTTTTTGGTTAAACATGACCTCAATAATCATCCATCAAAGTTTCATTCGGTATAAAATCACTTTTCGCAACAATTTTTTTTTACAACTTTGAAATACTCTCAGTTAACATTCCACCACGGGTGCGGCGACTGACGCTGATTATATTGATTGATAAATATTAAGCCTACCGCTGGACAAAAATTTGGTCGGTATGAAATGACTTAGCTAACGCTAGCACTACCTCCCCTACTTTAAGTCAATGCCAGTATTTCTACGTGTTCAGTCTGTAATGAGTAATTAATTAATACAGTGAAACTCATTACATAAATGTTGTCAGTAATAATTAGGCCAAAATCGATAATTCAAATATTCATTATCACTGATTATTTAGAGCGTTTGGGTTTAGAATATCGGATTCGCTAAACATACGTATTTCAGAACATTCATATAATGTGTAAATAGCTTTGTAAATAACCGCATTTGACCGCAACCGCAACCAAACCGTTAATTATGCTGTCACTACGGGTGATGTATAAAAGTAACCAATTTTAGATACGACATTTAAATCATCAAGAACTAAAGAGTTTCCAAAAGTATTATATTTTGTTTAGTAAAAATAGATATAAAAATCAAATAGGAAAAGAGGTTTGATCTTGAAAAAAAATGTTAACCGCTAACTCCACAACTATGTCGTGTGTTCAAATGCTTTTAAACGACATGATATTATTTCGCTTGGGATCGTGTAATATATGCGATGGATAATATGGTTGTAAATACCTGGCATACAGCTCCCCTGATCTGATGCCCTGTCTGCCCACAGGGGGCGCTGCACGGAGACCAATCAGTGGTCTTCCATACGTACTCGTTTGCGCCCGCAGCTCTACTAGGAAGAATAAAAAAGTTAACATAGAACGAAGTATCGTTTTATGTTGACAGTAGTTTAACTGTGTATTACATACAAAAGTTTGCATTATATGATAGGAAAACAAAATGTGTTGCGTTACTTTAACGAAATTTTTATATTTTTATCGCAACCAGGACTAAATGCGCTACTTAGTAAAAAATAGTATTATAATTAACAGTCTAACGTATAAAGAGACAGCTTCTTAGAAAGTTGTCAATTTGATTGTAATTTACATACTCTTACTCACTGACCTCCATTATACAAGTACGCTGCACTAATGATACCATTTGAAATGACAGCTATTTTTGTGCCTAATTGAAACTGAATCAGCTCCCTCAATATTCGGGAAGAGAACTAAATTTGACGTAAAAATGATGTTTGAAAGTCGCCATATTGGCGCTCATAGTAGTAGTGGGAGTACTTGGAACTAATACTAGTTTCTACCATGGAGGTATACTATTATCTGTGGTTTCTACAACCAATAGCGATTGAGCGGCCATTTGCAAGTTAAGTCAGATTTAATTCTCTTCCCAAATATTGGGGGAGCTGATTTCGCTTCAAATAGGCACAAAATATATCTGGGTATCATCAGTCCAGCGTACTTGTATAATGGAGGGCAGTGCTCTTACTACATCGCGACCATAAATCATGATCGCGACACTATATTCATAAATAAAAGTGAAAACTTACATAGATGCTAATTTAATTATAATTATTATCTTATATATAAAATTCTCGTGTCACAATGTTAGTTACCGTACTCCTCCGAAACGGCTTTACTGATTTTTACCAAATTTTATATGCATGTTCAGTAGGTCTGAGAATCGGCTACTGGATACTTTTATATTGGTGCATTTGTTGAATAAATAATAGTAAATTATTACAACTCGAGACTGACGGCGACCCTTGTTTGTGAGACGGGATAGCGATGGACGTTGCCATGATATTTAGTCACTTCAATAAAATAATATGGGCGAAATACTTTATATGGCAAAACAACGTTTGCCGAGACAGCTAGTGTTACTATAAAAATATGATAATACTTACGTAGTAGCTTTAACAGTAGTAGTTTGAACAATTTCATCAGCATCATCTATGTGATTCCTCTCGTTGAAGTTAGTCTTGTGATAGTCTTCGTTCACTATGATGATATCAGAATCATCATCTTGCGGGAAGACCAGCTGCTTGTCTGGGAGGTTGATGACCTGGGTCTGTATGGGCGGGCCGTAGTTCTCGTACATCACTGAGTCCACCGTCCGCTGACCCCTGGAGTTGGTGATCGTCTGGTAGTTCCACAACGTCTGAACATATCAATGAAAAATGTCCTTTAGTACCGTGACAATAAGGGTGATTTGGTGCGTTTCTAGAGTTGAGGTAATCTGCATTGCGAGGAATGTGTATTTTAAGAACCAAAAGAATTGCTTCACTGCTTGACCTCGCTCAGCGTAGTCGAAATTCTATTGAATCTTAAAACGCATTCCCAGCAACGCAGCTTAGTTTAACTCCCGGTGAAAACACAGCCTTATGCTTGTTTCAGATGGAATAACCCTATTTTAGATGTCTAATAATAAACGTATGTCATGAAGATCCTCCAAATTCATACCCAGATTATGCTTCCATCCAAAAACTATTTTTAAATGATACATTATGTAGTGAAGCCCGAAATATACCGGACCGTGAATATTAAACGAAGCACCATGCGTCCAAGCCATAGTAGACCCAAAATAAATCAGGATAGAGTGTGATTTCCCCCGAGCCATGCTCTATTCTAGTAACGGCTCACCTGGAGTTGCATCATAAGGTAATGTAGACACGGCACGAGCGAGGCCGCGCCGTTCCGTTTGGGCGGGAGCATCTGAGACGACACGGCACTCTCCTTTGTTATCCGAGCAGCGCAACAGTAAACTTACTTTGAGCCAACATACATTTCAAAGAAACTATGCTATCCCAAATACAGGAAATCTTAGAACATTACAAATTACCCCATCGCTGGCAGTCATCCATTTTGATGACCGGTACCTTAGATTGTTGTTAGAAAATACTATGCCATTAATAGGATATCTGCAGAACTCAGCGCCAATAATTGAGCATCACCTTACATTTCGCTAAACTACCCACCCTAACTCAACTACAGGAAATCGTAGCACGGATATATCGGATATATTGTAGGACGTAGAATAGCCGTTGGGCCTCTGGCGGGGATATTTTTAGACCTCGCCTTGACTATTTTTAATATATTTTGTTTGGATTCTATAACGAGGCTAATCTTAGATTAAATACGGAGGCTCAAGAAACGTCGGATACATTAAAAGCCCTCCTACGTTAAAGGTTACTTTTAGTTGTGCTATCTAAATGTTTTGTCGTCTATGTAATCCCAACCGCGTTGTAATCTGATATATTCAAAATCCTATTTTAGATGCAGCTACGGTATAATTTTGCAATGGTAGTCAAATCGACAACTGGATTCTCCTATTAACAGACTTTGCAGAGTAGGGTACAATATTTTTACTTCCCAGGTAACATGACTTGTAACTACGCTAACTTTCTTTTTACAAGCATAATAAAATCTGAGTGTTTTTTGCAACTTCACTGCTCTTTGTTCCGAAATTCATTATATAATTTTGCGGGGTTATAAACTACTAGATGATGCCCACAACCCCGTTGCGCCAAAATTCGTTTATCGCGTGGGAATCGTACATTTTTCCGGGATAAAAACTATCCTATGTCCTTTCCCGGGACTCAATGTATCTTCATGCCAAATTTCAGCAAAATCGATTCAGTGGTTTGAGCGTGAAGAGGTAACAGACGGACAGACAGACAGACACACTTTTGCATTCATAATATTAGTATGGAATTATGGATATTGTATAATTGATACAGACCAATTACATTTATATGTCTGTTATTATTTAAGCGTGAAATTGAAAAAGTGACAGATGGACACATTTATTAATATATAAAAGTATGGACATAGCTTGCAGACTTTATGACGCAATCCTCACTCATCAAACCGACGGGGAATACTGGTATTTTCATTACCGATAACTTCACGTAGTTGCATGAGTAATATCTGACGTTTAGTGGTGTATGAACATCAATATAAATCACATCTTCATACTCCGTACTCCCCTAGGGGGCAGAGAGAGGGGGATAGAGAGGGGAAGGGAGGCGGGGGGGGGGGGGGGGGGTTACAATAAAAGCGCTGTAAAGTATACGTCGAGCGAGTTTACGATTCATAAAATTATTAATGAATACCTATACCGTTATGATACACCCAGAATTGTACGTGGAAACCTACTTATGGATATTTGCGGACGGTAAAATTATATTTTCATCTATAATAATAAGTTTAAAATAATTGTTTCATTGTTAAGTATTGCGCTCTTCGTTGATTTAATGTATGCCTTTTACATGTAGCAAATTAGTGACTTTATTTATTCGCGTTATATTTTTTTAATTATTTGCCTACATGCTACAACATACTATTTTAATTTAAAAAAATCATTTCCTTCCTTCAGAAATAATTTCAATCAGTTTGCATCCAACAAAGAGTGCAAAAAAAAAAAAAAAGAATTTCTTTTGCATGGAAACGTCGAAATTTATAATTGCCTTTTTTGTCAGCACGATCCGTTTAGTTCAGGCTATTGAGTATTTGACATACCTCGTTTTCATCGTAGATGTCCCTCGCCTGTGAGTTGTAGCTGGGCGCGGCTCTAGTACTAGTTGTGCCGTAGAGAGCGTCGCGCACCTTATCCATTTTACCTGGACATAATGGATTAATTTAAACCTAGTTGTTGGCGTTATAGGAACGATCTTAACCCTTTACTGCATATGAAGCCATTTCTGGCTCTTCAGATTAAATATTTTTTTCTGCCCTTATTATAATGAGAATGGATTATATATTTTCACTCCTATATCAACTACTTCTCTATGGATCAGAACGTATTTTTTTGCTGATGGGAAAATGTCAACTGCGAATGCAATTTCACTTTTTAGCGGCGCGGGCGCATGAAACGGACGAAGTAAAATTTCATGCGACTTTGACGATGTATATTATTGGAAAAAAGTAAGATATTCGTGTGTTAAAAAATCTGATTATAATGTTCAAACGTTCTTTTTACTTTCCGTAATATTTGTTTTACTATAGATTTGGTTTTTCTGCAATATTTTCTGAATTTTCCGCGGGAGCCACTTCTGGCTTCGTATGCATTCACCGATCTTACTTGCACGCATTTTTGGTACCAATAAGTTCACAAGAACTATCCCTGGTGATGATTTCATAAGTGATATGTTAGGATCTGACTCGAATGAGGATTAATTACCGTTTTATAACTTTCTCCAATTCAAATAAAATAAAAGCATGGTTATTGTGGCGTTATGTAGAGGTCCAACTAGTACTACAATTCTGCATCGTACTATTGACGTTTTCTAAACGTGTCAAATAATATATTCTTACATACATATAGGCACCACTTCGGCCTGACCAAAAAAACACCCTTGACCAGTCGGAAGGTCTTCCTTTACGGCCTCCACCAAATGTCCACATTGGTAACCCTCGAAAAAAATACTCCTACTTTATCAAAATTAATAATTATGTTTCGATAGCATATAAAAAAAGAGAAAATTTTTACGTTTTCTTATGCCTAAACGAGAAAAGAAACTGCTTCAAACACTTTTACATCGCTAAATTCTGTACTTGTTATGCATACGAAGCCATTAATGGCTCCTAAAACTATTTTCTAAAATAAGATACTAAAAAATTTGCTTTCCTAATAATTTTCTTAATTACCCCTTAATAAGCAATATTAACCAGCAAAACATTTTTTTTCTCTATTCTATCATAATTCATGCAATAGAGGGTTAAAGGCAAAGACAAGGAGTCAAACTAAAATGTTATGTTATTGTTATAATTAACATATTTTAAATTACATACTGCAAAGGTCATAGTTTTGGTAATAACATTTTTCCCACTTTAAGTTTGCGTTTCCACCAGGGATGTGTTACGAGGAATGTGTTTTTGAGAACCAATAGAATCGCTTCATTGACGTGACCTCGCTCAGCGCAGCGATGCTATTGGATCTTAAAAACACATTCCTCGCAACACATCTCTGGTGGAAACGCAGCCTTACAACTATGTAGCCACTTTGATTGCAAGTAAAGCCCGAATAATACGTTATCAAACATTGTAACTGCCTTGAATAGTCACAATATTATCTTGTATCATTAATATGTTAGGCGAGAATCAGGGTACTTCTTCGATTCAATGAAAAGCTTATTAAGGGCCTTTCCACACGACGTATTTTTTGCGCACTGACGACGCGAGTTTTTGATGCGCTCGTCTTCTGCGCTTTTTTATCGAGTTTTTTCAGATATAAAGTTTAAAACGTGTCGGCTTCCTTGCGTTTACTGAGTGTTTAACTTGCGCTTGTATCGATACAAACGAGCGTAAAAAAAAAACGTCGTGTGGAAGGTCCCTAAAGGCTAGACCGTACCTTTCTGCTTCCCCTTATAGCTCTTCTTCTGGTCCCCCGGCCGCTGCTCGTGCGACTGGTCGTCCCCACCCACCATCGCGCGGTACCGACCGTCCGCTCTGCTAAGGACAGCCACGGCGTTAGAAATAGAGGTTTTAGGTAAAAATACCAACGTGAATTTAGTGAAATTAAAAAAATATATTGTAAATTATTTTTAGTGATGATCTCCAATTGTTGGATAATTATAACCACCCTGCGGATGTATAACTGCGGATATAACCTCAGGATTAAAAACTGATTTATAGTTGTATCTAAGAGTTGACACAGTTTATACTCTGTAGTTTAGATAATTATGTAATTATGGCTTAGCTATGTGGCAGAAAAAGGAATCCCACATAATATGACTAATAGTGGATATTTTGCCCTTTTGTTCTATTTACTGGTTCTTCATAGTCTTTAGGATATCAAGTGATTATCCGATTTTCAAGAGGGTAAATGTACCACTCTAACTTCAGGAATGGTTAATAATGTTGATGCTAAATATAACCTTTACTTATAGTAGGGGAGGTCGCGCTCAGTTTAAAAAGTCATTTCATACCGAGCGAAAATCGTTACAATAATAGTATTCCACTAATACATAACAGCTTTGATCGTCAGCCACTTCATAATGGGTGGAATAAAAATTGAGAGCATCTCAAAGTTGTTGTTGGGAATCGTATTGAATTGACATTAAAAAGATCCCAATTCGCACCCAATAAAGGTTCATGTCTAGATTATACACGTTTAGATTCGGTAGGTGTTATTTTAGTTTTAGTAAATAACAACAGATGGCGCTTTTAAAGTAAATTGTAAGTATATAATTCTTCTTCACAAATATTGACTATCGAATTAATTACTTAAAATTGCTATGTGAGATAATTTTATGGTTAATTCAAACGAAAATCGCCGTCAGCTGAATGTTTGCAGGTGGAAATGTCGTCTACGGGACGCCCTAGGATACATTGAGCGCGAAGTAGGGCTATATTGGTCATAACTTATATCGCTGGCTGACGATTTTTCCACCATCGTATTAGCGACTGACGGTTTTCTTTATTATTTACAAAGTAGAAACATTCACCTGTATAAATTTTGTACGGTATAAAATGACTTTATATTCAAAAATATTTTACATGTTCAGTAACGCGACTGACGTTGAATCCCCCGTCTGCAATACGGCTGACGGTGATATTTTGGTAAAACATGACCTCAATAATCATCCATCAAAGTTTCATTCGGTATAAAATCACTTTTCGCAAGTAGTTTTTTTTTTACAACTTTGAAATACTCTCAGTCAACATTCCACCACGGGTGCGGCGACTGACGCTGATTATATTGATTGATAAATATTGAGCTAAAGCTGGACAAAAATTTGGTCGGTATGAAATGACTTAGCAAACGCTAGCACTACCTCCCCTACTATTACCTAAATCTCTAACACTATTCGAGGGAGGCCCCAAGAGCTTGTCAAGTCCAAACTACTTGAACTATGTATCTTAATCAGCATCCTGCTAGCCGCAGGTTGCCATATTATCGCCGTACGCTGTTCTTAAAACGGTAGACTCTATAATGTCGGAGCTTAAGAGGCCGGCAACGCACCAACAGCTATTTTAATGTTGCGAGTGACCATAGGCGACGGTAGTTGCTTTCCATCAGGTGACCCGTTTGCTCGTTTGCCCCCTTATTTTATAAAAAAAGCTACCAACATACCTATCAGCAAGTGGTGATGAGGGCTCATCCAGCGCCTTGTGTCTATCGATCTCCTCCGACGAGGGGAACTCCCCCGGTCTTGGCTTCACCGACAGAGACAGGCTGGCGGACGAGCGGCCCGCGGCGCACGTGTAGACCCCGTGGTCGCGTAACGAGACAGAGGTGATGCGGAGCGCGCCCTGGGGTAGAAATTACTATCAGAGAAGATGATTCATTGGAACAATTATGTCTTTTTGTTGCGTTATGTCATGTCAAGTCCAGTCGATTGATCTCGGTGAAGATGAAAGAAGCGGACCTAATGAAGTAGGTCTGCCATCTGCCTATGAAGTACAATGGTTATATACTTAAACCTAGAGAATGCTATTGAAACGCTCAAAGGAGTGGAAAACGGGACACGAAATTACTCGTCTGTATCGTATTTATTTATTTATGTATAAAGCGTTTTGTAAATAATGGTTTAGAGAATATTTTATGCCAGCGAGACCTTTTATAAAGTCAATTTTTGGAAGTATATCAATTATTATTGTTAGCGATCTGTATAAAGAATAACGAGGGCTTACCTTCTTAGATATCTTGTACTTCTTGGACTTGGATATTATCTGGTTGTCCTTGGCCCACTGTATCCTGGTCCTGTTGTATCCCTTCACAGGACACTTGATTTTCAGCTGCGTGCCGTAGAATATAGTCGCTGATCCTCCAACTTTTACTGTCACCTGTGTAAATTTAAAATTAGCGTTAATTTAATAAAAAATAACTAAAATTATTAAACAAAAAACTTTTTTTATCGAGTTTTCTGTCTGTTGCTAGATTATGAAGTGATTGAGGTGCTTCAATTTCGGAATAGTTGCTTTATGTATAAACATGGAAATAAATTCATAAGCAAATAATCATTTTTAATTATTTCATTATTATTCATTCATTCTAACGTTACTTGGTCAAATAACGACAAGGTGACATTATGACTACCTTTGGCTTGATATTATGATCAAATAACGTATCTATCAGCTCTCTTTCTTTTTGTTGAATTGACTTATAAGCATATACACTGCTTATAAATAAAATTCTTTAATAAACAAGGCTTTTGCATCCGTTGTGGATAATATTATATTATGCAGTATTTTCAGACCGAAGTCACTAGTCTTCAAATACTGTAGTGCCTGGGATAACATTTTTAAATGCCCGCATGTTTGAATAATTTTTCAAATAGTAAGAGTGTTCAAGACAAGGATGGTATATTAACCTTTAAGTACACGCGTTGTTTTTGTTAACGTTCCGTCACGCGTGGGATCTAGAAGTACCCCAGTATAAATATACATGTAAATTCAAAATGGTTAAATAACTTTTAAAACCCGTTTAATATTATAAGAAAATATATTATTTTATTTATGAAAAACATTTAATAATAATAAAATAACCATTATTTAGACATAAAAGAACATTTTTATGAACTAACCAATTTCGTGCATAGAATTTTTAGTGCACATGTTTGATGTACTAAAATTCAACCATAATGTTTATTTCTGACTAACTTATTATTTTTTTCTAATAAAATAAGACTTAGAAATAAGTAATCAAAATAAAAATTAACACTAAACATTACAGAAAAAAAATTGGCAATCCTTGAAAAGTACTACCCTAAACTAAAATTATTCCTTGAGTAGGCTAGGTAAGCAACAAATAATTTTACTGAATGAGGCTTGCAAATAGTTTTATAACAAGGCTTACGGACAATATTAATTAGTTCTGGGACAAAAATAGCATCTTCGCTTCATTTTTGGTGCACTAGGTCTAACTACCTCACACTCTTACAAAATGTTTCCAAAAACTTTCAGAGTCATTAAATTGTCTAATATGATTTGAGCAATTTGATTTTCTGTAAGTCGGCAACAATCTTTTCCATAAATACATAGCCAATTAAAAAAAACTTACAAATAAACACATAACCAATGTGAAAAAAGTATATACGTTAAATCACGGGTGGGGTCTGCAGGTAACCCCACATAAGCAAAAATGTAACTTCTCTTAGCAGAGAAGCGACGAACTTTTACTCACTGAAAGACCTCGAATTGCTTTGAGATAAGCCGAAAATGTGCGATCGTAACTTGCCAATTTTAAAAAATACCGTCAAAAAACAGCGTGTGGGGTCTGCGTAGACCCCGCCCGTGACGTTAAAGGTTAAATAAATAAATAATTTTTTATTAATCAATTTCGTTACAATTTTTCACAATGAGAGGGACACAATGTTATGTATTTATGCAAAGTATACTGATAGGGAAAACATTGGCAGCCGTACTAGTATGAACTGTGTATTCACCTTCTTCTTCTTAGGGTCGTGCTGTATATAGGAGGAGTTGGCGAGCGCGATCTCTGGTGATGCTGTATCTAGTAAGCAGGGTCTGGTGTTGCAGGCCTTAGTGGAGGCCGGCCGAGCGGCCCCGCACTGCCCCGCCGGCCGCTCCACCACGTGGGACTGCGCCATTATCTGCTTACACACCACCTGGTGGGGAGAAAAATAAACAATTAATAAGTAAATAAATAAAACTTTATTTCAGACTAATTTTGTTCATAGAAAGGGTAAATCAAAAAAATGGTGAATCATATTATATGCCTTAGCATTTCAGTCAGAATCATATTATTAATGTTGCATCTCTTACGTTGAACTTACCTACTGTAAGGTCACTTACTGCAAGGTCCCTATTGCACAAATGTTGGTCAACGGCTTTATTATCATGTTATTATCGCTTTTCGTATTCATGAAAGATAACACTTTAATATCTCACCCAGGGTTATCTCTCATTCAGATCTGTCTGATTATGTCTAAGAGAGAGATTAAAAAACCCGCATTATTGCGGATTAATTTCACCATGTAGCATCAATACACATATACCCTCACCTCTCTCTGCTTAACTCCCCCTCCACACGTCTTGGAGCACTTGGACCAGTCGCCGGTGTGCCAGCGGACGGGACAGTCCAGCACGTTGCAGTACTGGCGGTCCGGCGGCGGCGGCTGCGGGCACATGCTGTTCGGTACCACCACCGTGTTCGTTCCGCCGCGGGTTACCTGAAAATTAATGGAGGTTAGACTTCTAGTTCCGTGTCCTTCAAAAACACACCCCTAGCAACGGTGCCAAGTGTGCGCCTCCACATGAGATGCGTTGCGGGGGCTTCCCCCGCAACTTTTGAGATCCAATAATATCGCTTTATTTGTCTGACCTCGTTCAGCGCAGAGATTCTATTAGATCTCAAAAACACACTCGTAGCAACGCAAATCCAGTAAAAACGCAGCAATAAAGAAATTGTTCAAATAAATTGTTTTTTTGATATCATAAAAATATACTAAGCATTACGTTATGTTAGCTTAACAACACTAAAAAGAAATGTGTAGTGTGTGTACCTAATGAACCAATATTGGCCAGCCGACGCGATGGTTACAATAGTTGATTTGTCCTATTCTCATCCTTTATTGATTGCAATACATTCTACTCTTAAAACAACTACAAAAACTTTGCAATAATCTAGTTTTTAAGTCCACAGAAACACAGAAAATATGTTTCACATTTCCATACAACTGGATAACTTCGTACGTTCATACTTTCGATTCACTTCGACAGACCAACGGCACTTCATTTGTTCGTGTGAGTGCGGCCAGTACTGCTGGCGTGTAACCGCAACAACCACTCACTCCACAAGTGACTGAACAAGTTCGAGAATATTCCAGAGCGGAATTATACGGATAGGTATCATAATATTATATGATAATGTATTTTGGGAATCATTATAATATTTTGTCGTCGTCTGTTTCTTTCTTAAACAAAAACTTTTTGCTAAAGTGTAAATCATTGTAAAACAAATACCTTCGCTATTTGGTCTATGTTTTCTTTACTTCAGCGGCCTCATATTAATAACTATCATGGGCCAACGTGGAGGCTTAAGTAAAATAGACAAATACGGCGTTGAACACGCATAGGGGCATATATTTTGCTTATATGCCCATGATGGGCGTAGACTGTGCTTAGTGTTGCTCAATCATGGTGGCAATTACATCCCAAGTTGAATAGATAGCCCCTAAGTTAAAATAAATGAGACGAAAAAATGTTATAAAAATCTAAATGAAATTCTTTCTTGTAGAAATCACAAAAACGCCGACGGCACGGTGACACATCACAAAATAATTAACATAACACCAAGTGTCGTGGATAAAACATTCTTCGTGTGTAAGCGCCAGCCGGGCCTATATGAAATTCATGAGGACGAAGCGACGGCGCGACGCACTCAGGGGACCTTGTCAATCAAGCCGCAACTGGTAATTTTTGACACGGCACGTGACTTATCGCGGCAATCCGGAGTCATTAGCCACATCCGATTGAGCCGTTTGTGGTAAAGCAATGAATGAGAGGTGGCACATTTTTATACATAGATGAAGACCAATTTCATTAAAATATAATGAAGAAGTAGGCTACGGATTTTTAAGGGTGTAGCTAGACACCAAAATGAGACGAAACGAGGTACAATTTAGCGACACATGAAAACAAATTAAAATGTTAAATGCCGAGACGTTAGTTTTTTCGGCTTCGCGGAAACTCACCCTTAAAGTCTAATTTGTTTTAAATGCTTCATACTGTCAAAAAACATAACCCTCCTGACCACAGCTGTTGGCTAAATCTTACCTCGTGTATGCAGGTGACTTCTCTGGTCTGTATACCGATGCCGCACGACTTGGTGCACTGGGAGAACTCCGTGTAGTTCCATCTGAAAACAACGTCTCATATACACATCTATACTCATATGATACGCGGGTTAGTGGCCAGTCAAGTTCGAGCTCATAGAACATAGCATGGCAGTCCGTGCTCGTGTGTATATTAATATTATTAAGGGTGTTTGTCTATTAGTATGTTACCTCTTCGCGCTTAAACCGCAAAATTTTGATGAAAGATATGGACATACTTTGGAGTCCGAAAAGAATTAAAAACTATCCATTGTCCAGTGTATAATTTTATTTAACTTTTTCTGACACACAGATACACTTTCCTGTTTATAATATTAGTACGAAATTCATAACTTAGGTTTGTTACTAGATTTATATTTTTTACCATTTATCGTTTCTGTATTGTGGACAGTTCAAAGCGAAATCCCTAGCGATAGCCTACATTAAATGAATACTTATTTTTAATTTTATTTTCTGTTGCTATAGAACATTTTCTTATCGTTCACGAACTTCACGGGCGGAGGGATTTATATGAGGAACGAGGAAAATTTGAAAGGAACTAGTGGTGCGTTGCACCACGGCCAAATAAAATGTTACGCGTTGTTTGTTCCACAAAACTGTTTCTTGTTTATTATACAGTATTGAATTTCTCTATTCCCTGGCTAAAATATTCGTCTACTTTAGTTAGTTTTAAAGAAAAAAGTAAATAATGTTTTTGCAACAAAAATACAATAATAATTTTGTTGTTTAATTAATAAGCGATGTACAAATTATGGACCGCTGTATTGAATTTTTAAACACAATAATATTATTATATTTCAACACATTATTTTCGTAGAACAAACGGAAGCTTTTGAATAATATACTATATCCAGTGTTAACATTAAAAACAATAACATTTCCCGTTACTGTTGCACGTAATTCGGTTTTATTACCACGTGAGGAACGGGCTTAAGCGGGGGCTGAGCGAGCGCGAGCGGGGGCTGAGCGGAGGCCGAGCGGGGGCTGAGCGGGGGCCGAGCGGGGGCTGAGCGGGGACCGACCGAGCCGACGCAGTGCGCCGCAAACGTGTTAACCAAAAGAGCTCGTTGCTTTTAACGTGCTGTAACCGCATTAAAATAAACAACTCCACTACTCTGTATTAACATGGCATCCGACAAGATTCGCGTTTTAAACTTTAACGTTAATGTTTATTAATGTTAAATGAAGATTTTTTTAAATATGCTGCTACATTCGGAATATCTCAGAAGAATTTTGTGTACACTGTGCGTCGTAATACGAATTCATAATGCAAGTTTATTACCTCGGCGGGCAGGGGTGGTCGTTGCAGGTCCGGACTCTATTCTCCGGCTTTGTGAGCGGGTCGCACATGTATGGGGATGCATTTTTACCGTCCTCGTCTCGGACGCACTGGATTATTAGCTCCTGTTGAAGAAATATACAAGATTAAATTATAATATATATCGAATTTCATTCGAATACAGTAGCAAATACGAGATACATTGGGATTTAGGTCTTCTTATAAAAACAAACATTTACCGGACAGAAAACTATTTCTGATTGATTATTTGATTTTTGAACTAATACTTCTTTAGGAGCGTTGTGAGATATGTGCGTCATGAAGAATAATTTGCATCACGATGCTGTCACGATTTCGGACAGAATTACTTTTACTTCTGAGTTCTGACACGCGTACTCTGTACATACGATTTCTATCTGTATTCTGATTTAAAGGTAATTTTAATAATACGCAATGACATACCTGAACACCACTCAAACAGGATGCACTGCAGCTGGTATAGCCCTTCTCCTTCCAGGAATAAGACTTCCCGGGCGAACCGGGCGCGACTCTGATGTTACTGCTCGTGCCGAATATCAGAGACCTGCTGGATGTAATGTGACAATAGATTATACGAATAAACAGATACGTATGACATGAGTATAATATGTATTGTAATAATGTACAGACTTTTTTCGCTTAATATGGTTTCATTTTAACGTTTTTAATACAAATAAAGTTTATTTTATTAATTTATTTTCCTAGCCTTACTGTCCCACTGCTGGGTAAAGGCCAACTCAAATATCTTCCATGTCTCTCTATTCTGAGCATTCAGTTCGTCACGCTATTTTAAAATATTACCCTAAAATCAATAATTACTTAATAAAACGGATAAATAAATTTTAACCTCTACCTTGATTTGTATCCTAATATTATCACATTTTCATGATAATAAGATAACATAATGACGGCATATTACGCTTATCAGTTGATTCAGTTGATTGATTTCTGAGCGCACAGTAAGTCAGTATCAAATTTGATAAACATGTCTTTAGACGTAAACGTTAGCGAACCTGACGAATTTAATTGTGTCGAGTTACACGGGTGTATAGAAAACGTCGCTAAAATTAAACACATCAAAGATTTTACATATCACGTGGACTATGTTTGTGGTAAAGGTGAAAATTATGTTGCCAATGTGTTTCGAGTGTTGATAAAAGAGACTGATAAGGATAATGTTGTTAGTGTAATAGTAAAAACGTTGATAAACACAACACGACAGGAACTATTCAGAGAGTTGCATAAGCGGGAAGTGGATGCGTATGAAATTTTAATAAACAAGTTTGTAGAAATACAAAGTGATATCGAAGACAAAATTGTTTTGCCCAAACACGTACTTTCGAGTTCTATGAAAGGAAATGAAGTTATAATATTAGAGGATCTGCTAGCTGATGGATTTGAGATTGACAACAAAATACATTCGCTGCAGCAATTAGACTACAACTATGCGCAACTTATATTGACTAAGCTTGCAAAATTTCATGCTTTAACTTTTGTTCTAGAAAATAACGATGATTATTTAGACTCTGTAGATAAGAACAGAAAACTATTTGATGATATTTTGTATAAAGACTCATTTCTCAGCAAAACGAAATTGAGAGACCATTATGCGGAGTCATTTGAAATATCACTGAATCTCATTGATAATACCGACGCGAGAAAAAAGTTGGAACATGTTAAAAGCAAGCTTTTAGAAATATTAAAATTTTATACTAAGCCTAGGAAACACAATGTCTTTTGTCACGGCGATTTGTGGATAAATAATATTCTTTTCAAAACTCAAGTAAGTGTTTTTTGTTAGCATTAAATATTACATTTTTTAATTTTATAAGCCTGTTTGTGATAAAATATTAATTATAGTACGTTATGATGTCAAAACTAACTTCAAATATTTTATTTCAGGATAACAAGACCGAAGTATGCTTCCTAGATTTTCAGGCTATGAGATATGCTAGCCCCGTTCTAGATATTTTATATTTCATGTACCTGTGTACCGAAAGTGAATTTAGAGAAAAACATTTTGAAAAACTGAAGGAGGAATATTATGAAAGTTTTACCAACTTTTTGAAACAATTTAACATAGAAAGCAGATCTTTATATCCAAGAGAGGCGTTCAATAATGACTTAGAAGAAACAGCACCATATGGTCTTGTTATAGCTTTGATAGAGCTAAGGGTAGTGACGACAAAGCCTGAAGATGAGTTTTTACTAAAAAACATTCTTAAAGTTGATAGAGATACCGATCTGGAACCACTAGCGTTGTATCACTCGAGAGTAAATGATGTAGTCAATGAATCTGTTAATAATGGTGTATTAGATAAACTTAAGGATGTTCTTAAGAATTTGTATGTTTAAAATAAAATATATGAAAAAAAAAAAAAATTTATGGATAAACCAAAGAATATACCAAACCATACCTAGTATGAGTATTGGATTAAATAACAATCGGTAGTTTGTAAAACAAACAACGAAGACAATTTTCATACGCTCATAAGAGTAGAATAAAAGTAGAAAGTATACGAACCTATCAGCACCACCGTTATTATAAGCAGGAGCACTCGAGTCACCAAACGACGTGCCGTATGCCATCGAGCACGGTTCCATTGAGCATCTCTCCGTCTCCTCTGCAGGCTTTGGCCCCATGCATTTGCTGTCCGGTAGCTTCGCGATCGTTCTGCTGAATTCTAGAAAGATCTTGCAGTGAACCTCCTTCTTCCTCCATCCTTCTCCACAAGTGACGCTACAAGGTCCCCACTCATCGTCCTTGATGTAACTACAAAATCAGGAAAATCGTTAGTAACTGCTTGCTTATCGCATAATCTATTGCCTATTTGTAACACCATCTATGCCTGATCAATATTTTGCATGTACATTGTTTTCAAACATAATTATAATTAATTACTATGGTTATAGCCACACACAAGACTACTACTTTCTACACAATGACAATACTGTTATGAAAGAAAATAATGAATTTGTATTTTTTAAATATTTCCATTTGTAATCCTAATGTAGAAAATTATATTTTTTATTAAATCTTTTATATCACATTCTCCATAAAATTGTTAAGCACCATCTCCTACTTTATACAATCATTACTACGTCATTTCACGTTAGTACAGTAAATATCAACAGTAATAAAAACTTTACACGATGCCAAAATGTGATAAATGGTATTCTCTAGCGCTATACTTTTCACACGAGACATGCGGTGTGCTCGGGGGTCAGATCTAGACCTAATAGTATCAGTTCTGGCTGGTATATGTAGAAGTATGTGCACCAGTGTTAACGCCAATGCTCCTGCAAAATCTTGTAAACAGAGCAAAACACACTAAGCCTAGACATACCACTTTGACAGTTCCAAGAAAAAGTGTTGGTGCCGAATGTAGAGTAAAGGTATTGAAAAGTGTCGAAGCAAAAAAAGTAGAAATTCAAGTGTATTCAGTGCACGAAAATACAAAAGTCATAGTGCAGTGCATAGATAGAATTTAAAAAATCTGTGAAAAGTCAACCCAATGATTCATGAAATGAAAGTCGTATTCAAAGACGAAACTTAGTGCAGAGTTAACCAGCTCCTGAGTTTTGTGTTCAATTCTTTTGTTCGATTTGAAAGTATTGTTTTAGTAACGTGAAGCATTAAAATCATCTTTGGAGCCACTTTTTTGAAGATCAAAGTCCATAAGATGATTTCTTTGCAGTAAAAGCTTAAGAAGCAACTAACAGCCACTGGATTTGTGTCGATGAGGAATAATGTTAATTCATTGTAAAAACATGTGATGTTTCGGAATCGATTAAAAAAATCAACCGACTTCAAGGAGTAAAAGCGAAAGACGTTTCATAGAAAAAAGTCTCTTCTAGTATCTATAACAGATATCTATATAAAGAAGAGAAATAAATTAATTATTGTTTTTTAAATCTCCTTTTTTGAAGTCGATTAAAAATGAAACCTTTAAAGTTGAAGGTACAATACCTTACATACAACCAGCCACACGCAAAGAATATTTTGAAGTTGCTGAAATCAACAACAAAATACCCTTAGCTACTGTATACAGACAAAGAGCATAGCTTGGGGCGAAATGATATTTCCTTACAAATATTTTTTCTCAGAACAATTGGGACTCTCTAGACCTAAATAAATTATATTGATCCTGTGACATATTGTTGTTACTCGTTTTACTATCTATTGAAATCAGATTTGTTAGGCGTATCAAATAAATATTTGTAAAGTTTTTCTTTGAAGGTTATATTGATGTCTTTCTTATTTTTCCTTATAATATAATGTACTTCAATAAACATGATTGTCATGGAATAGTTTTGTGTACTAAAATAGATAAAAGAGTAAAATATATCAGACAATATATCCGATGATTTGAAGGACATTAAAATCCACACAAAACACACCATACAATGCAAGACATGCATGATAGGTTTAGGGGAGTCAGAAAACTTTAGTTAGTTACTAATCAAGGAGAGAGAAAGCCAAAATAGGGTTTAGAATTATTGGATATTCAAAATATATTTTCTTATAATAAAATGGTTTTGATTAATGCTAACAAACGAGACGTCTCGACATAGTTATTGAAAATTAATTGAAATAATTAATTTTGGTAGGCTACAAATTACAATGGATAATTTCGTAAACGTTGACCTGAATCTTAGTTAAAATATATTGATTTTATGTTACTCAGATCTTGATATTATTTATACAGCTTTGACATACTCGTATTTAAACTTCACAAAGTAGTTTACAGGTCGAACCGCAAAAGGCGTAACAACTCTGCAGCAAAGCGAATCCGATGTCGCGTCGTTCCGATGCTGCGTGGTGCAGTTTGTTTTCTACAATTTCATACACCATATTGATCACTGAGCTGCAGTTTAGTTACGCCCAGTGCTGTCTAACCTTAATAGAGAAAAAAAAAAGTTTATCAATATACTTACGTAGCTTCTACCGGCACATCTGGGTCTCCAACCAGCTGTTCTGCGCGCGGCGGGTAGGGCTGGATCAGCGGCTGCGTGTGGTACACCACCCCAGGTAATAGATCTTCAATGTCGTCCTAGGAACAGATGAAACAGGTTTAAGAGATGCAAGAAAATCTAGCGATGTGTCGTATGATGACGGCAGAAATTATGTTGTATATAGGCAAAACAATAGTTTTCGTTGAAGTTTTGCAATTAATCAGTTTTAAAACATTCACATAATATTAATCTACAATGACTGCAATAAAAAAAAAACGTGTCCACGTTGCAAAAAATGCTACCCAGATATATCTTGTCAATATTCTTGTGTGTTATTAAAATTCTTTCAAATTCAAAGAAAGAAATTGAAATACCCACAATGAAACCTGCATTATGCCTCTAAGGACTATGTCACACTCACATCGGGTTCGGCCTCTCTGTACGCTGGACAGGTGATGCCCGTGGAGCAGGGTTGGGAGATGTCTGGGCGGGCCGCGGGGTCGCAGCCGCCCCCCGCCGGCGAACACTCCACACCACGCACCTGGACCCCCGCGCCGCAGGACACCGAGCACTGCGTGATCATGCCCATTGTTATTATCAGACATCTGAGGTTCCGATCATGATCATGATGATGCATGTAGCCAAGGCGTTTTCTTCTATAGTAGAATCACCGATCAAAATGTATGGAATCGACATTAGACATGTCAAACATCAACTTCATGTTATTGTCGATTCCATACATTATGATCGGCAATTCTATAAAGAAGCGATAAAGAAAAGGTATTGGTTAAAGGCCCAGTCATCACGAATATTGAGGGAATATGCTTAATCCTCATTATCATCGTTAACATAGCGTGAATATGGTGGTCAGCTCTATGATCTCTCGACCGAACTTTCCATGCTCAGTCAGGTCGAAGCTCATTTAGTTTAGTACATTATTGCACGTAGGTTTCAGAAACCTGGATAACATCATCACTATATCGCCTAAACAATATCCTTTTTATAGTCGGTTAAAAAGGATCCAGTAAAATTCGCTTATTAAACCTATAAAACTATTCACATAGTAGAATAATTATTCAATTAAGAATAATGAGTCTCATGACTGAAACTAGTTACAAATACACATGCCACCTTATTATATTACAAAGTCGTCATTTGTCTTACACTCCACATCTTAAGCTAGTTTTAATACTGCAGTAACTGACCCTATTCTCAGAGTTCCTGTACAATATAGGATACCAAACAGTATTGTACGAGTAACTCAACCATTTAAATTAAACTCGCTGAACAGGAAGGTCACAGAAAGAGGAGATTAAGATAAGGGACACGACTTAGAAAACGTTTCATTTGTGTTCCGAGGAAAGTGTATTTGAGAATCCATAGATTCACAGCGCTGGGCGAGGTCAGGCAAATAAATCGACTCTATTGGTTCGCAAAAAGATGATTTTTTAAGGGAATGCTTCTTTACAACGCAACTTCAGAAACGCAGCTTGTGCATCTAGCATGCGCGTACAACGGAATATCTCACTCGCGTGTGTAGTTATATTGTCGATATCGACATAATTTAAAATAAATTTTTGACATTATGCCGATAGATTTTGACGGCAGATCTACACGAGAAAAAATGTATGTCATGTTAGGGTCAATAAAGATGAAGAGACAAACCATCAAACATCGAGAAGACATGTAGACAAAATTTTCTCGTTTGTGCATCTTAGACCCCCCGCGCATTAGGCGGCCAGGTCGCGCGGCCAGCTGTCACGCGCGAACTGATTCTTCGCTTCAGCTGGCCGCTGGTCGCGTAATGCGCGCACCTACATATATCGTAGAAGAGTTAGTTGGCCGCAGCGACCTGGCCGCGCGACCTGGCCGCCTAATGCACGGGGGGTCTTATGCTTAGCACAAACCTACGCGACCACGCGACTGCGAAGCGGCAGCGTCAATACAAAACACACATTTGACAAGTTGTGTTTTGTATTGTATTGACGCTGCCGCTTCGCAGTCGCGTGGTCGCGTAGGTTTGTGCAAAGCATTAGGCCGGCTGATAATATTTTCTAGGTTGGTGAAAATATATATTAAACAACTTGAAAAATGCATACAGTTTATTCTGCACATCAAGTTACAGAGATCGAACAAAGACAAAGAGAATTTCTATTGACAAGTGACAACTGACATTTCACACGGAGCACAGACCAAAGACATGAGTTGCCAACATAAGTATTAAACTGAACATTAAAATGTTACAATAAACTAAATGTTGGGTTGCGTTCATATTACACTAACACCGGCTGGAGGAGGAATACGAAGATAGTCTACTGTATACTCTTTATACTGTGTCAACCAGGTTCACAGAAGATGCAGGTGATTACCCGCGCAGCTTGTTTGCCGCTTCATTACGTTCGTCTTTGTCTTCGCAACTCCTAACTAGTTCGCCGGTTAATAGTTTGTCTTCACAATAGCTAGCACTAGCATATTAAACTGTCACTGTGTACTATTCAACTATTGTAATAAGTGTCATGTCTGTCTCGTGTGTGTAATCTGATCTGCAGAGTCACATGCAAACATCCGTATCTATGTTTGCCTGTAGAACATAGAGATCCGTTTTTATGTTGTACCACTTATGGATTTTACTATCGCTTAGTAAGGTAGTGCTTACTAAGAACGCATATATTATGTCAGCGAATGTAAAATTTTTGATTTATAAACTATTAGATTAGATGACGCCCGCAACTCCGTTGCGCCGCGCCAAAATTCGTTTATCGTGCGGGAACCGTACAGTTTTTCGGGATAAAAAGTGTTCTATGTCCTTTCCCAGGACTCAAAGTATCTCCATGCCAAATTACAGCGAAATCGGTTCAGCGGTTTGGGCGTGAAGAGGTAACAGACAGACAGACAGACAGACAGACAGACACACTTTCGCATTTATAATATTAATATGGATGTTAATTGTTATAAGAATTATAATAAAAGAAAAATTGCTATACAGCTAATATTGTAGTATGATTCCAAGTGGCTTACAGTTGTTAAGTATAATATTATTTAGTCTTAGTTTTAGTTATTTTCCTTGTTTTATCCCCCGACTATTGTAACCTTTATTACTCCATGTAAATGCACCGAAATGGTAATATTTTATGGTAAATAAACGCTCCAAAGCCGTCATTAAATTAGCTCAGAATTACACCGTGGAAGAGAACGTAGCACCAAGAAATTGCCATAAAGATGTCATAACAACAGAATGTCTGTCTGTCTTAATTAATTATGTATTTAATTTATCGCGAGCGCGCTGCAGCCGGCCACTTGTATAATTTGTTCCCTTGTTTAGCCTCGATTCCAAAACGGTTGAGACTTGTAAGCCTTTACAAGAAATGTTTGGAAGCGCAGAGGAATGTCTTTTATTTCTACTTAAGATAGTAATATTATTATGTGAATGAATGCTTTTAATTTTTAAATTTATAGTCGCGTTCAAATATTTCAAGACCTTAGAATATGCAACAACTTTCATCCAAGTGTAACTGTATCTTGCTTGCGTATCCACCTGTTTTTTTAGAACAAAAAGTTGTTTAGGATTTTTTTGCTAGTATCTTTTTATTACTTTATTAAATAGTAATAAAATATTATAAGTAATATTAGTAATAAAATATCAAGGAATTAAAATTCATTTTAATCTAGTATTAGTCCATGGCGTCTTCTTCAATCAATAGTATTTTCAAACAAAATATTACTACTTACTAGCCCTCAAATCGATAAGATTTCATGCCTTGCTTATCACTGTTTATTATTCACACATGTTATATATTATTAGACGAGCATTCAGAATATCGGATGAAGACTGTCTGGGGGTCTACCGCCGTAGGGAGCCAAACTTCTCTTCAGAGTTGAGCCTGGCGCCATACCGTGTATGCTATTGATATATTGAGTTTATTAGAATATAGTCATTTATTCAGAAAGGAAATATTATAATAATTTTAGTTATATTCACTATACTCTTCATTTCATATTAATCGTGGTATCGTAGCTGTAAATTGCAGCTTATTCGATGCAGACAAACTATTCAATCCTTTCTTATACAATAATATTGTTTATTACTAGATGACACCCGCAACTCCGTTGCGCCAAATTCGTTTATCGCGCAGTAACTATAAAATACTAGAAGAAGCCCGCAACTCTGTTGCGCCAAAATTCGTTTATCGCGCGGGAACCGTACATTTTTCCGAGATAAAAAGTATCCTATGTCCTTTCCCGGGACTTAAACTATCTCCATACCAAATTTCAGCATAATCGGTTTAGCGGTTTGAGCGTGAAGAGGTGAGGTAACAGACAGACAGACGGATAGACAGACAGACAGACAGACAGACAGACAGAAAGACAGACAGACAGACAGACAGAGAGACAGACATACAGACAGACGGACAGACACACTTTCGCATTTATAATATTAGTATGGAAGTATAGAAGTATGGATGTATATCAGTAGCATCATAGCCATTACCTTTCTTTGAATTTATATCAAAACGGAACGAGGTATACATTAATTCAAACACACTATTACATTTAAATGGCATTCCGCAGTGAAATATAAAATTGGTTCCGCCGTAGCACTATTAATCTCCATTTCTTGTGGACGTGTGCATGCTGCACGGACCCCTGGGCACACGATGCTGTTAGTAAATACGAATGTTACTGTGCATTTTAGCCAATACCTATTTTCGAGACTTTAGTTTAACTGTGCTTTATTTTAAAGCAATAGAGGGTCTTAATGTGGTTATAATTTAGGTAGATGAGATCTTTAGCTTTAGTTACTTATTAAGTTATTACCTACTTACTAATAAAAATATCTTTAATATATAATATGTGCCCGACACATTATAAAGTTCACTAGCAGAAAAAGACAGCAAACTTTGAATATAATGTGATGCGGAATCATCGTCGTATTAGTAAATAAGAAATGTGTAACTTTTAAATTTTGAAAATCCTTTAATTCGAAATAGAAAACCCGACCCATTTCTAACAACCCATTATATCAAATCAGGATCCTTATAATAAAATTAGAATAGCCCACTCGGGCCATCCTCGTAAAAACACAATGAGAATTGGCCATTGTTGAAGTTTACGACGACGGTACAATGTGCACTCGTCGTGCTACATTGTGACGAGCGGGGGGGATGCGACGAGGGGAGGGGTCAAGATGGCGGCGACGAGGGGGGGGGGGTACGTGACTGGAATGTCATTTGCATCGCGCGCGCCGGCACGTACGTCCACTTGGTTTTAGAAAAACTACATAATAATTAAATCACTACTTAGGGATGCTTGAGACGCGGTAGGGAATGTGAGTTTAAAAACACTATACCGTTACTAATAAAAATAGTTACAGAGTATACGATATGTCAAAACATAACGTATACTCTGTAACTTAAGGCGGATGGATGTCCTTGTCTATCATCCGCCTTCTTCAATACAACAATTTATATACTGTTTAACTAAGATTAATATGATGACTATGTTTCCTAATTCGTAACTTTTGTATTTTCATTAAATATTAAGAAATGTGAATCCATACTCAATGTTGTAAATACAAAAGTGTGTATGTTACCTCTTCGATTCTTCCTAAGAAGGATAAAGGATATAGGATGGTTTTAATTGCAGCAACATCTACTATTATGAATAAGAGATATACTATAGCAAAAATATTATCAGATGATATTCAAATGTACCTCAAAAAACTGTAGTGTCCATCGCCCCAAGTAGCTCAATTTTATTATCAACTAAAACTGTTAAGTAAAAGTTTTATTGCTCCTAGAAAGAGTTTTAAGTTTTATGACGCTGTTATAACGTTACAATGCAAGGTAACTTTAAATCTTAACTTTAACACTTCACTGTGATATAATATGAAAGTGCATCTGCCTGGCTGTATATATATATATATATATATATATATATATATAAATAATGTGAAAGTGCATCTGTCTGGCTGTCTGTTAGTCCAGTGTCCACCTCCTTACGCTTAAGCCGCTGCATTTATTTTAATGAAAATAAGTATGAGGAGTTTTTGAGTCCTGATCCTATAAATATTATGTTTTTATAATAGGAAATATTTTATGAAAGAAAAATGAGAGATTACCACGAATTTTTGAGAACATCTAGCACATTACAGTTACGAAAATTTCAGAATCTGTCTATATTATTATTTTCAAGCCTAATCCACAAAACAGATTTAGACGAGAATTGGTATGGCCAAAAACAGATTTCATTACCATAAAATAGGTATACGGTTACCGCATAATTATTAACGAATTGTTTCGTAACATTTTATGTTAAAAAAATAACATTTTATAAACCCAATTCTTCTAATTAAAACACCTGCCACTTCGCGTTAATTACTCAAACCAAAGAGGTCGGTGTCGGAATTTGAAATTGTAATTTTGTTATATCCGGAAATGGCGCTTCCGACTTGTCAGATTCAAAATTCGAACATCGAATGACTGTCAGTACAAATGGACGTCGCGGTTCGCTTAATGTTGACACGAATTGCCGAATACGGAGAGTTTTATTATTATTTGCTTCTATATTTCTCAGTAATGATAATAATACGAGTATTTCTGTGTATAGATAAGACGTGTTTTCACTTTTAATTAAAAGCCCCTGAAATGGGGATTAATGTCTTCATTAGTTTCGCACGAGAGGCAAACAAGCCTTTTGTTTAGAAGTATTTTAATATTATGACAAATATATGTACATAAATAGGTTCTAATAATATTATATTATGATATTTCTCTTTCTTCAAAGAACGTTGTTGGTAAAATACCTAAAATAGTTTTCTCCATGTGAAAAGAGCTTTACACATGTCGCCGAGTTTTAAAATAATATATTTTTATCACCCACGTCAGAGCCAATAAAATATTTTATTGTTTTCTTAATAATATGTTGAGTGTTGACTATGTTGGCGCTACGTGACAGCGTAGCACTGTCGTAGCACTCTCGTAGCGTCGTAGCTCCTTCGTAGCGACGAAGAATTCATAAGATATGAGAGATTGAGTTAAAATTACGTCGTAAAAATATATTTCAACGTAAATTGATGTAAGTGGCGACGAGTTGAGATTTAAAATTCGAGTGAAAATCAGACATTTGCTATTAGGTTTAAGGTTAGTGTAACTTTTAGTGTTATGACGTATCTTGGATACTTTTCAATTTTCATATAGTTTTTGATATCAGAATTTTAGATAAGAAAATTTGTTAGAAGGTTGATAGAGGAATTCCGGTCGCATTACGACAATGATTTTGTATTAACAGCGACATACATTTTTATTTAAATGTATGAGGATTAATTTTTCCCGCAATATTGTGCTTCACACATTATTGCGTAGTAGTACTAGTATTTTCGTCAAAACAACGAAACGTAAGTTCACGTCACATACGTTCGAGGGTATTTGACTGTTATAGAAGGGTCCACTTACCCCAGACACATTCGTTCGAGTCTACTCGTTAACAGTTACCCCAAGGGTCCACTTACCCCAGACCAGGGTCCAGCGACCCAGGTGGCGCACTCCTGCTCGTTGCAGGGCTGCGTCGAGCGCGGCGCCGGCGACACGCAGCCCGGCTCGGAGCTCGTCTCTGGAGAACAATATAATCATCAGATATTTTTGACCCTCATCAATCGAATAAGATAAAGAGCCAGAGTGTTTAGGCTGCCTTCACGTTAAGTCGCGAGTAGTGCGGCAACAGCGCAACTTCTATACTCAAGCTCGTTTTAGTACAGAAGTCGCGCTGCCGCTCGCAGGTTTAGCAGGTTTTCTATTATAGCAGAGTGCTTAGTCAAGTTGAATTTGCTAGTTTCGATAATGAAGTTAGATGTCAAAAAAGTATGGGATTTATGCGCATTGCTAAGTGTTATGGCGCTTGCGATGCGTTATGTCAAATCCCATACATTTTTGCGAACTCAACTTGACTAAGCACTCTGCTATCATAGAAAACCTGCTAGACTGACATGCTGCGATCACGTTTGACAGTCAATATTTATGCCTCGCTCAAAGAAACCCGTTGGGAATAGCGAGTGCCCCTTGCATCAACGGCAGATGAAACAGTATACTCGTAGCTGCCATTAATATGATATTTGCTACTTTACTGTAAGTCTGCCGTACACTCGCTCTTAGAGTATGCGGTTGATGAGCTAATTTTCAGCTTGTGTTAGCTCACACATTTCGGCTGCTTAATTAAGGGTTCATACGTATAATAAGGCCGACCTACGTCATTGAGTCGGGTTATGTCAATTCAAATTTCAATGTTAGTCGTTCTCTGTCGGCTAGGTTTGATATAACGCGACCAAACTACGTGGGTCCTCTAGTACCTGGGTCGTATGTGTCGGCGCGGCTGAGGTTGGCGGAGCGCGCGCACAGCACGCGGCGCTCGCGCACGCCGCCGCCGCACGTCGCGCTGCACGCCCCCCACTCCCCCACGTACCACCTGTAACAACGTATAGTATACCAACACTGGTATGACTCCATACCCCCACGGTATGGATTCACAATAAAAGGTGTGACAGGTATCAAAACCTAATTAATGCCTAGTCAATACTGGTAAAAATATTGCAAGAAACCCTGCAACGTGCTACGTGCTCCATGCGACCTTTTTACGTCGGTTCTTCTTGCCAAGCTAGTTTACGAACCGGTGGTAGGCACAATAGTTTCGACGATCAGAAAGATTTGTTGTAAAACATTAACTCTGAATAAAATAATTTAGATTTTTTAATGATGTTAAATAATTTTGTTATGATGCATTAAAAATGCATCTCTTAGAAAAAAGGAGCAGTGCTCGTTGCTAACGAGCGTGATTTATTCCTTTTTCTTCATGAACAATCTGTGACATCCTTCAGAGGGATAACAAAGTTGGTCGTAATTTGGTAAGATGTGTGTTGCCGTAGTTCCCGCGATATGAAAGCCTGAAGCCGGAACATAAATTGCGGAAGTCGGTACTTACGCCTATAGCTCTCAGAGCTAGAGAAATATATTTTATTTGACTATAATTTATACATAGTATGCCAAGGTCAATATAAACAGGCAGGCTGAAGATACCCTTAGAGCTAGTAACTTAAAATTTTACACAGGAATTACTCTTACGATTTTCTAGGAAAGGACTTTTGAAAACTCCATTTCCAAAAGGGGTTAAATAGAGGATCAAATATTTTTCCACACGATCGAAGCCGAGGGCTAAATATTTTGATTAATATAAGTAGTTAATTAAGTATAAAACTTGTCATCAATTAAAGCGTTACTAGTAAATAATTTAACAGGGCTTCTGAACTTTTTTACTTTCCTGTTTTACGTATTTAAGAAAATTACAATAATTTAAGTCTCTCCCGATGAAATAAAAAGCGTGAATATTAAGGCGAGTTTCCACCGTCTTACTGAGATTTCCGGATAAATTAAATTTATGTAAATCCGGACATTTGTATGCTCAGTTTTATCTAAACGTCCGAAGTCATTGGGTAAGGAATGATGATGGATACCATTTAGCATATTACATTACTTTTGTATAAATGTAGGTATACGTACAAGCTCTTGATGAAATTTGAGGATCCAGAGCGCTGGTTTTTTTAAAACCCTGGTCGCGTTAATTGACCTTATTTTTACACACGCTTGGGCATCATAAAATGATTCCGGCGGGTTAATTATAATTAAGTGCTTGTTCAGTCACAGCGGGAACCGCGCGGTTCCCGTGTAGAAACCGAGCGGTTAAGTGTGAACGGTATAATACAGCGCCTTTTTAATAAGCTACGAGCGGTTTAAGGTGACGCCCCGTTAAAGCAAAAAACCGTGTTGGATATGTTTTAGATTATTATATGTATTAGGCCGGGCCGGCCTCTCATAAAAAACAAGCAATGGAACAGCAAAAAATGGAAAGGGCGTAGCGACAAAATGGTTTTTGTCGCGTAATTTAAAAACCATAAATACATTTCATATAAGCTATGGGCAAATTAAAGTGTATGCTTGAACCAATTTATGTACAAATTTTGGAAGCTAAAATCACTCTCCTCTGTTGGCAAAATAGGAATCCCTTTTTTTACAGAGATCATTTTCATTGATTATTCTGTGTTATAAAAGTTGACTAATCGTGTTATGCTACGGGTAATTCAAAGACAAAGACATGATGAATACTGACAATGAACTTTAATTTCTTAGCTTTAGTCATTGCTGAGAAAAATCGACATCGCTACAGCCAGGCGTCGCCTTAACCGCGCGGGTCCAAACCGCACGGCTCCCGCTGTGTCTGAACAAGCACTTAATCAGCCACCGAAACCGTAATCAGTGTAGGACCTATGAGAATGAAACCGCACTACGCTGCAGTGGAGTGACACGATGTGTCGTCAAATATTCTTGAAATAATCAAATATTCTTAAAACGAAATTATATGAGACAAATAATAATTGTACTACACCGTTTTTTTGTGAATTTTGCGATCCGACACTAATACTGTGGGAAGTGAAGTAACGCGTCACTTTGATGCAGTGTTGTTGACACACTGTCCGGTTTTTGAAACGTGCTGAAATATCTGCCGTTGGTACACTATACACTATAAGCTCACTTGAAGGGGCAGGGGTGTGTGTTGCAGCGCACGACGGCGGAGGCGGGCTTGCCGGACCCGTCACACAGCTCCTCCGGCGCGTCCAGACCCGTCAGACGGTCGCGGCACACAGCCAGCGACATCTTGTAACCTGGTGAAGAAAGGACATAAATAAAGATTTTGTAAATGTATAGGAGTATGAGGTATAAGAGCTTTTTAGGAATATGCGTGGTGGTCGAAAAGGAAGATCTTCTGACCGAGCGAGTTAGCATGCACAGTCAGGCCGATTAAGCCCATTGACGTCATTTCGGACGTTGTATATTATATCTTGTGCTCAGCAAGTTCGATAGCGCAATGCAGGTCAGCGCTAACTGTGGGTACCACCACATCTTAAATAACTACTAGCCTATGAAATAATTGCTGCTACAAGTATTGGAATTCAGCGAACGTGACATTGTATGCGTACTCGTTTATTGAATACACTGTTGCGTAGAGTAAGGTAAAGTTATAAGGTGAACAACATCATACGTAGCAGTCTATACTCTGGCCACTTAATGGTCCATGGGACGTAAATAAGCCGTATTAGGGTAACACTATTTTAAGCTAAGCAAGATTTTCTTCAACTGGATACAAATTAAATAACAAAATAGAAGACAAACCTCTGATATTTGTAAAGCTCTCGAACGTCGTGTACGCCCGCGGTAATTGGTTGAGTGTTATTGCCGACATGATGGATGCCGTACTCCTAACGATTCATTTCGTATATGTACGTAATATACAATTTTGTATTGAAAAAATATGATTAAGGTGAACGAAACCCTAAAAAGTGAGTCATTTCATCATTTCTCTCATGTCATCCCAAAATATCTTCTGAAATCCAAGAATTTAGTACGTCATTTATAGTTACAGTTGTAATAAAAACATTGATATAAAAGGACGATCGTGGCAAATTGAGATTATCCTTTGCCTACTATTTTAAACGAAGGTTTATAAATGATCAAACGAACTTACCAAGTGAAGTTCGATCATTATTATATGAGTCGCTTCATTCGAAGATATATAATTAACCAAATGTAGTACCTTGGCTTATCTGCTAGGCAATCGCGTTTTTTTAAAGATGTATGTGGGTAGTTGAAAAGTTACCTGCTCGCTCGCTCGGTTACTCGACGTTCCGGCGTGCCTCATTATGTTTAGAGAGAAGTAATGCAAAAAATATTTCTTTCTTTCTTTGGGTACTGCAGCAAACATAGTTTCGTGTAGACTGGGTGGGAGGGAGATTATATCTTCGAATGAAGCGACTCATATAAGAATGATCGAACTTCACTTGGTAAGTTTGTTTGATCATTTATTATATTTCTTCGCTTCATTGTTCGATATATAATTAACCAAATGTAGATTTTCAGAGTAACGAAAGAAAGTTTTTTTTTACGAAATACAATATTCATTATAATAGTAATCATTATATTCGAGAAAGAATTCAACAATAAATAATAATAATAGTCAATAGAAACGAAACTTAAGAGACCTCCATGGTTTGTGATTTAAATGATAGCATACTGGGATCATGGTGATTATTTAACTGATTCAGCGAAACTTTGTTCGTCGATAAAATTATGGTTAAGGAAAATAGCGAAAGTATTGGAGTCGCTAGTCCTGACTCCCGCCTGTCGACTGTTGTCTTACTAATAGTGTCCAGTATCAATCCCCGTGTCGACGCTCGTGTCGACGCCGCGCCGCTCTTGCACAGCACCTGCTTTATCCAGCGGCTAACCGACCGACTGGGAGGTGGCTGTTCTGTGCAGAGCGTTTAGCGTTAGCAATAATAACCCGTACTGTAGCATTATCCTATTTAATATAATCTTGAATAACCATTGCAGGGCGTAATAACTTAAATATTATATCTTCTTCTTCTTTTTTTTATTTTTATAAAAAAGTGTTACATAATTTAATAACATCCGATCACGCCCGGGAGTTTATGTCTTTGTAATATAAATTTCGATATCGCTATTTAAAACCGTATTTTTTTTATTTTGCCGAGTTTTATTAGGCAGAAAATTTTAAGTCAATGATCAGTATTCAGCTTTAGGTTCAGAGTGCAAGAAAAAACAAATAATTTATAAGTGGATCCCGGGTTCTACACTACTCAGGTATGGGCTAGGATTTTTACAGGAAAGCTTCTTTCAAAAGGCGCTTCACACATTCGTCTGAGCCAATGTCACCAACCAATAATGTCTACATTGTTCATAAGCAATGACAGTGCACAGTGATGGCTGTAGAAGATATCGTATTACAGCCATTGTCAAATTGTTTGGCTAAGGTTCCGATGGAGCGGATGAAGATCTTTGTAATAAATCTATTAACTAATAAGATTGAAGAGAGCATTTATCTAAAATCTAAGTCGAAGTAAAGTATTTTAGAATAAATTTTAAGGAGTCTACTGCTTTAACTGGGTCCGGCTCTGTGGTCGTCGATAATGTGATTATTGCGTAATAATGTAAAGCTACTTCTTAGGATTTTCGACGATTACGTACTAAATAATAACACAATTGGGTTTCTGGAAAAAACAAAGTTTTTATTTTAATCAAAATGATCCACATAACATAAAGCTTTAATTATTACATTTTAATTATAACAAAATCTTACCTGGAAAAAACAAAGAAACGGCATTTAGTGTTATTAAATTAACAATCGCCGAAATCAATGATAATACTTTCTAGTTTTTAGTCCATTCGGCCATCTTTTCTTTTCATAGATTACATCGAAGTCGTAGAGCAGAAGGATCTGTCAAATAATCATCTAAATAGCGGCAAAATGCAAATAAAGAAAAATACATTTTTCTTTACATCTCCCCCCCCAAAAGAAAATATAATCAGGTGTTTAGTCACGCAAACTCTCAGACTAGATGCCATCAGGAGCTGGGGTTAGTTTTGAGATGTGAAAAAAATTTGACTCCGACTTCTTATGATCAGTATTTATCTTGTAGATTGTATTTGATATTTTTTATATAATTTGATAAGGTCCGAGTTTCAATTCATCCAGTTTTTTTTCTATTAAGTCTGTTACCATTCTCCACAAAGACAATATCACCAACTTTAAAGTCTATGCATATTCGATTCTTATCATAGATTTCTTTGTTGTAATTATGTGATTTTATTGTGTTTTCTAAAGCTTTTTGCCTGTCTTTTATTAAATCATTCTCAGTCTTTTTCAGCTTCATCTCATTCGACAAAAGAGATACATCTGTGCCATATAGTAGGTACTTTGGGGCATATCCAGTAACCGAGTGTTTCGTCTCATTATAGTTTTTACACAGTTTTGAGCAATGGTTGTCCATGCAACTTTTTTAACATTTTCATTTGCTTTGCATCGGATTTTGTTGACTAATGTCTGATTAAGTCTTTCATTTAGACCATTTGAGTAAGGCGAGTTAACTGCTGTAAAGATTATACAGATATTTTCCTGGTCCAAAAATCCTTTAAATTCTTTAGAATTAATATCTGGATACTGATCCGATAAAATCAATTCAATATTATGAATTTCTCCACAGTTTTTTATGAGTTTGATGAAGTCATTTGAGTTTTGTGTACTTGAAGTTAAAATATGTGCATACCTAGTAAAATGGTCCACTAGCAGATGTAAATACTTCTTCGTCGACCGTGTACCTCCAAAGCCTCCAATTGTATCAATAGAAAACGGTTTTGTGGCAGGTCCCAAATGTGACATTAATCCATATTTGTTCTGTCCTCTTGATTTGTTTTTTATACACACTAAGCAATTTTCACAAATTCTTTTTATGTTCTTTGTGATATTCTCCGCTGTATACAATGAACCAATCATACTTTGCATCTGCCTAATTCCTAAGTGACCCATGTTTTTATGTATTTTATTCAATTCAATTCAATTCAAATATTCTTTATTGTGCACACAACACAGAGAGAATACAAACAAATATAAACAAGAAATTACATAAGTGTCACAATGGCGGCCTTATTACTAGGTAGCAATCTCTTCCAGGCAACCACGAGCGAAGGTGAAATAATTGTAGTAGAGATGAGCGTGCATGTGCAAACAAAAGAATACAAATCTATATTGATGATTATATGAATAAATATACATATATTATATATATAATATATAATAATACTATACATAAATACTAAATATATAATAAAATAATACTATATTTATATAAATAAGTAGGTAATAATGACATTGAACAACACGGACATCCTAATAATTTTAAGTGTAACTCATAACATACTCGTAATACTTAATCATGAATAATTTTTACAAATATTTAAGTAGTGTAACTTGACTAGACTTTTAAATGCATTTAATGTTTTTGCAAGTTTTTATTTACGAATTGTATGCTAAATTTTTCAGATAAAATTATTTTGTCTTTGTTCTTTACTTTCTTATAATATATGTTGTCTTTTGATATTAATTTATCTTTCTTGCACTGTATATTTTAATTTTTTTCTCGATCTTCTAAGATTTCTTGTAGTTTTATTGTGTTTACTATTTTTAATTGTTCATCTTGATTTTCATTTGGTCCAAGGACAGGGTTTCTACTCAGACAATCAGCTTCAATGTTATATCTGCCGGGCGAGTACTTAATTTGGAAATCATATTGTGATAGATAAAATGTAAGTTCACCCAATTCCTCATCTGTCCTTGATTTAATGTTCATAGTTTCTAACGGCTTGTGGTCAGTAAATACAGTAAATTTTCTACCTATCAATAAATGCTGCCAATGCTTAACACATTCCTTAATCGCCAGGCATTCCAGATATATTGCTTTCTTCCTTTTTTGAACTTCATTTAGCTTTTTAGAGAAGTATGCAACAGGTTTTTCTTCATTATTGTCTTGTGGCTGCTTCAAGACTGCTCCCAGTCCCTGTATACTGACATCTGGCATGTGAATATGGAGATTAGGATCAAAGATTGTTTATATTGGTTGAGAACGTAAAATTTGTTTCATTTCATCGAATGACTGTTGACATTTTTCAGTCCAGTTAAATATTTGTCCTTTTCTTAAAAGATTATGCAAAGGCTCTAGTTTTATTGCTATATTTGGCACATACTTATGGCAAAAGTTTATTTTCCCTAAAAATTGCCTTATTTGTTTCTGTATTTTTGGAATTGGGAAATTTTGTATTGATATCAAATTATCCTTCAGCGGTCTGAGTGAGTTACGCTGTATTATATGACCCAAGTATTTGACTGATTGTGCTGCAAACATACATTTAGAAAATTTGAGTTTCAGGCCCTAATTTTTTATGGCTTCAAATAATTGTTTTAGGTGTCTTATATGGTCTAAAAATGTTTTTGAAAATACTAATAAGTCGTCTATAAAACTTACTGCAAATTCTCCTAGCTTATTTTTTCGTATAATGTTACACATTATTCTTTGAAAAATGGCCAGTGCTGTCTTTAGACCGAACGGCAAACAGGTCCATTGGTAGTGGCCCTCCTGTGTAACGAATGCAGTTTTGTATCTGTCAGTAACACGCAATGGTATGGACCAGAAAGCGGAGTTCAAATCTAGCGTAGAGAAAAATTTGCAGTCTCTTGTTTTCACTATAAGGTCTTCAATAAGAGGGAATGGTTGCGATTGCGGAACAACTATCTTATTAAGTTCTCGGAAATCTATGCATAATCTGGACTTTTTATTTTCACCTCTTTTGTAAGCGAGTGTAACTGGTGCTGAAAAAGGGCTATATGATTCCTCGATTATATTTTTTTCCAATAACTTTGCAACCTGTTTTTCTATTTCCTTCTTATCTTGAATAGTGCAACGATATGGTCTTTTACTGCAATATTTTTCCACTTGTAAATCGATGTGTGCCTCACAACCCATTACTCTCCCTATGTCATATTTATCTTTTGCAAAAACAGATTTATATTTTGATATCAACTCCTCAATCCGTTCTTGATCCTTGAAATCTAGATGATTTATGTAAATTTGAAAGTTTTCTTCACATAAATGTTCATTAAAGTTTATTATATTTGAATTATTTTTTTCTTAAAAAAACTGTTGAATTTTAGAACCAGGCAGTTTCTGATGTCCTTTCAAATTTTCATCTTGACACAAGTAAAATACTTTTATGCAGTCTAGTCCTATTAAAAAGTCATAGTCAAAATTCTTTCTGTCTATCACAAAAACATTCATTTCCTTTTCCATATCAAAAATATTTATATTAACTTTGATTATGCCGTTCGTTTTTTAACGCCATTAATTGTTTTCAAATTAGCATTGTTACTAAAGTTAGGATCTTTATTATTTATCTTTAATAACTTTAAATTGATCAATGATACATTAGAACCAGAGTCGTAGATTCCAAATATCTCAATATTGTTATTAAGAACTAATTTTACTTTAATTAATGGCGGCACAGTTAGTTTTTTTGATCTTAAAGATAAGATAAAGATAAAAAGTTATTTATTTTTTCACACACAACTTAACATAGTATTTAACATAACAATATATTAAATTGGAGTGTGAACTGGAGCCTAAGCTAGGATACCCTGTGTTTCAGGTCTCCAGGTCTCACCCGCGGATATGTGAAGGACAACATTAACATATTCTAACACAGTTGTCTGAGTTAGTGTGTGTATGGTGTGTGTGTAGTGTGGTGTCAGGTGTGTGTGTGATGTGGTGTGGTGTGTGTGTGGTGTGTGTGTGGTGTGGTGTGTGTGTGTGGTGTGGTGTGTGTGTGTGTATGTGTGTGTACTTTACGATACAGTTAATAGAAGTAATTCAGCTTCATTATAATTAAGGTTTAGTAGCCACTTCTGCACAATTTATTTACATTTATATATTGTTTTATCGTAAATATTTAATATCCTATTTATTTTATTATACATATGTGGTGTGGTGCGAGGAATGGCAGGAGTCGAGTGAAGAAAACAGAGTGATGTTTTACAACAATGCAGACCTTATCTGATCTACGTTTAAGCTGTGTTTCAGGGTCAAAAATAAGCTCGGAGTGTTTGTGAAGTATAGCATGGAGAATATACAGACGTTTGACTGATAGCACTTGAGAGTCCTGTAAAGATTAGTAGTAGGGTATCTAAATGGCTTTTTAAACATAACTTTAAGTAATGATCTTTGCGCTCGTTCAGCTTTAATCATTATGGATTTGCATGCGCCTCCCCATGCTGTAATACAGTAACCTAGAATTGATTGTGCTAGAGCGTAATACACAGTTTTTAATAGTTGAGGCTTAAGAATATCACGTAGATTTTTAAATATCCATATTAATTTTCTTATACGTGTTGAAAGTAGGCTTATGTGAGCTTTCCAGGACAGAGCATCGTCTAACTGGACTCCCAGATATTTGATATCACGAACTCTATCCAATGTTAGACAGTTGCAAGGTCTATTACCTTGCAACTGACCGACACTGGTTCTTTGTTCCGTTCCACAGGTGTGTGCTTTAATGCTGTATGTGGGCTCAGGTTGTGTTTTTTTTTGTTTTGGAGAAAGTTAAATATTTAGTTTTTTTATGTTTATGGTCAATAAATTTTTGTGAAGCCAAGAAATAGTATGCCTAAGTCCAGATTCAGCATTACGTTGTGTTTCTGCCCAAGTCTCTCCCGTAAAAACTAGAGCAGTGTCATCTGCATATGAATAAACTTTACCGCAAAATGGTTTGTAGTTGCAGAGATTATTTAAATACACCAGGAAAAGACTCGGGCCTAAAACACTACCCTGTGGGACTCCATACGTGATAGGTTGGTAAGTACTTAGGTGTTCGTCGATTTTTACTTGCTGAGACCGGTTTGTTAGGAAACTTTGGGATACCTCTTATGTCCATGGACTCCAGATTTCTCATGAGGATGGGGGTGTAGACCGTGTCGAATGCCTTTGCTAAATCTATAAAGATCCCGACACATTTTTTGCCGCCATCCATATTCACGGCCAGATTATTAACGAGGCTTGTAACAGCATCTGTAGTGGATTTTCTAGGTTGAAACAAAAATTGAGATTGGGAGATCAACTTTTCTCTGATCAAATAATTCATGAGGCGTTTGTTAAGAAGTTTTTCCATAATTTTGGACAAGGCTGTCAATACTGAAATTGGACGGTAATTGTCTACGCAGTCTCGACTTCCACTTTTGTGAATAGGGTGAATAATAGCTCGTTTGAAACAGTCAGGAAAAACGCCGTTATTGAAGCAGAGATTTATAATATATTTAAGAACTGGGGAAATTTTATTTGCAATCATTTTTAGGAAAATGGTAGGTATACCGTCGCATCCAGTAGCTGAGTCATTTTTCAGTGAAAGTATGAGATTTCTCACTTCAGTATCATCAGTAGGAAATAACGCAAACGAGTTGGTACAAGAAATAGATCCAATTTCGCAATGCTCTGATATATGGACATCTGTTGATTTCTTTAGGTCCTCGGCAAGTTTTTTACCTAAACCTGCAAAATAATTGTTCACTTTATTAATGGATGCTTGCGGCCCATTTGGATCTAATGTTAACAATTCTTTAGCAGGGTTTTTACATTTGGTGGTATTAGTAATTTTCCTAATGGTCCTCCAAGTTTGCTTAGGATTCCTACAGTCATCGATCTCTGATTTTTGATGCTCAGCTTTCAGGCGGTGTAGCAAATTATTACAGAAATTTCTGTACCTGCGGTACGACGTTTGGATAGTTGTATTATTGGGTGAAAGTTTCGCTTTTTTATGAAGTGCGTCCCGGTGGGCAATGCAGCGTAATATACCAGTTGTAATCCAGGGTTTTATAATTTGTTTTCTATTTGGAATTTTTTTAGTAGTTGTGTGCAATTTTAAAGATTCTTTAATATGGGAGACGAAACTTTCAGCGGCGATATTGCAATTATCAATTTTTAGAATATATGAAAAATCGCTGTTTATAATATCTTTTGCAGCATTATTATAGTTTGTGATTTCTACAGTTTTTAGCAATTTTTTAGAGTTAATTGTGTTATTTAAGGCTAATAATACTGGGAGATGGTCAGTTATGTGTGTGTTGATCACAAGCGTTTGACTGTCTAATTTAGTTTTTATAATGATATGATCAAGACAGTTGGAATCTCTTGTAGGAAACAAATGCGCAGGTAAGAGGCCATTCTCGGCTAGTAGATTAAGATACTCCTCACTACGTCTATCGGTATTGCTAGGTTTAATGTCGATATTGATGTCACCCATTAAAATTAAAGTTTTGAAATCGGCAAGTCTTTTTAGATGAGTATCAAGGCATGTTAAAAAGGAATCAATGTTGTATTGCGAAGGAGATCTATATATGGAGAGAATACCAATATCATGGCCAATGCGCACAAAAAGACCACTGGCATCGTCTATAATCAATTCTTCAACATCATAATTTATAATGTCATTGGAAATATAAACAACCACGCCATCATTTTGATCATGGGTAATGGATGTATAGTGTAGTTTATAATTTTCTAAGTGTGTATTTTGGATTTTGAAAGTCTGCATTCAGTAAGAATGAGTACATCGCATGTAAAGTTTAGTCTTTTAAGAAATGCGGCAAAATCATCGAGATTTCTATATATGCTTCTAATATTTTGGGTGATAATTTTAAGGGTCTTGGCAGGAGGTTTTAAACAATTTGCGCAGTTCTCAGGTTCTACTTGGAGTGAATGCGAGACAGTTAAACGATCTAACTCGTTGTTTATGTCATCATTGTGATCAATCACTGGGTAAATGTGGTTTTGTTTGTTTTTTTAAAGGGCTAAACATCAACCATATCAGACGCTCCAAAATTGCTTTGCATACATAAACAATAATTAAAATTTGTAAATCAAGATGGCTAATAGTTAATTTTAAGTAAAATACTAATATTAGAAAATTTTTAAAGTGTGTGTAGAGTGTGATACATAGGTAAATAAGGATGTTTGTAAAGTTATGTATATTAGTTTGTATATTATAATATGTATATAGTGTATAAATGTATTTTATTTTTAAGTAAAGTTTTAAAATTAAGTTAGATTTTAGATTTAAATATAAGTAAAAAGCATACATTATAAAGGCTAGTCATTTTGTGTTGATCCGAGCCAGGTTGTCGAGGTCCTCTTCCTTGTCGACTCGTATAACTTTAGCATCATTTTCTTTCCGTAGGAAGATGCACCCGTGTTTTGTCCAGCAATATTGGTAGCCATATTCCGTTGCAAGTTTGCGTGTTTTTGCGTATAGTTTCTTGGCACATAGTGTAAGACTTTCCGATATGTATATAGGCACTGGGGGTATAGGTAAGTTAATATCCTTCGTAGTTAAGTTATTCTTTTTTGTTTTTCTATAATCCTTTGATGCCTCAATAATAGCTTCTTTTTTTAGAACCGTTGTAAAATCAACAATAATTGGCATTCCGGCAGTAGATTTCGATTCATAACGAAAAACGTCTTTTATATTAGTCGGTTCTATGCAAACATTTATTGTTGCTCCTATAGATCTTACTATATTAAGGACATCGTCCTTATTTTCCGGGTTTTTTCGAGGAATATTCCGTATTTCGATGCTAGTATTACGGCTGGACTTTTCCAAGTTGTTAATTCTCTGTTCAAGTTGGTTTATGTATATTAAATTTTTCTTTCTTGCTAATTCACTTTTTTCTAATTCACTTTTTTCTAATTCACGCTTCATATCTTCGTACTTTTCGGACAAAAAAGTTACAGATTTGGAAATCTCACTATTTTGCTGCAGAATTTCTTTCATTGTTGTATGAAGAGTTTCGAATTTATGATCTTGATCTTTTGAATTTTGAGACAACATAGTCCTCATTTGTTCCATGAACGTCTTCAATTCGTCCTCGATAACGTCACCCCGTTTTCGCTTATCATGTCGAAAAGTGATATTTCTTTGTATAGGGTCCGTAATAGTAGATAAGTTTGGTTCAGAAGCACAGCAATCTTTAGGCGGAGAGTCTTTCATTGACTTCGACATATTAGCACCAAGGAAATATACCCTCTACAATAATATACAAAAATTTGTTAAAACAAGTGAAGTCCAATCTAACTTGAGCCGAGAGGTCTTCTTATATTTGCGGCGATCGACGATTTAGTACTAAAACGCTTTCCGTCAAGTATGACTTGAGCTGGGGTCTAGTTAATGTGGTTGCAATCGAGCCGCTCGTACTGTGTGGCTTTCCGTCCAGTGTAACTTGAACTGCGTATTATTTAAATCATAAACAAGGAATATGAATTGAGCACACAACCGACCTCCTCGGCGATCCACGGGCGAGAGGGATCATCTTCACACTGTAGTTCACATTCTAGCTCTGAATTATTGATGAGTTTATAGTATTTATAGTGATTTGCTTATTATTCTTTTCATTATTTATCTTAGGATTAAACCAACATAAATCTTCCGAGTGGTAATGTACACCTTTTTTTAATTTTTCACAAATGCTACACTTTTCTTTTATTATATTTGGTTTAGTATCTTCTCTCTTTTTGAAAATTCTTCTTTTTAAAACTAGATGCTCTAACTTTCTCAGTTCATTGAATAAATCTTTTACATACACAACCTCCTCCTTGTTAATTCTGTCTGTTATAAAGTCTGGCAAGCCCGCAGCTATTATATCAATTAATGTCCCTTCATCAATTGTTTTCTTACTTCTAGCAATAGTTTTTCTTTTCTTACAGCATAGTCTAACAAAGAGCCTGATTGATACTTAAAAGACAATGCATACTTGCTTGTTGACCAACCTTTAATGGCATAGGTTTGTAAAAAACTTGATTTCCATTCGAACCACTCTGATTGTAAGCTATGTTTAATCTTCATGGCGGCATGCCAATCTGTGCAAGATTTTTCAAGAAATAATCTGAAAATTTCAATTTTTTCATCTTCGTTTACTATTCCAAACCTTTCACATTCCTTTTCAAATGTCTCCATCCAATATGATGCACTAATTGTATTTCGTCCATCAAACTTTTCAATAACGAATTTGTCAGCCAGTTTTTTCATACTTTGTTTTTCTTTTCTTTCCTGACTTTCAATCAATTTTTCTAAAATCTTTACAATTGGGTCAACTTCTGTTACTTTTGTATTGGTTTTGGCAAATTGTTATTGACTTATCTCCTCGAGAAATTGGTCCTGGAAAATCATATTTTTATCCTCATCCACATAAGTATTTAAAATGTCCTCCGTAGTTTTTATCCAGACATTTCTGGATTGGTGTCTTTTTTTCAGTGTATTTTTCACTGTACTAAAGGTTTTACTGGCTTGTATATGTTTGTGAAGTGACACTGCTTGATATTCTTCAGGAATTAGAAAAATCTTGTCATCTTGTGTACTGATTGAGGTTATGGCAATGTGGTTCGACTTTCCGTCTGATGTTGGTTTTACTTGGAATGCGAATTTCAACCTCTCCATATTTTCTTTTCTTGACAGTAAATGTCGTTTTGTAAAGCTATTTCTTAGGATTTTCGACGATTACGTAGTAAATAATAACACAATTGGGTTTCTGGAAAAAACAAAGTTTTTATTTTAATCAAAATGATCCACATAACATAAAACTTTAATTATTACATTTTAATTATAGCAAAATCTTACCTGGAAAAAACAAAGAAACGACATTAAGTGTTATTAAATTAACAATCGCCGAAATCAATGATAATACTTTCTAGTTTTTAGTCCATTTGGCCATCTTTTCTTTTCATAGATTACATCGAAGTCGTAGAGCAGAAGGATCTGTCAAATAATCATCTAAATAGCGGCAAAATGCAAATAAAGAAAAATACATTTTTCTTTACAATAATATGATTGAAAGTCGAGAATATTGTGTTCTCGGTCCACCAAGCTGAATATTTTAACAAATTATTCAAGTATAAGTGTGATTCTGTTACCGTATTTATCATTACATATTTTATTTAGTATTAAATATTTTAATCGCCGAAAACCAGTTGCATTCCGCGGTGGAAGTCAGGAATCAGGATATGAAGGTGTCGAAACACCTATCAGTTGAGCTAGCTCACGAATAGTACACTGATTTAACTGTTCTATATTATTACGTTTTTAATAGGCATATATTATTATAAAATATATCTAATATATAAAATTCTCGTGTCACGGTGTGCGTGGTTGAACTCCTCTGAAACGGCTCGCCCGATTTTCGTGAACCTTAGCGAGCATATCGGCTAGGGTTGAGAATCGGACAACACACATTGGCGTTCCTCAGGGTAGTATTTTAGGGCCCCTCCTGTTTTTGATATATATAAATGACTTGCCACGTAGCATAAATTACCCTATGACACTATTTGTAGATGACAGCACTGTAGTTTTTATTTGCAATGACATTAAAATTTATGAAAATGAAATAAATAAAAGCCTAAATGATATTGTGAATGGGTTAAAATTAAACAATTTAATGATAAATTTAAGCAAAACTCAAATAATGAAATTTCAACAAAGAAAACTGTTAATGAATTCCCAAAACATAAATTATAACGGAGAAAAAATTACCGATACAGAAGTCACAAAGTTTTTAGGAATATTTATAGAAAAAGACCTTCAATGGAAAGCTCACTCTGATCACATTTGTAAAAAAATTAATCAGTTTTCTTAAGCCCTATTCACGATCTCCAAAATAGCTAATGAAAAAGCATTACTAGCTGCGTACCATGGATTCGTAGTCTCTACTCTCAGGTATGGAATTATATTCTGGGGTAATTCTACAATGCGTGAGGATATATTCAAATCACAAAAGAAATGTAATAGAGTTATACGAGTAGCAAATATACGAACAATAGAGAGTTGCCAACCTCATTTTAAAAAATATAAATTACTTACGTTTCCTTGTCTCTATATTTATGAAGTAGCTGTGTTTGTACGAACACAAACCTTTCATTATTTATGCGATTCAATACTAAAAGATACGAACATAAGTTATGCTGTGTTGAATCTAAAACCTCACTGGTTCGAAAGAATATTTTCGGAATGGCAACGAAAATTTACAATAAAATACCACGGGCTATTAAAGAATTAAACAGCATTCAAAAATTTAAAAATGCGTTAAAAAACTATCTCATAGAAAAATGCTTCTACAGTGTCGACGATCTCTTTCGTGAATAAAAATTATATTAATGTTAATACTGATTAAGTTCTAATTTATTAATTGTTTATCTAATTTATTAATTTTTATATTATTATAATCTCATATTATATAATTGAAATTTGGTTAAAAAATGATATTTAATAGCCTAGAGATACTATAATTGATATATTTTATTGACATTAATGTAATATTATTATTATTTTTCTTAACTTGACTGTGATATAATTTTTAAATCAAATGTAATTAATATGAACTAAACTATATTTATTATAATAATAATTATGACTTTGCACCCCACAATACTGGCAGAATGTATGGCGCTAATATTATTACTTTTAAGACCTTTATTTTATGTACATTCATGCAAATAAATAAATTTGAATTTGAATTTGAACATCTACTCTTCTTATCTTCTATCTTTATATTGATGAGTGTATTAATTTGTTGAATAAATAATAGTAAATTGTTACAACTCGAGACAGACGGCGACCATTGTTTGTGCGACGGGATAGCAATCATGGACTTTACCATGGTGACAACTGACATACTTATTTAGTCACTTCAATAAAATAATAACATGGGCGAAATACTTTATATGGCAAAACAAAGTTTGCCGGGACAGCTAGTTATGTTATAATAATATATATTAAAAACGTTAAGACTTAAATATTTACATATTTGTTGTGGATTTAATACACCCATGGCACTATTATCACTTCAATAAAATAATAATATGGGCGAAATACTTTATATGGCAAAAAAACGTTTGCCGGGACAGCTAGTTATGTTATAATAATATATATTAAAAACGTTAAGACTTAAATATTTACATATTTGTTGTGGATTTAATACACCCATGGCACTATTAACCATAAAACGTTAACAAAAAAGGGGCGCCTGAGGCTGAAGAATTCTCGCCTAGAACACGGATATTGTTGAAGCGTGGTAACTGGTAAGTCTAGTAATGATAAAGCCTACGCTTGGTCTAGTTTCCTTCTTTATATTTTTTGTGAAAAAAATGTTAGCGCATCTGATAGTCTGTACGTCAAGACTTAAGGCCTTTAATTCCTAAATTAAAATCTTTCGATCGACTAGTGAGTTACTAGGAACCAAGAAGTAGGCTCTTAAGTCTATTTTTGTTAGATATCCACTTTTAGGTATTGGCTTGGAAGCCTTAAAAGTTAATTTTCCAAATTAACATGTAATTTCGAAATAAATTTACTAAGTGGTTTCAAATTTAAAATAATTCAAAAATTATATTTAAAATATAATACAATATTTTCCGCTGCTTTGTTTGGGGAAAAAAATCTTTGAAATAAGGTAACCTTCGGTGGGGGTACACGAAGGTATAGTTTTAAATTCTAATAATTTATTGATGTCATGATGCATAATATATTAAGCCAGTGGTCCTCAACCTGTTTTTGTTTTTGGAACGAAGTTCCCTAATTTTTTTATTTTTTATTTTTCATGCGGGCCGCAAACATTTTTGGTGTTGGTGTCGCGGGCCGCAACAAACATTTTTAGGTTTAAAAAATAACGTTATTCAAAATTAACGATTTACAAGTGAAAAAGACTTTCACGTTGACTGTATAATATTTTGCCCGTGGGCGTGAATTTCAAAATGGTTTAACATCACGCGGGCTACAAATAAAGTCCCGGTGGCCCGCATGCGGCCCGCGGGCCGCGGGTTGGAGACAGCTGTATAAAGCCCACAATAATTATAATAGTAACATCTATAAAATATATACAAAAATAACTGTCAGCACTACTGCTGCGGTATTGAGCGTTTAGTCGTTTCAACGCTCTTCGAACTCGAAGGAGGTTGATTGTAGCGGCACAGTGCTAGCGGCGCCAGCCGACGGTTACCAGCTCCCCCCCCCCCCCCCCCCCCCCCTTGACGGGTAGCGGGAAAGGTTTGCCAGAGCCCAAAAGGTACCCGATTGATTGGGATGTACTAATTTAATTTGTCTCTGAGAACAAATACTGGAATTATCCAGAGAAACATTAATAATCTCGGTTTGATATTGAGACAAGACTTATCGAGTCTGAGTGTTATAATAGGTTTCCGTTACGAAGTTGTCTTGTCTGATAATATATTATCTGATAAGTTTGATAATAATTTATATCGTTGATAAGTCTGGTAATATCGAGACTTTTTCAGGTGAAATCTATAATGATAATAATCGATCAAAATGGAATCGATCTGCAACACTTATTATCAGGAACGTTTTATAAGCAGTAGCTTATCTTAATCGTTTTTGGGATCATTTAAAACCATAATCTGGCGAATCCAACGAGGGTTCACCTAACGTAAGTAGGAGCCCTGGATCTATCCGGATCTGGTCCGGTTCTATTGGTGCCGGTACTCAGAATCGACCGTTGACACCTGGTTTAGGAGTGGGAAAGCTTCGGGTTTATTCGTAACCGGATCGACCCGTATATTGATTACTTTTAGTGATATTTCCCCAATTGTCTGGTCTTAGCGACCTAAAAAAATAAATATTGGGGTAGCTCGATATAATCGACTTATTTGTTGATAAAATATGTTACAAAAATTTTGAAGGTAGTAACTATCACGTTACGTAGATATTAAGTAAGTTTCGTTATACACTCGCAGTGTATCCCGAGTCCCAACATTGATGCAAGTTTTATTTAATAATAATAATTATATACCGGCAGACATAGTAAATTATAATCGTAGTTATATATTTAGAACAAAAGGATCGCATAGGTTGTTAACTGATGAGACTCGCAGTCAATCTAGTTATTAGCTCGAAATAGCTGTTCTCTACAAAACGGCAAAGATATTAATATTATAATAATAATTATGTAGTTCTATTTATAGAACAAAGAGCGCGGGAAAACGCGCGGTAGTTGCTAATTTTTATTTTTAAACATTGTCGGAGACTCGTAGTCAATCCATACATTATGTTGATTTAAAAAATTTCAATATATTTTAAATTTAAATATTAATTAACTTGCAGTTAATCCTCTCAAACCAGCCAACATATTATACTTCTATTTTTAGATAAAACATCGTCAGAGACCCGCAGTCAATTCCGATGCATAAGGTTTGTGTTAAGAGACTCGCAGTCAATCCACACATTATGGCGGTTTATAAAATAACTAGCTGTTAACCCTCAAACCGGCCAACGTATAGTTCTATTTATAGAACAGATAAAACATCGTCAGAGACTCGCAGTCAATTCCGATGCATATAAATTGTGTTTAAAGACCCGCAATGAATCCACACATTATGGCGGTTTATAAAATAACTTAATATAATTAAACACTTGCAGTAGTTAAGTTATTTCCCCCAATCGGGCAAACATATAGTTCTATTTATAGAATAGGTAAAACATCGTCAGAGATCCGCAATCAATTCCGATGCATATAGAATATAGATTGTGTAAAAGGACTCGCGGTCCAAACACACTGTACTTATTGACTCACAGTCGCAGTACATGCCGGTTAATTAAATAATTGCAGTAATCACCTGCCGTTGTTTCCCCTAATCCGGCAAACATATAGTTCTATAATTGTATTTATAGAACAGATAAAGCATACATAATAATATTATAGATTGTGTATAAAGACTCGCAGTCCCAACACATTGTACGTTAATTATTGACTCGCGGTCGCAGTACAAGCCGGCTAGTATTGAATATAGTTGGCTCGTCTAGGCCTCGGTAGTGCCTGCCGTTTATTTAAGTATTTAATAGTACTTACATGTATTTTCTTGCTACACGATAAAATAACACTGACTTTAGTTACTTACAACACTGACTCAATCATCTTAATAATAATAACCAGCTGCGCTTTAGCATGGTTACTAAGTATACGTGCTCGCGTTGCCTCGCGTTAACAAAGAATGAGGCACGCCGGAACGTCGAGTAACCGAGCGAGCGAGCGGGTAACTTTTCAACTACCCACATACGTCTTAAACAAAACGCGATTGCCTAGCAGATAAGCAAAGGTTACTACATTTGGTTAATTATATATCGAAGAATGAAGCGAAGAAATATAATTTAAGCTGATCGCACATTTGTCAGCACTGTACGCGCCGTGCGCGCCCAATGTACCGCATAGTACACGAAATGTGGCGCGTACGGTGCGGACGAATGTTCGAGGTTTCTCATAATTTTATTTTATACAAATAATTCTAAAATGCGGCGCGTATGACGCGTTCGCGCTGACAAAATATATGCGATCACCAGTTATACCAACTCAATAGTAAAGAAGCTAAAATATAAGAATCGATTCTTTAAATGCATTCTCCAATGATAAATGTCTAATACCGCATACCATTCCGCAAGTTAATGCAAAAACTAGTTATTACTAAACGTTTCAACCTAAACGAGTAGAGCTGCGCCCTCAACACTTAAATAGCAATTAGGAAAAAACGGCAAATTGGAATAGAGCCACTGTCTGTACTTTTTATTTTCTATGATGCGGGCACTCGGCTAACAGTTCGATACATAGGTGGAGTTTTAGGACTATTTTCGTCGGTTTTGAGGTTCTATTTTCAAACGTATATTGATTACGGTGTTCAAAACGTGACAAAAATATCAGGTACTTGTAAATTCATTTGATCTTGAGTGTAATATAAAGCTATGTATAATATAATAGTTAATAACTACTATATTTGTATTTAATCCCTCGATCACCAATTCTAGGAAATCTTTTGCTGTCGCGGCCCATATGGGCCTTACGGGGCTTGAGGGAATATTCAATATTATATAAATAATAATAATAATAATAGTAATAATAATAATAATAAAATCCAAAGCGCAATATATTGCGCGGCTATTACTGCTACGACTCTACATGTCAAGTTAAGAAAAACAAACACTAACAAATCAACCGATAAAACAATAGACTATAACAACCCAAAATGGCAGATACGGATTGAACACCGAATAAAACAACTACGTAAAGAAATAGGGCAACTAACACAATATCTTAAAGGTAATCTTAATATAAGAAATCAACAAAAAGTCAATCCCAATAATTACCCCATAGACCAATTAGCAGATAAACTAGATAATTTTAAACAAAAATTACAAGCCAACTCAAAACGACTACGAAGACTTAAAATAAGTGATAAAAGAAAAAGACATAATATGTTATTTACTAATAATCAAAAAATCTTTTACCAGAATCTTAGCGCAGAAAATATAAAAATTACAGAACCACCAGATTTAGAGAAGGTTAAAAGTTATTGGGAGAACCTATGGTCAAATCCAGCCCTACATGAAGAACAATCTCCTTGGATTGATGCAGAAACTGAAGAATGGCAAAATATTGACTACATGCCAGACATAATAATACAAAGAGAAGATGTTACTCACGCCATAAAAAAAAGTTTAAATTGGAAGACCCCAGGACCTGACAAAATACATAATTATTGGATTAAATATTTCACTTCAACACATAGCAATATTGCCAATTCATTTAATTTATTTATACAAGATCCACAATCAATACCTCCGTTCCTTACGCAAGGAATTACATATTTAAAGCCGAAGGATAACGACACAACTAATCCTACAAAATACCGCCCAATCACCTGTCTCCCAACGCTGTATAAATTACTTACATCAATAATTGCACAAAAACTAAATACACATATAACTCAAAATAATATCATACCTGAAGAGTAAAAAGGATGTGCTAAGGGGTCAATGGGATGTAAAGAGCAAGTTATAATAGACTCCGAGATACATAATCAAGCCAAACAAAACCATAAAAACCTACACTATTCATATATTGATTATCAAAAGGCTTTTGACAGTGTTCCTCATTCGTGGCTTCTACATGTTTTAAAAATATATAAGGTAAATAGTAAATTAATTCATTTCCTACAACATATAATGACAACATGGTCTACTAGGCTTAATTTAAGAACTGTACATGGCGACTTAAATTCATCTTCAATTAAAATTAAACGCGGTATATTTCAAGGAGATTCACTGAGTCCTTTATGGTTTTGTTTGGCTCTGAATCCACTTACTAAAATCCTCAATAAGTCAGGCTACGAATATACAATAAACAAAACAAACAATACTAAAATAACACATTTGCTCTACATGGATGATATTAAACTCTACGCTAGCGACAGACAGCAACTAGAACACTTAATAAGATTGACAGAAAAATTTAGTATAGATATTAAAATGACATTTGGTATAGATAAATGTAAAATTAACTGCATTATAAAAGGAAAGCAAAATGGAATAATAGATAGCATGCAAGCAAAAGAGACTTATAAATATTGAGGGTTTTCACAAAGCATAGCAATAAATCACAAAGATATCAAAAATACTCTTAAATCTAAATATAAACAGAGACTTAACAAAATACTAGCTACACAACTATCTGCTCGAAATGAAGTTAAAGCCATAAATACCTACGCTATACCTATTTTAACATATTCATTTGGAATAATTAAATGGTCAGATACGGAACTTGATGCCTTAAACACCACAACCCAAACTTTAAGCTACAAACATAACATCCATCATATTCACTCAGCAGTTGAAAGATTCACACTTAAAAGAAAATTAGGAGGCCGAGGTGTTAAAGATATAAAAAATTTACATTATAACCAAATAAACAACATGCGATCTTATTTCCTTAACAAAGCTCAAACCAGCCAATTACATGATGCAATAGTAAGACTTCCCCATAAAGGTACACCACTACAGCTAAGCAACAGCCAATTCAACCCAACACTAAAGATACTGAAAGACTCCGATAAGATACAAAAATGGAAAAGCAAAGCACTACACGGTAAATATCCTCACCACCTGGAACAAGAACATGTCGACCAATCAGCCTCATGTAGCTGGCTTTACAAAGGCAACTTATATTCAGAGACAGAAGGTTTTCTAATAGCGATCCAAGACCAAATTATAAAAACACGCAATTATTCAAAGTTTATTCTTAAAGAGTCACTAGATACTGATAAATATAGACTATGTCATCTAAGCGCCGAAACAATAGATCACATTACCGGAGGATGCAGCACACTAGCTACTAAAGAATACACACACCGCCATGACAACGCACCAACGCAGCCAAACACATTCATCAACTACTAGCAATTAAATACAAACTCATAGATTCACACACACCATACTATAAATACAAACCTCGCAATGTCCTTGAAAATAGCACTGTTAATCTCTACTGGGATTGTGACATAGTCACTGACCGTACCATCCTAAGCAATAGACCAGACATAACCCTTACAATAAAACCAGAAAAAACAACCTACCTCATAGATATCGCCGTCCCCAACACCAACAATCTAAAACAGAAACACAATGAGAAAATACAAAAATATATCCCACTTGCAGATGAAATCAAACAGATGTGGCATCAAGACGTTGTCAAAATTATCCCGATTATCATCTCATCAACCGGAGTAATACCGAAAACCCTCGCTGCTGCTCTGAAAGCTCTCGACTTACATAAAAACACTTACATCCAAATTCAAAAATCCATTATCATAGATACATGTTCATTAGTTCGCCGTTTCTTAAGCCCATCCTCATCTTTCCCTACACTCCAATCATAATACATCATTAACATGAATCAGGATACTTGGTTTATGCCCGTACCTGAGTCATTTCTCCGGCAAACAGCCGAGACTACTATTTCTCTATATAATAATAATAATAATAATAATAATAATAATAATAATAATAATAATAATAATAATAATAATAATAACATAATAATAATAATAACATTGACATCACGCCATCTACGAGTACATTAGCAAATAATGAAACACATCCCGTAGACCATAATATTCAACAACCGCATCTCATCGACACACCAGCAAGAAGTGTTTTGCAGGAAATGCTTCCTCCGACCACCCTCGCTGGAAAATGTAGACAACGGATGAAATGGACTGACGAAATCAACAAAGAACTTCTCCGTTGTTACTACATAGTCACCTCATGTGAATCAAACCTCACCGCTTTCAGACCATTACTTCATCAAAAGTTCATTGAAATTTACCCGGAACTAAGACACTTATCAGAGCAAAGACTAGCCGATCAAATCAGAGTAATCCATAGAAATAATAGAATAGCACCTACTATAAGAGAACAAATAAAAAACTCAGTAGCTCAAATAACCCAAACCCCGGAAGAATCTAACGACCAAAATACTATACAGGATTCAGATCCACAACCGAGCACTTGCTTGAGCAACTTACAAACAGATCATCAATCTGTTGTTAATATTTTATCTCCACATCAATATATATTATCCTCACATGAACCAAATAACACACAAAACTCATCCGACGCCATAGAACATACAAACGAACTAGTTTTAAATGCCACACAGAGAACTCCGAGAACACAAAACCCGATAGAAACTGAAAAGATAGATAATGTTTTTAAAAAAATGCTGATTAAATACACTGGTTTAGATCCAACCACAAGACCTATTATACCTAAACTTCAGATCACTCGCAATGTTATTAAAACAGTAAACACACTAAATCATGCTATTGCAAAATATTTAGAAGATAAAGAACAACCTGGTTTGGAAGAAATTCATAGCACTATATATTGTGCAGCTATGACTACAGCGACCTTGCACACTAAAATTGTAAAGCGTAATGAAAAAGAAACGAGAAAAGCAATAAATAATACAAACCCAAAATGGCAAATACGAATAGAAAATAGAATCAAACAACTACGAAAAGAAATAGGTCAGCTAACACAATATTTAAAAGGAAATCTAAACCCAAGGAAACAACGGAAACTAAACCCTAAAAATCTCACAGAAAATCAATTACTCGATCACTTAGATAGCTTAAAACAAAAACTACTAGCTCAATCCAAACGTCTGCGCCGTCTTAAAATTAGTAACGCCAGAAGGAAAGACAATATGCAATTTAATACTAACCAAAAATTATTCTATCAAAATCTTAATTCTGAAACGATTAAAATAACGCGGCCGCCTGATATAAATGATGTTAAAGGTTATTGGGAAAATCTGTGGTCAATACCAGTCCAACATAACAATGAATGCTCATGGATAAAATCCGAAGAACAGGATTATCAGCACATTAACCAGATGCCGGATATCACAGTGGATATATATGATGTAACTACTGCTGTAAAGAGAACTTTAAATTGGAAAGCCCCGGGCCCCGATAAAATACATAATTACTGGTTGAAGTATTTTACATCAACACATCACTACATAGTAAACATATTTAATTCATTTATACAGACTCCACAAACCATGCCGTTATTTCTAACACAAGGAATTACCTATCTTAAGCCCAAAGATAAAAACGATACCACTAACCCAACAAAATACCGCCCGATCACTTGCCTGCCCACATTATACAAATTATTCACATCAATTTTAACACAAAAGCTAAATATACACATCACAAAAAATAAAATCATACCTGAGGAGCAAAAAGGATGTACAAAGGGATCTATGGGCTGCAAGGAGCAGCTAGTAATCGATGCCGAAATACACAACAATGCTAAACGAAACCGTAATAACCTATACTTTGCATACATTGACTACCAAAAAGCTTTCGACAGTATTCCGCATTCATGGTTAATAAAAGTTTTACAAATATATAAAGTTAACAACAAATTAATACAGCTACTACAATATCTAATGTCAACCTGGTCCACTCAACTTAATCTAAGAACAACTAATTCCGAACTCTCAACAGCTCCGATTAAAATCAAACGTGGCATATTCCAAGGTGATTCCCTCAGTCCTTTATGGTTCTGTCTGGCACTCAACCCACTATCTAAAATTTTAAATAAATCAGCATATTGATACACTATTGACAAACTTAATAATATAAAGCTCACCCATCTGCTATATATAGATGACATAAAATTATACGCAACAGACAGACATCAACTAGAACATCTCCTCAAACTTACTGAAAGATTTAGTACCGATATCAAAATGGCTTTCGGCATCGATAAATGCAAAATTAACTGCTTAGTAAAGGGTCAACACCAACAAATAAATCCATATAACCTAGAATCACAGGACGATATAATAGATAGCATGCAAATAAACGATACCTACAAATATTTAGGATATATACAAAACACTGCAATTAATCATAAGGAAGTGAAAAACGCGTTAAAATCTAAATATAAAGTAAGATTAAATAAAATACTATCTACTCAACTATCAGGACGAAATAAAATAAAAGCAATCAACACATATGCAATACCAATATTAACCTACTCATTTGGAATTATTAAATGAACAGATACAGAACTTGAAGCCCTTAACACCACAACCCGTACCGCTAGCTACAAACACAATATCCATCACATTCATTCAGCAGTCGAAAGATTCACCCTAAAGAGGAACATCGGAGGCCGGGGCTGCATTGACATAAAAAATCTATGTTACAGTCAAATAGAAAATTTAAGAAAATATTTTCAAACTAAAGCACAAACTAGCGACTTACATAAAGCATTAACACAACTTACTTACTCTGGAACACCCCTTCAACTAAACAATAGTCAATTCAATCCAAAACTTAAAATTACAAAAGATTGCGACAAAATAGCTAAATGGAAAGGCAAGGCGCTGCACGGTAAATTCCCCCATCAGCTGGAACAGGACCATATAGACCAAACTGCATCTTTTAGCTGGCTAACAAAAGGCAATATATACAGTGAGACAGAAGGCTTCCTCGTAGCAATACAGGACCAAATAATAAGAACCCGCAGCTATTCCAAATATATACTCAAAGAAAACTTAGACACAGATAAATGTAGATTATGCCACCAAACAACCGAAACAATAGACCATATCACAGGAGGATGTAGTTCACTAGCCAACAAAGAATATACGCATCGTCATAATAACGTCGCCAAACACATCCATCAACTGCTAGCCATCAAATATAAACTAATAGACACACACACACCTTATTACCAATATAAACCTAGCAATGTCCTCGAAAACAGTTCCGCCAAACTCTATTGGGATCGAGATATAGTCACCGATCGCACCATATTAAGTAATAGACCTGATATAACCTTGACAATCAAATCTCAAAACACCACTTACCTCATAGATATAGCCGTCCCAAACACCAATAATCTGAAACAAAAACATAACGAAAAGATCCAAAAATACATACCTCTAGCAGATGAAATAAAACAAATGTGGCGCCAGGATACTGTAAAAATCATACCCATCATCATCTCCTCCACTGGCGTCATCCCGAAGACCCTCACTGCTGCTCTGAAAGCACTCGACTTAAACAAAAACACATACATCAATATACAAAAATCTATCGTCATTGACACTTGCTCCATAGTTCGGAGGTTTCTAAATCCATCATCGTCTTTCAATACATCACGATCATGATACTTTCCTGACACAAATTGAGTCAGGTACTTGGCACATGCCCGTACCTGAATCATTTACCGGCATAAATGCCGAGACAATAATAATGCATAGAAATATAATAATAATAATAATAATAATAATAATAATAATAATAATAATAATAATAATAATAATAATAATAATAATAAGAGCAAGGATTGCTTAACACAAACATAATAATAATAATAATAATAATAATAATAATAATAATAATAATAATAATAATAATAATAATAATAATAATAATAATAATAATAATAATAATAATAATAATAATAATAATAATAATAATAATAATAATAATAATAATAATAATAATAATAATAATAATAATAATAATAATAATAATAATAATAATAATAATAATAATAATAATAATAATAAATACAGTAAAAATAATCCCGATTGTCATCTCCTCAACCGGTGTTATTCCAAAAACGCTTGCCGTTGCACTTAAATCCCTTGACCTTCACAAAAACACATATATACAGTTACAAAAGTCAATAGTTATAGATACCTGCTCTATAGTCCGCCGCTTCCTTAATTCATCTTCATCCTTCCCTACAACTCATAACAATTAAACTTCTTTCACACTACATGAACAGGATACTTGGCAACCGCCCGTACCTGCTTCATTCTACCGGTTAAAGCCGAGACAAATCTATTTTAAATATAATAATAATAATAATAAATCTCAATCCTCTCACCAAAATCCTAAATAAATGTCACGGTTATATAATAGATAAGACAAACAAAATTAAACTAACACACTTGTTATATATTATGGATGACATAAAAATCTATGCTACAGATAGGCAACAACTGGAACAGCTTCTAAGACTAACGGAAGAATTCAGTACAGACATAAAAATGACATTCGGGACCGATAAATGTAAGATTAACTGTATCCTCAAAGGCAAGCACACTCAAATGGAACCTCATAATCTGGAACTACAGGGCGGCACTATAGACAGTATGCAAGAGAAAGAAACATATAAATACTTAAGATATATACAGAGTACAGCAATTAATCATAAGGAAATTAAAAATATGCTAAAATCTAAATATAAACTAAGACTAAATAAAATATTATCTACCCAACTATCAGGCCGAAATAAAATCAAAGCTATTAATACTTATGCAGTACCAATTTTGACATACTCTTTTGGAATAATAAAATGGACAGACACAGAACTCGAAGCTCTTAATATCGCAACCCGAACCGCTAGTTATAAGCACAATATACATCATATCCATTCAGCAACCGAACGATTTACGCTAAAAAGAAAATTAGGTGGCCGCGGAGTCATAGACATAAAAAATCTGCACTATAATCAAATACATAACTTAAGAACTTATTTTTTAACTAAAGCCAATACGAGTCCATTACACAATGCATTAATAAATATTTCCCACTCAGGTACACCTTTAAAACTAAACAATAAACAATTCGATCCAATACATAAAATAGTAAAAGATAGTGATAAAATAATAAAATGGAAAGGCAAAGCGCTTCATGGCAAATTCCCACATCAGATAGAACAGGACCACATAGACCAAGAGGCATCCTTCAGCTGGCTAACAAAAGGTAATATATACAGTGAAACGGAAGGCTTTCTCGTAGCAATACAGGATCAAATAATCAAAACACGAAATTACTCTAAATATATACTAAAAGAAAATATAGAAACCGACAAATGCAGATTATGTCACCAAACAAGCGAAACCATAGACCATATCACTGGAGGATGTAGCGCTTTAGCCAGCAAAGAATATACACACCGTCACGACAATTTAACCAAACAAATACACCAACTACTAGTAATGAAGTACAATCTTATAGAGACACATACACCATATTATAAATATAAACCCAGTAATGTTCTTGAAAACAGCTCTGTTAAACTTTACTGGGATCGCGACATTATCACAGACCGAACCATCCTCAGCAATAGACCGGATATAACTCTCACTATAAAATCTGAAAAGACTACTTACCTCATAGATATCGCCGTCCCCAACACCAATAACCTAAAACAAAAGCATAACGAAAAAATACAAAAATACATTCCCCTTGCAGACGAGATTAAGCAAATGTGGCGCCAGAATACTGTTAAAATTGTACCTATTATCATATCTTCAACCGGTGTCATCCCTAAAACTCTACATTCTGCCTTAAAAACAATAGACTTACATAAAAATACATACATACAAATGCAAAAATCAATCGTCATTGACACCTGTTCTATAGTCCGTCGTTTCCTTAACCCATCTTCATCTTTCACCACACATCAATCATAACTCTTAACGTGAATCAGGTTACTTGGCATTAGCCCGTACCTGGATCATTTATCCGGCAAATAGCCGAGACTCAAATTCATTTTAACATAATAATAATAATACATAGGCTGCTATTTATGTATCCGGAACTGGCCACTTACAAGAACAATATTTAAAAAGTAATTACAACATTTGAAAATAGAACTCTTTGGTTGAAGAATACATTTTGTTTCATGTGACTGTCAATTATTTTTCCATTGTGGCGTCATTTTGAAAATTGCGTGTCTTCATTTGCCATGGATTTAACGCGTGAACATTTTCGTGCAATGATTTACTACGATTTTCGGCGTGGGCTAAATCAACAACAGTGCTTTATTCAACTCACCGCAACTTTTGGAGATGAAGCACCATCAAAAACCACTGTTTATCACTGGTACAGTGAGTTTAATCGTGGGCGGTCTATGCTCACGGATGAAAATAAAGAAGGTCGCCCAAAAACAGTTGTTGTCCCACAAAATATAGATGCTGTGCGGGAACTAATAATGCGTGATCGTCATGTTACATATCGCGAGATAGAGGCGTCCTTAGGCATAAGTATGACGAGCATACATAAGATATTACACGAACATTTGGCTGTAAAAAAAATATGTTCGCGTTGGATTCCGCACAACTTGACAATCGATCAAAAACGGGCTCGTGTCGATTGGTGCAAAAAAATGATAAAAAAATACAACCGTGGTACGTCAAAAGCCGTTTATAATATCTACACAGGTGATGAATCTTGGATCTATGCATATGACCCCGAAACTAAACAACAGTCAACGGTGTGGGTGTTCCAAGATGAGCCGAAACCAACAAAAGTTACTCGTGCAAAAAGTACTTTGAAGCAAATGGTCGCCTGTTTTTTTGGAATTAATGGACATGTGGCTACAGTGCCATCAGAGAATCGTAAAACGGTTAATTCTGAATGGTATACGACCATTTGTTTACCAGAAGTCTTTGAAGAAATAAGAAAGGACAACCGACAACGCAGAATCATATTACATCACGACAATGCTAGCTGTCACACCTCAGCTGAAACAACTCAGTTTTTGGAGGGTCAAAAGATCGAATTGACTGGTCATCCGCCGTACAGCCCTGATTTGGCACCTAACGATTTCTTTTTATTTCCATACGCGAAGAACAAATTACGTGGTCAACGTTTTTCGAGCCGCGAAGAGGCTGTTGATGCGTTCAAAATGCACGTTTTGGAGATACCTCAATCAGAATGAAAAAAGTGCTATGAAAATTGGTTCCAGCGTATGCAAAAGTGTGTCGATCATCGCGGCGAATATTTTGAAAAGCAATAAAACCATATTAAATGATATATGTTTGTTTCTTTTTTTAATTCCGGATACATAAATAGCAGCCCTCGTAAACTGTTAAATAATACTGTTAAAATAGTACAACCTGTTATTATATCCTCAACCGGCGTCATCCCCAAAACCCTACATTCTGCCTTAAAAACAATAAATCTACATAAAAATACATACATACAAATGCAAAAATCAATCGTCATTGACACCTGTTCTATAGTCCGTCGTTTCCTTAACCCATCTTCATCTTTCAGCACACATCAATCATAACTCTTAACGTGAATCAGGTTACTTGGCATTAGCCCGTACCTGGATCATTTATCCGGCAAACAGCCGAGACTCAAATTCGTTTCAACATAATAATAATAATATTAATAATAATAATAATAATAATTAATATTATTATTATTAATAATATTATATAAATAATACACTGTAGACTGTAGTAGTCTTGATTGTCTCTAGTAGTCTAGAAGAATGACTTCATTTCAGGGGTATTTGGTGTTATTTTGATATTTAAGGAATGACTGCTAGTAACTTTCATGTACGATTTTTTTTCCGAAAATATACGTCGTACGGTCGTACCTGGATTTCGGAATTCTTTACATTATTTTAAATGGGAATAATTTACATTATTTTAAATATGAAGATAATTTTATCATCAAAGAGCAAATAAATATCCAATAATTCCTTGCTAATTATGGTTGATTAATTTTAATTCGATTGTTATGCGTACCTGCCAACGGTCATACAATAAAGGTACAGTTGAATGGATCACAATGACGTGGCCCTACTATGCATCATCATACCATCATTATTATCTTTTGTTTCATTTGTTTGTACAGGTAATTTTGTAGTTTCATATTTTCATTATTATTATTGGCAATCTGTCGGTGATGGGTAAGCCTGAATAAAAAGCTTATTGTGTTAACAATTGTAAGGTTTAGAACTTTAAGAAAAAATTACATTATTACATCAACCACAGTTTCTGTGGTTTTCTTAATTGAATTTATGTATTGAACTTTAATGTTGATTGGTTAATGTTTAAACCACAGATATAGATCAAGATAGATACCGCATGTCGTTTCATTTGTATGAAAATGAGCGTGTCACTTTTTCCTACCACTATGACGTGCCGATGATAAAAAACGTGTCCATTATCAAGGCCGACGTTTCTATTTGAATTTCTACAGCTCAATACGGCACTTTTAGGCATTTAGGCATTTTAAAAATTCCGATTAACGTCTGATTCCGATAGCAGACTAAAGAACAGACTTTCGAAAGACGAGCATTGCTCGTCGTTTGGGAACGCGATAGGCACGCGAAGTACAGTACAGTAAGTACACATGCGGTATCTATCTTGATCTATATCTGTGGTTTAAACGCAGCCTATCAAAAGCCCGTGTGAATAGGGAATACAAATCTCGCGAGATTCTCCTTTTTCAACCGAGATCAGTCTCGCTAAAAAGGCCGTGATCGCGCGAAAACGAGATTGCATTCCCTACTAGTGAATCTTAAATTCCTGTCGAAAAAGCTTATGAACAATGAAATTTTTAATATTTTTTGCCTTAAAACATCTATGTTGTCATGACTATACAATGTAGAACTTATAAGGTACATCGTGGATTGGCTCCGGTGTGAGGGCTCAGCTTCATTAATCTTGCGGCTTGTTAACAATCGACCCCGGAGGTCGACAAACAAAGGGACAACTATTTTATGAACCGACAGGAGCATAGTGAAAGTGAAGGTAGTCATTAGACGCCGTGTTGCCTCTGCTTAAGCTCAGGATAGCAAACATAAAAGTAGTACTTAAATCGTAACAGTAATTGTAATTTTAAAGGCAAAAGTGTAAAGAGATATCTTTGATTTTTTCTCTATATTTGCCCTAGTTTTGGAGTCCAAATTACTATTGTTAATGATTTCAAAGGTAACTTGTATCTTTAGATACAAGTTACCTTTGAAATCAACAATTTAGACTCTAGTCTAGTAATGTGATGATTGATGAAGTCGTGATTTCATATTCGTATCTTACGATCTTACGATCCTTACGTATCTTACGATCCTTAGAAGATACGTCTAAGGATCGTTATACACTAAAATAAAAGTAGACAAGGCACGACGCGACGAAGCATAGTATCAAGCGGTGCGGAGCGATTTTAATTTTACATTGCTTTTGTTTCGTTTCGGTTGACAATAAAAGGCAAATATATTTTTTGGAATTTAAGGCTGCCCCAAGAATTAAGATTCAAGGCGTGCTATAAATATAAATGAGTACTTAATATTTGGATATTAAAATTAATCATAACGTCGGTCAGTTATGCAAAGATTGTAAATTAGTAATTCTTATCATTACGACCAACCGCCTACAGTCTATTTGTATGTAAACGAGCGACTGGAAGATTCTTGTGTATTGAAAACCTTAAACCCTTTGCCCTATTTTCAGAAAAAAGGTTGTTTTGTTTTTTATGAAATACTAGATGACGCCCGCAACTTTGTTGTGAATAAAATCGTTTATCGCGCGGTAACCGTACTTTTTATTTGCATTTATAATAATAAGTATAAATAAATTTTTTTGTTTCAAGAAATATAAAATCTACGTAGCAGATAAATAAGTAGCTTTCATTGCATTTGGAAGTACTCTTCACGCTCTTCACCTCTTCACGTCCAAACCACTGAACCGATTAAGCTGAAATTTGGTATGGAAATATTTTGGGTCTCGAAAAAGGATATGGGATACTTTTCATATTGGAAAAATGTACAGTTCCCACGCGATAAATGAATTTTGGCGCAACGAAATCGCGGGCGTCAGTGTACACATAATAAATTCACAATTTTATTCCCATTGCAATAAAAAAATTAAAAATAAATACTCTTTCCTCACAAATTAATCCCAGCGTTTGTTTTTCAAGTACAATCAGAAACGCAATGTTATTCATACGTTAATTAAAAATATTCGTGGCAGTTTTTAAAATGTGTTTGTAGTTACTACATCAAACTATCATATTAATAAAATATAAGCTTGAATAAAAGATATTATTTAGTAAATGAATTAATATCACCCGCACCTCCGTTTGTGCAGAATTTTGTTTATCACGGTGGAACCGTATATTTTCTACGATAGAAGCAATCCTGTATTCAATTTAGAAATTTAAGACTTATTTAGAAACTAAACGAATCGATAAGCGACTTTAAAATGCTAAACAATATTAAAATATTAACCTATCAAGCCCCATAAGAGCACCGGTGATCGCGACAACAATAGAATAACAATAGACTTCCAAGAAGACGCGATCGAAGGATTAAAATGTAAAACAGCGAGAGGTTACGAGTCGCTTGGTAGGTACTTCCATTTTGAATGGCAATCACCGTCATCGCAACACATCCTAACTCGTTTCGTGTGCTACGACCTCCTGCAAATACGTTCAACAGATTTAACGTAGCTTCCAATACGTACAACAAATACCTTTCGCTGCAGCGAAGAAAATGATTGCAAGCTCCTCGATGTTTCTCGGCGGAGACAAAAGGAAATTACCCTCTGATTTATCAGCAGCACTAATGGAGGACGGGATAAATAACGACCATCACCCAAACACCCATTCAGACCCATCACAGTTCACCCATCACGATAATTAACGATCTTATTTTGTACCGGCGCGATCCACGATTTATTGTCAATTAATCATTGCTAATTCTGACCTTATCTGTAAGATTAGAATGCTCTTAATTTGGAAAGTTTCGAATTGTGAATCGTAGCAATGTGGGTTGTTTTTGAGAAGATAGCGGAAATTTTAGAGATACGTAATCGGTAATATTTCATGGCACCTTAATATTAGACAGACTTAGTTGTATGAGTAGCACAGAGACATACTAAGTGGATTTTCGACAAATGGTCGATGATCGACAAATCGTTTTATCAAACACGCTGAAGTTAACTAGGTACCTCGTTCAAGAAGACTCTACGAAAGCAAGTGACAAGTGATGCGTTGTGTGGAATTTACTGTAACGTTCTTCTTTTGTAAATAGCTTATGACTTATGAGTTAGAATCGAAAACTCCACTGTCTGAGAATGGTTTAGGACAAACCTGTAATTATTATAATAGCATTTTACAAAGTAGGCAACTTGATAATGAATATTAGCAAAATTGAAATAAAACGGTACGCAACAGGGATCAAAAGATTCCAAAGACAGTTTAAGCAGGATATAAAAGGCAATACAAGTCGTACGAGATCCTTTAAACTTAACTTGTTCGTATATTGCCTTCTAACTTTTATACGTTTTAAGTTGAGAGTTGGAGCGCTTTCAACGCTCGTAAGCTGTTTAGACTCGATTCCGCCTGATAAAATATTAATATCTTAAGCCTTGCTTATTCCGAATGCTTTGTCCCACTCAAAGGGATATGCGAGTTAAAATATTATACCTTCCGGCGTGGGAATTTGCCTTGATATGTTATTTATTTATTTATATAATATAGAAAACTACAGCTAAGTAATGTCGGTGGCAGTTATGTCTACAATTTTGTTCTTTTGATTTGATTAGATCCATACTAATATTATAAAAGGGTAAAGTGTCTGTCTTTTACCCTTCACGCTGCCGCTGCACCGGTTTTTATTAAATTTGGTATGGTATGTAATACTTAGTGTAGCGAGAGGAGGAGGTAGATTTGGTACCAGAGAAATGTACAGTTCCCACGGGATAAACGAATTTCGGCGTAACGGCATCTAGTAAACTATAATGTAGTTATGTATTTCGGTTTAAAATTATTGCAAAATAATATTGTTTACCATTTAAAAAATAAACTTTGCTTTTATATATTTTTACGCCAAAGTTAAATAATACTATTTTTAATACCGTTGAGTATATGTCTGGAGCCAACAAAGCATATTCTGCGAATAATATTAACTTTCTTGTACTTTAAAAATACAATTTATTCATTTCAACTTTTATAGGACTTCAAGGTTTTATAGAACGTTTGTAAGGCACGTGCCACGTGGTGACAGAAATAAAACAACACAATAGTATACTCGACTAAGTCTCTTTCAAAGCTTGAAAAGGGCCTTTTAAAACATTATCACTTTATTATAGTAAGAAAATCACTTCCTGCTGTCTGTGTCAATATAATTATAGCTTAGATCTTTAACACGTGTGGACTGTCATGGTAGACGGGGGTGGGTCACTTTTGTGTCGGCAATGTTTTTTTAACCCATCAATACCCAAGCGGCACCCGGCTGTCGCATAACAATCGAAAATCTATTGTGTCTGCGATTCCCACGATCGAGGTATTACGAGGCAAAAACTTGCCATTGTAGATCAGCCTCGTTTGCTATATTTGCTAAAACCCCAGTCCTCCTGCGATTTTATCGTCGATCGAAACAGCTCTATTTAGAATCAAAGACACAGGACTGCCATAGTATTAGTATACTAAGCACGTATGTTTTTTGTTAGTCTACTGGTCTATATGTAGCAATGATAATGGATATTAATTATATTTCAGCAAGAAAACAAGAATAAATTGTAACACCATTATACTTCATCACCTGGGCTTGTATCGAAAAATTATAAACATAAAAGCGGAGTGATCTAACATAAATATTCAGAAATATCCTTAATTGCGCTGTCCTGTCTGTCCCGCCTCGCACAATTTGTCGGCAATTACCAGTAAAATATTGTTTTAATTAGCAAAAGTCCCCCCGCTCTACTAATTGCGCTTTTTACTCGAGTAGAGTTGATACTTCTGTAAACTTGTAGGAGATAAAAAGTGACTTTATGAATTGAAGCGAATAGTGGAGTGCGCTAGACTTTTAATTATAGCTTGTTAGCTTTACATGTTCTGATTTTATGCACTAAGTAGGTCGTATTACGATTAATAACTGCCTGATTCAAAAGTCGGTTAAATAAACACGTATGTGTTATGGACACATACCTGGGCGTGAATTATTGTACTTGAAACGTGGAAAAACCGATTTTAATGCTATTTCAGTTTTTGACGTGAGAACGTCTTATAATTCGATGGGGCCTGCGCGCACGAAAAAACATGACGCAATATGCGGCGTTACCTCGCTCTGAGGCGTTCCATTTAAGGCTATGACGTAGTCACGTTCAACTATCGTCAGTACACCGCACAGAGCACCGTACAGTCGGGGAAAATTGTGCTAAGCAGAAATGTGCAGTCGGGGAAATGAGTTGTTTAGCAGAAATGTACAGTCGGGGAAAATTGTGCTAAGCAGAAATGTACAGTCGGGGAAAATTGTGCTAAGCAGAAATGTATAGTCGGGGAAATGAGTTTTGACGTGACAACGTCTTATAATTCGATGGAGCCGGCTGCACGCACGAAAAAACATGACTCATGCGGCTTTACCTCGCTCTGAGGCGTTCCATTTAAGGCTTGAAGTGCAAGCGAGAGCGCGGAACGAGCGACAAAGAGGCACGTTGTCACGTTCAACTGTCGTCAGTAAACCGACTTTACAGACAACCGTTTTTTATATACAGGTAGTATTTAAATTGAGGTACTGCCCAAGAAATACACTAATATGTTAACATGGTTCTTTTAATTTTGTTTTTATTTACTTTTAGATTAAATTTGATTTTAACAGAACATTTAAACAGTTTTGGATAGCACATTACAAATCAGCATAATAGCATCGTGATTGTAAATGTATTGTATCGTGTTTATTTAATACCTAGTTTACGTCATAATGCACTAAAACTGATTTCAAGTCTTTATATCTTACTGTTTCTAGGTTATGAGTTTTCATTGAACGGATTTTTATTTTCCCCACATATTTTCCATTTAATGATATCTTGCGATCTATTGAGATTGTGGATTTTCGGCGCCGAGCCAACTCGAACTATTGACTATTCTGAAAATGAATTACTTTTATGATTGTGTGAGGAAAAGAATGATGAAAGTTTTCTTTGTTGGAACAAACAACTTTAAATCATAGAATAAGCGGCTTAGACCATAAAAAGGGAAAATTATATTTGAAAAACAAAGACAGAGAGGAATTGGATTTTTTAAAGAGATCGTCGAATACAAACTACAGCTTTATGAAGTGGCGTAGAATGTAAAGAACAAAAAAATAAAAAAAAAATATTTTCCACAGAAACAGCGGAAGAGATTTTAAATTACTCACTAATTTTACTCTTGATTTAAAGGTGTTAAAATTGTAATATTAGCATAAACCGTTGTCAGATATTGGAGTTTTATATAATATTCAAGCACGGCCGAGGAAGGGCCCTTGTCCTGAAAAAAGCTTATCGTTTAAGGGTTTGGGACGAGTCGTCAAGTGACGGGGAAATTTCGACTGATTTCACTTCATTTTGACCGTTTTGTTCAGTTGAGAGCGTGTCTACATTTGAAGATGTTTGTTACTTCCGTTTTGAATTACTTTCGTTCATCTTCATAGCACTTAAATGTTAAAGTATTGGTAAAAATTTACAAGGACATATTATAATTTAGTGAAATTGTATAACATCCAAGAAACTGGCAACTGAAGCCAAATCTTGGATCGTCAGTCATAACTCATAAGTCATAACCCATCCACCTACCATATTATAATATGGTCGTTGTTAAGCATATTTTGTGTACTTACCCACAAAAAGTTTTTCGTTGAGTTATGAATTCAGTCTCGCTCTAAATGATCCAAAGAATGTATCCATAAGTAACGATTTTTTGTGGGATGATCACAAATGCTTAACAGCGTCCAAATAAATCTTGTCCTGCGACATGCGACACGTCGTCTGAGTGGCTTCTTCAGCGGGCAACTTTAAGCGACTAAAGATCCTTACCTCCTCCACAAGTAGCGGAGCATAGCGACCCGGGTGTAGCGAGCCAGTGGTACCGCGGGCGGGAGCACGACGACCCGTCACCCCCGCAAACCCCGCACTCGTCCACGCGCCGCGACGAACCGACGCGGAGGTCGCAGCCGACACGCTGAAACAATATGACGATATTAATACTGATTCAAACAAAAAAAAAAAAACGGCCAAGTGCGAGTCGGACTCGCGCACAAAGTATTCCGTACCGTTATAGAGCAAACATTTTTTTGTATTTTGTATTTTGGTTCGGAACCCTAAAAACTAGATCAAAATCGGTCCACTCGTTTGGATGCCACAGTGCAACGGGAAGTGACACAGACAAGTAAAACTTATAACACCCTTGTTTTTCTTTGGGGGTTAAAATGAATGTAATTGTTATTTTTAATTTAATGGGTAGCTTGACAGAAAAATAACACAGTGGTCAGTCAACGCGCTGAGCAAAGTAATCTATATCAAATATGTATATTTTAAATGCGAAACTGTGGCTGCCTGTTTTTCTCTCTGTCTACCTCTTCATACTTAAGTCGTTGAAATATATTAAGTAAGTAAAAACTTTGAGTCCCGGGAAAGAACCGGGAAGGAAAGGTGTCTATAAAGATAACCTGAAAAATGTTTGGTTCCCTTGCGATAAACGAACTTGGTGCAATGAAGTCGCAGGCAACATAATACACTCCTACTTTATATACTACGAAGCAAATGTTATTCAAGTAGATATTTCAGCACCCAAATTATAATGTTAATAATATTCAATCATTGCTAATTAACGCAGGAAATTAGATTTAATACTAATAGGAAAACAAAAGCACATCTAGCAAACATAACAAAACAGTAATACATTTTAAATGAAACACTAATAATTAAATTACAATTAGAATCACATTAGTCCCCGATCGTTATTTGTTCAATAAAACGATAACAATCAGCGGTTGGTATTTTAAACAAATTGTCTACACATTATCTATACTTGCTGTTATTTCCAAACATTAAAATCTCTAGTGTCCAGTTTCTTAGGTTGTGTGACGAGAGTTTATCTATTTGTCAATCAACGACGTTATTGAAAAGATAAACTGTCAAAAAACCTTACAAATGGGTATAAGAATACGCTTATTTTGAACGAACATAACATAATATTATGTATTTCTGAAGCAGATTTTTTTCTGAAGTAGGATTACTATCTAATCAATGTAATAATCATAAATTGAAGCTTTCTTGGCATTTACTAATATAAAGTATACAAGATAACCTGATGATACAACGCCAAAATATTGTATTTCTGCATAGGATTTTCTTACCGAATTTCCAAGAAACTAGGCTACCGTTATCGAAACACTCGTGTTACGGACTCGAATTTTCAAACTCAATTCCGATAGAAGAATCCATCAGGCAGGTGTGAGGTGTTATTTTTCACAATTCACCAGCAGCTAGTCAGCTCGCGATATCATACATACGACTTACGGCTTGCATACTGAACTGCGGATCGGCAAGCGACGTAAATGTGTCGCTGCTGCGTTTTGCAAGGGTTCTTGCATGGATATTTACATACAAGGCAAGCATCATGTTTTTCTGTCAAAAACTGTTTGACCAGTTAAAGCGCAACTTTCGTAGCATACTTTTAGTACGTGCTTAAACTGGTAAAACTATAGTGATGCTCATGAGTGATATCAAATCTCATATATTTTTAATTTCTTACTTCTTTGTTGAAATACGTCATTGCGACGCACTGTCATGTCTATGTTATTTTTATGTTGCGACGCCGCAGTTTAGTGTGCAAACGGCACGTCTGTCTCATGCAATATTCAGTGCAAATCCAGAATTAGGTTGATTTTAATGTATGCGAAGTCGCCGTCAAAAGAATTGTTTTCTTTGATTTCGCAGTTGGCGAGCCCCACGCATGCGAATGTCTAGATTCTTGGTTCTGTTCTCAGATTTTTGGCACGTACTTGGTCACTTATTATATCCGGCTCGAGAGACCAGCGCTGAAAAAATTCGTTGCTTTAGATTTATCACACGCTTATGGGCGATTCTCTGTAAGCTCGTAAATCGCTGTCCCGACCGAATTTCTCAAAAAGTATTCTAATTATTTATAAAATAATCTTTTCTTACGAAAATTTAACCTCGAATCTTTACAGGCCCTTTGTTTTCAGAAACAAAACTGTTTAAACTTTGCTTCTAGAAGCGATTGAAGCTCTAAAAATACAGTCCCCTGGCTGTCCCCATCGCTGTTTTCCCACCTAAAAGTGATATTTACAAAGAAGTTAATGAAACTACATACGTAACGCGGTTTATATTACAAATAAAAATAATTAAACTATAATATTTTCGTAAAAGAAGGTCTCACCACGAATTTTATTTATTTAGTAAGCCCATGTAAACTTTGTCCCCAGAATTTTAATACAGTCCCCTGCCAAAAATATCAATCCATATTATAAAAAAACTATGATATTTACAAACGTTTTTTTGAGTGAAACGAAACGCAACTGGTGTAAAGTTGGCAATCTTGCCGAATGCGGCGAGCGGACGCCATTTTGTTTAGTGTCGCAGTGTCCTTTGTGAGGTGAGCACGCGTTTGGACCGCTATCACAAACATTCCTCTGGTAAGTAATAATATGTGTGTTAATTACTTTGACAATTTTAAATATAGTCTATTGTTTGTATTATTTGTGTCTAAAGTGATAGGTAGATTCTTAAAAAGTATTTTACACCCGTTTAGTATATTATATTGTGAAATCTAACCGAAATACACAGTCCCCTGGCAACAGTCCCCTGTCTGAAATTGTAGCAGGGGACTGTTTCCCAATACAGGGGACTGTGTATTTTGTGCACTGGTTATTGTTTTTACGTAGTGTATGTAAAAATTTAACCCAAGTGGTTAAATTTTCACATACACTACGTAAAAACTCTGTATTAATGTAATCCAACCGTAATTGCTTTGCATTACTTTCTTTATAACACTTAAATTATTTTACACAGACTGATCGACCGCACACCATATGGCTCCTAAAAAGAAAACGTTATCCCGAGAGGAATTACTGCAGAAAAAGAGAGGGGCAGAACGAATAAGATATCAAAAAAGAAAAAATTACCCTGAAAAGAGAGAAGAAATGAGAGAAAAGGAGAAGTTGAAGTACCAAAAGAAGAAAGAAAAAGGTTCACGTAAGTTAGTAAAAGATAATATGACACCTCGTGAACATAGAGGTGCCTTAAAGAAGTGGAAAGAACATTGCAGCGTATACCGAGCCAAAAGACTTAGACTAAAGAGCGTCACTAATACTTTTCTACGAGAAAATACACCTTTATCAGATACAGAAGCAGAAACTCCACATTCAAGACCCACCACTCCAGTTCATATACCTCCAAGTCCAGCAATTTCCAGTGCTAGTGTCCGGCTAAGAAAAAATGAAGCCAAGAAGCGACGAATGTTATTTAATAGGGAAAGAAATGAAAAAATAGCACGTTAGCAAAACGTGCTATACGTTTAGAGAAAAAAGTTGAGAGGTACAAAAAAAGATTAGCAAGATTGGAAAGAGAATACAAAAAGAAAGTTGAAGATACCCCTAATACAAAGATGATAAAAATGTTAGATGAGCCTGGTCAAAGAAAAGAAGTAGTCAAGAAAGCGTTGTTTGGAGACGTCATTAGTAAGCAATTAAAAGAAAATTATTCTTCATTGAAACATATCAAAGAGAGACAAATCTTTAAGAAAGTTATTACTGGCAGTGTTGTTCAAAAGTACAAGCGCTGCATACCTATAGAAATGATATCGTTGACTAGATCTGACAAAAAATCTAATCTCAAAGGATGTACCATTAGCTAAACGATGTAAAATACCTGATAATTATATAATAGCTGTTCAAGATTTCTTCGAAGATGACAGTAATAGTCGTATGGCAGCCGGTAAAAAAGAATTTATAACTCGAAAAAATGTTAAAAAACAGAAAAGATATCTTCTTGACACAGTTTTTAATCTTTATAAAAAGTTTATAATTAGGAACTCAAAAATTAGCTACCAAACATTTTGCCGTCCCCGTCCATTTTGGGTTGTAAAACCTAACCCTCAAAACCGCGATACATGTCTTTGTATAATTCACAGCAACACAGACATGAAGCTTAGCGCATTGCATACTGCTAAAATATTAACTTACAACAATTACCAGAAATTGCTGGAAGATCTATATTGTGACCGGTATAATGTGGATTGTTTGACGAGGTTATGCCAAACTTGTCTTAATAAAAACTTCGGGTTTTTTTTAAAGAATTTAATAATAGGAAAGTCATAAAATATAAAATGTGGGTTTCCGAAAGGCAACAAATTCAAGATTTTAAGACTAAAAAGCTCCGAATGGTAACTAAATGCTTGAAAAAAACTTTTGAAATACGTCCAAAGCAGCTCATACTAAAGTTGCAGAAAGATTTACACAAATTTTTGGATCACCAGCGAAATATCGTTCACCAATATAAAGCCATGATTGATTTGAAGTCAAACCTACCTAGGATGGTGAAGTCCTAATTCACGTAGACTTCAGCGATAATTATTGCACTAAGTACGCAGAAGAAATACAGGCCTTCCATTTTGGTGGATCTCGAACACAGCTGAGTCTGCACACTGTAGTCCTTTACTTACGCAATTCAATCATGTCTTTTTGCACAGTCTCCGAGAATATAGCTCATTCACCTGCTGCTATTTGGACACATTTACGACCAATTTTCAAGACTCTTCCACGTGGAATCAAACGAGCGCATTTCTTGAGCGATGGCCCGCTTACGCAATATCAGAATAAAACGATGTTTTTTTATAATGGCAACCAAACTTTCCGAAGAACTTCCAGATATTGAACACTTTACATGGAACTACACTGAAAGTGGCCATGGAAAAGGTGCACCGGATGGTATCGGGGCCACGTGCAAAAGAACAGCCGACTTTGTTGTTTACTCTGGAGGAGACATCAACAATATTGATCAGTTTGTTAAAGTTATCCAAGAACGATGTGTTAGCATCACATGTATCGCAATCGACGGTAAAGACATTCAGGCAATGGTTGATATTATTGCAGAGGAATCAGCTGATCAAAAGGGTTTTAAAGGCACTTTAAATGTGCATCAGATCTCTTTAAATCTCCATCCCCGGCCTTCCGATTAAATGTAAAACACTTATAATGAAAAGTCTCAGCTGCTTTTGCAATAGCCTGTGAACATTATAAGATTGGCAGTATTAACTTTCTTCCAAAACCTAAGTGGACAGTAGAAGAAGTATTTACGCAATCCGAACCGGACGATTTTGAATCTGCTGAACCAGAATTTACACCTACACCAAACAAGACTCCTCAAAGACTGGATGATGATATAGCAGGAACGAGTGGCTTTCAAAAATTGTCTTACAATACTGGAGATTACGTTCTTATCAAATTTTTATCAAAGCACGTAGAATACCGTTATGCTGCCGTTATTAATGAGATTGACGACGATGAAAATGAGTTGCTTGTTACTTTCCTCAAAATTTGTAACCAAAAAGTGCAGACCTTTAGAATAGATGATAAGGACATTTCAGACGTGTCATTTGATCAAGTTATCCAAAAGCTGGATAATCCATACTTTATTAAGAAGGGAAAGAGAACATTTTATCAGTTTTCTACTCAAGTTAACGTATTCGAACGCTAGTATTTTTTATTATTAAGTCAAATTTTTATTTTGTTGTTAAATTTATGTGCCTTATTCGTTTAAGAAAAATCCTTACGATTTGATTGAAGATCTCGATAGCAATATCACATATTTGAGAAAAAATTCTGTTATTTTTTATTTTGTTTTTGTTAATTTTCTTATAATTATGTTATTAATAGTTAGAATTCCGATAAATAAACCATTTAAGACTATGTTGATCTCAGTGAGTACAAAAGTTGTGTTTCTAGCAGTTAAGGTTTATTTTTGATATTAATGTTTAAGGAAAGTTGTTTATTGATATTTTTCAAAAGAAAGTTTGTTTATTATTAATACATTATAACATAAAAATGATGACTGATTAATATAAAATGACTTTTCTTTTAAGTAAAACAGTCCCTTGTCTCCCTTAACAGTCCCCTGTCATGATTTCTTAGAAAATCGCTAATATCTCGGAATATACGCCTAAATTCAGTGGGCCTCCTTGTCTAGCTACAGTAAAAGTTAATTTTCTTTAAAATAGCATACATTTTTTTGGAAAATGTTAAAAATAATTCCCAGGACAGCGTTTGTATGGGACCTGTACGAGCTTACAGAGAAATGCCCTTATATACATTTTTGAAGTTAAAACTTTTAGCGACGTTGTGCACTTTTTTGGTATGAGTGAAAATTGGTACTAATAAAAAAATAGAGAAAAGAGAGCCGGCGAGGTGAAGGAGAGAGAGTACCTTCCTCTCTTTTTACGAAAATGTATACTTCTTCTATTATTTTTTTTTGAATCGACGTTTAAGAAACACTGCCAGACAAATAAGACAATATTTCTGGATTCATGAACAAACCTAAATAATATTTCCATGTAGTTCTCCTAACCTATTTTAAACGTAAATCTGCATAGTGAAACTTTTTTATAAATTGCATTCGTCTTTCGCTCGGTATTCTTCCTTATTTAAGTTTTCAGAACAAACGATATAAAAGGAAAAACAAATCAGTTCCTTATTCACTTCCAGCTATACATTACAGCGCACCTCATCACATATTCATCCCCTGGAATCGACTCCAGTTTCCACACAAATGTGCCGAATTTTCCGATTATCATATTAAAGCACTATCACTATCCCTCTCCGATGCGCCCAGTGCGCCTACGTTGAAGAGGGACGGCTATAATGCGCTTTGATTACCCCAATTCATATTCAACGCATGATTTAATTACCGCGGGTAGTTGTGAAATCGCAGCGTAAAATTTCCCGCACAAAAGCGAAAAATTCCGCTTTTCAGTTTCGCTTCCTTTTTCATTAAAATTTAAGGTTTCATATTAAAACGAGTTATTAACATTGATGAGTATTTATTTATTATTTTTTAATGAATATTATATGAAAATCATAACTTTATAATATTATATTATTTTGTGTCTGGTAATCTTGTTTTTTCCTACATAATTTTTACCTAGCGACCGTTATGTCTAACTAGCCTAATAGTTAGTAAATAAGAGCTTACAAAATATATTTTCTGCGTACATTTCTCCCGTACTAAAGTGGACGAATCAGCAAAAAAAAATAAGCCAGAAAAGTAGAAACCTATTTCCAGGCCTGTCGCTCCTTTATATTTAATAAAACGTCTAATTTATTTTCTCGGCCGTTTCGTGATTCGTAAATAAGTTCGGCCGGGCCGGGGGAGTCAGGGCCGCCAAACCTTTTCGCCACTTCGATATTTTATGCCCAATTAACAAAACGTCACGTCTCCGAGTCGCACTTCGGCCGACATTTTGCATAATTCCATATTATATAAGTGAGAAGTTCTCGAGTTGTGCTGTTTTGTATGATCCCGTCCCCGGGAATAATAATTAGGGGACCTTTTTCACGAAATTGCCCCGACGAGGGCATCGGAGAGACGTTTCCAAAGTTTTATTACGAGTCCGCCACGTTTTTACAAAAGTCACTTCAACGTAAAACCAGTGTGTCATCAGGAATATTTTTATGCATTTTACGTGGTAATATTTCAAGTAATTTCTTTGGGAATTTGACGATGTGACGAGATGACTAGAAAACCAATAGAAACTCTAGACTTATTTACCACGCACAGCACTAGAAGCAGAAAAAAGGATGAAAATCCTTTCCTATTTAAAATCTAAACAGCGATACAAAACGATACACGGGAATAATGAGCACTAGTTACGCGAGAGCGGGCTTAAAAGGCTTTTGAGCAAACTCCCGTATGGCGGCTGAGCAAAAAATGGGGATTGAAACCTTGTGACACAATGCCGGATGCGACCTGACATCATCAGGGAACGGGGCTGCGAAATAATAAGGCAAGGCGGCGGCGCAAGCGACGGCCGCCGGGCGGTAAGGTCTTATGTACTCACTACATTGTTTAGAACCTTATTACGGCCTATAAAGCCAATTAATAAAAAAAACCGGCCAAGTGCGAGTTGGACTCGCCCATGGAGGGTTCCGCAGCAGCAATAAGATTTATTTCTATGAACTTAAGAGATTTTTGATTTATTTTTATATTTAAGTTGATTTAATGAAAGTTAAATTAAGGTTCACCTTTTATGACGTATAAAAAAAACTACTTACTAGATCTCGTTCAAACCAATTTTCGTTGGTAGTTTTTATAGTAATGCACATCATATATTTTTTTTTGAATTATCATGCCCCTACTTTAGAAGTTAGAGAGGGGGGGACACACATTTTACCACTTTGGAAGAGTTTCTCTCGCAAACTATTCAGGTTAGAAAAAAATGATATAAGAAACCTCAATATGATTTTTGAAGACCTATCCATAGGTATCCCACACGCATAGGTTAGATGAATTTTTTTTTTGTTTCAGTTGTACCTATGGGGACCCCTAAAATTTTTGATAATTTTTCCATTTTTGTATCAAAATCTTAATGCGGTTCACAGACTACTTATCAAGTTTCAATAGTATAGCTTTTATATTTTCGGAGAAAAGTGGCTGTGACATACGGACGGACAGACAGACAGACAGACAGACATGACGAATCTATAAGGGTTCCGTTTTTTGCCATTTGGCTACGGAACCCTAAAAAAGGTTGTGTAACGTATTTGCTATATTTATATTTACATTATTATATTATAAAGTCTTTTCTTAAAATAATATATGTTTTCCCCCATACTAATAAAAATATTTATGTACACAATGAATCCTCTATACAATGTTATAATATGAAGATATAAAAAAATACTTTCTTTTGTTTGCGTTGAGAGGAGTCTCAATTCAAACAAGTATTTTTTTTGAAATTTGATTTGTTTTAATCTTCATAAACGTCTTTATGTGAGCAGTAGGTATAGATCACGACAGAAAAATATCTGTAGTCTATTATTTTACAACATATACTGCCGTAGTCTCCATTATCCTGTGACTTGCGGGCGTCCGCCGTGCGCCTTTGTCTAGTGCTGTTTGTTCCCGTTTCTAAAATTAAAACTATGCGGCCTGAACTAGGCTTGTAATATTTCGTTTGCGCTACGCTTGTTAATAAATACACGGGCTTAGAATTCCTGCACTGGAACGCAAATCCTTGCATTCAAACATTATTACTGGCGACTTTAAATAAATGAAATTGCCTGAGACAAAGTAACACCTTAATGTGTCTACAGTCTACACCAATATAATCTTTTGTACTTTATTAATGATCCCGCAAACGTTGTTTTATGATAAACGTGTAGGAATATGCCTGAGAACCTCAAAGGACTTCTTCGACTGAGCGAGGAATTGTTATAGCTCGATTTAGGATCAGCCCAAAACAAAATCCATTCATGTGTTTCATCTATGGTTATACAAAATTCTGAAAATTTAAATTCATAATGACCGGAGTTATCAAGGAAGGACGAGCGGACAAACAGACAGACAGTGCGAAATTTAGACAAAATTTTGTCATAATATTATGATATTGAATGTACACTTTTTCGGTTTCGAAAAAATCATCAGGTGTGCTGATGATTTTAATTGTGTAATAAATCTGTTAAAATAAAGTGGAATAAGTGCAAAGAAAGTGTATAATTATTTAATTGAAAATTTATTCAATATAATGTGAATATTATTGAAGTGAATATTACTAACGTAGAGTCTCAAACAAAACGCCCGGTCATCTCCAACTACGGGGCCAAGTCCGGAGTTAATAACGCAGCTAATGAATCGGAAAAATCAATAGTTCATGCACTCAGAACTCTTTGGCTCTTAAATTCTAGAATATTGGAAGTTTAAAATAAAACTCGGCTAATATGCATGCCGAACGTCGCAGCTACTTTTTCTTTTAATTTTGTGTCAACTTTCTTTGAATTTCAATAGCGAATAAATCTTTGTAGACGCCGTTTTGATTTCTTTTCTTTTAAAATTCTCCAGTTATGAGTCTTTTAAATTAGTTTTACGGCTCGGTTTGGGAAACTTTAGATTGGATTTTATATAAACTTGTAGCTGTCATTGACAGGTTGAAATTTAAATAAAATTAAGAAAGAATGCATTTATTTTAACCATCACACAATACATAAGAAAGGTACAAAAAGAAGTAAAGTAAAGAAGATAAACGTAGATATTCTTGTAGTCTTCTTAGGCTTAGATAGTTTAGGGTTACGGCTTTGATACTAACGTATTATTGCGGTCGAATAAAACAAAAGGCCAAACTTACTTTGAAGTATTTATTAAAAAGTATTTTTAGTTCTTACACATCGTACTAGAGCTTTGCTTTTAAAATTAAATTTCAAGGCGGATAAAAATAAGCCACCAGAAAATGAATTTTACTGCCGCATTCAGAGACGAATATTATATAATATTAACTGTAATTAAATAGAATAAGAATAATTATATAAAAAATTGGAATTAGATTATAATATTTAACTTGTGTATTAATCTAAGACTCTGGATCTGTGAGTCATGATAATATTACCTTACGTGTAGAGTAAGAACGTAATAATATCATGATAATATTAAAATTGTTGCATTGCATATTATGTATAGAATTTGTATTGTGTATAAGAGATAGGTATACACTGAAATGGTATCTCCGCGCGATAGAAATAAGGCGGGCCGGGATAAGTAGGCGGGGTCTTCTCTCTCTGAGCTAGCGCATGGCGGGGGTGAAGTTTAGACGTATAAATAGGCCGGTCGGCGTTGCGCACGACACGTTGTTAGAGAAAATAGTAATTGGACATAGGACTCATACGGCAACTACGACTCGAGAAACTCTGACGGTCAGAGAACACCAGTCTTATCGGACGGATAGAAATTGCTCCGATAGATTCTGTTACGGGTGTAACGAGTTTAAGTGGTCCGCCCTTTGCCTTGGTACAGTGCACATAGTTTAATTTGAATTAAAACTTAATAAATCGAAGTGAAGAGTTAAAAGTATTTTAATTTTAAAGTCACCAAAGCTCTATATATATATATATATATATATATATATATATATACATATCAACAAAAATCATACAGTCCACAATATTGTCTGGTAATGAAGATTTTGATATATCATCTGTCAAAATTTTCATTAAATTGATGTTTAATCATCATTAAATTTCTCTGAGTGCAGTCATTAGTCCAATAAGTAGCGGGCAATGTAATATTACAATTTACAAGAAGCTGACAATAGGATAGCCATATTTACAAAGAGCAAAAATATACAAAAAGTTAAATTATTATGTGAAACATAATAATTAATAAAAATAGCTTTAAATAAAAGCTTTTTTGTTTTTTTTTTCGGCGAATTCATTAGTGTATTGAAGTTAATATAACGAGTAAATTTTAATCACTACAACCAACAACTCGAACGAAATGTTTAAATTAAGTTCGGTTAAACTTTTTTACGTTTAAAACGCAACGGGAATTTAAAAGGGTGGCTACTAGTGTTTTGGCTTAAATAGGTTTAGTGCAGAAACTTGATACTTGATGGCTGGACTCTCAATGAATCAAATCTAATCCTACGCATCGTCATTGCGATCATCATTATCATCATCAGCCTATCGCCGTCTACTGCTGAACGTAGGCCGGTAACGAGCGCCAACCATTCCGATCTTGGGAAATCTTCCCGACAATTTAAATAAGATTATTTAAGTCGTCGTTTCGTCGAAAAAAAAAAAACAATATCCACACTTCCATACTAATATTATAATTAATGCGAAAGTGTGTCTGTCTGTCTATCTGTCGGTCTGTTTGTCTGTCTGTCTGTCCTCTTCACGCCCAAACCACTGAACCGATTTTGCTGAAATTTGGTATGAAGACACTTTGAGTCGTCTTTAAGTAAGGATATAGGATACTTTTTATTTAGGAAAAATGTACGGTTTTCGAACAATAAACATATTTTGGCGCAACGGAACTCCGTTGCGCCAAAATATGTTGCGGGCGTCATCTAGTCCAAAATAAAACATAAATCAGTGTTAATATACTTAGTTATATATGTTATAGTGTATTAGAAAATATGCGAAAGTGTGTCTATTTATCTGTTACCTCTTCACGCCCATACCACTGAAGCGATTTTGCTGAAATTTGGTATGGATATTTAATTCTTTAAGTCCCGAGTAAGGGAACAAAGAATACTTTTTAACCTCGGAAAAATGTACAGTTCTCGCGCGATAAACGTGTTTTCACACAATCACAATCACTACGGTACACCAGTGTTCTGCGGCACACCAGTTGCGGAACACTGATCTAGTACGTCCATAAAATATACAATTTTTACACTTCTAGTATAAGTAAACTGTATTTTAGCTATATGGGTTGTACATGCTGTGGTGCGGCGTAGCAGTGACGTAGCGATGCTACGAATGTGCTACGAGGCTACGACAGTAGGCAATAACAAAATCCTCACTTAAATTATGAATAGGAAAGTATGTTTGTCTGTCTTTCTGTTACGTCATCACGCATAATATATCGAATTTAACGGGACAGTAACGGTATCCATTTCGATTATATTTCATTAAATTAAGAATGTAATATAAAGGCCCGTTTACATTAAATTGAAATAATATTTGTAGGTGGGTACAGAAGTGATATAACGGGGAAGTTTGAAACAACATTGGCGATGTTTTGTCAAAGCGAACTTGGTAATTATAATCAAATTTGGCGCCGGCGGGAATGCAAATTCGCCCTGAGCCGCCATTTAATGTGAGTGAAGAATTTAATTGTGAAATGTACAACTTTATAAAACTCAGTTGGCGCCGGGCGTTGTGTGAAAATTTGTCTTTATTTTGTAAAAGACACATTGCAGAATAAACTTTAGTAAATGCAGGGACTTTATGCTTCAGCTTTTTTCATGTGTGGAGTTATTTTTGTGGTTATTGTTGTATGTCTAAAATAAGCGTCATAGAGATGAAAATATTTCAAGTGAATATACGAGTAGTAATACCATATTCTGTATCACACAAATTACAACACTACATAGAGCACATTTTAAACATACCACAAATACCTTGCTAACGTAATAATCAGTAAGTTCATACTAATTACCTACATAATAACCGTTATCTAGAATTAAATCTGTAATTATGCTACGACATTCTAACCGTTTAGCTGCTAATGTATAGCAACCATCGTCAATTTACATTAGATTTTTTTAAAATTCATATCAAAAAATGAAAATCAAAATATTTATTTCTAAATAGGTTAACAAAGTTAACGCGTCTTTTAGAACGTCGCGTCTACATGAGGCCTACCCACCTTTCGGGAACTAACCTGGCCATAGCCTCTTCTTTCATAATATGTAAGTAAATAAGAATAAAAAATAATGCAAATCTTTGTTAAACATTACGTAGGTATTCGACAAGAAACTGCTTCATCCCCTACATGTTCTGATAACCGCTACAGGTGCCTCTGAGTGTCGGAATAGTCCAATTTTGAGTCAATTCCTAACCGCACCTGTCGACACGGATCCACCATTATCCCTTCGGGCACAACATTAAAATGTATCGGATATAATTTATTCAGGGAAATTACGTGAGGCTCGATGAAGGGATCGAGATTTTTAAATTTAGAATATTCAATCTTGCCCCGTCGGCGGCGATTTCTCAACCCATTAGCCCCGAGGTAGGGGTAAGTACTAATCGAGGAACATCTTATAATTTCTTTATCACATTCCAGTACAATAATGAGAAAGATACGGTGACTAAGCTAATCTTATTTATCGTAGGGTAATTTCTATGGAATCTTGGTCACGTACACTCTGGGCTCTGTAGGAGCTCTCTCTACACCGTCGGCCGATCGTTCCGTTTGGACTGATCTGACTGATCACAGGCACGAGTCTGACCGAGTAGATCGGCCTCCTCGTATATAGGGGCCTTAAGACTTTTTGAACGTTATATTTCAATTTAGTAATAGCCATTATAATATAATATTATTATTTTGTTGTTTACTATTAAATGTTTGTATTCTATCTATTTACAATTTCCGTCACAGATGGCTGACCTCAATATAAATAACGAAATTCGAAAGCAATTTCCAATTTTCGTTAAAATCTACGGTCTCCCGTTCGCGACCTTGTTAAAACACACTCGCGAATCACTTTTGTTTGAACTTGATGAATCTTGCTGATTAATTGGCGAGCGAAGTTTATTTGCGTAAGTGATTAATTAATGCCAATTCCAGGTCTGAACAAAGCCGCCTGTTACAGCCGCGATACAGCTCTAGTTATAGTAATCTTTCGCCTGTATTGGCACGAACACACGGGTAGGTAGAGCGACGACCGAAATGTTCGTTTAAATTCTGAAGATTCATGCGTTGAGATTTGAGACAAAATAAGATATCATATGAAAATGTGAACATATCGGTAAGAGATGTAAGTAATAGTTTCGAGGAATGTTTAAAACAACGATATCAATAAGTACTCATAATTCTATGGTTTAAAATAGTCATGGCAAGTGAAACCCAAAACGATGGAAGTTGCAAGTAAAAATTAAAACTGACGTAAAGTAATTTTACGTAATCACATAATGAGGACCCTGTGTGAACTTTGTATCATGATTTTCTGTTCTAATTATACTGTTGTAGCGTGTTAATTTAGTAAATAAATGGCAATTATTTGAAACTATTTTGTATAAGGTAAGCGGAGGGTGGAGTATATTCAACCCTTGCTTTGTCTGGAACTTGCTCGTCGAACGCACGAACAGTGTGTTTCGCGAGCGTTTCTTTGATAATTTACTGGAAGGGAGCGGGTGGTTTCAAAGGGTTCCCGTCAAACCAACGGCCGACCATTAATATTACGCCGTGATTATGCAAAATAAATAACGAAAATATTTTGTTCCCTACATTAAGTAACAAAAATAATTATTTACCCCAACTTTCGGTCCGGTATAATTCGTTAAAAAATACGCTGCAATTTTAAATAGATACGTTACAGTATATTTAATGAAGGTACGCCGTACGATACAATTATTAAAATTAAAAACTAATATTTTTATGTGTTAATTGCTAAAGGCATAAAATCTGCCTACGTAGTAGTAATCTACAGTCTACACTGTACAATGTACATTCTAGTCTGTTAGCCCATTTTCGGAGATCTAAGCTTCGAGCAAGTTTAGTTAACCCTTAAATCTCCAGTTACTACCCTCAAAATATCATGTTACCTACCTTGTTTCTTGTATTTAGGAAGGAAATACCATGTAACTGAGGGTCAACTTTGACTCAAGTACAAGTCAGACTGAGTCCCAATTTCGCGAACGACTGTTAAAGTTAACGCTCGAATTAATATCACGTTACCTCTTTCGTTTTTCTTATGAATGAAATATTTTAACAAGCAGTTAATATCACGTTACCTCTTTCGTTTTTCTTATGAATGAAATAATTAACATATTGGTGAAATTGGGACCTAGTAAGTTAACATTTTTTTCATTGAACTGGCCTTAGTCTCGATTTGCATGCGTCCGCGCAAAAGAGCGGTTTGGTTGCTACCCTGTGAGAACAATAATTGTAATTTTAAACATTTATATTGTGATGTCACACCTTTGGTCCCAGCAGAAAATCAGTGCAGCAGACTTGAAGTCGCTGCTAATGCTGAGCTGGGTCCAGTTTTGGCGTCACACAATTTAATATTTTCGTGATTTTGTGTTCTTTATTTCTTTGTGTATTTTTGTAGTAATTTAATATTGTGTTGTGTGATTGTCGAAATAAACTTGTTCTTGTTCTTATCTTATTATATAAATAGCGGCGCGACCGCACTGCTGTTTCAATAAATCGTTATATTATATTATTGGTTGTAATCTCGCGGTTTAGCAACGAAACCGCGTTCGCGCCGATGCACAGAAATCGACCCTAATTGATGATGATGACGACCATAACTCAAAAAGTCAAGCGCGACTCCCCCACATTCGTAAAATACAAAATTTGTAAAAGTAACGCGACATCCCTCATTAATAATCCGAAAGCGAAGTAAAAGGTTAGGAAAGCCACGAAATGCGAAAAACTTGTACATTACCCGCCGGTGCGACGCGCTGAATTTCATTTCAGACTCACCATTTATTATCCGCTTATCGCTTATTATTTTAATCGAGGGGGAAAATGACTTATGACGGAAGGACCCATATAAGTAAATTTGGATGGTCAGAAGAATCTGATCAAATATATATAAAACCTAATTAGTAGCAGGACACTTTGTTACACTAAAACGAAGGACGTCTCATTTTCGTTTAATTGTTATTATCAATCGCAAATAACCAGGTGCCAAAAGTTTTCTAATGGTGAGTCCTTATATTAACTTCGCAAGAAACTATAAAAAAGAGTTAGTAAAATACAAAATTGCAAAATGTTTATAACTTAAAAATAGAACAAGCAATAATTAATTCGATAAGAAAAGTTTACGTCAACAGAAACACACGAAACCAGCAATTTCTCAACAGAACTCTCAGTCATATCCATATATAATATTCAATACTTTTAAACACAACACAGACCTGTCTTGAATAAGTGATAAATGATGTAAATCGATCATTATGTAAATCATACTCGTAAGAATAAAACACGGTGAAACAGGAATATATTTGCGAAGTTAATTTAGAGTTTGTTTAGGAGCTGTTTGCTGGAGTTATTCATTTGCTCAGGCATTGCGGTGGTGCGGCGGTGCAATGTTTTACTTAATATAATGAAGGTATCATTATATTAAGTAAAACATTATCTGAGTGGACTTGGCAATTCGAAATTCATATACCTAAATGAAATATATTTTATGTAAAGTTGTCAGAATATTGTGTGAATTAATAATGCATCGTATAGCCTCGAGACAAAAATGAAAATATAGGTCAATTTGGCATACTCACCTTTCTTTTTTTTTTCCTAAAAATTAAATTTTGAAATTGAAAAAATATAAAAATTGAAATTCTTAATTTACTAATTGTTTGGGCTCTTTTTTGCACCTAAAACCTTATTTTTCATTCGTAATATAACACCACCCACTATAGAAAATACATAAGATAAAAATACGATTTTTCTTATAGAATCAGATTGAGAGATCCCAACACAAATTATAGAGCAAAAAGGTCTATTGAATTATAAAATCTTTTTTATTCCTAAGTTCTACTTTCGTTTTCTATCGCTAAATACTATCACGACGTAAACTTGAATCCTTATTTAATAGTTTTAGTGTTATGAACTTTGAAGTGTCAAGGAATTTGCGGAATATTTCCCACGATACTGGACTTTTTACACAACTGTGATAGTTTGATTGCCCTGTCTATTGCTTGCATATTTTAAGCGATGTCGAACATAGGAAATCATAGACGATTATTTGACCACGAAAATATGCAATCATAGTCCACTATATTGGCTCATCATATTGTGTCAAAGACCAAACTGGAGAGGTTGCATGCGAATAAAATGGCAAAATACCCACAGAAATATGGAAATATCGTTGGCTCTTTTATTATGAGGTGCTTAAATTTCATTCGCGTTTTTGAACTTCCTTAAAGAGCTCGAGATAAAATTCTGGCCCAAGGGTATGTCTTGTAACCGCCTTATTATGTTACAAAGTAAAATATAAAGTTTTAAATATAACATGTATAGCGATATCTTTTAAAAAACGTGTTAAAACTTTAATTCTCTTGTAACGTTTACATGTCTTCATTTATCAAAAAAATTTTAGTAATTTTTTTCAGTAACTAGTAACTACGTTATTTTTATTTTATTTTAGTAACAAATTAAATATTGTAGACCTTTATTCATTACCTTAATAAGAAATATAGTATCTCAAAATGTCACAAATAAGAAATATGTACCATCGAAGAAATTGATGCATAGGCAGTTTGGCAGACATACATCATTTGGTCGGATTATGTCAATTCAATGTGAGCTATGATGATGGTTGGGTTTGACATAAACAGACCAAATAACTTTGGTCCGCTATCTACCTATGAATCAACTTCTCTGATAGCACATTTTTTATGTTTCTGTCTAGTTAGATAAAGGAATATCTTGAAGGATCTTATAAAGTAGTTACTACTAGCGAGACATAATCACTGTCCACGTACGCCAGTCGTTGGTTTTCCGAGCACGAGTCTCTAACTAGTCTAGCAATCAAAAAAGATAAGAAACCACTTGAAGCACTCCCCAACTTTTTCATTTGCAATTTTATATTTTAACTTTAAAACTTGTAGCGACTTTTATTTACCCTGGGAGTTTTCGTGTCACATTTGAATATATTTTTAATTTGCGGCGCGGCGAAGTGGTCAGTAGTTGCTCATTCCTCATTAATTAAAAGTGAAGTGAACTATAAATTATATAAACATATCGTTAATTTGTAATATGCTTTTCCTACCACAATATGATAACTTACGCATTTCTTTCGTGTTAGAAATTCGCCGATGATGTTTACCATTTATGTGTGTAATTAAATGTGCTGAAAAGTTTTTAGCTGAGTCAATGCAAAAAATCAATAGGGCAAATAGTAAATTTGAAAATAGAGATCGTAACGAATTATATCCTTTAAACCCAACCTACATACGGGACACCACGGCAGTGCATCCCAACATCGCTACCGACAAAAACGTATACAGCTCTATTTACCTCAGTAGCTGTTAGGGCCTTATCACACTGGCGATTAGCGAGCGATTTGAAAGCGACGAGACTGCGCAGCGCACACGCCGCGATGACAACGCGATTGCGCGGCGTGCACGCAGCTTTCAGCATCCACGCCACGCCGCCGCGGCGTGGCGTGGACGCTATTTCGTACACTCGACGCCATTTCGTACAGCGCAGCGTTGTCGCGGCGACAACGCTGCGCTGTCGCGACGTGCACGTCGCGCAACCGCGGCGTGTGCGTTGCGCAGTCGCGTCGCTTTCAAATCGCTCGCTAATCGCCAGTGTGATAAGGCCCTTACTCTGTAGTGTTTGTTTGGTTGCGCTCTGTATTTATTACGTTTCGTTGGTAGCGGTGACTGATTGCGCCGCCATGGTTTCCCGCAGGGTAAAAATTCGTATAATTTTTTTTGACAGACAGCAGATATTGTGCTGTTTGTCTGATGTTTGTGCAATATCTGCTGTCAAACGTCTAAGGCTTAGGCCAAACCTACGCGACCACGCGACTGCGAAGCGGGAGCGTCAATACAAAAGTCACATGTGACAATTTGTCAAATGTGTGTTTTGTGTTGACGCTTCCGCTTCGCAGTCGCGTGGTCGCGTAGGTTTGTTCAAAACTTAAGTGCCCTTCCACTCGAAGTTTTTTTACGCTCGTTTGTATCGATACAAACGCAAGTTGAACGCTCAGCAAACGCAAGGAAGCCTAAAGTTTTAAACTTTATATGATGATGAAAACGCGCAGAAGACGAGCGCATCAGAAATGCGCGTCGTTAGTGCGTAAAAAACGTCGTGTGGAAGGGCCCTTATGTATAGCTGTGGACTCACCTGACACCGTCCATCGATGCACATGTCGAGGCTGCCTGGCCGACAGCGCGTGCCGTCGGACACGCGCGCCGCCAGCACCGCCACCACAACTCGCTCGTCGTCCTCCAGGGCCACCGTCTGCACACCAGAATAATCATAGTAAACTAGTCAAGGTAATATTTCATACAATAGGACTTATTATAATAGGATAAACTATAAGCCCAGGCGACGGAAATCGCTTAGTTGCTGAACGAGCAAATTTTTTTTGTGATTTGTATGGGCATGCGCCTCAGCGTCATGAATGGCTTATGTTTAAACGATGCCCAAAAATGTACCTATTTACTACCAATAAAATTCGAAACGATCACCAAAATGGATATTTTGATCACCAAATTACCTTTCCTAAAATATTATCAAATGAATGCTATTTTTTTATTATTTACTGCCATAAGAATATATGGCGCCTTTAAAAATTAAATTCCGACTAAATATTATATATTGTCACTAAATACGTGTTACCAATATTTTAGTTCACGAGTTTTAATTTGGTAGTTTTTTGGTAGGCTAAAAAAAGCTAACGATCGCTAGAATTTTTTTTTAAATTCCAAATAATATACTCGGATTCCCAAACATAGGTCACTTGTTTATGGCTTGTGTTTAAGCGCCTGCCAGAAATGCACCTATTTTTAACCGACTTCATGGCGCATTTTCACTGGTCGATAGGGCCCGCATGCCACGACCAATGACAATGCGCCATTAGTTGTCAATTAGATGTCATAGACCCCGCATGCTGTATCACGCACGAGTTAACGACTAATGAAAATGCGCCCTCAAAAAAGGAGGTTACCAATAATTTCGACGCGTATTTTATGTATGTTATTTCCAGAACTGCCCAGTTTTCGTATATTATGTTAGTCTATATCAGCGTCTGAACAAATGTGCCAAATTTCAAAAGTGTAATGTGTGTAATGTATGTTTTATGTTTGTGTTCGCATATCTCTGGAACTACCAATTTCAGTAATTCTTTTTTCGGTTTACTAGGTATTGTTCAACTTAGGGAGTAGTGCAAGTTTCATCAATTATATACATATTATTATTGTATTATTATTATCTATTAATAAATTCGACATGCAGCGTCTGAACCCAGGGCGCGTGGGCGCGGGCGGTCCAATAGCGGTATTAGCTGTTCCTCTAATTTCTAAAAGTAATAAAGTATTTATTGTCTTACGTTTTCAATACATTAACAGAACTCAGAACAATGAAATTAAAAAAAAAAAGAAATTAAAAAAAATAAGGATATGAACAGATGTTTAACAATGTCTAAAAAACTGTCATGGTAATGGACTTTGAGTATATTGTCTACGAATTACGATAGATTTATTTATCTTGGTTCTTGATTATGTGTTTCAGAATATTTGTAAACGACTAGAAAATATGCATATCTACGCGTCGCGGTGAAGCCTGAATTGACCCTTATAGTTGTATACAGTGTTCAATATTTATTTTCGATGACGTCAAACAAGTTTAGAGTAAGGTTTTTGGTAGTAATATATGGATTTTTGTGTAAGACATTATTTGGTGACCAATTTATCCATTTTGGGAATCCAAAATAATTTTTGTGTAAGACATTATTTGGTGATCAATTTATCCATTTTGGGAATCAAAAAGAATATTAATTGTACATTTGTTTATTTATTTTGGATCATAAAAGGATTTACTTTATGACTCTTTTTATAAAGTCAATTTAATTTTTTTGGTGTTATTTATTTTATTTGATGCTTAGGCTTAGGGTCTTAAAAATATTTTTGGTGATCGTTTAAATTATACCCGTCATGAATTTGCCCATACAAAAGTAAAAAAAAAAACTCTTTCAGCGCTGCCACTTTGAAAGTTAACTCTTTATATAAGAAACATAATATTATGCACACCCTAACTAAAGTATTATCAGTAAGTTTTGTTATACCTACCGATATGATATAATGGAAATTCAAAATTTGTTCAGTAGTTTTTACGCGAAGAAGTAACCAACATGTTACTTCTTCATGTATTAACTAAGACACAAAGTCACAAACTTTCAACATTACAATATCGTGTATATATATAATATATTATAGAAAAATGTCTATATTACTTGTATAGGAGGAGGAGTAGCCGTTATAATATGTGACGGTGCTCTAAATTGTATGTATAGTCTCTATCTCAGTAAAGTGTGCTGCAATGTGAAGTACACTGTTCAAACAACGTAAAATGAGTAAAATGGCTGGGCTAAGCGCCAGACTTGTTGCAACGATACAACGGTAATGGTTAGCCCATTTTTGCATTGATAACTCTATCTACAACGGCTTATACAAAATAGGACAAAAGGATTGTGCATCATTTAGGGCTGGTTTTACACGTATTAAGTAGATAAGTAGTTAACTAAATTTTAACTTAATTTTAAGTTGTTAATTGCATGTAAACACAAAATTTTGTAGGAAGTAGCAAGTTAAAATTTAGTAAGTACTAAACTACATGACAATTAGAATTTAGTTACTTACTACTTATCTACTTAATACGTGTAAAGACAGCTTTCCATTCGTTACTACTTACTAGCCATCATGGCATACGTTGGAGCGTTAACGTAGCGCAACTTTTCAAAACCTTTCCTTTTACAGAATTTAAGACGTGCCACTAAATTTGGCTATCGTCGTCTCTTTCACTCTCGAGACCCTAAATAACTCCTAATGGGCACCATTCTGTAACTTTCGGGTGCCTATCAAAAGTCGATTACCTCATTAGAGAATTTTATCAACTCCAAGTGTCAATTTGTTCGGTTAACCTTCGGACCTACAATTTGCGGAACTTAGAAGGCTGAGGGTAAGTTCGGGTGTCTTCGGAAATGTGTTGTAACCTCATTTACGCCTTCAGCCATGACAACGTGCTATGTAAACGGGCCGGCCCATTTTCATACGTAACAAGTATATTAAAATTTCATGTTAATATAATCAAATTTTACATGATACATGAGATTCATACAGCAAAATCAATAATAATAATTTGCTGATATCAGCCCGGGGTGCAAAACTAGGTAGAGGCTTAAAGTTTGCTGAGTATTTCTAATACTGCAGTAAAATCTATTTTCCGACTTCATGAACTTGCTGAGCAGATTAAGAAGACGACAAGTTATACTGAATTCCCAAGCATATACTGAATTCCCGCAACATAGTCGGCCACTAAGCCGACTATGTTGAACTATACTCTGAACTATCAGAGGAATGGACAGGTCAATACAGGAGTGCGAACCAAAGGTTTACTAGGCCAGGGATGCTCTGTGACTCAACACACGACAGTCTTGATTGCAATACAAAATTTTAGTTTCTTTGTGCAAGATCCCTGACGCTTAAAGTATAACTTTCAAAATAATCCGTGAAATATATAATATTAGCAACAGCAGATTTTCACCGACAAGAAATGTAATACGATACAAATTGTAGAGTACAGCGAATACCACGTACGTTGTTATTGGATTTACCAATTGTCTACAGCGCTATGATATTTTACTTACAGTTTTGTAGAATATCTCACTAAGAGATGCTATGTAATACGCTGTCCACGGCTTGCAACGTATAAAGAGCATTTATTCAGACGAGTATTTACTCAGATTGCAACTATTCTAACGTAGGCTGTAAAGGGTAGCTGGCATTTATTTATGTTCTGTGTCAAAGACTTCTATATATAACAAGTTTTATTAGTTATATTTACAACAGTTATAATATGTGTGATAATACGAAAAGTCTATTTCTGCTAGTTTAAAAATATAAACGAATACTACACAAAACGAGTTATGTAATTCTTCAACCCGACCTCGGTAACTTTTAAAAAGTTATTTCTTGTAAAAAATAAGATCGGCATTTAATTAAAAAAGTTCCTTTTTGTGTAGAAAAATGAGTACCTAAATCAATTAGTGCCCACACTTAATTAATAAATTGAAAATAACTAAGAACTAGCTCAAAGGAAAAGTTTTAAATAAAATCGTTAGCGAGTCCTCGACTTGGCTGCGAGTCACTTCCTTCTTTTAATTTGAATAAATTACACTGCTGTAGTATTGTTAAATAACGTACAAATGGACAAATAATACAGTGCTTGCGGCTGATTTATTAACCAAAGTGGGTATTTAACTGCTACAAAGTCGATTTCCATTCAATTCTTTTATTACAATTCTGCACAGCATCCTTTGTAACCGTAGCAACTATAGTTTTAAAATTGCTAAATATTTCTTCAATATTGACCAATAACTTACTTATATAATTAATTATTGAAATCGCTTGTAGAGAATAGACCGCCTTTTGTTCTTTTTACACTTGGTTAAGCTGTTCTATGTCCTGTTGTTTTAATGCAATAAAGTATTTTCATATTTTATTGATATTGTAGGAATGGCTGGTAAAATATGACTACTTCATACTTGTAGTTCTTAGGAACTGCACACCTTTAAGAGTACATATACTATTTCTTCTGTAAGTGGAATAGCTGCTAGACCACAAGCCCTCTGCAGAACTGGCGACTTACCGGCTCGGGGCTCTGGCCGCTGTGCTGCTGCGTGCCTCTACACGTGAGCGCGCACGGCTCGTCGTCGTCCCTGTGCGCTCGCCAGTGAAACAGCTCGCCGCCGTACGGAGTGGCGTCGTGCGCGTTGCACTGCTGCTAAACCAAACTCTACATTGCTGGCGACTTACCGGCTCGGGGCTCTGGCCGCTGTGCTGCTGCGTGCCTCTACACGTGAGCGCGCACGGCTCGTCGTCGTCCCTGTGCGCTCGCCAGTGAAACAGCTCGCCGCCGTACGGAGTGGCGTCGTGCGCGTTGCACTGCTGCTAAACCAAACTCTACATTGCTGGCGACTTACCGGCTCGGGGCTCTGGCCGCTGTGCTGCGGCGTGCCTCTACACGTGAGCGCGCACGGCTCGTCGTCGTCCCTGTGCGCTCGCCAGTGAAACAGCTCGCCGCCGTACGGAGTGGCGTCGTGCGCGTTGCACTGCTGCTAAACCAAACTCTACATTGCTGGCGACTTACCGGCTCGGGGCTCTGGCCGCTGTGCTGCGGCGTGCCTCTACGCGTGAGCGCGCACGGCTCGTCGTCGTCCCTGTGCGCTCGCCAGTGGAACAGCTCGCCGCCGTACGGAGTGGCGTCGTGCGCGTTGCACTGCTGCTGTTCAAACTCTACATTGCTGGCGACTTACCGGCTCGGGGCTCTGGCCGCTGTGCTGCTGCGTGCCTCTACACGTGAGCGCGCACGGCTCGTCGTCGTCCCTGTGCGCTCGCCAGTGAAACAGCTCGCCGCCGTACGGAGTGGCGTCGTGCGCGTTGCACTGCTGCTAGACCAAACCCTACATTGCTGGCGACTTACCGGCTCGGGGCTCTGGCCGCTGTGCTGCGGCGTGCCTCTACACGTGAGCGCGCACGGCTCGTCGTCGTCCCTGTGCGCTCGCCAGTGGAACAGCTCGCCGCCGTACGGAGTGGCGTCGTGCGCGTTACACTGCTGCTAGACTCAACTCTACAGGGCTGGCGACTTACCGGCTCGGGGCTCTGGCCGCTGTGCTGCTGCGTGCCTCTACACGTGAGCGCGCACGGCTCGTCGTCGTCCCTGTGCGCTCGCCAGTGGAACAGCTCGCCGCCGTACGGGGTGGCGTCGTGCGCATTGCACTGCTGCTAGACCACACTCTACGGGGCTGGCGACTTACCGGCTCGGGGCTCTGGCCGCTGTGCTGCGGCGTGCCTCTACACGTGAGCGCGCACGGCTCGTCGTCGTCCCTGTGCGCTCGCCAGTGGAACAGCTCGCCGCCGTACGGAGTGGCGTCGTGCGCGTTGCACTGCTGCTGTTCAAACTCTACATTGCTGGCGACTTACCGGCTCGGGGCTCTGGCCGCTGTGCTGCTGCGTGCCTCTACACGTGAGCGCGCACGGCTCGTCGTCGTCCCTGTGCGCTCGCCAGTGGAACAGCTCGCCGCCGTACGGAGTGGCGTCGTGCGCGTTGCACTGCTGCTGTTCAAACTCTACATTGCTGGCGGCTTACCGGCTCGGGGCTCTGGCCGCTGTGCTGCTGCGTGCCTCTACACGTGAGCGCGCACGGCTCGTCGTCGTCCCTGTGCGCTCGCCAGTGGAACAGCTCGCCGCCGTACGGGGTGGCGTCGTGCGCGTTGCACTGCTGCTAGACCAAACTCTACATTGCTGGCGACTTACCGGCTCGGGGCTCTGGCCGCTGTGCTGCTGCGTGCCTCTACACGTGAGCGCGCACGGCTCGTCGTCGTCCCTGTGCGCTCGCCAGTGGAACAGCTCGCCGCCGTACGGGGTGGCGTCGTGCGCGTTGCACTGCTGCTAGACCAAACTCTACATTGCTGGCGACTTACCGGCTCGGGGCTCTGGCCGCTGTGCTGCTGCGTGCCTCTACACGTGAGCGCGCACGGCTCGTCGTCGTCCCTGTGCGCTCGCCAGTGGAACAGCTCGCCGCCGTACGGGGTGGCGTCGTGCGCGTTGCACTGCTGCTAGACCAAACTCTACATTGCTGGCGACTTACCGGCTCGGGGCTCTGGCCGCTGTGCTGCTGCGTGCCTCTACACGTGAGCGCGCACGGCTCGTCGTCGTCCCTGTGCGCTCGCCAGTGGAACAGCTCGCCGCCGTACGGGGTGGCGTCGTGCGCGTTGCACTGCTGCTAGACCAAACTCTACATTGCTGGCGACTTACCGGCTCGGGGCTCTGGCCGCTGTGCTGCTGCGTGCCTCTACACGTGAGCGCGCACGGCTCGTCGTCGTCCCTGTGCGCTCGCCAGTGGAACAGCTCGCCGCCGTACGGGGTGGCGTCGTGCGCGCTGCACTGCTGCTCGCGCCACACGTCTTCTAGCAGTGATGAGTTGCCTTTGCAGGGCTGGAAAGAAAATGGTAGTAAGAGTAAAAGTTTATCAACTGTTTATATTATTAAGAAGTTTATCTACTAGCATAGTATGTACATATTTTGTGGTTTAATAAATAAGCTTTGGTACTGCTCTAGACTCAGAAAGCTCTTGAAGCTTTACTTAACTAAAATTATATAAGTGACGAATTTAAATCTGTAAATTTTAAAAACATTTCGGTTTTCTGAACTAATAACAAAAATAACTTCAGTCGGAATCAATTCTATCTAGACTACTACTAATACAATCCTAAAGCCATGTAACAATCGTCTTAACTTTCAAAAGATCGTACCTGCGTCTCAAACTATGAAACCTCTATAATATTTTCAGTAACAAAACCCGGAATAAATCGGAGAAATAAAATGATTTTATGTGTTACGACATCGCTTTTATTCGGAACTGGGAACGTGCCTCGGTTCCCGTATGAGGACGTGTGGACTTCTTACTAGTTTATGTGGAATCTGAGTCAAGTTGATTTTAATTGCTGTAAGGCCTTTTGAGGCTTAATGGTTATTTTTAATGGCTCTTGAAAGTTAACCTAACTTTTGACTAGTAAGGTGTTATTAAGTGTTTTGAATGAAAATGTTTCAGATTACAGTTCTTTTGTTTTATTTTAGAACATTCTGTCAATCGAGTTGGTCGTGGGTAACGTCACGAACTCGCGTGGGCCATGATTTTCATGGAATTCATAGAAGTGAAAGAGATGGCGATTTTTCATTAAAAAAGAGCGACATAATTAAAAAGTGCGTCTATTTAAGGTGAACGCAGATTTGGCCGCACCGCACGCACCGCAGTCGCCGCATTTCGAAATCTTCATATAAAGAATGTAGAAGTTGCGAAGGTAGGTATGCTTGCCTATAACTTCATATAAAGAATTCGAAATGCGGCGACTGCGGTGCGTGCGGTGCGGCCAAATCTGCTTTCACCTTTATTATCACCGCTACGGTCATTAATTGATGTGTAAACATAGGACAATTTTTAACCTAGCAATATGTACGATTATTCCATGATAAACTCGTCTGGGCATAGATAATAATATCCCGTCCAAAATAATGTTATTTCCTACGAATAATAAAAACTAAGGAAGAGTAACTCCGTCAAAAAACATGCTCCAAAATACTTGTCAAAAAAGTGAACCTTAGGTTCACATTTCAATACATTTGACATATTTAGGCGGCCTTGAGCGGTATAAAGGCTGACGTTACATGACAGTTCGAAAGAAACCAAATTTTAAACGGTAATAGTATGGGAGTTACGTTTCCTTAGTTTTTATTATTCGTAGGTTATTTCCTACCAAAGCTTAGCAGAGTTATGTGGGTACAAAATGCGCAAAACACAACGAAATTGCGTAACAGCTGGTTATTCAATAAATACATACGAAAAAGTAGGCTTGTTTCGCGTTATGCGGAGGCCCCATATTGTGTTTAGTCCTTTCAAAAGCATTGAGTGCCGCCGCTACAATACTGAGGAAAATCACCGAGTATTGACTTCGCTTTGAGGACTTTTCTATAGACTTCCATCGAAAAAACGTTACTTTTATCAGCATAATTTGTAAAAGGATGTGTTGGGTAATGGTAAAAGTATAGGCTTAGTACATAATAGTTGTATGTAATCGATTCATACGCTACTGGCAACAAATACAGCTTGTGAAAATACATCTACTCTTTGATATACCTAGATTAGTGTAGTATCATACATAGTATATTTTTCATAACTCTTACTTTACCTCGTTGTCAGCCTCTAGTCTAGGTATTACGAGTATGTTTATCAGTTACTACTTTTCAAGACGAGTAAGCGAACGCCTTTCTCATGATGGGATCATAGAAGCGTTTAGGGTTTGCTCTGTTTTTTTTTTCATTGCTGATTTATCAGTAGAGTTCAAATTTATACGTGGGAGAGACATGCTTCGGCACGAATGGGCCGGCTCGACCGGAGAAATACCACGTTCTCACAGAAAACCGGCGTGAAACAGCGCTTGCGCTGTGTTTCGCCGAGTGAGTGAGTTTACCGGAGGCCCAATCCCCTACCCTATTCCCTTCCCTTCCCTCCCCTATTCCCTTCCCTTCCCATCCTTACCCTCCCCTATTACCCTATTCCCTCTTAAAAGGCCGGCAACGCACCTGCAGCTCTTCTGATGCTGCGAGTGTCCATAGGCGACAGAAGTTGCTTTCCATCAGGTGACCCGTTTGCTCGTTTGCCCCCTTATTTCATTTAAAAAAAAATTCAAGTTACGCTGGGCAGGGTAGAGCAATGCTGCTCTTTCAACGTCTACGTGTGCACTGTGCAGTAAATAAAGTTCAATTTTATAAACACATCGCGACGTCTCGTCTCGGTGTAAACGGACCTGAAGGCTTTCAGCCGAATAAAGGTGGGGCCTCACTCAGGTCGGGCGTAGGAAATGAGACGGAAGTCGGAAAAGGGATGTAAATAATGACACAAAGTGCATGTTATTGCAGCTCAATGGCTCTATGTGTTGAAAGACGGATTTTGTCAGGCACCAGCTCTTCTATCTCCATACATATTATATTCCTTGGAATTTAATTGAGAACAAAGATTTCGAGTTTTGTGTTATTTTTTAACGCTACTTCACAAAGTCTTATAACATAATCATTTGTTAAAAAGTTAATAATACTAATCAGTTAGTGTTTTGTTTTTTTTTGTTAAATTTGGATGGGAAATAAAATCTTAAATAATTCTAGCATATCCAATATCTGATATTGAAAAAAAGAAGTTAAAGTTTGCTTTATTTAAAAAAATACTACAAAACTTAACAACTTAAAAAAGAAACAATCTACAAAATATGCATCAATATTGCAGATACATTGAACAGTCAGTTGATGGGTCTGTCTAGACGTACTTAACTCGACGATCAATAGATATGTTCTAAATGTGGTGAACATTCCCGTTGATATAAATCGATATTGGTGAAAGGATATGCCCTTGTTAATTGGGAGCCAACGTACTTTGTATCGTCTTTATATTAATACTAAATATCGCTCGTAAGTCGTTTGCTCCGAAATTAGCTTATAGCATGGGAACCGTGTATTTTTCTTTGATAAACAATCCTATTTACTTTGTAGGGCTTCAAAGTATCTCCATACCAAATTTCAGCAAAATCGGTTCGGTAGTTTGGGCGTGAAGAGGTAACAGATAGACAGACAGAAATACTTTTGCATTTATAATAGTTTATGACTACAATATAGCAGTTTTCATTGTAGAATTATAATGATTACATATAACGAGTTAAGTTATAATACTTTAACTTTAAGTAAGAGTTATAATACTTTAACTTTAAGTAAGAGTTATAATACTTTAACTTTAAGTAAGAGTTATAATACTTTAACTTTAAGTAAGAATTATAATACTTTAACTTTAAGTAAGAGTTATAATACTTTAACTTTAAGTAAGAGTTATAATACTTTCTCCATTCTCGCAATTAATGTATTTTGCTCTTGAAAACTGCACTAAAATCCGTTGTGACTTACAACTTGTAAATTATTGTGAAGTTAAACTATACCCTAAATATAAAGGTAAGGTACAAGAAGTGTTATTCTTTGATACCAAAAAGTATCAAAAAACTATATAAATAAAAATGAATCTAAAAATTTGATGGTTTTGCTGAAGCTCGAGAACGGCTGAACCAATTTGGCTAAATAGTAGGAGGCAAGTGATGTAGAGTTCACCAAGTCACCTAGTTTATAACAGCTATAAAACAGGAATAAAGATTGTTCTTTATCCTTGTATGTATTGAAACAAGCAACTTATAAGCAATTTTCAATCTTTTTAAAACTTGACAAGACGCAGCAAACCTAGCAATTTGGCATTTGGCAAGAAACTGCTCGCGTGATCGGGAATCAAGGGCGATGCAGAACCGAGTTTGTTGAATTTCGTGCAATTCCCAATTCGAGATTTGATTTGGCTGTGCCTGGCTCCGTCGGCGCTAGTCTAGACGTATGTCTGCCACATATTTTTGAATGCACTAAAATTTAGGCTTATCCAGCGCCATAATGCCTATCAAAGTATGTGATATGCAAATAATTTTTGGATTTTTATAATCATTCTTAGGCTCAGAACGCAACAGTTAAGCTATTGCATAGTTTTTATCGCGAGCTTTGAGCGCAGCGAACGAATCAATACATTTCGTAACGAAAAAACCTAACAGCCCCCACTCCGATCAGCGCTGTCGCATCGCTGTGCCCGTCGGAGCGGCGTTGCCGTGCATCGTCTATTACTTGGACTAGACATATGCGAATTACGAGTATAATTGCATAAGTTGATAAAAAATGCTATGCAATAGCTTTACCTTGGCAGTGCCGAGTGCCACACGTTTAAATTTTTTAAATAATAGGGTTAAACTTTGCCCGCCACAATTAATTACCATGATCACTACCATGATTGCATAGCTGTCTAATAAGCATGCACAATCGACCATAATCACATGGGCCATCATAGACGAGTATTACCCTTTAGTTCATAATCGTTTGTAGAAGATTACCATGAGCCAATTTGGAGAGACCGTAGTCTTTAGCTAAGTTTTATTTTAACGTCATGACGTCCGTAGCTAAAATAGGCTTGACAGACATATAGTCGCCTATAGAAACTATGTGTCTGTCAAATTAAACTAAGGATATTCTTATTGGGAACTTTTAAATTTAGTTCCTGGCTATAATATATAGCTGTGAGCCAGCCCGTCGTCGGCGCTTGCCAAATAAATGTCGTGATTTCTCTCTCCGCGACAGAGACACTATTATTTTAAAGCACCTACCGAGAAAATATCGCGTTCGACTATTCTTTTCTCGATTGTTATATTGACTTATTGGCGTTTATTGAATTCTTTATGTGCATTTTTAAAGGAATCATTTATAAGTGACAGTGTTCTAAAATGACCATTGACCACCCATCATTTTATCTACCATTAGAAATCGATTCACAGGTCTACGTTATTTAGTCGGATTACGTTGAGTTTAGCCGACAGATAACGATTAATTTTAACTTGATATTACCCAGTTTTATTTAATACCTAGGTGTTTGTAACATTATACTTCGTTATTTGCGTTCAGATAAAATTAACAACCTTCCTTTTTTTTCTAACTTTATTTTTAAGCATTGACACCTTTGAATTATAATCTCTTAATCATTTCATGTAGTTCAAAATCTTCATATAACTACTTCATTAGCGAAATCACAAACGTTCTACAATCTAAGAAGCTTACGACCGAGCAATTCTCGCAAATGGAAGTTTTCACTGAAACCCTGGTCACCCTACTCGAAGAATCGCTCCGTGAATGACAATCACAGCAGTTATTTGCCTTCTCTTTATTGACTGCTGACGCTTTTAAATTTGATTGTGCCCCGCTTTGTTTTCGCAGATTTCTTGGGCCCCACTCGGGGCATCGCTCGGGGGCCCTTTAAAAAGTCCTAAGTAATAGCGAAAATGAGGACACATTAGCTATAGCCTTTTTTACGAGGTTTCATTTAATTTAATGGTGATTCATCGCTGGATTCACTTAGAGTGAATTATGTCGCATTTTTGCTTATGGAATATGGAATAGAATTGAATTTTATTATTTTCGTGGGATATTCTGATCTTGCAGCTATTGGGTACTTACAATAATATAAAAATAAACCTCGTTGGGTGGGATATAAACAACAATGTCTAAAAGTACACAACTAATTTTGATATTTAAAAAAACTTAGAACTTAACACAACCGAACATAGAACCTCTTCTTTTTTCTTGGAGTCTGAGTCTAAGTATTTATTAATTTTCATTATTACATAAATATGTTTTACGCTAAAACTATTTTTCCACGAGTAAAATTGATAATATTATTATATTTGTTTAAAGATGACATAGAAGTACCTACTAAATTATTCAAGTTAAACTTTTGATCATAAGAGAATATATTTTCACTTTAATATTATTAGTTTCCAGCACGAATATTACCCAATAAAGTTGGGTGTTTACTAGTAATAATTATATTATTAATTACGGTAAAATCCAAACATGTAAATAGTTTATTATGCTCTTAAATTGGTAACCCACAAATCTCGTTTTAGATCAAATAACATTTAATCACTATTAGTAATTGATGAAGGTAGGACTCAAAACCAATAGTTTACCGACATGACGTACAGACAAACTAATAGTTAACTATAACAATGTGAATCTCAATAAAACAAGTTTGTACTTTGCCAAGTTATATTAAGGTGGGCCGCAATCACACCGACTTGTGGCTTACAAGTCATTAAATATCCTAATTAATCTCCGAAGTTTGTATGGAAGTGTATAACTCACTGAATTTTGAACACAAACAATGTTTCCAACATGAAAACTTTCTTTGAACTACTTTGTTAATGAAATAGAGGAAAAATAGAGCTCACATATAATATTTTAGTACAGTATCTACTTTCTAGATGCTGTATCTAAATCAATCGACTGATTCAAACATTTTATTGCAAAACGTATTACGTACCTACAAAGCATCGAATCATGTGTCATGTTTAATATTATCATGTACAATATTATAATAATTATGTAATGTATCACGTCAAGCGCACGAGTATCGAAAGGGTTTTAAAAGCGTCTTATTAAAGTTAGATCCTAGCTCTGTACTTTCAGTCTGAACGTTAACGAGATTCATAAAAATATGTTACCCTGGATCCTGCTACAATTACAAAATTTTCGCCTTTAGTTTACAATTTACGAAAACTTATGCTATAATTTGCAGTGGTAGGTAGTAGTAGTAGTAAGTAACGTGTTAAATAAGACGGTTCTTTTAATTAATGTGTTCAAGTATATAATAAGTTAGGTTAAAGGTCTCTGAAATTTTTTGACAGAATATCTTTTCACTAGCGTCGTCTATTGTTTAACTTTATGAGCTAAGCAAAAGCGATATTGAATAAAACGACTCCTGTCAAAAACCTCGGAATCTGGGCATTATTATGGTTTTTGTGTTATATAAGATGTTACAGTTCGGTGTGTTGGGCGGCCGGCGAGCGGCGCCATTAATCATGGGGCATTCCCGGCTGAAAGGCAAGTTTGCACCTCGTTGGCTCGCACGAGAATTTGTTTGGCGATCGATCGCCATGTGGTTTCGTTTAAGCATAACATCACTTAGATTCTGCTATTTTATTGCAATATTAATGCTACTTCCTTCGATGCAATCCATTTAGCATGTCCCCAATTCTATATCTATATTTTTCTATTACGAGTACATATTATAAAATAAAGTCGCTTTTTTCCCTCATGTCCTTTTGTTCCCTTTAATCTTTAAAACTACGCAACGGATTTTGATGATTCTTTCAGTGTTAGATAGCCCATTTATCGAAGAAGGCTATAGGATATATTTTATCCCGCTAAGACTAATAGAAGCGAAGAAATAGAGGAAAATGTGGAAAAAACGGGGAAAATTATTTGAAACTAACTTGAACGCACTAATCTCAGGAACTACTGGTTCGATTTGAAAAATTCTTTCAGTGTTAGATAGCCCATTTATTGAGGAAGGCTATAGACTATATTTTATCACGCTAAGACTAATAGGAGAATGTGGAAAAAACGGGGGAAATTATTTGAAAGGGCTTATCTCGCGAACTACTGGAGCAATTTTTATGTTATTTGGCACAGATAAGAAGTAGACCACGTGAAGGATAATAGGCTATCGATTTCAATCATTTTTTCAGTGGCTATAAATTATTTTATACCCGTGCGACGCCGGGGCGAGTCGCTAGTTTAATATAAAATCATCAATACTGGCTAGTGCTTATAAGGCTTTGTAACCGACTGATTCTAGACGTCATGAGCGCTGGCCAGTACATTGGGTTATACTGGGGACAATTTGACAAATTTTGTATTTAATAGGAAACTGGCTGCTAAGAAATGAACCTGCATTAGTGTTGCATAAAACATTGGAATCGATGCTGCTTGCAGTTAGGGAACAGTCACTAAACTGGTATACAAACCCATAGTATACCACAAGGTGCAATGCAATAGCATATAATGTAAACAAATACAGAGAATCCAAATTTAGATAAAGTTTAAAGATATTGTACCATTCTATTGTGTAAAATTGTGACTTTTAGTATTTTTTATTCAATAAATAAAATAAACAATAAACCACCCTGTATCACTATTTACCGCTTCACGTGGCAACACCTGAACATCCTGTGTAAATTTAAGGCGGCGATATTATCAGCTGCATAAATATTAATATCAAACCTGGCGCAGAAAATATTCATAAGTTATGACGCACGTGTGAGCTAATACTTTATTCTGTTGGATAACACCGACGTTATCATTAAGGTTTTCATTTTAGAGGCTTTTTGAAAATGTTTGTTTATTGTTTCGATATTTCACGAGAGAAATTTGTTGAAATATAAGAGTTAATAAACGTCGTTTTGTTCAACGTTAATCGTTTGTGCATTTCCACGAATTTGGTCAAGTAGCGTCGGCTAGATCGGATATTATAGAAGAAAGCAGACGTATAAGTATGATTAGAAAGAATTTAAACATATGGTCACTAACATAAAATAACTATAGGGTATCTATACGTATTCCTCATTCTATTGCTAACCGTTTGGACGTTACATTAAACATGTGATTTCACCCACGCTCTTCCCTGATTAAATTATTAGTTACAGATCTGGAAAAACTGGTAACAGTTTCAAGACATTTTTCGTCCCATCTGAACCTCTCTTCCTCTCCTTCTATCTCTCATTCTCGTCGAAAAACTCACCTGCATATTACATATCTTGTATCTGACGGGCTCCCCTCGGCAGCCGGCGGGGGAGGCGCAGGTCCGCAGCTGTCGCGATACCCCCCCGTCGCACGTCCGAGAACACAGCGACCACTCGCTCCATTGTGACCAACCACCGCGGTCCTGAGGACAAATATATATATTTTTGTAACCTCTCATTGTCAAAGAAACTCTACACAGATGACAGCACTGATAGAACTGCAAAAGTATAGGTGAGACTGCACAAAGCGACACCGGCAATGCAGCGGAGCCACGCGACCCGTCATGGTCAAATATTACTTGTATAAAATCGTTTTAAGCTAAGCCACACTCTGCGGCGATCGCGTCGCTGCGCTGCTTCGTAGTGTCGCCTATACAGGGAGTAACAAAAATAAGTGATAATACTTAAGGATGTGTACGTGTTCCTTGTGGAGTTCACTGTGAAAGTAGCAGCGCTGAAAGACCAATTTTTTTTTTTCACTTTTGTATGGGGAAACTCGTGATGCTCGGGCCCTTGCCCATACAAAAGTGAAAAAAAAAAATTCGTCTTTCAGAGCTGCTACTTTCACAGTGAACTTTCTACAAGGAACACGTAGGCACCCTAAAGTATTATCACTTATTTTTGTTACACACTGTATATAGTGCTTTACGCCTTAATATATTTGACCAATGCAATGGTGGGATCTTATCGTAATGTTATCAGGCCTAGGTAATCAAATGTTTTGCATAGACCACCTATTAACATGTAATTCATAATTTACTTTTATTTGTAAAACATCTTTTCCCAAAATATAAGCACACTTTTGAAATTATAAGTTGCACCTTTAAAGATTAGACTACATGCACTTACAATAAACCTAACGTCATTTAGAATAATTTAAGTCTAGTACATTAGGGAGTAAGGAGTAAGGATCTAATCGCAGCAAATCCAGGCATTAAGTTGCAGCTTGGTCGTGTGTCGCTGGATTTCAGACGGCTCCTATTTAGCGCCTGGCGAGCTGCCTGGGCCGCGGGATTAACGTCTCTAAGATTTAATGTGTTTATTACATTATTATATTGCTTAGGTCTAAGGGTCAATTCAGACCGCAACGTGACGCGTAGATGTTATGCATTTCTAAACTTGTATTGAATTAACAGATTTGCAAGACGTCTCACGCAATTGAAGTTTATAAAATCCATACTTTAGAAATGCATCTACGCGTCGCGTTGTGGTCTGAATTATTGACCCGGGTCAATTCAGACCGCAACACGACCGCAAGGCGCGGCGCGGCATGTAAAGATTTGACAGATTTAATTGCGTGAGACGTCTTGCAAATATATCAAATCCATATAAAATTAATGCATAATAAATTATGATCTACGCGTCGCGTTGCGGTCTGAATCAACCCTTAGGGTATACGCGCATGTTGTTGGAACCAGCGGGCTGCAGTGCTTTTTTTGAGCAGTATGCGTACATTACGTTGAGTATGGCGGGCTGCATTTTTTTATACAACCTATGTGAAAATTCTGCTGTGAAACATTGCAACATTGCAGTCGCAATATACGAAATTACCCTGCCGACTTACTCTGTCAGTCAGTGTTACGTCAGTCTGGCCCCGTGGTAAGTACCTGAGGGACTTGTGTTACGAGTACCAGACCACGGAAATATATTTAATACTTTTATACTATACATATATTTAAGATTTTTATTATATTATACACATATTTAATACACATCCATGACCCAGGAACTTTGAAAAGTTTTTGTTCCGTCGGCGGGATTCGAACCCGCGACCCCCGGCTTGAGCTACCAACAGCCCACCAACTGAGCCACAGAGGTCGTCAATGTTTTAAACATGGACGTATAAAAACAGGCGGACGGAGTCCCACCATACACAAAACTGTGTCCTTCAGAGTCGGCCAGCTGACTGCATGTACACGGTCCGCACGCACATTATTACGCTAGTCCATATCATTTGACAGGCGTAAGAATGTGTGCGTGGCCGACTCTGAAGACACAGTTCTGTGTATAATAAGACTCCGTCCGCCTTTTTTTCTACGTTCATGGTTTTAAAATAATTCCCATTATTCCTTGACTTATTCAAATAACAAACTTTTAAAACTATTTAAGAATACCAAATGTTTCACTAAACTCCAAAGGAACGCAGTCCAAAATCCACCTAGAAACCTCAAACTTTGAGCCGTCCCAAATACAAATAAAGTCTTTGGATACTTCTATTGACAGAGAGTTTAGCGGTTCAAAATGTTCAAAGAAAAACAACCAATTAAAAGTTTTCCGCAGCCGACAAGTCCAATAGTTTCTGCGTCTGATATTTTCTCTCGGCGGACATTGCCAAACCAGTATTGGTTTCATTATTTGTATACGTTTTCAAATAAAAAACTTCCGTTTCACTCTTTGATGAGTGTAAGTAAACACCACGCTGATCGTTTGGAAATCGACTTTGAATCGGAAGTCGTAGATTTGATAACTTCGTTACAACTTACAACTTAAAATAATTTCAGTTTGGTTCGCAAAATGCAGGCTGTTTGAATAGTTCCTTATATCTTTAAACGAGCAATTCTTGTATATCTTCTTATCAAATATATATAAATCTCCTGTCACGATGTTTGTCCGCGATGGATTCCTAAGCTACTTAACCGATTTTAAAGTTTTTTTTTAAATGTGTGCTTTTTTCCAAATTGAGAGATAGGATAGCTTAGATCTTTAATTATAGTCGCAATTTTATTTTATTGCAAATTATTTGTCTATAATTAATTGACAGTCACAATTATCTGTTAACTCCAAAAGATTCCAACAGATGTCGATACTTTTCAACTGGATTGAGTAAGTAACGGCTACTGGGTACTTTATATATTGATAGGTGCATTTGTTGAATAAATAATAGTAAATTATTACAACCTGAGACTGACGGCGATCATTGTTTGTGCGACGGGATAGCGATTGACGTTGCCATGGTAACATTCATATTTAGTCACTTCAATAAAATAATATGGCAAATACATAATATACTATGGCAAAGCAACGTTTGCCGGGACAGCTAGTATGTATATAAAATTATCGTGTCACAATGTTAGGCCGCGTACTCCTCCGAAACAGCTTTACTGATTTTAACCAAATTTTATATGCATATTCAGAGGGTCTGAGAATCGGCTACTGGGTATTTATTATATTGATAAGTGCATTTGTTGAATAAATAGTACTTAAATTATTACAACTCGAGACTGACGGCGACCATTGTTTGTGCGACGGGGATAGCGATAGACGTTGCTATGGTAACATACTTATTTAGTCACTTCAATAAAACTAGCTATTTGACCGAGCTTTGCTCGGTATTCGATAAAAGACGAATAAAATGACATTTTCTAAAAATGACTCCTAGCTAGATCGATTTATCGCCCCCGAAACCCCCTATATACTAAATTTCATGAAAATCGTTGGAGCCGATTCCGAGATTCCAATTATATATATACAAGAATTGCTCGTTTAAAGATATAAGATAATATGGGCGAAATAGCTGTACTTTTTATTATGGCAAAGCAACGTTTGCCGGGACAGCTAGTATGTATATAAATATATAATTGGAATCTCGGAATCGGCTCCAACGATTTTCATGATATTTAGTATATTGGAGGTTTCGGGGGCGATAAATCGATCTAGCTAGGAATCATTTTCAGAAAATGTCATTTTATTCGTGTTTTATCGAAGACCGAGCTTCAAATAGATAGTAGTTCCTTATATTAGATTGGCATGTAAAATGTCGTTTTGTTTTACAGCCATGTTATAAAATGAGCAATAACTATAACATGACAGGATACATGAGCAGCACGAGACATTGTATTTAGGAGCTATAATATGCAAAATCATATTTACACAAGCTTCATGTTATGTAATAATTAACCTAATAACAAGAGGAGGAGAATTCATATTACGTTGCAAGGATCCATCCAGGGTTGATAATATACGTAAATATTTACGTTTACTGTCGTAATAACGTGCGGCGCGCTGTTCCAGCGTACCTTCTATTTTCATATTTTCTAAACACATTGTTTCATGCATCCCGTCTACATGAACCCTAATTTAATAGTGTTTGCTGTCACATGAAAATACGGTTTCTTGACTTAGTTCAAAGTATCGCTTATTCGCGTATAATGTAGACTTAAATAACGGCAGTGGATTGTGACCGTAATGCATTAGACGAAAATGCGACCAGAAACTGCAGGAGCATACATTTCGCCGCATAGTAGATAGAGAGGGAGTTTTACCTTCTCTTCTAAGCCGCGCCGGCAGCAACGCTCCGTTCTAAGAATTTTCAGAGTACGTACAATATAAGGTAATACATATCACGAAGGAAGTCTACACTGAGTTTGACAGCCAATTTACATACGATACGTAAAATTATAATACCACGCAAACGCAAAGTATGATAATCCTACTTTCACAACTTCCCTTAAACATTAAAATTACGCGTGAACGTCGTACAGTTTAACGTTAAAGCAAGTTTGTTGTTTGGTTAAAATTATCGTTTTATTTCTTCACTCTGGAATCTACTCGTACAAGTCTTGGCGTGAAGTCTAGAAGTTTTTGTCTACAATAGATTTGTAGTAAAAAGATAGTAACACCAAAAATCTTTTATTTTTTTTGTTTCGTTTTATTATTTCCTGCCCAGGGTAGTAATAAAATGTTCATTTGATACAGCTCTAACAAAATAATTGGCGTTGTTTGCCGTAAAGTCCGGGAGACGGTTGCATAAAGTGCACAAAATAATTGAGCTCCGATACGAGAGCACTCGACTACATCTCCGATCCGACTCCAACGTTCACGTCTATTTTGCCCGCCACAGGACCTTATGCTGACGGAATATGGATCTCTATCACGGGCACCCCGAGGTAAAATACCCTCGAACGGGCTAACAAATGGAAATTGTCTGAGAGCTTGTCGTTTTAGCCTTTCGTTTGTTATTCAATCTATTTTACGTTATGAGTGTTTGCGCTAACGTTTTATCATTTTTATGCCAATCTCAGGTACATTTAGATTTTAGACTGATTGGCTCCTTAGGTCCTTGGGTCAGGTCAGACTGGATTAAAATTAATAGGGGATAACTATCTCTCCTTCTTTGCATTTATGAAAAGAATCGATATTTTGAAATACTATTAACATAAGTCCACAACTAGGGAATGCAATACCGGGATACCGGGATCCCGAAATACCGGGATCCCGCATGCATTAGGCGGGACTAATCCCGGTCGAAAATTTTGCGGGATCCCGCGGGACTGGCGGGATTACAAAGAAATGTGATTCATATGCGTAACTTTGCGCGCGGGGGTGCGTGAACTGGCTACAGGCAGCCCGCTTAACAATTTAGCTTCAATTCACCTATAATTCACTTTAAATGACAATTGAATTAACCAGCGTGGATGCTGAGCGAGCATTTCCAGCTGCTAGCTACCTTGTGTCGAATATCAGGAACCGTTTCGGAATCTTTGGGCACAATTTTTACCTATATTTCGAAAAAAGTTTCGATAAAAGATGGACATAAATAAGCGTTTTTTTAAGTTTTTTTAACTATTATTATTACGAAGCTATTTCCAAAAAAATGATTAGTTTTTCTTCCATTTTTTTATAAAGTCTGAAGTATCATTGGAGGTGTTAATAATTAAACCCTTGAAAAAACGTTCGACAAAGTTTGTTTTATTTGAGTCATTATAACGATTTATTTTTAAAGTTTAAATTCACCCAGCGGGATCCCGCAAATACCGGGATCCAGCGGGATTGTGATGGTTCAATCCCGCAAATACCGGAATTGAAATTCTCTTGCGGGATTGCATTCCCTATCAACAACCAATATTAGACTTTGTGGGCCTGTAAATACAAATTGAGGTCGAGAGGACTTTTGTGCTGTTGTTTTTTTTTCTAATTCTATTTCAGTTAAGGCCGCGAGTATCCGTTATTGCCTTATTATACATAAGATATTCCAAGCATGGCCAACATATCTGTCATAGAGCAATTTTCTTTATCAGCCGTAATATCCACCCCTAAGTATATGCCGTCGAGAAAATCAACGTTTAAGACAAAAATCGTCATTTAACATACACACCGCAGATCAAACCGTATTTCTATAATGTTTGAGTTGAAATTCCTTTATCCATAGCCAATAATTATTATTCCGGTCAGCAGTATGTAAAAAAGATGCGTGACTAAAATACCCATGGTAATATCAAAAACACAAATAAAATTGCGGCGAACAAATCAAATTGGCTTGTTATCTCCACGAGTTATTGAAAATTAGCCGCTGTGGTTCAGTAGATAGTTCAAGCTGTAAAAGAGTGCAGGTTCGATGATGAACATGACGTGGTGTCGGTTACAGATGGTAACAAAGGAAGTATGTTTCTTTACTATCTACTATCAATTATCTTTAAAGAAAGTGTGAATTTTTCTCAATAATGATATCATTAGGACACTTAAGTGGTTTAGACCAACAAATCTGAATAATTTTCTTCTGCCTGTCCGGTTGTTTGCATCAGTGAATTATATTATCAAAACGTTTAGCCAAATAAAATAAATAAAACGAAAATAATTTAAACGGTATTTACAAAGAGTTATGCAGAAATAAGTAACAGAAATAAGCTGCAACTGGCGTAAAAGATTTAAAAACGAGATTTTGAATAATGCAGCGCTGTCCTGCGCTTGAAAACAGTTTGCCCCATTCCTAAAGTCGTTAAAATATTTACGGAGTCGAAATGGCTTTTAGTATCTCTAAGATATTTCTGTTACAAATCTCTGGAAAACTAAACGAGTTTTTACAACATTTAATTTGTATTAAACCCTTATTGACTAAATTAAATAATTAAAATACAAAGTAGTGATAGAAACTGTCACAGCCTTAAGAAGGATGTAAAAATGCACTTAAAACTATAGAAAAGTCTCCTCGCCTATAAAAAGGGAAAAGTTAGTACCCTGTTTCTGAAGTTTTTTGACAGGCGTTAGATCTATTTAGCATCCATTGATTCGTTAATGTTTTGGCCTGATCAAATTTAAAAATTCTAGTGATTAGATGAAGAAAACCTCCGAAACCAGATTTAGGTGGGTAAATTCTAGTTTCACAAAGTCACATTGACAGGTTTAACACTAAACATGTGAGTGACGTTAAATCAAATTAATTTCTCATTATCACTCTCTCCCACATATTCACACTTCAACAACACAACACACAGCAACAACACGTTATCACGCATTAACAACACACACTAACATTACACGCCATCCCACGCACACATGCTCGGTCGGCTTATGAAGTTCATCGCTAATTTAATAACAGAATTAATACGCTTTAGATATATTAATTACGTGCTTAAACACTTTATTTACAATATGGGAGTTTGGGAAGTTACCTTCCCGAAAACGAGTTACGTGTAAAGTGTAAACCTTGGCACGGAAATGCGTTGAAAAGGATTATGATTTTAATAACGTATCAATACGAATTAAGAAATTCGGTATTCTAAAACAGTGTGAATTTATGAACAAAGATGAATTAATGATATTATTTATTTTATTACTTGTAGTCTGTGGAGTATAGAATATATTTACAAACTCTGGAACTGAGATTCTTTTAAAACAAAAATAGCGTTGATGTGGCTATCACAACATTGTAACGTTTGTAACAAATCTTATTAATATCAAACGAGTTTTCATTTTAATCAAGTTAAAATAATAAGGTAACTTTAATATTGTAACTATAATATCATATTTCTTTTTGAAACACGGAAATATAATTAAGGGAAATTTAAGAGGATCATGTCGTAATTTTCGCTGTGAAAGCCTTCTGGGTGAAGGCTGGTACAATTTTATCCGGTTAGTGATTACTTCCATTATGGTCTTAATTACTATTAAGGCTTATACCTTCAATAACCATCAGTTACTAAATATTGAACTTAAGTTATTAATTGGACATCGGGTTAAAACTTACACGATATTTTCATATACTGAAAAATGATGAAAAAATATCGTTGAAACCCTATTTCATAAATAATAAGAGTTTGTATTTATCAAATTACATAGTGCTATAAAATAATTTATTCAGCTAAACATCCATTATAGATATCCAATAAATTAAAATAACTGATATCGAGCTCCTTAAGTTTCTTAGTTAATAATATTAATGAGAACTATTATAGTTATATATTTAACTTTGTCAATTACTGATATTTGTTAGACATGAAAATTTAATTATTCGTTAATCAACGTTAAATAAATGTATAAAAGTCGAGACTGAGACTGATATCAGATTGAAAATAATTGGATACAATATTGCAAATTGTTTCTATTTGAGGATCAGAATGTAATTAAACGTTTTATGACGGAAAGTACTTGTATTGTATGTATATTTAATTTTACATTGAAACGACATTGAGACTGACAGTTTATTTTTATTTTTCTTTTTATTTAAAGCTTTAAGGGTGCTCCCTCATCGGGAGCTTCACGTGTAATATATATAACATTATAGATTCGTTTTTGAGCATTACATTACAAAAATACCTCCCTGACCGACGAGCATCCACGTGTAATGTAACATTCGACTTTGAGCATTCCATAGCTAGTTGATTCCATAATGTCATTGTCAGATTGATGTTACAAGTTGTATCAAGATATTACACACTGTATAATTATATAAAACCGAGTTTACAAGGCGCACCTTGCCATTACAATGAGCGCAATGCTTGGCTCTCCTCCCTTATTGATGTAATGCTCGACTCTGTAACGTTACATTACAAGCGAATGCTCCTGGTGAGGGAGCACCATTAAATTGCTTGCTAAAAATGGATGGGGAAGGCGCAATGAAAAATTATTGAGTCTCTTTAGCGCGGCAAGGAGCTATTGGTAGATCACACATTAAAAATATGCGCCGATTGTCACCTCCAGTTGCGCTCAGAAATATAAATGTTTTGCGTGGCCTTTACCTAATAATTTTGTAATTATTGCATTGAATCTTAAAAAACTCTTTTAAAACATCAGCGGTTTTAGTAACACGTGAAACGGTTTTAGAAATTTCTGAAACCTGAAAGGTGCGATATAAGTTGGAACACGAATTCGTGTCCTTGTACACTGTGTACCGTAATTGGCACTCGTATCGTGCACCATAATTGGAACACTCGTGACAATAGACACTATCTACCAATTATTGAACTCAACAATAGTTTCTCTAGTTATAGTTGGGCTTTATAATAACAGGAGCTTCTATATTATATATTACTTGTACTTTGTAGATAAATAACGTATTTTTGTTTTCTATATTTAACGATTTATATTATGTGATGGATACGTAGCATGTCTGTATCCAATTAGTAAGAAGTCTTCGAAAATCTTTCTAGCATACTTTGACATCTTTATCTTGAACAATAAAATAAATAATTAAAAAATCAAAATCCCTGCTACAAAAAAACGTTAACTAAAGACCTTATTCTGCCGGAGGCATCGAATCCATGATTTAATTGATACGACTCTTGCTTACGAGTTTCATGCCAGGATGAATACAAGGTAACATAGAAAAATGTAGAAGAAGAAAGTGGATGCAGTCGGAGGCATAATATTTTACATGATTTATGAATCAATGTTAAACTTGGTGCGACATGCCTTTTCTTTCTATAAAACACACTATAGGTCCGTGATCTGACTTTCCTATTTCTACATATACACAGAATTAGACCGTTTAGTGGTCTGTCTATAGTCTGTAGGTATAGTGAACCGCAGCGTCGGGAAGTCATTTACATAGTTGTTGTTGTTCTACTGGCGATTATCGCGAACTACTCGCATGCTTGTCTTAGATTGTAGGCTTAAACCTAGTACTTAGAACTTAGTTATTATCACCAAGATACATAGCTCTTTGGGTTTTAAGAGTCAAAATTGCTTCAATAGGCATAAAAATAGTTCAGTAGGTAGGCTTCAAATGTTAGGCAAAGGTCGGATCAGGCGCTACTTGCACATATTATACAGTAAATTATCCGACCAAAATCCGACATGTATCCTCTAAAAAAATACTGTAAAATATCATATCATAATAAATTGACAGAAACGTCGTCGAAAGTCGAACAAAACTTTTAGTTTACTGTCTATGTTGGTGCTGCCCTCTAGCATGAAAACATTGGAGATATATCCAATTGATGAATGTAACATCAACACAATCAATTTTAATATTTTACTGACATCACATTGCAATCTTAACGCTAATGTAATGAAGTTTATCTACAAACTGTAACGTATCTACAATTAACAATTTTATTTCAATTGTCCTTGGTGCGAAAAACCTATATACAAAGACTAGCTGTTGCCCGCGACTTCGTCCGCGTTAACATAGTATAACAACAAAGATGGATAGTTTTCCCCTTTTTATGGTTCCTTATACAAAGGGTAAAAACGGGACCCTATTTAAGCAAACGTCAAACGCAAACGTCAATAAACTTTCATGTTTCTAACTCAAGAAATGACGGACTTTCATTCAAACATTCAACCCCAATTTCACCCCCTTGGGGGTAGAATTTACAAAAACGCTTAAATACCTATCCATTCATTTTAATCAGCAGTCAAAAAATAAACTTTCATGTTTCTAACTTAAGAAATGACAGACTTCATTTAAACTTTCAACCCTATTTCACCGCCTTGGGGGTAAAATTTCCAAAAATGCTTAGACAATTTGCTATCCAATCATTTTTAATCAGTAGCCCAAACATAAAATTCCATGTTTCTAACACAAGAAATAACGGACTTTCATTCAAACTTTCAACCCCAATTTCACCCCCTTGGGCGTAGAATTTCCAAAAACGCTTAAATACGTATCCATTCATTTTTAATCAGTAACCCAAAAATAAAGTTTTATGTTTCTAACTCAAGAAATGACGGACTTTCATTCAAACTTTCAACCCCTATTTCACCCCCTTCGGGGTAAAATTTTCAAAATTTCTTCCTTAGTGAGTGTCTACTCAATAAAACAACCCTACTCACCAAATTTCGTGGCTGTAACTTTAACAGTTTTTGCTCAGCGATGATGAATCAGTCAGTCAGTCAGTCAGTCAGTCAGTCAGTTAGTCAGTCAGTCAGTCAGTCAGTCAGTCAGTCAGTCAGGACATGTAATTTTATAAGTATAGATAGCAAAAAAAGGATATGGGCGAATAGCCCATAGACGACCCCAAATTAAATAATAATAAAAAAAACGTATCTACCGTTTCATTGTTTTTCTTTTCCTGTTTATACCTGAAGGCCGTATACAAGGTAACAAAACTATATTACAAGGTAATATGTATAGCTCATGAGCGAATACTACAAAGGCATTTACATTTTACAATCATATTATGTAAAATGTTGCCAATTAGTAAAACTTACATTATTTTATTACGTCAAAGTCAAAGTTACTACTTTAAGAAACTATTTCAAAGGCTACACGTTGGAGCTCATTAATATTACAGTTCTTTAGTATTTTGTCTCGCGATGCAAGAACCTGAGCGGCTATTCTCGACGAAATGCCAAAACCAGTCTTTGTCTTGAGTAATGCAATATTCTCGCAGAAGCTTTCAGAATAGTGACGTCATGAATTTAAAATTCCGTGCACCTTCTCTTTGATTTTACTATTCCTACCTTCCAGGTTCCTTAATATTATCACTCCAACATTAAACTGTCCCGAAAAAAACAGACGTACATTTTGAATGGTGAACTTCAATGTTTAGCTCATAATATTTTTGAATGAATAACTTCGAACAGAAATTGATGTTAATACAAATTGATCAAAATTAAAAGGTATCTTAATAAAGACTCTTAAACATCAAAAATCAAATGCTCATTTTTAATTTCGCGTAACGTAAAGCTTGGTAAATGTCCGCGGTTTCTGCATAAAAACATTTTTCATCAATCATCTGTGGCAAATTAGCGAAGCAAAATAAGCTTTAGATCCCTATACAATGGTACTAAACATTATCAAATTCACAATATCGTATGGCCAAATTAGCATTGTTAGCTATAAATCTAGACAAGCGCATCCGGGGGCGACAGCTAGTATCGCCGAGCGCGGTAATAAAAACATACCGCCCGCACGGCTTCGGTGGAAATTTACAATCAAAACGTACTGTATCAAGGGTTTAGGGTGGTGCGAGTGGCGGGCGGCAGCGGTAAATATTTAGATGAATGTAGAAACTAGAATAAGAAATATTTGTAACCAAAACAAAACGATACCGATAAGTATAGAATACTGTTTATTTTTCTTTTTTTTTCCGAAAGCAGATCAAGTAGCCCTGATGTCACTGCGACCCTTGAGGATCTATTGTGACTTATTTTTCATGCCAAAGATTTTAATTTCTGACAAATTTTGTAGGTAATTTGGAAGGGCTACATTTTAAGTTTCTTACATTAGTATAGTGAGACTTTGTGTTTCATCTTTTTCGCCTGAACAAATTACTACTACTAGAACTAATGCGAAGAAGTTGCTATTTAACTCGGTCTCGGCCACCATGAATCGCAAAATTCGGCGCAAGGAGGGCAGAAAAGACGGCAAGAGTGGGAAGAACTGTCGAGAATTGGAGGATATAATAGCCCTTTTGAAATGCACAGACCCCGAGGAGATGCCTATTTTTGTGGCTCGCGAGTTACAGAAATTGCCGCCGGTCACATTTAACCACGTGGATGTTAGCAGACTATTGAAGGATATCATTATTCTTCAAAAGGAAGTAGCAGAAATCAAGGATTCATACGTTACCAGCGAACAATTAAAGGATTTTGAGTTAAGACGGGCGGTATCTACTCAATCTATACCTACCTGCCATTTTGTCAATACCATAAGGGGATCGAGCAATAAAAATTACAATAATTTTGATTGCGACAGCGGACCTATCGGAATAATACATGTATTACCGAGTAAAAATACTGTAACAAACAACTCGGGCCCAACAGCTGATTTGCAGAATAATACCCATGTCACCGAGCCCGCTCAATGTGCAGCGCGTACGGAATCTGGGTGCCTACCGCGTACCTACCTGGACGTGTGCCTTGCGAAAACCGAGAATGCTATAATAAGTCCTAAAAAGAATATTGATAATATTACGAGTATTACACAGACTGAGGAGCAATGGACGGAGGTCAAAAGAAAACGCTTTAAAAATAGAATTATAGGCCAAAAAGGCAAGGCGGATACAAGAATTGAATATAATTTTAAAGCGGCAGACAATAAAATCCGAAAAAATGTAACACCGATATAGAGGTGGAACCTGAAAAAGTTAACATGAGAATAAAGAGAGACTACGGGGCATACAAATTTCTTATTCCGAAGGATAAATTACACATATTTATGAATGAGAACCTGTGGCCAGAAGGAGTTCGTTATCGCAGATTTAATAAACCTCGTAAATAAACAGTGATAGAATGACAAAAACAAGCGGTGTGAACTCAATTATTGTAAACAGTGAATAGATATAATTATGGATATAAACATTAACGATAATTTCAATAAATTATTAATGAAGGTGTACAGTTTTAACTGTAAGTCATTCAAACGATCGATAGACTGTATTCGGTCGATGAGCAAAACAGCTGATATAATAGCTCTGCAGGAGACCTGGCTGATGCCACACGAAATCTCCGACTTAAGCACTGTGAGTGACCAGTTCTGTTACTTCGGGAAATCGGCGTTTGATACAGATGTGTTACTAAGCGGTCGGCCGTATGGTGGTGTCGCGTTATTATGGCGAAAAAACTTATTCGAGACAGTATCGGTTATTAAGTGTAAAAGTAGTCGTATTGCTTCGATTAAAGCGTCCGTTTCGGACAGATGTATGTTGTTTTTTAGTGTTTACATGCCTACCGAGGAGCATGACAATTTAACTGAATTTGTCGAGTGCCTCAGTGAAATTGTGGCTATAGTGGAAAATGAAAATATCGATATGTGTATGTGCTAGGAGATTTCAACGCTCACCCCGGGAGATTATTTGGTAAGGAAATGTTAAATTTTTGTTTGGAAAATCTTTGGATTTGTGCCGACATTAATAAGTTAGGTATCAATTCTGGTTCATATACATTTATAAGCGATGCTCACGGTACTTGTTCGTGGCTCGACCACTGTTTGACTACTGAAGCGGCGTGGGTAACTGTGAAATCTGCAATAATTCATAATGACGTATTTTGGTCAGATCATTTCCCACTGGAGATCAAATGCGATTTAGGTCTGGTTCGGCGTAGAATGATACCAATTTCTGATAGTTTTATAATTAATAAAATTATATGGGATGAGCGAGACTCAAATCAAACCGATATATTTAATAATTTTTGTAATAAAAATTTAAGTGTAATTCATTTTCCATCAGAATTAAGTCAGTGCTGTGATTCGTTATGCAATAATATAGAACATAGGGAAGTAATTGATAACTTATATAAGTCTATTATTAATGTTTTGTGTGAGGCCTCCGTGTGTAGCTTTAACGGACGAGATAATTGTTTCGGTACTGTTAAAAGACGCGGTCGAGTAGTACCGGGATGGAATATGCACGTGCGTGATGCTCATAGGGTGGCGCGTCAAAAATTTATTGGCTGGATATGGTTCGGGAGGCCGAGAGGCGGGCCTGTCTATAAAGAAATGGTTGATGCCAAAAAAGTATTTAAGGCGAAGCTTCGTTTTTGTCAAAATAATCATGAACAAATTAAGATGAACATTTTGGCAAATAAATATAAACAAAAAGATTTCCGTGGCTTTTGGAAAACTACTAAGCAGCTCAATTCGAAATCGGGTGTTCCGGTGAGCGTTGATGGTATGAGTGAGCCGAAAAACATAGCTAATATGTTCTTGAAACATTTTAGGGTTCCGTCATCCGTATCAGCTGATGAGGGTGACAGTGGTGAGACTGTCGGGGTCGAAGACTCCGTCCAGGTACCGGCTTGTGTCACAGCGAAGGATGTTGCTAATATTATCAAAGGCATGACACGAGGGCGATCACCCGGCCACGACAGTCTCAGCATTGAGCATTTCCAGCATGCGGGTCCACACTTGCCGAGACTTGTAGGTCTTTTATATACGTTCTGTATAAGACTGTGAGTCTCGTACCTACCGGATGACCTTATGAAAACGCTAGTAGTTCCGATTCTAAAAAATAAGACCGGGGACTTATCGGATAAGGCCAATTACAGACCCATCTCTCTAGCAACAATTGCTGCCAAAGTATTGGATGCGGTGATTGAGAGGCAGCTTGTCAAACATCTCCGTATAAGTGATGCACAATTTGGGTTTCGACCTAAATTATCTACCGAATGTGCAATATTGTCGCTCAAACACACCGTTAGGTACTATAGACAGAGGAAGACCCCGGTGTATTCAGCCTTTCTAGACCTATCGAAGGCATTTGATTTAGTCAAATACAAGGTCCTCTGGACTAAATTGCGAAGGGCAGGACTACCCGAACCGCTCATCCGCACTTTCGAATACTGGTATAGCGGGCAGACTAACCAGGTTAGGTGGGGTAGAGAGCTATCCGAGGTGTACAAACTTGAGTGTGGCTTGAGACAAGGTGGACTCACTTCGCCTTCCCTATTTAACATCTACATGAACGATCTGATTGAGGAGCTGAGCAGTACCGGTATCGACTGCTCCATTGATGGTGTTTGCGTAAACAGCATCAGTTACGCGGACGACATGGCGCTGCTTAGCCCGTCAATCAGCGCGCTCAGGCGACTGCTATCGATTTGTGAGACCTACGCGAGTGTACACGGCCTTCGATATAACGTCTCCGAGAGTGAGCTTTTGGTTTTTAAGGTGGGTAAAGCAAAACCTGTGCATATTCCGCCTGTTACTTTAAATGGGGCCGCGCTTAAAGTAGTCACGAAATTTAAATACCTGGGACATATCATAAACGAGGACCTCAGAGATGATGATGATACTGAGAGGGCAAGAAGAGCGTTAGCCGTGCGCTGCAATATGCTAGCCCGCCGGTTTGCGCGGTGTACAGTGGAGGTCAAAATTGCACTTTTTAAAGCTTTTTGTCAACCACTGTATACCTGCGCCCTGTGGGTGGCATATACGAGGCGGGCGTTTGACGCTCTTCGTGTCCAATACAATAACGCTTTCAGGGTGCTGCTGGCGCTCCCGCGATACTGCAGTGCATCTGGCATGTTCGCTGACGCTAGAACTGACGACTTTCCGTCAGTTTTACGCAAGCGTACCGCGTCACTGATGTACAGGGTTCGCGGGAGTGACAACAGCATACTGAAGGCGATATGTAGGCAAGCCGACGGCGCGATAGCGGCGCACTGGGAGCACGTCCATGTCCATGTCCCCAGTGCGCCGGTAACGTGGCGCAAATACGGCAAATAGATAAATTATAATTAAAAAATCACTGTGTACTGTGTATTGTTAACATAGGAATAAGATTATTGTTAATACTAACCTCTATGGGCTGTAGTGGTCTGCAATAAACGTATTTTATTTTATTTATTTATTTACATTCTTACAAACCAGGAACGCGCCAAACATCAATATTACTACCATTAATATGAATTGCATATTTTATTCGTAGGTATATTGCGGAACATTATATCATCATTATCACGTCAATGGTCATCATGTAACTCGCTGAGCTTGACATAACTCGACAAAATAACGTATACCCATAATATGATTATGAGTAGTAAGTAAAAATACCTAAAAAGTTTATTTTATTCCCGTGCATGCCTGTTTTTATCAATCAATTCATACAGATTCGCTACAGCCTCTCTCCTACACCACAGGCGAGCACAACACCAGCATATGCAAATGTGAAGCCACGAGCCGCCGACTTCAATTTGTCAAGCGCCGGTTTTTGGTCCCGGCTTAATGAATGCGCAGACTTGGTTGACTGGGTGTTTACACTAACTTCCCAGCCGACAGACTTGTGCCCGCCACAGACGGCTATAACTGCATAATATAGTAGGTACCTAGACGTTTATAGGGCACGTGCAGGAACTATAGTCGGCAGTGCTTATCAAGTAAATAGGCATGTTTTGGATTTCAGATGCTTTTAGGCAGCCATTTTTTTATACAATAACGTGCAAACGGGTCAACTGATGGTAAGCAACCGTCGCCCATGGACACTCGCAACATAAGAAAAGCTGCAGGTGCGTTGCCAGTCTTTTAAGAGGAAATACGCACTCTTCTTGAAGGTTTGCAGGTCGTATTGGTCCAGTAACTGCTGATGACAGTTCGTTCCAGAGTTTTACAGTGCGCGTCAGAAAGTTACGCGAAAAACGCACGATGGAAGACTGCCACTCATCAAGGTGATAACTGATGGGGATGGTATATTTTTCTCGTGGAACGATGGCGAAAAGTTGCAGGAGGTATGATGTCTGACCGTAGCGGGAATTGTTTCCGATGCGGTAAGCCGGGGCACAAGGCCGCCGAGTGCGCGGAGGAGCCCAGCTGCTTCTTCTGCGCCGAGCTCGGCAAGGAGAGCAACTACGTGCTGGGGGCTAACGGCTGCATCTCAGTAGCCAGTAAGCCGCCCAGCACGAGGAAGAAGCGCAAGGCTCCCCAAGGCTCGGCCGCGTAAGCGGCCTGGAGCAGATGAGGCAGGGGCGAGTCAAAACGCCCCCGCCATGGAGGTGGAAGCCTAGGCCTGTGGGCGGTTGATCGGGGGATCACCGTCCACAATATTATAGGCCCCGCGGAGAAAGCTCCCTCAATGCCCGGGGAGCCTCTCGGTAAAGACAGGCGGCGGCATAGGCTGCTGCAATGATGTGGTGCCGCAAGCGGCAAGCGCTGCGGAGGACGCGGTTGAATGCTTGCGTTCCCGCTCCTTTCGCGTGTAGGGTTGACGAGGGCATGGGGGTTTTAGTCGGTAGACCTCTGCGGAGGGAGTCCGACATACCCCTGCCCTTTCCCCCGAGGGGGCGGGGGATGCGTAATGTGTAATGCAAAAAAAAAAGAAGTATGATGTCTAAGAAATCGTACAGAAACTTAAGAGTCCTTATACGAAATTTGCCGATTTCGCTGATTTAACAGACGTGATTTAACAGTTAAAATACAGTATTTCTATAAGTTTTAATGCACAACATGTAAGATTATTTCAATTATAATCTTATGTTGGAGCTAGTTTTTTTTCAAAGTATTTTTAAATAATCAAACTCAAACCCGCGACAGTTTTCTGATTTTTGCTGTAAAAGGTTTAGAATATCACCTGTTTATGGATTGTATTTACGTCTTAACGGTATGAAAAAAATACAATGTACTGTTGAGAAAGTCGTCTATACAATGTTGGAATTACTTTTTACCACTTAAATATGAAATAGTTGAGTAAAAAAATATGTAACTCGGCAAAATTTTGGAGAAAATGGGCAAAGAATTGCTGTTAATTTCGGCAGCTTGGAGCTGTAATTCATAAAAAGAAAACGACAGAAAAAATCTATAGATAAAATTCTATCCAATTCGAGAAAAAACAAAAAAAAAAAACAAATTGTGCCAAAAAATACGATTCAAAACAACCTAAATCTCACATTATATTACTCGCCGCAAGGCTCGAGTCGGCTTTCCGCGCTTAAATATATTTTAAATCTAATAATTAATATATATTTTTTTACGTCTAATAAGGGGAAAAAACCTAATAATATTTCTGTAGCGAACCTTTGCAATTTCGTATTCATCGGCAAAATTTCGTATACGGACTCTTAAACTTAATATCAAATACAAACCGGTTCGGGTTGGCCACAACAGTTCGTACATTCATTGCGCACGTTCCACAGAACAATTTTGTCGCGAAATTCTTCTCTTATTTTTGACATTTCAGATAATTCAACTTTCCAGCGGCCGTGGCCGTGGCGTGCCTAGACTGATGACAGAATTTTATGTCCTACTTACGAACCTAAAGTTTTTAAGATTTCAAACGAGTGTCTATTACCAAGTGTATCTGTTCTGTGACCAAACTATACACCTATATCGTTAGTCCTAAGGATGTTAATTCAAAAGTATTTCCATCAAATTAGATCTGTATAGATACAGCAGAAATAATAATATTCTAAACTCAAATATAATTGAAAATTGTTCCAATTACGTTTAAGCTGTGCTAAATACGAGTATCGCTTGAGAGACAAAATTAATATCATACGGTGTTTATACAGCCGGTATACAACATAATATTGGCTTTGAAATTTCAATACCTATGGATTATATTGAATTTACCTTTATATCTTCTTTAGCGCACTTCAAAGTTTAAACGAGTAATTTTAGGGTAAGTTTTTAGTGAATTTTATATGTGTGTATATAAAACTGATGCTTAAAAAAGCTTAAGAGATTCGCACTGAAAATGTGCTGTAAATTACTGTAAATATACTACACAAGAAGTACGTAGTAAATAAATAGGAGTAACTATCTAAGAACTGGTACCGACTTCAAAATGATGAAGATTGAGTACAGAAATAGTTGTTGAGATTTAGCCGAATTCGGAAAAAGGCACTATTAGATAGGAAAAATTATTTAATACTTTTTAGTTAATATTATAAGGATGTTATTATTATTTTTACCTTGGAAGTCGGTTTTAATTTTTTGTTAAAAATAATTATTTCAATCTTTTTAGTTACCTAGTAAACCATAGCATTCTACTTATTACAATTTGTTAATTTTAAACTAAACATTAAAAGAAATCGAAGTGAACACGTGCTAGGTAATTTAAGGGAGAAGATGAATGTAATTTGCATAGTAGCATATGCTGACAGTTCTTAAAACAGCGCCTAAACCCCCAAACTTGTATCTATAAGGAATCCGGAGTTCTCTTAGTATCTTCGGAACCATGGTATACCTTGGTGCAAACTCTTGCGTTTTGGTAGCATATGCTTAGGATACTTCTCATAAAACTAAAATCACCATATGTTTCCATATAAATTTTGAGGAGTTCCCTCGATTCCTCATGGATCCTATCATCAGGTCACCATGTTTGGGAACATGGTACCAAATTCAGACTATATCTTATACAACAAAAAAAGAATTTTGAAAATCGGTTCACAAACGGCGGAGTTATCCGCGAACAAACATAAAAAAAGAACATATATACGGTCGAATTGAGAAACCTCCTCCTTTTTGGAAGTCGGTTAAAAATGAGTTGGTTCGCATAGCAGTCTGGCTACGCGACGTAGCAGTCAGGCTACGCTGCGTAGCAGTCTGGCTACTCGGCGTAGCAAGGAGCTACGTAGTTTAACTTAGCCTATTCATCAAAGTCAACATCATATTTGATATGTTACAAGCACAACCGACCGCCACCTCGAAAAGTCGCAACATTTATAGAATTTCGACCACAGACCAAACTGTGGCTTAAAAGTAGTAGACACGAGAGGATGACACGCGTTATTAAAACCACCTTCGGTTTTGTGTCGCTTAGTAATTATTGCTAGTAGTAGCTCATTTAGATCTAGTTAGTACTAATATAAGGTATAACCCAACGTACCTTCCCATGATGCGTGGCGTTGTCCCTCTGTATGTCAGGGTCGGGGCCCTCCGTAGATATGTCGTGCCCGTGCCGGTGCGAGCACAGGCTCGGGACCTGAAAAAACAAACACTTTGTATGATATTCTGTTCAAATTTAATTATTGTATAGTGTGCACTGTGCATCCATTGCGAATCGCCATAACGCAAACGTCATGCAAACGTAATTTTAATGTAAATAAGTATACATAATATGTTATGTTTTAGGACATCTTAAAAATGAAGGCTTTTTCAAAATTTAAGAAATAAAAACGTTACATCGTTAAAACAATTGCAATTTAATCAAAGTGGTAATTTAAAAATCCCTAAGTAAGGAAACTCTTAGCTCTTTCTACTGCAAAACAATGACGCTACAACATGGTATATTATGAAAAATTGAGAGTACAAAACTTGCAGTTAAAAACTAATAAAAAATAACACGTGAAATATTCTATCAAATTAAATGCAAAGCCTTCGTTTAACGATTTAAAAAAGTAATTCACTTTTATACAAAACATCATAAAATTCACGGCATATGACTTGATAATCCTTTGCCATTTTGACTTGATTAAAAAGTATACACGGCCGATCGAGCGGGACAGAAGATAAAGCTGTCATCCGCAACGTTTAATATTTTCATGTTGGCAGTACGTGCGCCGGTCTGTGCAATTACGAGATGCCTGGAGATGATTGGACTGTTTGTCCTGTTTCTGTGAACTTTATTGAAAACATTTTACAGATTTTTCCGCTGTTTCCTGTTTGTGGTTTAAAATAGCTTTGGCGGATTTCGGTGTCGAGAGCTTGTAAAAAATAATATGTATTGTATAAATTTCCCTGCTACAAAATTGTATTTTATATCAAGAGTTAGATCTTGCCCGCAACATTGATTCCAAAATATATCTATACATATTATAATAGTAGGGGAGGGGAAGGTGCTATTTGTATAGTCACTCAAGCGTTAAGGAGACCTAGTAGGTTTTTTTTACATTAGGTAAAACTGATAAAAAATAATAAGGGCGTTTTTTATTTAAATTTTAAGTGTTGGGTTCAGAAACTACAGCCATTTTAAACTTTTGAAAAGGAAAATATATTCAGAAAATTACTTATTTAAGTAAATTATAAATATATTTTAGATAACAAGGACTAAATCATTTAGTTTAGTGCAAAATAAAAATCTGCGAAGCTTAGTAAGGAAAATATGAAGCTTTATTTTTTTTTATATTTTAAAATGTCCCTACAGGCTTACCTGACCTTTGAATCGTGAGTCCTTTATATGGAAGCTTCTTTGGGGTATACTTAACATCCCCTATCTTAATCTGACAGATCCGATGACATTTCAATATTCAAAAAAAATTTAACTTACTACGTGAGAAATCTGATTTCTATACCATGATAACTAGACACATGTCGGAAGCCTATACAATCTGACACGCTCGAGCTAATCCCTAAATCCCCTCTTCCCCTCCTTAACTATAAAACAAAGTCGATTTTTTTCCCTCATGTCCCTTTGTGCCCTTTAATCTTTAAAGCTACGCAACGGATTTTGATGATTCTTGCAGTGTTAGATAGCTCATTTATCAAGGAAGGTTATAGGCTATATTTTAGACTAATAGAAGTCTTCGCTTCTATAAAGGAAAAGGTGGAAAAAATGGGGAAAATTATTTGAAAGGGCTAACTTGAACGCGCTAATCTCAGGAAATACTTTATATGGCAAGACAACGTTTGCCGGGACAGCTAGTAATATATTATATTGTTATGTAACTCTATTTTCACTCATAACTCGGGTCAGTGGTTTAAAAATGAAAAAGTTAAAAACAGAGAGACTCACTTTCAAATTCGTAATAATAATGTAGATAGCTGATAAGTATAGATTAGACAAGTTTATTTATTTTCCTTGTTATTTATTCTAATCACACTTTTCCTTCTAGAACCCCGTACAAAATTATCCTAAGCAAATAACCTCACATGGGACTGTGTCCCGATATCTCAAACTATTCGATCCCGGCCCGGTGTAATGTAGCGAGCGGGCCACTGGAGCGAGTAATGCGACAGCGCTGTTCGTGTGTCTAATTGTTATTACTTTGGAATAAATTAAGTGTCCCCATATAGGGACGTTAACAAGGAGTAGGCTTAACAGAAGAAAATATAACATTATTAAGTATTTAACAAATGAAATGCGTCTTAGGTTTTTACCTTTTTGCCCAACACTAGATGCTTTTTAGGGTTCCGTAGTCAATAAGGAACCCTTATAGTTTCGGTCTGTCCGTCCGTCTGTCTGTCTGTCTGTCTGCAGTTTTGCTCAGAGACTATAGGACCTACAAAGCTGTAATTCGGCATGAATGTACATATTAATGACGCCGACAAAATGGTACATCAAATCTTAAAAATATATTTTTTTTATGGTACCTTCCCTACACATCAAGCGGGGATGATTTTTTTTCGCGTTCCCCCTATCGTGTGGGGCGTGGTTGGATAGGGTTTTTTTTTTAAATATTATGAGTATTCATATATCATTTTCCGATTTAGGGATTCGTTTGTAAAATATTAAGTTTTAAAGTGGAAAAAATCGTTAAAGCCCAGTGTCCCCCCTTCTACAAGCTAAACGGTTGCTTCTGGAAATGTGAAAACATTTACGGGAGTAGAAAATACGCTGAATTTAAAAGGAAAACTATCACGGCTAAGAAGACTTCATAAGTTATTGAGTAATAGTCGATCAACTAAAAAAATGTATTCGGCGAAGTATAAAGGACCTTTTCGTTCAAATTTCTTTGAAAGTAACTGAGATGATGTTGTTAGTAGTGTAAAACACGTTATAAATGTACATTCATTGACGATAGCGATACTACGGAACCCTATATTGCGCGTGACCAGACACGCACTTGGCCGGTTTTACATGATTTGCTAAGCAAACTGTCTATAAAATATTGACGTACCCATGACTGAGAGACCCAGAATGAGTTTAGTAGAGATCAACTCATTTTGGACCTTACTAAAATTACATAAATCTAAACTCTTAAACGTAAAACAAAGTTGATCAATGATCATATTCTACTAGACAGGTTGTTACTTATTTTTACTAGGTGGTCACTGTTTAATAACCGTCAATACGCTTATTAAGCGACACTTATTAAGTGACCACCTAGTAAAAAGTAACGCTTATTAAGATTATTTTCCTAATCTTGTCAATGCAAAGAGTGATGTTCAAGTTATTCACTTAGGAAAATAATTTAGGTCTCTCACTCAGGTATCTCAGATATTCAAAACAATAATTCATACAAATTTGAAGCACGTCACAGTTTAATACAGCACGTAACAAGGGTAATAGTTCCACAAACCGCGGTATTCAACCCCCGATAAATAACCGGGGGATGGGGCGTTTTCATCATTTCAATACCCCATAAAACATGTAAATGGTACATCACCGAATAATAAAAAATGTAAAGCGATCTCCGGTAGTCTGTTAATTTGAATATCATAAAATTATTATTATTACTGTTGGGTTTTATATGAGTAATTTTGTGGAAGGTAAATTCAACGGCTACTTGTTATACGTTGTTATTATGAACGTTCGAAAAAAAATCATACTTATAAGAAATCACCTCCTGTTCAGGATTATTTTCCCCTTTTCTTAATGCAACGATTTTGACGATTCCGAAAGTGTTTTCCTTACACCTATATTGTAGTTTAACTATGAGGCTAAAAGCCCTCAAAAATTCAACGCTTCGAGTGTTGGTCTCATATTCATTATTACTTAATTTTTTATGCTTATAAAATGTTTATCTCCGACACCACATTTTTTTCCGTCGTCTCTCAACTCACGGAATTGGCAATTACCATCAAATCCCTGAACGAATGTCGAAAATTAATTTAAAATTAATTATGAGGGGCTTATGTGCGACACAAATGTAAATACACTTGAATTTAATTAAAATCATGATCTTATTAACGCGAGTCAGAAAATATCTTCAAACATCATTACTTGTTACATCGGAGTTATTAGCGTGGATTGGAAGATATATTTTCATTTTAGCATTCGTAACAAGGGATATTCACAATCATTAATAGAAACAACGTTCAAAACGAAGATTTAATTAGGTAGGAAATATTTCCATCAGGTGACGCGTTTGCTTGTTTGTCCCCCAAAAAATATAAAGCTGAAAATTAACAGTTTTTTTCTCAATTACGAGTGACTAGCTTTTAGCTCGCGGCGACGCAGCAAGAGCTCGTCTTAAAAATAAACAGTTGAAGTCACGATACTTATAAATAAAGAAAACTCTACAAAAGGAGAACCGTTTTTCCTGGAAGTTTTAAGTCTACAAGTCGATCTAGTACGAGTGTTGTGAATTTCACAGGTGCAGAGCTTCCCTGTTGCGAGATTAACCCGCGGGAGATACGAGTACCCAGCTAAATGTAGATTTAAACTTTGATGATGTATCGGGAAGGAATAGCTTTTTAATGTCTTGATCTACGGATTATTATTTGAGTTATATAAAGTTTTTGTTTGGTGTTTATTTTGGTTGTCTTGTTAGTAATAATAGTTTGGAATACCCAATTAATATTTTCTTTACATTTTTACTTTTGTAAGCAGGTGCGTATGCCTAGCAGGTAAAATAGGGTATTTTTTTTATTAAAAATATCCCAATGAATTCTACACTCTAGTGTAGATTCCAAGTAGATTCCTACTGTAATTTACGCCAGATTCCATCGTACAAAACTAGCGCTGGGGCTGAAGCTGGCTGAAGTCTGTAAACCAGGAGATCCCTAAAATAGGCGTACAACAAAAAATACTTGTCAGATTGACTTCGATAACGTTACCATGGAAACGAAACGGCTGGCCATGGCAACGGTTGTTTATTCAATACCGCTTTGAATACCGCGTAGATTCACGTCAGTGGCAAATCTCAAAATGGTTGTGTTACACGTAAAACGTGGTGATGAGAGCCAATTTTTATATGAAACGAGCATTGATAGCTCAGTTGATGATGTGGTAAGGGATATAGTGGGTATATTTAATGGACGACTGAAGGTTACACGTATATGCTATGAGTTGGAAGAGCTGACAAGTCACGGAACTTTCTTGCCTTTGGAGATGCAGGGGTTGACTGAGGAACAGGTAACTTTTATGCTTTCTAAAAGCATTCGCTTTTTTATATCTTTTTGAGTTTTACCTTAGGGTCAGTTCTGTGATGCTTAATAAAAACACAAAATTGAGAAGTTCAAACGCATCACGAATTTGACATTTCCATTTTTCAAGCAGATGATTTTTTGTATTCGAGTTACAGAAATAAGCTGCAGCAATTATTGATAGACGAATGTTCTCTACCCTGTAAACTGCCAATAATAATATTATGTTGAATATATTAAGATTGCGGGTGACAGAGACTGCTACGATATAATTCAATGAGATTCAATGGGTGTATTTCTCTCTAACCTGTAACCGAGCTATAGAGTATGTACTTTTCAGATCAAGGAACTAAAACTAGAAGACCCGTGGGCGAAGCGCTGCGCCCCCGCCGGCCACGTGGAGGCCAAGGACGAGATGGGGCGCCGCTGCGGTCTCGCCCCGCCACCCAACCTGCAGGCGGTATTGAAGAAAGCCGCTGCGACGGCCAAGGAGTATATTAGTAAGAAACATGTAAGTATCGGCCAGGTTGTTCTTTGCCGGGTTGGCTTGGTGTTAGTGAAATCAGTTACAGACACCGTAGTGTGGAAGCTGTGGCGTGGAATGCAGACGTGATTCGGAACTACGAATTCGGCATATCAATCCTTAAATCTTATACCCTTACCTTCCTATACACCTTCTTCTTACAAGTTTTGGAAAAGTTACGCTACGGTCCAACCATGATATTTAATAGCTATGTAATTCATGGATGTAATTTTTATGTATCGTATATCATTTTTATTGAGATATATCTTTAATTCTAAGATGCGGTCAATAAATAATATTTATGATCATTTCAGGTAGACCTACGCAAATGTATGACGCAGAAGGATGTATGTAAAGCTCTTGACGAGCTGCGTGGGGCCACTAAGATAGTCTTCCCTGCCGGTCTACCGCCTCACGACCCAGTGCGCATGGAGCTGGACAATGTGGAGGACCTGTCCGGAACCCAGGCTGCTAATGAGGTCATCGACCCGGCTAGAGCCTGCCTCTGGGCTTGTGGGAAGAAGCTGCTCAGTGGGAATAAACTGAGTGACCATTTAGGTATGGGAATTGTGAATGTTCCTTTGTAGTGTAAGGCTAGTTAAAATTCAAGCAAAGAGATAAATGTCATATTTGAAAAATTGGTTGTAGCAGCTTTGTTTTTTCTGGTCGATTGGAAAATATGGAGGGAGAAAGAAATAGATGCAAAAATTACTTAATGATTGGTATTATATTAGTAAAAATAATAATTAATTTATTCAATGTCAACATACTTTTACTTATTATTATTATTTATTTTATTATTATTTTACATTTTAATATGAATTGACCCAAAGCCTTATTTATTTCTAGGTAAGAACGACAAAACCAAAGTCACGGTGAAGCTGTGCACGAGCAGCGAAGGCGCGCCAGGCCGAGAACCGGTGCTGACTGAAGAGGAGAGGAAACAGCTGATGCTGCAGGCGTACCGGAAACAGGAGGAGTGGAAGAAGTTGGAGGAGGATGATGATGAACACTACATGAACTCCAAGTGGGCCGACGGACAGAACCTGAAGAGGCAGTTCCACGGGATGAATAATATTTCGTGGAAACCAGTACTGAAAAAGTGAATGTGAAAATATTAATGGCGTAAAAATATTGAAGAAGAATGACAGTCTACATAAAAAATCGGTACATTGAAGATCTGCTGATTAAAGATGAACGCAGATTTGGCCGCACCGCACGCACCGCAGTCGCCGCATTCGCAATTCTTTATTTGAAGTTATAGGCAAGCTCGCATACCTACCTACCCGCGCCGCAGTCTTCGCAACTTCATAATAATATGAAGAATTGCGAATGCGGCGACTGCGGTGCGTGCGGTGCGGCCAAATCTGCGTTCACCTTAAAGATGATAATATTAATTTCATAATATATGCTAGTTTACTACAAAATATGTAACACAAACTTTTTCCTCTAATATGTATTTAATCATATCAATGTATCAATGTATCAGTCTCGTTTCAATATTATTCAATAAAGAGGATAATTAAACATAATGTTTTCATTCACAAAATTATTACAACGCAAACACAATCCCCGAAAATTCACACGTAAACAAGGCAGAGATTATTTAATAAGGATAAAGTGCTTCTAAATCTTTGGACTTTCCTAAAAGTGCCTCCATTACTTAAGTTAATTCTAATTTAAGTTACTTTGAACTTGACTCTTGACTTGGCTTAAGTAATTTAAAAGGTATGAATTTGAATTTCCGCTCTTAAGATGCAATTTCATGTGGCTTAAGAAATTTTAAGTTTAGGTACTTTCTTAGTATTAAAGAACTAAGTTATTACGGCGAAATTGTCTTTGCGATGCTTTCAGAAGCACGCCTTTGATGCGATGTTACAAGGAATTTAAGTAGCTGCTTCTATTCTGCGTTATTTTATGATTTTATACCCTTATTTTTATAAAGAGAGATCCTACAAATTATTTTAATTTTAATTACATAGTACTGTCATTACTTCTGATAAAAATGTAAGAACTGCATTCTCACTTTATCACACAATCAGCTGTATCAAATATTAATTTCAGGCTTACCACTCAATCCCCTTGACGCGCTACAAACTACAAAACCAACTAACAAGGTCATACATAATTATTCTGATTCATAACGTACAATTAATTAGTATAAATAATGTACTCGATGCTGATTTAAATCATTGAAATTATTATGTTCGGTGAAATTAATTTTGCCGGTTATTATTTGCGGGATACATTCGCAGGTTAACCGATTCGTACATTAATGTCACCGCAACTTCCACAGCGGATGAATTTTCCTGGATGCGGTATTAAAATGTATTTTTAAAATGAATATAACCCGTTGTCGGCAGTGCTGCATAAAAAATGCTGATAAAATGCTTTTGACTATCTTCTATGAATAAAAATAAATTTTAAATTTTGTTTCTGTCGCTAAAACTCCAAAATGGCTGATCAGTTTTGCCTGATTAACACCCGGTTTCTGAAAGGCTGATCAACACTAAAATTAACTAATCACCTGTTAAATCTCTTGTCAAGTACCAATTGGGTTGCTAGAAGCATGATTAGTTAGTTTAATTTGATCAGCGCGTCAGTTGACACGGCTGTTCAATTTGACTCGAGAATCATATGTCAACCGCCATTTTGGGTTTCCGAAACGCTTGTCAAGCCGTGATCATAGATTAAACGTTTGTCAAAAGCTGTGTCAACTAATCGGTAATTGTGGGTGAATTAACTTATGAATTCAATTGATTTTTTATGTAAATCTACATTTTCTCTTTGAACCTGCGTTACTATAAGGTTTGTAAACACATTTATTATGAAGTTTTAATAAAACTTCGTAATAAATACGTCGATAATGCAAATAAACTGTTTTATTTGAATACTCGTTTTATTTTCAAAAAATGTATATTATAATCAATTTCATTTCTATAATGAAGAAGAATTTAGGAATCGATAACGTCTGAAAAATTGAAAATCAAAATTCTGACATATGAACGAAAATAAACAAATCGCATGTCAAATCAAAATGATCACAGATTAGTTAATTTTCGCCTGATCAATGTTTCAGAAACATCAGATTTGAAATTCCCAGAACATTTTTGATAGCAATGACAGTCTGCAATTCCTTCTTTTGACATTTCATTGGCATTTTTGATAGTTATTAGTGAAGTAACGAACGAAAAATAACAATTCGCTAGTCAAATTAAAAATGATCATAGATTAGTTAATTTTAGGCTGATCAATATATCAGAAACTCAAATTGATTTGACATCCATGCTAAATTAACAGCAGTGTTAGTTGATCAGTGATTTGACAGACCTATACCTATACCTATTGAAATGTTTTAGGAGGGAATTAATGCGAAGTTCACCGGGTCATCGACTAAAGTAATAATATGACTATAACTCAGCTATCCCAATACAGGACCATTAATATATTATTATCACGGTCCACGGTCAAGGTTTCTTTTGTTTCCAAATCTCCCCAAACAAACTTGAGATTTTTAACGTTGTTCAAGTTAGCTTTATTATATCTTATGTTCGTCCCATTAATTTTGTAATTTTCATCATCAGCCACATCTACAGCTGAGTATGGAACAAACTGTGATTAATATTAATTAAAACTCGGCAATAAATCATTAGCCGGTGCCGTTTAATTAGGATCTTTGTTGTGTTTGACGGTTTCATAATTACGGTGCTCATTAGCGGCGACACTCCGGCCACATCCGGATATATCCGGATGTTACCAGTTGTTACCGGTTGTTACTGGCTGCGGCCGGATCCCGCCGATACAAATCAGGATGAAAATCGTCATTATCAGGAGCGTTACTCCAGATACTGATACGATTTTGATTGACAAGTGTGGTTACATGTCTATTTTAATTTAGCTTCGATCTACTATTACAACTACAACGGATGTAAATATTCTGGATTCTAGTAAGTAATACTAATTAAGCCACAGCACGATCGTCCGCTAGAGTAGATGTCAGAGTTCTTATGAAAATATACTAAGATCAAGTTGATTCGATTCTCCATTGTTTCGAGAGTACGGGGTCAGAACTAGTACTAGAACTGCAAGTAAGAACAAGGATTTATTAAAATTTGAAAAGTTTTGTATCAGTAAAGATGATGTTGTGTTTGTTTATTAATCGGCAAGTTGTGCGCATGCCCTAATTATAAGTTGTATTATGCCCGCGGGGCAGCCAAGTTCCCGACTAGACGTTCAACATGAATAAACTATATTTTTATCACAAATATTCCCAACGCACCTTTAGGTCTGAAGGTTTATGGCCTACCAGATTGAGAATAAATTATCTCGGAGGATTCATTAATTCACGACAAGTTTAAAATTAGCCTAATATTTTTGACCTTTGTTATATTAACATTTTGATATTAATTCATGAAGCCCCAAGCGGCCACATCCGGCCGCGATAACAATGAAAAAGCTATTGTGTCTCGTTTTGCCACGACTGATGGGTTAATAACGAAGACCAAATTGAGGATATTATCCTCTTTTTAGATATAGATGAAATTATGACAAGGATAATCCGCTCCCAACTCCCAAAACGTAAGGTAGATAGAAGTAGGTACTAAAACCTTAGCACTGTCATTAATAAGGTAAATAATATCATGTATTTTTAAGAGAACTAGAGCTTCACTTATTATTAGTCTAATAATCATAAGTAAAGTTCAAAATTATTAATACATTAATGAAGTTTGATTGATAAAACATGATATGATGAAATTCAATAAAACGCGTGAGAGAGCTGATGATGATGAACTATTTTTAAGAGTAATCTAGATCATGTCAGCTATAAAAAAGTAGATCAAAATTGCTCCACCCATTTGAATGCAACAAAAGTACTCCGGTTTTGTCAGGGGTTTAAAAAAATAGTTTTCATAAGCTCTTACGAAAGAAAAATGTTAGCAATGTAAATAATAGCAATTTAATGTATCTCAATCCTAAATTTACGCCATTAGTCCAATATGTAATAAAATATTAATGGCGAAGCCAATCTTGTCTCCATATTATCTAACTCCCGAGGGAAAAACGTAGATAGTTTGCGAAACACAAATTCTGTAATACAAACATTTAACTAATTACGCTGTGCCAGACTCGAGTATATACTTAAATTAAATTAGAAATTCAAAATGGCGTCGCTCTGAGGTGTGGTTTTATGCAATAACAATTACATTTAACTCGACTTCGTATAATGTGTGCACTGATTTCATCTACTGAAGGTGCTCCTAGTTATTCACTTCCGGAGAAACTCTCTAGTAGTCTCTACGTTTCGCACTACGAGCACTTTTTAATGTAATTGAAGTTGGAATAGATTCGTTTTAGGATAGTGATGATTATTTTTATGACAAGTGAAAAAGGGGTAATAATAGTAGGTATGTGCCGTACAGTTTAAATGGAAAACTTTTCTTTATAACAGTGAATCTACTTATAATCCAGGTCATTAATTCATTCTTAAGATTTTACTATTTGATTTGTTAGGCGTGCGGTCAGCAAGATAAGTTTTATGCTGACCTGGTGATGCTTATGCTGATATAATAATACGCGTTCCGTCGCGTCGGTGCCGATGGCCCGAAATGTATGAAATTATAGGAAGCTTTTTTGAGTAACGTGTAGTCAGGGCTGATATTACCTACATATTTCGGTGTCGGCGCGGACGATTAGCGAGTGGTTAATGCGACAGTAAAATCGTCCTTGGACCTTGGTCTGACCTTAGTAAATGCTAAGAAAATGTCAAAGCTCACGTTCCTTTCGCTGATTTTAAAATTCAATTAAAATTTGCCGGCGTAATATAGAATTTGGCGCGGGATGTGACAAATAATTGTATTAAAGTAAGTACGTGATAGGGCGGACGTACTTGGCACGTCCGCCCTATCACGTACCTGCCAGCAGTCAAGTTTAATCATCGCTAAACCTATTCAATTAAAACTTGGTCAACTTACAAGTATTGGTAAAAAGGTAAAAAATACATTTTTACAGAATAAAAAGATAGGCAAAAGCCTATCCTTTTATTCTCCATCTAGATTGTAGACGTTTTCTCGAAACTTTCTAACAGAAGATATTATGTATCACGGATAGCGACTGTCCTATGTCCATTCCCGGGAACAGACATATTTACGTATTATGTATACATCTTTATCCCAATGTTAAACATTTAAAGCAGTTTTTATTTTTATTTTTTTTATCATATTTTGGTTAACTCCTATACATTCGAAATACTATTTCAACCATTTATATTAGGTGCACTCCTCATCCACTTCTAGCATCCATCTACAATAGAATTACGAAATAGCTGCACCTGCTACAGCAGTGTAGGTAAGAGTTAAGACAAATAAGCAAGAAAATGCTCTTAGCTCATTCTAAGATCTAGACAGCTGCTTTTGCTGATTGCTTCTAGCGCATTTACACTTATTGTTTGTTAGTATCTAATTTAATTGAATCAAGGGAAAAATTAATGTACTAGTCTGGTACTAGATAGGTATTTCCCGCAATTTCGTATTTCCGAGATAAAATTTTTTATTCATCCTTTGTATTGCCGGAACTTAAGGGTTTTTATAGCCATCAAAATAAGTTCAATGGTTACAGGGTAACAGACAGGCAGACAGACATTTGTATTGACATTTTATTTAGTTTAATTATTTGTTAATAAGTAATATATAAATTGTGCACGTCCTATCTGCTGTCTTTTGTTCCATATTATCTCTCCGTAGAGCACTGGCTCTACGGAGTGGCAGTGGCATATACTACTCTTATAATAGTACTCCGTGTAGAGCTGACGTAAGATATTTCTTTTAGAAAAAGCGGTTCCTTTGTGTCGTCTTTCCATGTTAATAGTATCATCATTAATTGTTCATGTGTAAAATAAAGAGTTAAATAAAATAAATAAAACAGACAGACATACAATACACTCTCGCCACAACACAGTCCATGTTTCTTAAAAACTTTACATGTTGCCGGATCAACTTGAAAATATTCTTCTTGATGTCACAAAGTAAAGAGGCCCTCAGGTTAATTTATGGCCGGACCTTGACATCGGCGAAACCATCACGTGCCGCGAATCGCTGACGGAACCGGCAGCCCACATATTTCACCACCCGCCATTTCGTCAACGACATTTTGTGGAGATTCACGTGGCCCCAAGACGTTTTACACGAGCAATTTAGTATTTTATCGAAAGTCATTATTTACTGGACACCTTGCTTAATTTTATAAAATTCCTACTAGTAGGTACTTGCGAGGTTTTTTTATGTTTGTTTGTTACCGCTGAATTGACTTTGATGAAAATTCGTTTGCTGCTTTTTATTGGTATATTTTTTTTTTTTTTTTTTTAATCAATTTATTTAAGGGGTTTTGTCGGTGACCGACAATGCCACCCCCATAAAGCTTATAAACAAATCAACCACAGCATAATATTATATACTATCTATACCTAAATATTACTTACAACGAAATCTAAATAAATGTCTAGTAGGATACGGGCTTCCCTTGAATTAGGTGAGGCTAGAAAACTATTACAGACTCCTATATTTCCTAAAAGATCATCACCGAGGCTACCACGTCGGGATTCGCCCCGACTACACTCCATCAATACATGTTGTACATGTTCAGGTGTTCCACATAATGCACAATTTGGAGAGTCAACCTTACCCATCATAAATTTGAAAACGTTTGATGGAATGTGGCCGGAGCGCAATCTTAACATTGCTACTATATCTTTTCTAGGCATGGATAATCTATCAAACCACGGGTAACGAGGAGGCTCCCATTGTATTGTTTTGTACCATATTCCCTTACTCAGCGACCGCTCATCAAAATATTCTTGCCATAGTTGTCAACATTGTACTTTAACTTTACCTAGCAATTCACTGTGCAAGGGAAGACAGTGATAAACGATTCCCTCAATCAAAGCCTGTTTGGCCGCGCGATCTGCCTCCTCGTTTCCCCTGATACCGACGTGCGAAGGGATCCATTGCAGCGTTATATGACGATTATCTTTTTGCAGATTACTAATAAGTTCTAAAATGCTATAGGCTATAGGGTGACATCGAAAACTCGAGGTTAACCTAGCCAGGTGTAACAACGCACTCTTTGAATCAGTAAATAAAACACATCTATTAAAATCCTTCGAAATAATGTACCTTAAGGCTTTATAAATCGCAATCAGTTCACAGTGCATTATAGATATACTACTGCATTCTATTTTATACTTAATATCTACATCTGTCTGCGGGTCATAAAACGCTGCACCGGTCCTTCGCTCGTCCCTTGACCCATCAGTAAAAATTTTATAACATTCATTGTATTTCTTATCTATATAATTCTCACAAATTAATCGTAATTCATTCCTATCAACAGATCTTTTGCAAGTAACAATTCCTTCCACATTCGTTATAATACATTTGGTTAAGTCATAACTACTTATCCACGAGTCTAATAAATATATACATAATTTAGGTACAGTTTTAATTTCATATTTTTTGAACATAAAATTAATTGAAACTAATTTAGGGATCTTTTTTCTACGCCAATATGGTTCTTGCATACAACTTTCGAGCTGTTCCAATATTCGAATATTCAATTCATTTTGTAACGACTTTGACTTAAGCCAAAACTTAGCTGCTAAATACGTTCTGCGTATATGGAGTGGTTGTAAACACAACTCGTTCTCCATTACATGTGTCGGTGTACTTTTTATAAATCCTCCTATAATTCGCATTGCTAGGTTTTGAACACGATCTAATTTTAATAAATGTGAATCAGCACTAGTGTCATATAAAAAACAGCAATAATCGAGTCTGCTTCGAATAATCGCTATATAAAGCTGCCTAAGATGTTTCGGGTGAATACCCCAATCTGTCCCTGCAAGTATTTTAAATAAGTTTAGGTATTTTAAAGTTTTATCGCGAATACTTTGAATATGATTTCCCCACCTTAAGCCTAAATCCAACCGCATACCAAGATATTTCACAGCATATACCTCTTCAATACGTTCACCGTTAACATTCAAATTAATATTGTTTTTCGACAAACCTCTTCTAAACATTATAACTTTTGTCTTGCTGCTCGAAATATTAAGACCTATATTATTTACTAAAGCAATGAAAGTATCTAAAGCCTGTTGTACCAATAACGTTGATCTGACTAAATTAACTCCAGTATGATAAATAACGAAGTCGTCTGCATATTGCGACTTAAAAACTTGGATAATGCTGTGACATATCCGGCCTGTGGAGATATTAAATAACAAAGAAGATACGGGATCACCTTGTGGAATGCCTATCCCTGTTGTTCTGCTTAATATTTCATTATTCGACAAACGAATACATAAAGTTCTGTTATGTAAATATTGCCACAAATAATTACAGATATCAGACCCTATTTCAATTTCATCTAACATTTTCATCAAACAAGATACATCAATATTATTGTATGCACTTTCGATATCTATAAAGCAAGCTACAGTCGGGTGCCCTTTGGTAAGTCCAATTTGTATTCTTGATACCAATCTTGATAAATTATCAGTACAAGATCTAGAGCGTCTAAATCCTACAGTTTCTTCTGAAAAGAAGTCATTTTTTTCCAAAAACCAATCGAGCCTTCGCGTTATAATTGTATGAAACACTTTGCAAGGACAAGACAGTAGGGCTATTGGTCTAATACCAGATGAGGACAAATTTTCACTACCTAATTTCGGAATTGGAACAATGACAACCTCTTTCCATTGCTTAGGAACAAATCCAGAATTTAAGAATCTATTATATAATGTAATTAAAACTAACTTACCTAATTCGGGAAGATTCTTTAGCATTGAATACGAAATGTTATCGGCCCCTGGAGCTGTATCTGAGCTTTTTATACAATTTACGAGTTCATGGACCGTAATCATGCTACTCAAATGTTGGTTGCTACTCGTAGAGGTGAACTGAGGCTTGTCAGGAGTAACAAAATCAGGAGATAATGAATTTAAAAGTTTTTCAAGCTCACTGCGATTAATAGGCGTCCTACTCGATTTATAACCCTTAATCCACCTCATGCGCATCCACATTTCTCTCGTTGATGTTACATTGCTCATACTGTTGCACATATCTTGCCATGCTTTGCACTTCGCTTGACGAATATGACGTTGCGACTCTGCTACTCGTTCTTGTAGAACTTGCAAATTATTCGGAGTAGGGTTCCTACGAAAGTCAACGAGTGCTTTTCTTCTTAAGGCTACTAAGCGTGAAAGATCCGATGTCCAATAGCTTTTAGGTTTAAATCTTGCTCCATTAAGTGGATTTGTAGCAATCTTAGTATAAGGTATATGACTATCAGCAGAATGATTTATAATTTTTATGAAACTGTCATATGCCATTTGGTTATCCTCTGGTATTACATATTGACTTAGCTCTTCTTCAATCTTTTGACGATACTTAAGCCAATCAGCCTTACGATAGTTACGACGACTTTGAACAGAACTTGCGGAAATTATGTCTATTGTTAATTTAATCACGCAATGATCGCTATTTAAATTTTCGTTCATCACCTTCCAATCAAATTTAAGAGCTATATCAGCGGAAGCCAGCGATATGTCTGGTGAAGTTTTTTGAATAACCCCATCGACTAATTTTAAACGAGTATGGTTACCGTCATTTAACAGAATAAAATTACTGTCCAAAATTGACTCAATAATTTGATTGCCACGAGCATTCACATATGTTGACCAGTTCAGGTGATGTGCATTAAGGTCTCCGGCAATAAGAGTTTTTTGGTCTAGGTGCGAAAAAATTTGGTCCCAGTCGTCGGAACTAACTTGAGCAGTTGGACTACAGTAAATAGATATAACGTTTTGTAAACAATCACAATTATGAATAACAATGTGAACAATTTCCAACCCAGTCTTAGTAAAGGATATATTACATTGTTGCGCCCGAATTGACCAATGCGTTAGTATAGCTGCTCCACCCCAGCCATCCTCGCGATCACACCTAAAAATATTATATCCAGGGATACGAAAAGTGCTTCCAGGCTCAAACCAAGTTTCGCTCACTATTGCCACATGTATCTTTTCTTGGCGTAACAGAGCTTCAAAGATAGCAGATTTAGAGCGTAAGCTATGGGCATTCCATTGTAATATATTGACTGTCGAAAAAGCTGTAGTGTCACAATTTGTAAGTCTGTGAAATGTTGTACTATCCATGTTTGTTTAAAAAGCTTAAACATGGAAACTCGGAAACATACTTCAAAATATATGACACCAACTCTTCAAAAATAAACTGAACACAGGTTTTAACTTTTCCTTCCCACGACAAACTTTTTTCTAATATAACTTCCTTTAGCCTATTAAATAAATGCTTCCACCAGCTTTCTCCCTCCCTATTTTCATTCTCCTTCTCTTTCTTTCTTTCCTCTTCGTTCTCTTCCTCCAAACTTTCTAGGTTAATACTTTCTTCTACTATCATTTCTTCATACTTTTGTTGTCTTTTAGCTTTTATTTTGTTTTTATTCCTTTTCGTGATGCTTGCATATGTCTGTCTACCATCTTCCTTTGGCTCTATTTCTTTATCATTTTCTTGATGCTCTGCAGCTTCTATATTTATATCAGCCGTAGTTACTATAAGGTTGTTTTCAGACATAACAATAGGTGAAGGTTGCGAGTGAGACATCTGATGATTCGCTGAGTATGTCATGTACGCCTGTCTATAAGAACAACTTTGGTCCGCCATGATGTCTCGAATCTGCTTTTCCCTTTTATATACAGGACAAAATTTGGACAGTGCCATATGCCGGCCTCCACAGTTGTTGCACTTAAATCGTGTGGTATCACAATTCGCATGGTCATCTCCACATTTTGGGCAAATTATTTTAGTTGACGAACATAACTTAATTAAATGACCGTAACGCCAACATCGCGAGCATTGTGTTACTGGGGGCACGTAAGTGTGTACTTCAGTACGAATATCAAAAACATATATGTACTTTGGTGTAGAAGTTCCTTTGAAACAAACTCGCACTGACTCACTATCTTCCCAGTGCCCATCTAAAGTATTCTTGCGCTTCAGTCTTTTAATACCTAATATCATCATTTCACAATCCAATCCCTCTAATATTTCTTCATTTGTTAATTGTATATCAATCCCGTTAATAACGCCATATGACTGACTTAAATCCAACGACCGTTGACATTTCAGGCCATTTTCATTAAAACTTTTACAGGTCACTAGCTTTTCGGCACTGTCATCATTTTTAAACAAAATCAAAACCTTAAAAGGGTTGACATATTTAACCCTAGATATATCATTAATTCCAGCCTCTTTCAACTTTTTCGCCAACATAAATTGTTTAGGCATCCTCTCCGATGATGACAAACATACTTCCACATACTCTTCTGGTATTCTAGTAAAGTCATCTGCATTAGTCGACTTCGCAAACCTACCTTTTTTTCCAACTGTCGTCCATAACTCGTCTACGTCTAAAAGTCTATTTCTTTTCAAAGACTTTGCACTTGTCTCCTCAATTTCGGAACTCATAATCGTATCACATTCCAATCTATTTATACTATTAACTCCATCGTTTTCCACCACCGACAAACACTCATTACTCCTTATCAACTCGTCACATTGGTTCATAATTTCATTTAAATCATGTTCTTCGCTCATCTTGTTATTTCCATTCATGTTTATAGTCCAATAGATAAGATAAGCGCATTGTGAAAAAACAATGCACTCGACCACACACAAAGTTTATTAGCTATCAAAACAGCGAACCGAACGCGATCGTATTGCTAACCGGTTTTAACGCGAGCAACAATGCACACGTGCACTCGGTACTGCGTCCGCGCGCGTTCCTGATATTGGTATATGATATTGGTATTTATCCCGCAAAAATGTACAGGCGTTCAAGCAAAAAAAGAATTTGAGCGCAACGAAGTTGCAATGCAACATCTAATTTATTACAAAAATGTGTAATGCATCTTTTGTGAAAAAATAACACAGTGTGAAACGGTAACCTGTGAAAATACTGCAACAAGCGCTACCGAAATGCAAAATTCCACCTCACTCCAATCAGACACATCATTGAGTCCACATAAAAAGGCTTTTATGAAATTAATACCCATACATCATTTTTGTATCGGTAATCTAGTGTTTCCCGCGCCTTCGCCCCTTTCCCCCGCGACCTCCCCCCTCCTACCCCGCGGCGATGGGGCCATTAATCATCACGAATGAATATTGATGCGGCTGAAGGTTGATAGTTCCCATATGTCCAATTTTATTTATGGGAACAAATAGTAAAAGATTCGTGCAGTTTTTCGGGAATACTGACATGTCGAACTTACTTTGTAGTACAAAATATACTTTATTAAGTGGGGTGTAATTATTAAATTTTAATTAACCCGGCGAGAATGTGGTGAAAAATAGTTACACGAAGAATGTGGCAGGGTAAATTATACCCTTATGTAAAAATTCATACTGTGAAGTAAATTACAGCTGTATTATATAATATTTACTATTTTGTTAAATTTTAGTATATCCTTTAAGATATTAAATAAAAAAATATTGTATATTTATATGTATACTTATTAATTTTGCCGAAAACAAAAAATATAGATTTAACAATAAACAAAAAGCATTGACTCCGAAAACTAAAAGAAAACATTAAGTAACTTCTTATTTTTTAGATAATATCACTTTTCACGTATGAGTAATGAGGTATTCTTATAATTTTTTTTAAATCAACTATATATTAATAAGTCATAAATAAATTTTGTTTAGTCTTGAACATTGTGCTACTACGAGTATATAGCCAAAAATATTGAGTGTTACATACAATATGGCTTTTTACAGTGCTTACAACCATATTTAGTCTTCTAATATTTCTTATAGGGACTGTCACGACGTCTGACAGTTCTTCCAGAAATATTTCTTGATGCTGAAGTTGAGGGTTCAGACCCAACTTTAGAGTCAGACTCGTCGAAAAAATCGTTTAAAACTAATTTTATCATAAATTCAATACGTTCGTCACTTATTTTGAAAAAACAAAGTGAAATTAATACTTAAAAGCCATATAAATTACACAAAATAAAATTAAAAATACATACACCAGCTATGTGGCAGGGTAAAATTTACCCGAAGTAGGTTAGGAAGCCTATAACTTCCGAGCATGTACGCGCAACACTAGTAGTGGAGGCAGTGAAGGTTTTCACCTCCGATTTCGTTGAACCTCCATCGATTTTCATGAAAATTGGTAATTAGGTAGAGGATACCCTAAGAAACAAAAGTGACATAGTGCCAACTTGCGCTTTTGCAATGGGGGTGGATGCCAACCCTTCTTGGGGGGTGATTTTTTTTTAATAAAAATAACCCCAGATATCAATAGACACACAAATTATAAGCAAAATTTGTAATATAAAGTTTTTTGAATAAATCAATACTTTCGGAGTTATTAAAGATCAAAGATCATGTTTTTGCGTGAGAAAAATACTTGTCTTAAAGCGGTTTTTCATAAATAACTAAGAAACTATAGGTTTTTACGAAAAATGTGTTATTACCAAAATTAAAGCCAATAAAAAAACAAACTAATACCTACTCTAACATGCCTTCCTATAGTATATTCAAAATGAGCTATAGGTGATTGTATTTATATTTTCTTTCGGCGAGTACCTAAGTCTAAGCATTCAAACTTAAATAACGGTAAACCGATGCATTTTATGACATGTACTTTCTGACAACTTTTTAAAGTGCTTAAAAATACCTTTCTAATAAAAATTGTAAAAAGTTACAAGCATCAAAATTGAACAAGTTATGATAAAAATAAGATGACACTTTCAAATTGATTTGGAAAAATCGAAAAATAAAACGTTGACCATTTCTACAATAATTCAAATTTATGGTTATCCCCAAAGGCTTTTTTTTATTTTAGCATAAGTAATGACCTCAAAAATTTTTCTTGGTTTAGAATGCTTAGTTTATAAAAACAGAATGATTTAGTAAAATTGAAATTATTCAAATTTTCGTAAATATCATTTTGTTTTGAACACAATTTCAAAAATATTGAACCTTCGTAAAAATTATAAAAAACGAAATTGGTGTCCACTTTTTAAGAAATCTTTTGATTTTTATAGGATGAATAATAACGAAGATAGAGACGTTTAAAGCCTAACTTTTACTGCAAGAACCATGAAATCGGGACCTTTTAACCCTATTTTTTTTAAAAACCAAGAGCTTTAAAAAGTATTGTTCAAGTTGATCTTAAAGCTTTTTAAATTACCTTTAAAATGGTCCATAAATTAACCCGATAACTTATAAATTAACATTTTTTTTGTTTTATCACAATAGCTATTGTGATAAAACAAAAAAATATTTTTTTTGAAAACAATTTTGAAGCAGAGATTTGGGATGAAAATATTGTAGGAAAATCTGTCAATAGGTACATCCATACTTATATTATAAATGCTAAAGTGTTTTTGTCTATCTGTTACCTCTTAACACCCAAACGGTTCAACCGATTTTTCTGAAATTTAGTGTGAAAATACTTTGTGTCTTGGGAATGGATATGGACATAGGATACTTTTTATCCCGAAAAAATGTACGGTTCCAGCGCGATTGCAGGCGTCATATAGACCTTACTAAATATACGTTAATCTTTTCAAGTCTTTGAATATTCAGAAAGCAAACAAAACGGTAAATGTCGACTCGATAAGAGAGGGGCTTTTTATAATTATGTGCGTCTATTAAATATTTCAGTCTAGCAGATTCAGCCTTTGCGTCAATTTTTTGGACAGAGGGTAGTTTGAAATCGTTGTTTGAATATTTTGGACTAAATAATATCAATGTTTGAAATCTTATATATAAAATTCTCGTGTCACAATGTTAGTCCGCGAACTCCTCCGAACTGGCTTTACTGATTTTTACCAAATTTTATATGCACATTCAGTAGGTCTGAGAATCGGCTACTGGGTACTTTATATATTGATAAGTGCATTTGTTGAATAAATAATAGTAAATTATTACAACCTGAGACTGACGGCGACCATTGTTTGTGCGACGAGATAGCGATCGACGTTGCCATGGCGACATACTAATTTAGTCACTTCAGTAAAATAATATGGGCGAAATACTTTATATTATGGCAAAGCAACGTTTGCCGGGACAGCTAGTATATTAATAAAATTTATCTTAATCTATGAAAAAATATTCGAACTCATTAAAGCTGATAAAAAACTTAAAATAAAAACTTAAAGCTTATTTTTCAGACATAGGGTAGTTTACAGGGGTGAAAAAATGTCGCAAAAAAACTAAATCAGAAATTAATACTAAGTAAATAAACTGAACAAATTGGGTTCAAAAACATAAACCTATTAAGTTTTTGAACCCAATTTTTACCGTGATTTAAAGTTCAGAAATACAAAAAGTGTTTTTTCACGATTAAAGGGATGGGTGCCATAAGGGTTGAAAAATTAATTAAATAATCATAAAATATCATGAAAAAAAACCCAATTAGTTAAGCCAGAATAGTTAAATCTGCATTTTTTCTATTTTAAACAAAAGGGGTGGATTTCACTCCTAAAATAAAAAAAGCGCAATACGAGCGTATGTCACTTTTAAAGTAGAGGGCTACATGTACTTAATCCCAAATTTTCATCCAAATCGATGGAGGTTTAACGAAATCGGAGGTTGCACCTGATTTTTGCCTTCATTTACTGTACTATAGGATAACGCCACTAATACCCTCCGCACTCCCTTGTCTGCAGCTACTGAAAGTCCCGTTGTTACTTAGCGCGAAATAAAAAAACTACGCGCGTTTAAGTGATGGGCAGGGTGTAAAATACCCTGCCACATTCTCGCCGGGTTAATATTTACTTTCATTTTAAGCAATTGATGATACTAAAAATTATAACTTTGTAAAAACGAAGTTAGCACATAAAACCCGACTAGTTGTAATGTACGCAATACAAAATGCACTAAAATCGAAAAACGTATTCATATTTCCATATTTGCATTGGACCCATCCAATCGAATATACCACTCGTTCGGATGGCTATTAAAATGCTAAAAATATAACCTGTAACATGCCATACCGAATACAATCGAAACCAAAGCAGATTCGGAAATAAAAACATTACATACACACACTAGTCAAATTTCGCATCGCAAGTTTCCAAACAATTGCAGCAGCGTCGGTTTTCGCGTTTTAAAATATAAATAAAATGTCGCCCGGAATTGTTGCGGTGCTCGTGCTAAGCCTTGGGGTACGCCGCGCTGAAGAAATGTTGTTATATACAAAATGGAAAAATAAATTACTTGCATTAAAAAGCTGAACGCTTTTGACGAAATTTAAGCGTGCATTATCATTTTGCAGTTTTCCAGTGTTCACTTTTTTCCACTTGCATTTGCAAAAAAAAAAGCTAAATCCATACTTTAATACTAATATAACAAATGTGAAACTGTGTCTATTTGTTTGTTACCTCTTCATGCCCGAACCACTGAACCGATTTTGCCAAAATTTGGTATAAGGACATAGGCTATACTTTTTATCCGGGAAAAATTGACGGTTTTAGCGCGGATAAACGAATTTCATCATCTAGTAGGTAGGTAGGTCTTAATCTGATTCAAAAAGCTGCATATGTTGGGAATTTTTCGTCTTTTTGGCAAAATATGCGAGTTTCTTACATACAGTTACCGAACCGTTTGTAGGGATCATATTATAGGACATAACCAACCACTTCGGAAATAAAACACTTTATGGTTAAATTCCCAAGCATGCTGATAATCAAGCTGCACACGAGCACTATAAAATGGCTAAAGCTGTTAATGAGCTCAAATAGTTCCGGGTCAATTTGGCCAGAGAGAGTTCGGCGCATTGGAAACTCATCTGTTGGTTTAGGGTTATCTCCCATTTAATGCAATGAGTTCGGACTATTGCCGCTGCAAGTTTGATTTGATTTCAAAACATTGGAATATAGACAAAATTTACTTGCGTAAGGGTAAGTATTTTACGAATAGTTAAAAAAATGAATAGGCCCAACAAACAAACTAACCTTATAAAATTAACTCAATAAGGTCTAAACTCTTATACTTGTTATAAAAGAGCATTCATTATGCCAATGTTACTTATAATGGCACAATATTAGGAGATTTGGCTAATATTACCTTTATTCTTATAATTTGGTTGGGTAAACGTTAATAACTCTAATTTAAACGGCAACTATAAGGCTTCGAAATATGTTCATCTTATAGTGGCTATTTACATTGCTTTTTAGCCTTATAAAATTCCCCTTTCCCCTCTGGATGCGAACAAGTGTGGACGTGTCTATGTTACTAAAAATTCGTCAATTTAATAATTATTATAATTTTAAATAGTAAATTCATAAATTTAAATAACTTAATTTCGCGTCGTGGTACCAGGAACGCATAACATCGAAGAACTGTGAGTGCAACAGCTATAATATTATTGTTTGTTGAACGCTACGAGTGCTACGAGTGCTACGAGACGTGAGGAGTGTTACGCAAAACTACTACGCCAGCGAACAGTGCTACGAGACTACCTTTACGCCGCGCGACTCCTACGCTCGTCTGTGCTCCTGGTACTTCAACTTAACTGCACAGCGGCTAGTGAGAATATTTCGAGCGGGAAGATTCAAATAAACTGCAGCGGGCCCAAATTAAGTTTTGTTAGCATCAACAACATGCCTTTACGCCGCTCTCCACCGCAGCCTTACCCCCCTCACTCGCCCGTACAATATGCAACTCCAATACAAGACTCAGACACGCCTTCGGAACGGAGTGAGTACCAGAGCGCCTCCAGACGTATGTCTAAACGAAGACGGGAGAGTGATGAGAACCTGAAGGACCTCAAGGATACCATGACTGATCGCTTTCTTGCCTTAACTAGTTCCATGGAACAACGTTTTAATAAAATTATAGAACAGAATAATGAACTTAAGTCTAGTGTACAATTTCTTTCGGAGAAATATGACACAATTTTAGAAAAATTAAAACGTCTAGAAACGGAAAAAGAATCAGACAAAAAACATATCATACCTAGAGGAAAAGATAGAATTATTAGAGAGGAAACAGAGATCAACGACGCTTGAAATACAAAATGTACCACCTTTTACGAGTGAGTCAGTAAAAACAGACAACAAGGAGGAGCTAATAAAAATTATAAAATCCCTGGGAACAACATTAAATATGAAAATAAATGATTATGACATAAAAGATATTTACAGAATTAATATGAAAAATAAGGCGGCGAAACCCATAATCGTGGAATTAACTAGCGCGATAAAAAAAAAAGATTATCTACGCGACTAAAGACTTCAATAAGAATAAATATAAAGAAGCGAAATTAAACACGAGTCATCTGCAAATTCTTGGACCTGAAAAACCAATATACAGGGCTACATGGAAAGTCGTACTGAATATGAAAGGACGTTATTACTCAGGTCATTTCTGATTGATTTGGTCATATAATTAGGTATCCGAAACCTAAGCGTTATGGAGATATTGAATGTTTATTATTTTTTTCAAAATTCCCAATTTTTTGACTTTTATGCCGATTTTTTTGAGACTAGAGCACTGGAAGTCCATTTTTTTAATGAATTTAGTAAGAAAATAAGTCAATTAATAAAATCAATTAATAAACACTTACCCACTACTAACAATTTAAAAAAAACTGTCCTATAATGGTCTGAATTGAAAAAAGAAAATTAAGTGTTGTTAACTTTGAAGCGCTTTTTTTTTTAAATGTATGGAACTTATTCTGCAAATCACTAAAAAAACTTCTACGTCTCTTTAGCTATTCAAAAAGGTATAACACCTCCTAGGTATGATTATAAAATCTTAAATTAATCTGTCGATCACCAATTCCAGGAAATCTTTTGTTGTCGCGGCCCATATGGGCCTTACGGGGCTTGAAGGAAAAATGTTAGTTGAAAAGGCCCAAGTAGTAGGACAACATGACGGAACTTCGATACAAAAGAATCCTGTTTACTACCTGGCACCTTTAAACAATAAAAAAAAAGGTCGGGTACGCATTTTTTGTGCGCAATGCTATTATGAAGTCAAATCGCAGCGTTTGCCGTCAGCCGTTTAGTCTGCTCATGCGATTATTCCGTGGTAGATGTGCTTTCCGTGTTCTCCGATAATTTTGTATAAAACCGTGACTTGGCTTGTTTTTTTGACTGTTTCATCCTCATCTTCTGTGTGACCTGGCTTGTTAACTGGACTTTGATTTGTGTCGTGAAAATGGCGACATTCACCAATGAAGAATATGCTGATATCCTGATGTGTTACGGATTTTGCGAAGGAGTTTCGTTACGTGCACGCAATGAATACATGCTGCGGTATCCTACTCGCCGAGTACCTGATATCGGCGTATTCGACAGAGCTTATCGAAGACTACGAGAAACTGGTTCTGTTCGGCGACCTCGTATTCTTGATGACGACGACGACGACGAAAATGAAATACGAAGACTCTTCCAAGCCGATCCCACCACATCAACAAATGTTGTGGCTAAGCGTCTTGGCATTTCCCAGTGGAAAGTATGGTTCATCATGCACAGTGCTGGACAATATCCATACCATTATACTCCTGTACATGTTAACGAAGAAGGGGATCCAGTGAGACGACAAGACTTCTGCAGATTTATGCTCAATGCAGACATCGAAGATCAATTTTTTTTTACGAATATCCTTGTAAATTATTTGTGTTTTAGCTGTAAGAGCTTCCGAAATATATATTTCGGAAGCTCTTACAGCTAAAACACAAAAAATATTTTATCTCGCAAGACAATTTGCGCGTGACCACCACTTTTCTTACTGCTGGACATCGAGAGGAAAAGTCTACCTACGTAAGTCCGATGGCTCTCCTTTTCATCGCATAGAGACAGAACAAGACCTATGTAAACTCAAAAATAATATTTGACTATATAAAACAACAAAGTTCCTAGTTTCGCTCTTTAGGATTATGTTATTCATACTTAGGATAAGTTACATTCTTACGTTTACATTTAGTTTACCTTGTCTTCTTACCGTAGCCTATTATTTGTATAAAAACTGTTATTATTTAACAAAATACTCTTTATACTTTATAAAATACGTAGTAATAATATATTATATTATACTAAATTTACAAAACACATTACACACTTCACATATTTTGCGAACTAAGACATTTTTTACAATTATGTTACATTTATATTTACACATTTTACATCTGCTGCCTGAAACGAGACTTTCTATTATAATATTGTATCTGCATTCTAGACAATATGGAATACAAACAGATAGAACACAGATATGGAGTCTTTAGATAACGAATAAAAAACTTTTACCTAAGATATACCAAATAGTAAAAGCGATAATTACGCATAACATTCGATTCCACTAACAATCTATTGCAAAACGTAGACGAGTTCCAAAATTCTGTGACTATATCATGTCAACCCGAGGACTGCATTTCTTATATACAGCATCCTTCAAAGTCCCTTAATATTTTGCAACAAAACATACGAAGTTTAAACCGTAACATACAAGAATTGCATGTACTATTAAAAAGAATAAATATTTCCTGTGACATCATAGTGCTATCTGAATGCTGGTTATCGCGTGTTTCTAAACTGCCAATACTAGACGGATATTACTCGCACAAAACAAATGACAATTTCAACCAAAATGATGGTCTCGTAATTCATACTCACCGTAATCTTGACTGCACTGTGGAAGAACCTAAACTACTAGAAGCTAACTGTCTAACAGTTAAATTACAAAATTATACAATATTGATTGCAATATATAGGCCTCCCAGTTTCAAGGCAACTGAAAAATTTATAGACTCTTTACACAATCTATTGGAAAACTTCAAGTCTTACAAAAATATTATAGTAGTTGGCGACATAAATATTGATATCCTAAAGATTAGTTCTGACAACTCTGCTTATTTAGACACCATTATTTTTCATGGATTGCTTCCTGCCATAAATACACCAACAAGAGAAAAATCTTGTTTAGATCACGTTTTGCTAAAAACCAAACAAAGTGCTATTACCCTCACCCTAGGAACTACCATCACTGATCACGAATCTGTGCTATTCAGCTTAAACACTGATATCCAAAATCATAAAACTATAAGGCTTAAAACTGCATCTACAACGGATATAAACCAATTAATATCAGATTGTAAGGAATATGATTTTACTGAAGTGTATAATGAATCAAATCTAAACTTCGCCATGAATAAATTCATTAATATAATACAAAAATTAATAGCTAAAAATACAATAAGACGATTCATCCCTAGAAACAAATATATAATAAAACCGTGGATAACAGCTGGAATGTTGCGGTGTATACACAACAGAGACAATTTACATAAAAATTAAAATTTAGTTTGTTATTATTTTTAGCAATATTCCGCGAAATAAACTTCCACCTTTAAGTAAATGAGTGAGTGTACGCATAGGCATGCGTACAGCACCTCCCTCCTCCCACACTGCCTATGCGTACACTCGCATGCAAGAACTTGCAAACACCACCACCACACAAGCAATAATGTTGGCAAATCCGTGCAAGGCCCCTCACCACCATGCAGGTTGAAAACCTCGACGCGCGTTTCGCTCCAACACCGGAGCATCCTCAGGATGTGGACTCTACGAACAACGTCCGTCAAGTGCCGCCACCGGCCAAAACACCGCCTTTTATACCCTATCGAGCCCCGCTACTACCCCCACTACCCTCACCAGTACCCCCGAACATATTAATAAGCGGTGACGTAGTCAAGCAAGTTTGGTCATTCAACAATGCAAATCTGTTATTTTTCTTTTCTTTTATGATCTCTAATTGTTCCAACACGCTCAGCCGAAAGCCTTTATCGCATTTATGTAAAACTTTATAGGAATGGCCATCGGGCACGGTATGATTACTATCTAAAAGATGTTTAGCAAAATGTGACTTATCAGGATGACCATTCCTATAAGCCGCGATATGTTCTTTATACCGAGTCTCAAAGCTGCGTCCAGTTTGACCCACATATACACTATCGCATTCAGGACAATCGATCTTATAGACACCGGACTGATATTTTTCATCAATCCGGTCTTTGTTATGACATAAATGATGTTTTAAAGTATTATTTGTCCTGAATGCGACATGCATATCGTTGTTTTTCATTATTTTGGATAAGCGTGCAGATACCTCTCCCATGTAGGTCAAACTGGACTTATATCTAACTACCTCCTTATCAATAGGACCTGCGTACAAAAACTTAACCAGTTCTTTCTTGTTTTTATTTTTCAAATATTATTAATAATTTTTGGACTATATCCGTTGGATATCGCAATTTGGAAAATGATATTAAATGATATTAATTGAATCCAAATTGCGATATCCAACGGATATAGTCCAAAAATTATTAATAATATTTAGAAAAATAAAAACAAGAAAGAACTGGTTAAGTTTTTGTACGCAGGTCCTATTGATAAGGAGGTAGTTAGATATTAGTCCAGTTTGACCTACATGGGAGAGGTATCTGCACGCTTATCCAAAATAATGAAAAACAACGATATGCATGTCGCATTCAGGACAAATAATACTTTAAAACATCATTTATGTCATAACAAAGACCGGATTGATGAAAAATATCAGTCCGGTGTCTATAAGATCGATTGTCCTGAATGCGATAGTGTATATAATAATAATAATAATAATAATCATTTATTGCAGGCAAGAAACCCATAAAAAAAATACATAAAAATTAAAAATTAAAAATTAAATTAAATTAAAACTCAAAGTTAAACAATACATAATATTAAATACACTGTGAATAAATTTAAATAATAATATATAAAATAAGATGTTACAAAAATACGTTTAAAAATAATACTAAAAATCATTTCTGGTTTTTGTCGCGATGCACTGATAACCAGTAGGCAGGAAACGAATTCTCCGGACACCCGGTACACACACTGAGGATTTCGTTACTAGAGGAACGCACGCGAGCCCAGAATTCCGCAACTCGTGCCCTAACAACGGCGAAGTAATCGGGAACTCTGGCGTCGGCAAACATGCCCGAAGCACTACAGTATCTAGGGAGTCTCATAAGAATGCGGTATGCGTTATTATACTGCACTCTGATGCTACTCCTTACAGATTTAGAGCAGTTGGCCCAAAGCTGACACGTATAAAAGCATTGACAGTATGCCCTAAACAGTGTCAGCCTTGTCTCAACGCTGCAACGTGCAAACCGGCGCGCGAGCATGTTACACCGAACGGCCATTGCCCGTCTCTCACGAACAATGTCTTCATTGTCAGACAGATTCTCGGTCAGAATGTGTCCCAGGTACCGGAAACGCTCGACTCGCTGCACTACTTCTCCATCTAAATAAACCGGCGGGACCCTCTCCGGACCCTTGTCAGCCCTAAACACCATCATCTGCGTCTTAGCAACATTGTATTTGAGACCATGGCTACTAGCATAGGTCTCGCAAATGCCGAGAAGACGTCTTAAGCCTCTGATTGAGGGGCTCAGAAGCACCATATCGTCAGCATAGCTCAAATTATTAATGCATGTCGTACCTATGTGGCAACCCACACGGGTGCCTCTGAGCTCCTCAATCAGACCATTGACGTACAGGCTAAACAGGTCCGGCGAGGTTAACCCTCCTTGGCGCACCCCACACTCTAATCTAAAATCATTAGAGGTTGCGTCGCCCCATTTTACAAAATTCGTTTGGCTTTCGTACCAGTATCTCAACAGATTCACTGTTTGGTCGGGTATACTACATTTTACTAGCTTTTTCCAAAGTAAATTATAATTTACCAGGTCAAAAGCACGGCTAAGATCTAAGAAGCATGCGTATACGGATGTTTTTCTTTTTGTGTAATACTGAACCGTTGATTTGAGCGCAAATATAGCCGAATCTGTTGAGAGACCGGGACGAAAGCCAAACTGTGCGTCATCAATCCTTATATTATTCCTTATGCTAGGGTAGATTAGTGTTTCAAAAATTTTTCCTATAATGGTTCCTAAAGAGATCGGTCTATAATTTTTCGGATTTGAGAGATCGCCAGTTCTATTCTTAGGTACGGGAACCACCATTGTTCTCATTAGGTTTTTCGGCAAATAACCTATGTTGGCGGAGATTGTAAAGAGATCTGCCAACATAGGCAACACAAATTCTTTCGCGTGTAAAATATGCTCTAAACTAAGTCCATCGAAACCAGGCGCTTTGCCCTTCTTCATTTTAAGAATAACTTCTAATATATCTTTAGGAGAGAAGCCACTACAACCATAGTTATTCCTATCGACACTAACTTTAGTGGTATCGTTATTATTAGGCACGGGCAAGGGACTTACTTTAAAATGGTGTGCAAATAATTCGGCTATCTGACTTTGATCCTGAACATCATTGACACAGACCGGAAGACCCTGCTCAAAGTTAAGGCGTTTTGTCGCTTTCCAAAATTTGGAGAAGTTTCCGTCCGACCGGTGTGTGGCAATGATATCCATCTTTATTTTATCTTCATTGCGTTGACACCATTTTAACTTATTCTTAAAAAAATTCCGACTACTCACCATATTATTGTATAAAGTACCAGATTTTGGCTTCCCATTCCACATCCAACAGTTAAAATCAAATCTGGCCTTTTTGTGAAATTCACGGACGTGGTGATTCCACCCTACAACTTTTTTACTCCTAGCAGGTACATCGCGACTTGAAACACTTTGTATTGCAGCATCTTGTAAACTTTTAACTATATAATCATAAAATTTATCTATTTCTAAAACATGTTCCTTACAAATATAAAATTTTAAAATATCACACTCAGTGCAATTTACAATGTAATGACTAGAATTTAAACTAATTTTACTTAAATTATCACAGCATAACTTCTTATACAGACTAATTTCGTCAATGGATCTATTACCCCAATACACTCTAGAAAGAGGGTTATTTACTTTTGTATGACTGAGTTTCTTTTGTATAATGTTTAGTAGCTTACACTTAATCAATAGGGGAAAATGGTCCGACCAGTAGACTCCGTAGTCGATAACAGCTGATGTCACCGACGCCTGGGCGGCCGCCGTCACGATGCAATGATCTAACCAACGCCTCGCTCCACTTCCATCGTTGATGTGCGTAAAAGAGTTTGTGGGCAGCAGCTGAACGTCGATGGACTTAAGAGAATGATCCGAGCAGAAAGCGCATAGCTCTTGTCCAAATCTGGAGTCGCAATGGGCGTTAAAGTCGCCTAGCACAAATACTGCCTCGACTTCGTGATCACTAATGATCGCTTCGATGTCACCCAGACAGCTTATAAAGTCCGATAGGCTTTCATCAGTCCCTTCATCATACGGTAAATAGGCACTCATGATAAGCAAGTTACGGCCCTCCAACTTAATAATTATAGCTGCCAGTCTATCACTGGCACAGTCAATGATAGATACGTTGGGGAACAGAGTTTTACGCCACATGAGTGCGACGCCTCCATACGGTCGGCCTGTCAAAATACCTTGCGACGTATCTACCGCAGATTTTGCATAACTGCCAAAGTTTTTATTCAGCTCACTTATAAACCCCAAATCATGCGGAAGGAGCCACGTCTCTTGTAGAGCTAAAATGTCAACCTGCTCCGTTAGCGCGCGAATTTGTTCCGCCGAACGCTTGACCGATCTGCAATTAAAAGTGCCTAATGTGACTAGTATAGTATATGTGGGTCAAACTGGACGCAGCTTTGAGACTCGGTATAAAGAACATATCGTGGCTTATAGGAATGGTCATCCTGATAAGTCACATTTTGCTAAACATCTTTTAGATAGTAATCATACCGTGCCCGATGGCCATTCCTATAAAGTTTTACATAAATGCGATAAAGGCTTTCGGCTGAGCGTGTTGGAACAATTAGAGATCATAAAAGAAAAGAAAAATAACAGATTTGCATTGTGGAATGACCAAACTTGCTTGACTACGTCACCGCTTATTAATATGTTCGGGGGTACTGGTGAGGGTAGTGGGGGTAGTAGCGGGGCTCGATAGGGTATAAAAGGCGGTGTTTTGGCCGGTGGCGGCACTTGACGGACGTTGTTCGTAGAGTCCACATCCTGAGGATGCTCCGGTGTTGGAGCGAAACGCGCGTCGAGGTTTTCAACCTGCATGGTGGTGAGGGGCCTTGCACGGATTTGCCAACATTATTGCTTGTGTGGTGGTGGTGTTTGCAAGTTCTTGCATGCGAGTGTACGCATAGGCAGTGTGGGAGGAGGGAGGTGCTGTACGCATGCCTATGCGTACACTCACTCATTTACTTAAAGGTGGAAGTTTATTTCGCGGAATATTGCTAAAAATAATAACAAACTAAATTTTAAGCTATGGATTTCCGCAAAGTAACGCCTGATTCCATTAACTAAAAAATTAAAAGCAAATCCTAATAATGAGATATTAAAAACAACTTACTCAAGATATCGAAATCATTGCAACACTATATTAAAGAAACTAAAAAATCAATATGACAGTGAACAGATAAAACAATATAAAAATAATTCTAAAAAGCTGTGGCAGAAAATCAAATCACTAACCAACAACAATAATAACATAGAATTACCAACCCACCTTTTAAAAACGAATAGCAATCCATTAGATTCAATTAACCAAATTAATAAATACTTCTCTAATATAGGAAAAAATCTGTCAGAAAAATTGAAACATATTAACATCCCACCATTTGAAAAAACTTTGAATCCTCCAAGTAAATCTTTTGTTCTTTTACCCACGAACCATCAGGAAATATTCAGAACAATTCAACTATTAAAAAGTGACTGCTCGCCTGGTGTTGATGGTATAAGTGCTGAAATCCTGCAAAAACTGTCTGCTACTATAACACCAGTTCTGACTGACCTAATAAATCGCTGCTTTGATGACGGAGTCTTCCCAGATGCCCTTAAGAAGGCTGTAGTTCATCCAATCTACAAGTCGGGTGACAGAAGCAGTGTCAACAATTATAGACCAATTGCAATCTTAACTACAATATCAAAATTATTTGAACGTCTTATAAATACTAGGCTGGTTAAATATTTAGAAGAAAACAATCTACTATCAAACTCACAATATGGTTTCCGACTGGGCCGTTCAACAAACAATGCAGTACTAGATCTTGTTTATTTTATAGTTCACAAATTGGATAATAAAAAGAAATGCGTCACTATATTTTTGGACCTTGCAAAGGCATTTGACACTGTTTCTGTCCCCTGCCTTGTGGATAAACTAGAAGCTCACGGTATCAGAGGAACTCCATTGGCACTGTTATCTGATTACCTGCGAAATAGAACTCAATCCGTAAAAATTGGCGACAATATTAGTGAAGAACTGCCGGTCACTTACGGGGTACCGCAAGGAAGCATATTGGGTCCCACTCTTTTTCTTTGCTATGTAAACCAGCTCTGTGCACTTAATTTCCAAAACTGCCGCATCTCTGCATACGCAGACGACACGGCTCTTACCTTTTACGGAGACTCATTTGAAGATGTTTTTAAATCTGCTCAAATAGGATTTAATAAAGTGTACCATTGTTTATCGTCCCACTCCCTTACTTTAAATGAGGATAAAACAAAATAAATTGTGTTTTTAATCCAAAACCGCAAAGAAGTCATTAATCTCATAAACCAAATTTATGTACACAGATGTATCTTTTCTCAACCTTCAAATTGTAACTGCTCCAAAATTTCCCGTGTTAATGTTATAAAATATCTGGGTATTGAGATTGACTGTAATCTAACCTTTGAGAACAACATCAATTCCTTGAGTAACAAAATTCGGAAACTGTCTTACATTTTTAAAACACTACGGGAAGTGGCAGATAGACAGATTATAAAGTCAGTATATGAGGCATAAGTACAGTCCATCATATCATATTGTATCACTACGTGGGGCGGAGCTTCCAAATCTAAATTATTAACCCTCGAGAGAGCCCAAAGAATGTTACTTAAAGTTAGCCTTGCAAAACCTCGCTTATATCCTACAACTAAATTATACGAAGACGCCCAAGTCCTTTCTGTTCGTCAACTTTATATATACTATACTCTGCTACATACACATACTAAAATACCCACAGAAGGCCGTAGGACACTAATTGCCCACACGAGGCGTAGCTATGCTACCTGTGAGCCTACAGCCGTCCACACATCTTTTGCTCAGAGATTTATTAAATATTTGGGCAGCTCACTCTATAACAAATGTAATAAACATCTTTGTATGTCAAACTGTACCAAAACTGAATGCAAAAATATAATTTATAAGTGGTTACTCGGTCTTAATTACGAAGAAACTGAAAAGTTATTATTAGCTAAAATGTAAAATTTATTTATTTATACATTTTTAAAAGATATAAGTTATATATAACATTGTAATTTAATAATCATATTATACACACACAACCAACTCACAACACACAAAAACTTACACACACAGCACTCACACACCTAAATAATTAAGATTATCCTATTACTTTATATTAAGAAACTAAAAATATTCGCTTGTCAACGGATATATATAATATATTATAATTTATATTATAATGAGTGTAACTTACTGGTGTTCACAAACTGTACACTGATAATATAATAATTTTGTTTTGGGGGGGCCTGGAGATCTATATTACAGGCTTGGCCTAGTTTAGACTCCAGATCTCCCACAAGTTACAACAATAACATGTGTACGTAAACAATTACTAGTTTTTAAGTAATTTATAACTTGTAATTTGTGGAGATAAATAATAAACGATTAAAAAAAAAAGACATATAAAAGCTTTTAATATGGTCAATTATTCTTATAAAAGTAACGCACAAGGTAACTAATAATGCTTTTAACTTATAGGGGCATTTAATTCATGAAGCCCCAAGCGGCCACATCCGGCCGCGATAACAATGAAAAAGCTATTGTGTCTCGTTTTGCCACGACTGATGGGTTAATAAGACTTCTATCCAACAAACGAATGCTAACATTTTATATGACCTTAACAAGGATGAAAGCAATCCACATTCCCTTAAACAGTGATTATAAAGATATTATTCTCTTTAAGGTTACATTAAAATGCTTTACATAACTAAATTCGCCATTTTAAACGTAAAACAGATTGTGTGAATTTCTTGCGGAGCGGAATGATCGGCCAAGTGCGATCGGACCTGTGCACGAAGGGTTCCGTACTTTCATAGAACAAAAAAAGGCCCTAAAATTTTTTTAAGTTTTTAGGCCTTTGTGTAAATTTCAGGTGCCTACCTGTTACCATTATTGACAAGCAATAAAAGCGAAAAAAACATGTTTGCTGTATAGGAGCCCCCTTAGATATCATATGTATTAATTTTATTTTGTTTTATATATTTGTTGTTATAGTGGCAATAAATGCATACAATCCCGACAAAATTCAAAATTGTAGCTATTGCGGTTTTTGAAATACAGCCTGGAGATAGACAGATAGACAGACAGGCGGACAGATAACGAAGTCTTAGTAATAGGGTCCCGTTTTCCCCTTTGGGTACGGAACCCTAAAAAGGGATTCAAAACTGTGGAAGAAGTTGAAAAGGAGCGATGGTTATAGAAGAAAAGTAAAAAATAAAATAATTAATTTGATAATCACGTATTTTTAATAATATTTCAAAATTAAATTTGTGCGCAAAAGTGAGCTAAAGTATCCTTATAAAGAGGTTTCTTTCGGCCAACCCAACTACAGTGGAAAAAAAATGATTTTTATATATTATAATAAACGGGAATAACACTAGCTAGGTGCGATTTTGTTAGTGTGAAAGGAACCCTAACGATATGTAAAATAGCGATATCATAAGAAACGATTGATGCCGTTATAAAGTCTTTACTCTCATAGACTCCTTATAGACGATGTGTGAATCCTGTTGTTCTTTTAAAAGCACTGTATATAACTTGACTAAATAATTAATGACGTTTTTAGCACAAAAACAGCTTAAATTCAAGGGCGAGTTGATACCAAAACACACAGCGTATCACATTTTATCATGCATTTTAATTCCCATACACTTTTCACTATAAACGAGCACTAAATCAGGTAAATAAACTATACATTAATTAATGACTTATCGTTTACTTGACAGTAAAATGGCTGATGTTACTATTTCTTCTCCAAGCTGTTGCGAAAATGTAAATCACTTATGACGGCAAAAAAGGCAAACGGAGTTTAACTCCCTTGTATCGGACAATAATATAACACGTATAAGGGTGATGGCCCGTATTAACGCTTTCTATATGTTTCTTATAAGTTGAAGTTCCTTGTTCTTGGTCATTATATAACACGTATAAGGAAAAAAGCGGACAATAAAGCAACTATAAGGAGGGTATAAGGTTATTATCCCTATAAATTGTGCCCAAATGCACCCTTATTAGCGATAATACGACTTCTATAAGAATATTATTTTTGGCTATATAAGCCACTACAAGATCAATTTTTGTTAGTTGGGAGGGAACGTGCGTAAAGTGAAGCGAACTGGTATCGTCAATCTGAAGTTTACAATTTACTTGACATAAAGATCTTGCAAGTTCTCTTGTACAAAGAAAGTGTTGCCAATTGTCGTCAAAAATCTGAAATGTTTACATGTTACTAGATGACGCCCGTTACTCCGTAGCGCCAGAATTCGTGTATCGCGCGGACACCGTTCATTTTTCCGTGATAAAAAGTATTTTATGTCCTTTCCCGGGGCTCTAAGTATCTCCATACCTTCAATTTCAGCAAATCGGCTCAGCAGTTTGGGTGTGAAGAGGCAACAGACAGGCATTTTCGCATTTATAATATTAAGTACTATCCAGGATTTACTAAACATGTGCTGCCTTCTATTCCTGCACGTACCCTATAACTTCCTCCTGATAAAGTATGCACCAATTCGTAGTAAATCAAACATGAAAAGGTTTATGACGAGTGAAAGGATAATTGCAAGACGCTTCCCTCGAGCATGAAATAATAAATCCAGGCCTTTACTAAATAAAGTACAACTTTATACCGAAACCATTTTCATAAATCCATAAAAATAGCACTCTCCTATAAGCCGGGCCCTTTACTGCGCGCCGTAATATGATGATCTCGAAGCGATCTCCCTGGACAGGGCAATATCCCTTGCTGCTATAAATAACGACCCGCGTAAATATTATATCGGCGCCGAGCAATCTACTGCGGACATAACGTTAAGTGTTATAGGCGCCCGAATACGATTCACCGTCATGAAAAATATATGAAAGCCCGCCGCGAAGATTTTTGGTAAATATTGTATTAATGTAGGTATTATTGGGACACTTTAAACTGATGACCGGTTCCCGAAAATAAATGGTCGCACGATTACGAAATAGTAGGAATTTCGATAGAACGCCTACGTTTGGACACTTGTATTTGCTTATAAAGAATCCCTAGGGATTCTTTATAAGCAAATACAAGTGTCCTTAGCGAAAACGTACCTCTCAATTTATCTTCTAGTCTGTTCGTTGGTCTGTTTTTTACATCTTTTCGCTTTAAAATGCCCGCTACTCTGTTGCACTAAAAATCGATTATCGCGCAGGAACCGTAGATTTTCCAGGATAGAAGTACCTACCTTATGTCCTTTCCCGGGACTTAATACTTAGAGTATCTTTATACCAAATATCAGCAAAATTGGTTGAACGGTTTGGGCGTGAAGAGGTAACACACAGACATGCCACTTTCGCATTTATAATACTAAGTATATTGATGGTGATGATGACCAATCATGTGGCGAAGTGAAATGACTTTCACGCACTTTGCGAGATACAAAGGGCGAATCAGCGAGACGTTTGACTCGACAATGGCGGGCACAAAGACGGTGATGAGAGGCGGGAAGCGGGAAGTCGCGATGTGGGAAATTGGAATTTTACCCCATTACATTTTTTGTGGCTTTTCCCTCTCCCGATTTAATGTTTTTAACCCCCGACAAAAAAGGGGTATGTCAGACCATGGGCATCTTAGCATTCAAGGTTAGTTCATCAGTCCGCTTTTTACTGAAAAATCTGCGTTTATTCATCACCATCAATATACCAATATTTTGCATTCTGATTTTAAGAGACATTAAAGAGACTTGTATAGTCGTACTTTTCTAATTTCTTGATTTAATTTTTTAATTAAATAAAAAAATTGACTTTTACACTTACTTAGATAAATGATTAAAGAAAAAAATACTAGCTTCAATCTCAGCTAAAATATTTATTCTTTAAAACGAATTTTTAAAATGACTTTGTTAAATTTAAACGAAGTATCGCCTACGAAAGCGGTACGAGACGTCCAGTCTTTTAAAAGTTAAAATCCAGTTCAGCTCGGCTCACCTAAAAACTATTTTAATAATATTCGCCCGCAAGAGTTTATAATTAAGGTTTTTTCACGACAAGTGCAGATTTCCTCTATTAATTCCTTTTAATTTCTCTATAAATATGCAATCTTAAGTATTAAATTGTTTTTAAAAATGTTTTTATAATGTTCGCAAATTCGATATTATTATGATTACAGATTAAGGTCAACTGCAATGCAACATTGCATATTGATGCAGTGTTGCATTGCAGTTACTGATTAAATTATAATTGTAATATAATAATAATCAGTAACATAATAGTATATAATATTATAGGCACTACGTAGAACTTTGACACTTGCCCAAAATAAGAGCTTATAGAATTTATGCAATTTATAAGCCTATTTATGCAAGATTATACTTATTATCAGAGAAGTTGATTTATAGGCAAATTGGGGACCTACGTAGGTAATTTTGTCGCGTGAAATGTCAAGCCCAGCTATAAGATCATTTCCAACATTAAATTGACTTAACCCGACCAAATAAGGTCTTCAAACTGCCTATGAATCAATTTCCTCGATGGTATAGTACATGGACAAACTCTACGATTGGCTCATGATTTGAAGTGAAAACTTATGTAGCCGTTTCGTGCACTTTTTTGTGAATAAAATATATTTAACTCCTCTCAGGATGTGTGATCGAAAATTTGTAAGGACGAAGGGAGAGTAGAGCGCAGGAAAAAATTTAATAAAAAGTTTGCCTGCTTCTGCTGTTTTGTTTAACTTGAACTAGCACTCTCGGAGTGCAATCTTTTTTTCTTATAACAGGACTTATAATATACCAATTAAATGGCATAAAATATACCTATTATCACTTTAGAGGTATAATATAAAATTGAACGCACTGCACACAATTTAATTAGCGAAATAATATTATCTCCCTAGTGAAATAACAATATAAATTGTAGCATATAAACAAACCGACAAATACGCTGAAAGTTTTAACGAACGTTCATATTTCTCGCTTTTCTGGTGCTAATTCGCAAAGTTCGGGTAATCAGGTACTCCCGAATAGTTGACTATCACTAGGGTTCTGTACGAATTATATTACATAATTTTATATTGGATTGATGTTTGCTTATAAACTAGGGCCCGTATTTTTGGTCTCTCGCATGCATCTCGGTCTCAAGACACGGTTCAGGCTCTGCGATCGGTTGGCTGGTAAAATTTTTACCAATCACAGAGCCGAACCGCGTCTTGAGACCGGGTCGCATCTTGAGTACTGGCCAAAAATACGGGCCTATGTAAATGATAAGAATTAATTCTTCTAATGTTCAGGTAAGAATAAGATGCATATTTTACTTTTGATGATTAAGATTTAAGACCTACTTAGCCAATCAGAGTTAAGTTAATGCTGTTAAATTATCACGTCTTTTATTTCGTAAGTAGGAAGAACGAAAGGGGTAATATAAACTCAATGCTAAAACACAAAACTGCGCAAGTGGTCTTAAGTCAATAATAATTACTATTGTTCGTTCTATGGATATTAGATATAACATAAATATCTATCCATTTGGATTGCACCGTAAAAAAATAACAGGCGATAATAAAGTTGCAAGAATACTCAGTAGCGAACCCTAAAACCTACCTATGCTTTTAAAAATTCTGTCGACTCCGTAGTAAGTAAGCACACATATTATTTTGTTTATGGAACAGAACATTCTTTATTTGAAATTTTAATTGGCGCGCAAAATAATGGAAAATTGCGTTTGTCGGAAACTTGTTAAAAAACCTAATTATAAATATGTTTTAACAACTTTCCGCCTATCGTTATGAGCAAAAATATTACGGTTTCGGTGTTGTATGTTTTTTTTATTCGGCTTGTGTCGCGTGGACATTATCATCATCACCATGATCATTATCAGTTAAAGTACGAGTAGGTAGAGGCTTTAAGTTATTACATATACTAGCTTTATTCCAATGCTTTATTCGAATTGAAATTTACAGAAATGAAGTTAAAATTATAAACCTCCAGATTGGCCTTATTAAAACATTTTCTAACCTCTAAGTGGATAAAAACAGGGTAATGATATTATATTTACACTATTAGGTGATGCGGTTCGGTTTGATAATGGTTTTAGCGAACACGGGCCGCTAATGGAAGATCTTCTTTGAAACACGACCGGTAATGGTACACGGAAAATTAACCGTACACTACAATTAGTCGTACATTCTCCCGAAAATGTGGCAAATATTCTCGTGTTGTGTAGAGAAATTCTATTTTTTACTATCTGTACAATATAGTATTATATGCTTAACAAGCGCCCAAAGCTAGTTACATAGTACAACTTAGGTATATTTAAATACTAGTTGATGGCTGCAACTCCGTTTCGCAGAAAATCGTTTATCGCGCGAGTACACTTTTCCGAAATAAAAAGTATCCTATATACCCACAGCCCACACACACACACACAGCATAGAAGTACTTCTCGGAGACTCAAAGTATCTCCATACCGAGTTTTATGAAAATTGGTTCAACGGTTTTAGCGTGAAGATGTAACAGACAGACACATTTTCGCATTTATAATTATATTAGTATGGAAGTATGGATTTGCGAAAATGCGTGTTAGCATATTATTGTGTGGCCTAGATGAATTTTAATACCATGTACACACGTCATACATGTAACGTTATGTTATAGCCACATAACAGCAGTATGTTCGCACATTTTCATCTTGTTTTTTTCGAGAATAGAAAAAAAATAACTATAAAAATAAGTCAAATGTAAAATCCGTTGAATTAAAAATCTGTATTATTTTATAATGAAACAGAAGCGTAGTCGAACGAAAAACAACAGAAAGTTTAAAATGCTCGATTTCAATTATAAACAATACAAGATTAAATTGGACAATAAATACATGATTGGCAACGCAAAACTGATCAAATATTGTTCAAAGGGCGACTTACGAAAGCTCCGACGTGGAGCTTTTAGTCTGAAGTTTGTTCAATTAATCAATGACTAGGGATGTCGCCGCTAATTATATCGATGTTAGAATACCTAGTTGTTAATCGTGACAGTTCTTAGACTGGATTTACAACATGACTGGTGAGATGTGTTCAATACTTATGGAGAGTACTCTGTACTCGATTCTCATTATAATTATGTAATAAAATTAGGTACTCAATCTTTGTCCGAATTTCCCTAATAAATAAATGAATCATGGACACTAAGTAAATAACGCGGCTAGGCAAGTAGTATGCGGCCGGCGCGCACAGTGGTCCGAGATCGCTAAATAGTGGACATTCGCAAAAATGTTCGATTTTGGTGTGGAAAAAATACCATCCGATAGATTTTAAGAGGAGTAACAATAAATCCTTATTAAGTTTTTTATAAAAATGTATATTTAAGGTGAAAAAAAATAATTACGAAAATGTTGTATGGGAAAGAATCTACAAATAGATTTTTTGCAAAAACTACTAGGTCATTCTGGTTCATTTTTGAAACAAGTAAAGTTCTAGGGGTATTTAAGATTTAGAAAAAAAATACGCAAATTTACGTGCAGCCTTTTGCAGTAGAGGGGTTCAAAATTTTGAAATAATTTTACTAGTTTTTTAGGTGTGGAAAAAATACTATTCGAAAGATTTCCTAAAGAGTAACAATAAATCCTTACTACGTTTTTTATAAAAATGTATTTTTTTAGTTGAAAAAAAAAAATAATTACTAAAATGTTGTATGGGAAAGAATCTATAAATAGATTTTTTGCAAAAACTACTAGGTCATTCTGGTTCCTTTTTGAAACAAGTAAAGTGCTAGTAGTATATAAGGTTCAGAAGAAAAAATACGAAAATTTACGTGCAGCCTTTTGCAGTAGAGGGGTTCAAAATTTTGAAATAATTTTACCAACTTTTTAGGCGTGGAAAAAAATACTATTCGATAGATTTCCTAAAGAGTAACAATAAATCCTTCATAAGTTTTGTACAAAAATGATTTTTTAAGGCGAAAAAAAATAATTACGAAAATTGTAAGGGTATAATATATTATATAAAACGAGTCCTTAAAAAGCAACAATACTTATATTTACAAACATGGATAGCAAAAACAAAATGAAACTAAAATTAACTACTTACTGACTCAACTATTGTAATTATAATAAAATAAAAGTTGTTACACACACTAATAACTCAAACAATTTCAAATGAAACTTATAAACAAACAATAATAAATAATAATCAATTAAACCAACGCGCTTTACAAACATAGTGGATCTCCAATGCTATCATCGCCTTGTATTATAATAATAATATAATAATAATATCTATGGACGCTTCACACCACGTCAGTCTGGCCCCGTGCTAAGTACCTGAAGGACTTGTGTTACAGGTACCAGACAACGGAAATATATTTAATACTTTTATACTATACATATATTTAAGATTTTTATTATATCATACACATATTTAATACACATCCAGACCCGGGAACATTGAAAAAACTTTTTGTTCCGTCGGCGGGATTCGAACCCGCGACCCCCGGCTTGAGCTGCCACACACTCAACCAATTGAGCCACAGAGGTCGTCATAATTAAGTATTGTAATGACACAACTGACAACTTCACTTTATTCGTAATCTTCTGATAAAAGAGGTCTTTCAAGCAAAAGGTCGACTGTGTCTGGATAATTCTTGGTGTTTATTTTTAGACAACTTCGGACGAATGTGAGACAAATATGGATCAGAGCTTATTAAGAAGTTGTGCAACAAATCTTCATTAGTTTCTGCTCGATTCGCCTTTCTAGTATGCATCTCTCTAGTATTTCTAAATTCTTTATTCCTTGCCTCTGAAGCTTCTTCACTCAAATAGCCAATTGGAATAAAGCCAAAATACTTACAAATATCAGCACCATGTATAAGGAGTTTGTGAACACTTGTAGTACCACAACACCACAAGAAACTGTCTGCAATACAACGTATAATCTCTTTATTAATTCTAAATCTATTTTCGTTATTTCAGATGTTGTCCTAAAGTCCTGAAAAGAGAGAGATTTAGAATTAATAAAGAGATTATACGTTGTATTGCAGACAGTTTCTTCTGGGAAGCTTATCAATATAGATCACTTTCGAAATTATTCTAGGGAAACAGCAGAGCTGTATGTAAAGCTTTATCCGTGGTACTACATGCCTGCAAGTCTGTCTCACATTCGTTCAAAGTTGTCTAGAAATAAACACCAAGAATTTCATCCAGACACAATCGACCTGTTGCTTGAAAGACCTCTTTTATCAGAAGTTTACGAAGAAAGTGAAGTTGTGTCATTACAAGGCGATGATAGCATTGGAGATCCACTATGTTTGTAAAGCGCGTTGGTTTAATTGATTAATATTTATTATTGTTTATTTATAAGTTTCATTTGAAATTGTTTGAGTTATTAGTGTGTGTAACAATTTTATTATAATTACAATAGTTTAGTCAGCAAGTAGTTAGTTTTAGTTTAATTTTGTTTTTGCTATCCATGTTTGTAAATATAAGTACTGTTGCTTTTTAAGGACTTGTTTTATATAATATATTATACCCATACAATTTTCGTAATTATTTTTTTCGCCTTAAAAAAATCTTTTTTGTACAAAACTTATTAAGGATTTATTGTTACTCTTTAGGAAATCTATCGAATAGTATTTTTTTCCACGCCTAAAAAGTTAGTAAAATTATTTCAAAATTTTGAACCCCTCTACTGCAAATGGCTGCACGTAAATTTTCGTATTTTCTCTTCTGAACCTTATATACTACTAGAACTTTACTTGTTTTAAAAATGAATTTAGTAATTATTATTTTTTTACCTTAAAAATATATATTTTATAAAAACATTAATAAGGATTTATTGTTACTCTTTAGGAAATCTTTCGAATAGTATTTTTTCCGCACCTAAAAGTTTGTAAAATTATTTCAAAATTTTGAACCCCTCTACTGCAAAAGGCTGCACGTAAATTTTCGTAATTTTTTTTCTAAACCTTAAATACCCCTAGAACTTTACTTGTTTCAAAAATGGAATTTGTTAGTAATTTATGTACTTAAGTCAAATAATTGTGATAATTACTATGTATTAATGTATCTAAGAATGAGATGTTGAAGATCAGCGAATGGAGCAAGAATCATGGTCTTGTTATTAATCCCAAAAAAACACAATTAATATTAATTGGCAGCCCGGGGCTGGTCTCCAGGATTGACTGTAACTCCTTACCTCCCGTCCTCATCAATGGCATTATAATCCCATTTAGTAAAGTGGTAAAAAATCTCGGTGTGTCTTTCGATGATAACTTATCTTGGAAGCCACAATTACAAGAAATCAGTAGGAAGGTATTTTCAACTTGGCATTCCTTAAAACGCCTTCGATATGTTCTGCCTACACGAACTAAAGTAGTCTTAGCACAGTCTTTGTTTCTTTCCCTACTTGATTATGCCGATGCTTGTTTTATTAATTTAACTGAGGATCAACTGAATAAGCTCGAGCGTCTACAAAATCTCTCAATAAGGTTTATTTTTGGTTTACGAAAATTTGACCATATCACCGAATACCGCACCAAGCTTAAGTGGCTCCCAATCCGATATCGTCGTGATTTCCGCGTACTCTCCCTACTCTACAACATTTTATTTGACTCCCGGTATCCTTCTTATTTAAAAAACAACTTTGTCTTTCACAATTACGATAGAAAAGAGCTCCGTTCCTACTCAAAACTTCTCCTTAACGTTCCCGCCCATACAACTAAATATTTCAATTCCTCATTTACTGTTAAGTCTATTTTACTCTGGAATTCTTTACCAGATCATATTAGGCAAGCTGAAACGTTAAATCGCTTTAAGTCGTTAGTATTTAATCATTATTTTAATATATCTGTCAACCAATAATATTTACAGGATATACACATTGTAGTAATAGTATGTATTATTATTTATTATTAGTATTTATATTGTATTTTATTATCATTATTATTATAGCATTTATTATGTTATGTATAGATTAGTTGAGTGTATGTACATTTTTATTATGAATATATATTATTATTTATATGTATATATATATATATATATATATATATATATATATATATATATATATATATATATATATATATATATATATATATATATATATATATATATATATATATATAAATGTATACTTTTGCACATCACCATTTTCCTAAATTCATAATCTCATAAAATTTGTTAAAGGGTTGCCTGGAAGAAATTGCTTTCAAGTAATAAGGCCGCCCTTGTGTACATGTCTCATTTATAAATATGTTTGTTAATGTAAATTTTACTGTTATGTTTGTGCACAATAAAGTATATTTGATTTGATTTGATGTTTATTTTGTAATATTTAAGAATCTTGACGTTCATAAGTGTTACCGTGTGACCTATATGAATAAATTATTTTGATTTGATTTGATTTGAATGAACCAGAATGACCTAGTAGTTTTTGCAAAAAATCTATTTGTAGATTCTTTCCCATACAACATTTTCGTAATTATTATTTTTTTCACCTTAAATATACATTTTTATAAAAAACTTAATAAGGATTTGTTGTTACTCCTCTTAAAATCTATCGGATGGTATTTTTTTCCACGCCAAAATCGAACTTTTTTGCGAATGTCCACTATTTAGCGATTTCAGACCACTGTGCGCGGCGGCGTGGCAGCGTGCGGCGTGCCGCGTGGGCCACCAAAGAAACATACCGCCGCTACCCTTCCCGCGCGCGGTGTCCATGCGTTGGGTAAATAATTATTTAACTTTAAGCTACATTTACTCAGTGATCAATTGATAATATATTTTTTTCATCTAATATAATAGCCAAATATCACGTCCTGGAGTATTGAACATGGCTCACGTCCAGTCATGCAATATATGCGTCCGCGCAAACGAGGGGTTTGGACACAACATAGAGATAGAGATCACAAGCAATAGTTAACAAGCAAGCAAAAAAAAGCGATTTATTTAAATAGGATCGCGGTCTCGTTGTCATTTACATAAAATTCTTTGTGATCTCGCGGTGTAGCCGCCAAACTGCGCGTTCTGGCGGATACATTTAAATCGAGCCTTAGCTGAATATTGGAATATTAATTATCAAATGACTATAGCATAAGCTAGACTGATAAGCTAATGAAACACAAAAACAATAACATTTTTTCAACAATTTCATGTTCATATTAATATAATTTAAAGAAACCAATTTCAACTGAGGAAAACTAGAAATAAGAGTGAGTTTTCGAATTGCGTATTTGAAGTGATAACTTCTTTGATGGTGATATGTCAGCGTTAAGTTGTTGTTGCGATTTGCGTCAGGTGCATAACCAGATCGAAAATAACAACGAACCTTATTGTGATACCTATACTTACAAGTACATATAAAATGTCGTATTTTGGTGTACACCTATGAAACATACGCCAATCGTAAGAGAAGATATTTACAAACAATAAATATTCTTTGACAAATTGTCGTAAATGATATACTTTTTGAGTAATTTCAGTCTGAAAATGTAAAATAACTTTATTTCCGATATACAACCTGAAATATTTCAAAAAGTATACCACTTACGACATTTTGTCAAATACTATTTATTGCATAGATAAAGTATTATAGTATAGATGTAATCTTATCCCGTCATCGCGTGGCCATTTTGTGCTTATTTTCATACAAGTAGTGTGCGTGTATTTTCTTGAATATTTCTATTTGTCGATCATTTTGAAGCACATTATAATCCAGAAATGAAAGTCATTTAGTTCATGATATCGATAAACTATAGTTCAAGTAATGAGAATCCGTAAACACACGTAAAAAGCTGTGCAATTTTTGTAGCCAAATTATTAATTGATGTGACATTTTTAGCACTAATGTCTTATATAGCACGAATAAGGGATCATTAAACTTATAAATTATCTTTTTAGCTTACAAAAATACCGATTGAAAAGCCCAAAAAACGTTGTTCAAAACTTACGTATTTTATGTTAAATCCACGTGTTTGAGGCATTGTTTGGCTAATTATTTAGCGGTACCATAAAACTCAACAATATCTAGCATAAAATGTTCACTAAAAACCTTTATTAACACTTTTATTACATGAAATATGCAGACCGACTCCTTTGTTATGTCCTAGTAAGTAGGACATAACATTACACGCTTTTGACGCTTATACACCGATATAAGGCTCTCTCCTAGTGTATAGGAAGTATCTCAATGATTTATTGTTTGTAATTATTTTTTCTGTCGATTGACGTATGTTTCATAGGTGTACACGAAAATAACTTTAGGTATGCCACGCTCCATACAAAAAGGTTCGAACTCTTTTGTAAGGGAGAGTAGACTGCCGGCGCAGTGTAGGAGAGATAGTAATATCCTTCTCTTTCTAACGCGCGGAGAAACTACTATATTATGCCTGCTGCGTTGGATTCCTCTTCTGCCGGCACTCCCTAGTCCAGCCAGTTTGAATATTAACGGTCCATTAAAAAGATAACAAGCACATTTACGTATAAATTAATATGGCTCGATTTCTTTATTTTGTAAGCCATATAATACTGTAGCTGGCATCAAACGTGCAAACGAGCCTTATCAAACGTCGATAGAGGACACCCCTAGTATTTGTTCAATATGATTTTGCTGGCTGCAATCAGAGCGGGGCAGATAAATCGTTTGACTTTGAATACATATTTCCATAAATATCTGTCCGTGTTGTCGGCGCAATCCGAATAAAAGTATTCGATTGGCCTATTTGAATAGGAAGCGGGCGTTGATTTTAAACAGTTTTTTTTGTCCTCTTTTCGTAGATTTTAAAAAGTCAAAGTCTTATCACAACACTACCATAGTATCTATGATAGCTAGTATTGTTACATAATATTTGATAACCCTGTGGCTCAGTTGGTGAGCGCACTGAGGATCAACACAGTGGTCGCGAGTTTAAATCCGGTGATTATTTTACACTGCACACCGGAGTGGTAATAACTAATACATAATATAGGTAATTTTATAAAGCCCACTGTGCTACTACCTCACATTTTTGACCGACTTCCAAAAAGGAGGAGGTTATGTATTCGTCTGTTAGAGGTTAGATTCATTACACTTAACTCTATGTTACACTTGTATACTGTAAGTTAATACGGTCACTAGGTGTTGCTTATGATGGCTTTAACAGTTGAACGGTCTCAAATGTCTCCATTGATTTAGTACAAACGTTACATTAGTTAATTACAAGCGAATTGTTACCGGTGGCCGTGTAATCACATATTTAGTGTAATAACACGAATTAATTGTATTACTACAATACAAACCGTACTACACAAATGTCAGTTGTATTACCCTACACTACACGCTAGGTGGTGCCGGGGACCAAGGACCATTAAATAGGTACCAGGACTTAGGCATTAATAAAATGCTTTCATCCATAGTAATATTATAAAATATATATGAAAATGTGTATGTCTATCTGTTGCCTCTTCACGGCCAAACCACTGAACCGATTTTGCTAAAATTTGGTACACTTGCAGTCCCTAGGATACTTTTACGATTTATCTCGGTAAAATGTACGGTTCCTGCGCGATACACGAATTTTGACGCAACGGAGTTGCGGGCGTCGTTGCGGCTTTGATACTTGAATACTTAACTTGAATTTACTTGAAATAACTCATTTATCCATCCGATCGATTTTAAACTGGGGAGAGAATTCAAGTGCTACGGTTGAAACAATTAAACCATTAAATTTATAATATTTCGATAAGTATTGTTGCTAACTACAACCCATGATGATATTCAAAAATACGGGAACAATTTCACAACAGCTTTGATGTCTGACTTGAGCGGTATTAACTTTGATTGGCTGGAGTTTGACTCGGCGCTTGAGTGGCGTTTCACAAAATATAATAATATAATTATTGATAATTAATTTTAATGTAACATTGCCCGTTTTATTTTCGTCCAAAATCAAAGTACTGAAAGTATTTATAGCCTAAGTCTAAATGCTTTCAAAATTAAAATAAAACTAATTTATCCTTGAAATTCAAATAAAGTTTTATTTCGCTCGAAGTTAAAATGTGAAATTAATAAACGAAAATTAAATTGAGAAAATCTCGCTGCAAGATAGAGTCTTTGCAATTAATTTTATATTTTTAATTGGATTTTTTTTATTTGCTGGTTATATCGAGCAAAAAAGTAAAATTTTATATCAGTATGTTGACTCTATCCATACTCATATTAAAAATGCGAAAGTGTGTCTATCTGTCTGTCTATCTGTTACCTCTTCATGCCCAAACCGCTGAACCAATTTTGATGAAATTTCGTATGGAGATTATTTGAGTCCCGAGACAGGACATAGGATACCACAAAAAAAATTACGGTTACCGCGCGATAAACGAATTTTGGCGCAACGGAGTAATTGCGGGCGTCATCTAGTAGTTTTATAGTATATGTTCAATATAGATTATTTCAGTGTTAGATAGCCCATTTATCGAGTAAGTCTACAGGCTATATTTTATCACGCTAAGACTAATAGGAGCGAAGAAATAGAGGAAAATATGGAAAAAACGGGGAAAATTATTTGAAAGGGCTAACTTGAACGCGCTTATCTCAGGAACTACTGGTCCGATTTGAAAAATTATTTCAGTGTCAGATAGCCCATTTATTGACGAAGGCTATAGGCTATATTTGATCATGCTAAGACTAATGGGAGAATGTGGAAAAAACGGGGAAATTTTTTTGAAAGGGCTTATCTCGCGAACTACTGGAGCGATTTTTATGTTATTTGGCACAGATAAGAAGTAGACCACGTGAAGGATCATAGGCTATCGATTTTAATCATTTTTTCAGTAGCTATATATTTTATACCCGTGCGACGCCGGGCGCGTCGCTAGTTTCAACATAAAATTAGCGAAATACAGTCAAGCCACGGGACAAGATATGAAATGATAAGTAAGCAGCAGAATGCCGCTTAGCCCATTACTGCACTAATGGTACCTAACGTCTAGATTATGATATTTATACTCATTAATATATAAATATATTTTACTAACCTAAAACTAGCTCTATGTAAAAAATATTGTGTTTCAGAAGGATGCGGACCTTCTACTTTCCACTGTGCTGTGACTAACAATGACTTACCTATATAATTATTTCAGTACGCAATATAAAGTGTGAAGTGAGACGAATGGTACAACACTACATGTTTATTGTAACTTTATTCAAAACTAAATGACCCCCGCAGGCCGCAACTCCGTTGCGCCAAAAATCGTTTATCGAGCGGAAACCGTTCATTTTCCCGGGATAAAAAGTATCTGTACAAAGTACAATAATTATTTATTAGGTTAACTGCTGAGTGAGAGCTTTGTGTCAGCAAATTGCATTCATTAACGTTGTAACATTTTATTTAATAAATCAGTGTAAGAACAGCTCTCGTTGGGTTTGGTTGTTACATCCCATCCCTATCTATCTGTAGAAACACTACAGTATCCTTTGTCCTTTCCCGGGACTCAAAGTAAACCCATACCATGTTTCAGCCAAATCGGTTCAGCCGTTTGGGCGTGAAGAGGTAACAGACAGACAGACACACTTTCGCATTTATAATATTAGTATGGATGTTGATAAAAAAAAATATTTGTACCACATTGAACCCATACATTTTATTCACGTCCTTATAAAAAGTTACATAGGACGTTGAAGTTGAAAGCACAAAGAACTTTTACCGGATTCGTCCTCAATCTCCACCGATTTTCGCCATTTGAAAATGTAATTCTTTCAATAGAAAATGTCCGTTTTTACATTTTCTTCGACGTCATTAGTGAGTCCCAGATACTTATGAGATATAAAAATTCAATCTACCCCCAGGCTGAACTAATAATTCTCCGGGAGCCGGGCAAAGTCCCGGATTTGTCGGAAGTGGCTCCGTAAACCGAACTTGATCGTCGCAATCCCATTAAACGAGTGTAGCGGCTTTTTGCTAAGTTTTCTTTGCGTTTTTTAGAAACGCCTGCAAAGAATAAATAACAATACACGCTTGATGACGTGCTTGTTTTTTTCGACTATTGGAATAATTTGTTATTAATAGGTTAATATTATATTACTGGATGTTATCACGCTAGATGGCAGCACCAGCGCAGACAGTAAACATAAAGTTTCGTTCGACATTTGACAACGTTTCTGTCAATTATCTGATATGACGCGAGCAACACGTCAGATTTTGGTCGGATTATTTACTGTTTGTGCTGGAGCGCCTTCTGCTCCGAACTTTGCGTAACATTTCCAATTATAAAGCAATTGTTTTTGTTTTATAAATCACGTTAGTATTAATGTTAGGGTCTAAAACTCCTTATTCATACTAGACAGTAGACATATTATTCGTCTTCGTGGGTTTATTCGGCACAAATTATTCATTTAAACGACGCTCGTTTAAAAGTCGTTTGCACACACTTGCCGCCGAACAATTTGAGTTTACTACAGCCGGCATCATTAGTTATGAGCGAATGAGGGGTAAAAACACGTGCCAATGAGCAGACGGATTCCCTGATTGTAAACTGCAAGTGACTTGTATCAGCGTAAATATTATCATGATTTGAAAATCAGTAGTTTAGAAAATATTAAAATAGTTAAAAGTGTATGTTAGCTGGTAATCGTACGTGGTTACTGCGATCGTACGCAAGGAATAATATTATATTGGTACGGAAATATTAAGGTCCCTACAGAGCTGTCGGCCGAACCCGGCCTGGTCGGCCTGCCATCAGTCTTGCGCGGTATGTTATATACCCCATCAGAAACGATGATAAAAATAGGTGACTTTGCACATTCGCATTTCACAGTACCTTCTATAAAATAATATTATGTAACAATAGAATATCATCCTAATTACATCCACCAAAGGTCTAAAGTTGTCGAAGGGTACTCACGGCGGTCGCAAGCAGCACGAGCAGCAGCAGCAGTGTCGCCATGTTGTCAGGGGCACCGCGCCGACATCGCCGCATCTCACGTCATCGCCCTCTGGAACAACACACATTACTATAAACATTTAACGAAACTAAGGACCTCGAGGCTCTGTTTATAGAGGTGTGATTTTTACGTAGAGTGTGAAAGTAGCAGTGGCAGCGCTGAAAGAGTAACACCATGAATTTGCCCATACAGTTAAATAATCGTAGGAATTAGCGCCACCAGCACTAGGCAGTACTGAATTTATTATGAACCCTAAAATTTCTGGAAAAACCTAAATGTTATGATGGTCTTTATTTAATTTTATTAAGTTGAAAAACCCAATTATTGTATGCACTACGAATCTTAATTATTTATAAACCATTTTGCATAGGTACAAGAATAATTTATTCAATAACAGTATCAGCTAAGATTACTGGGTATGGAGTATTGAATAAGACTGTCAATTCAACTGTGAAATTCCGGCTAACAGCTAGCTTGTTGTTGCTTTAACTAATCCTTACTTTGAAATGCGCTGAGCGCCATCAATTATACATGATGCACGACCAGGCTATAGCAAATAGGTTAATTTCCAATATACCCTGGCCCCGCCCGCCCACCACCTCGGGGACACAGAATAAACACAGCCAGAAGGCATGTGCACCTTTTGATGCACTCGCTTCGTGATTGTGTCAATAGTCAATACGAGTACGCCTCGGAGCGCTTCAGTTTTATGCTACTATTGGTATCTAGTCTCTCGAAATATTAGTGAACCCCTGGAACAAATATTTTTGTGATTACTAAAGGCTAATTTTTTGTGAATAGCTACATTTTGATAAGACAAACAACATTTTTATTTTCGAAAAATCTCGAAAGTGGTAGCTAACAGAGATAGAAAGGATTTCATACTTTGACTTGATGGTCTTTAGCGCTTTTAGCTTTTTTTTGAGCTACCACTTTCGAGATTTTTCGAAAATAAAAATGTTGTTTGTCTTATCAAAAACTCACAAAAAATTAGCTTGATAGTAATAAAAAAAAATGTTCTAGGGCTTCCGTACTATATGTTTTTGAAAAGAAAAAACTGTTACTAACGATTTTAAAAATACAAAAAAAAAAGACGGGTTGCAATTCGGGAGTGCCGGGAGTTAACGTTGTGCATTATTTTTTTAACCCATTTTTTATGAAAATAGATAAAAAAAAATATAAAAAAATAATAATAAAAAAATTAAATAAGTAATAAAAAATAAATAAACGATCGTTTTAATTAATTAATCGAAACCCTTACAATCGATTAAATTTTTAACCCATTTTTTATGAAAATCGATTTTTAAAAAATCGATTTTTTTAATTGATCGAAACCCTTACAATCGATTAAAAAATATCGACAATCGAAAAAAAAAACAATCGATTGTTCGATTAATCGATTTCGATGTTACAACACTACTCTCCAACCGTCCTACGTTTTTTCCTTGGTTTTTCGATCAGCATGAGAATCTGACGCGAGTTTCACAGTTTTTACCCATCCCACAAAAGTGCTCAACGCCGCTAAAGAAGTTTTCACTTCAAAAATAAAGCTTAGCTACTAGAGTCGTTGTACTTTTTGTTCTTCCGAAAAAAATATCAGTGCGTGTTTTTAACAATGTTTTGAGTAAAAAATATAATGCCGTGAGACTTTTTTCCATTGACCAGTGATCCAGAGAAATACCAACCACTACGACAGACATTAGACTCCATAGTAAAAGTGCGTCTGTAGAGCACAAAATGCATGTAGAATTGAATGTGTGAAGCTTATCTTCTGTGTGTATTTACTCTGCGTCGTAAAGGTCATGCATCACAGGCTCCACTATACATCACGGGCTCCGGCCTCGCAGTTTATTCTGATACAGATTAGAAAAAAACGGATTGCCATTTGGGGCCTAGTAGTAAATTTTGAATATATTTCTCTTACTAGCCTTTGTTTGTCCGCTACGCCGGGGTGAATTATTTTGTTATGTTCACTGTATGTTGGTTTTCTGGCGAAGTTTGTTTATAAAGTAAGCGGTTTGAAATGATTTTTAAAATTAAGCACCTGCAGTCGCAGTACTTTAATGTTTACCCAAAAACTAGTTAAGTGCGACTTGGACTCCCATAGAAGCCGTACGCGACACAACACGGCGATGCAGTTCAAGACGAGAAACAAAATGTGCCTCGTCTCGTCTTAATTTTTGTGTAAAAAGACGCAAGTGTTTTGGAATTCAGCCTACTGATACAGGTCAAATTTAAAAAATAATCTCCTTAGGGTGAAGCCAAACGAGTGTAATTTGTGAGTTGTGAGTCGCAGAATTTCTGCCGCGTAAATATCTTTTCATACAAATCATGACTCACAAAATTACGCTCGTGTGAATCAAACAGGACTTTTGTATGAAACTGAATGCAGCAGAATTCTGCCGAATCGAAATTCTGTGACTGATAACTCACAAATTACCCTCGGCCTCTGGGTCGGAGTTCATATCCGAACCTACTCGTTCTAAAATCACTCAATGAGGTATGATCATCTTCCGAATACCGAAATTGAAAGTCCGAGAGCGAATTCAATAATTTAATTTTGAATAAACAGTTCACCGAAAAATAACATTTACCGGGCACGGGGCGGGTACAAAAGCGTAATGAAATTTAATTTGTACACAAAACCGAACGGAATGTCGCTACCAAGTCGGTACAGAATATTCGACAATTTGGCGAACCGATATTTCAGTGCCGAAAATACGATCCGAGAAGATAAATATTAAAATACCGATGTAGGTAGATAGCGATTCACAGTGCCGGCTTTAGTGGTACCAGCGCCCGAGACGATATATTTTCTTCAGCGCCCCCTTACTGTAATTCTAAATTCTAAAACATCGAAAGAGCTTGGCCAAGTGATAGTAGTTTTCGCCAAATAAAAAATGCCTGTGATGCCCCTTTTTCTTTTCCCTCGGTGCCCTGGGCGGTCGCCCAGCGCGCCGCATCCTAAAGCCGCTTCTGCCGGTTCATAAAGTACGGTAAACTTTTATTGGCAATCCATCGGATTTGACGCTACCATGCATGATAATATGAAAGTTTGGAACGCGTTGTCTCCATTGGTATTTCTGGGCCATATCTTGCAAAAGGGATTTTATAAAATGTAAGGGTGAAGCCAAACTAGGGTTGCCAACCCTGTTTTCCCAGGACATGTCCTGGTTTTTGTAGTGTCCTGGGACGTCCTGAATAGTTTTTAAGCAGCGTCCTGGGTTGTCCTGGGTTTTTTAATTTTAAAATTCGCGCGCCTCTTTTCAAATTTTTACGCTACGAGCGGCCGCACGGCTCGCAAGTAGTTGCGTTGCCGCGCTGCCATGCTATTTCAAATTCAAAACAAAGGCGCAACGTGCCACTTGATGATATCTCTTTCGCTCTACTATGGTTGCGCAGTAAATCGAAGCAGTAAAACTAACGCAAAAAATCAAACATCGTCCTTCTCTCTTTACACTCACGCCCGTCTTTCATATACCAGGTGAAAAAGGACGACGCGGAAATTTAGTTTTTTCTTAATAACTCGATAAATATACAACATTTTTAAAATTCGCCAGGTCAGTGTCTCAATGATAGAATTTTATACAACGTGTTAAAATATTAACTTAGTTTAATGCACGATAACGGCAATATATGAAAAATTGGTGAAAATTAGATGCATCTTTGTGATTTTTTCTATCGAGAAAATTTTAAGATCGTGTTTTCGCTGAAATCAAATTCTTGGAAATATAATGTAGTATCTATGTTTAGAAAATGAAACAATTTGGGGCTTATTTTTAAGTATAAAAATGAATTATAAAATCGACAATTTTGGGTAAGTCGCCCCCTTAATGTGTCCTGTTTTTATACTGAATTGTCCTGGTTTTTCCAACTCCAAATCCTGTTTTTTTTAATTTGAGGTTGGCAACCCTAAGCCAAACGAGCGTAATTTGTGAGTTGTGAGTCGCAGAATTCCTGCTGCGTAAATATCTTTTCATACAAATCATGACTCACAATATTATAATATCAAACAGGACTTTTGTATGAAACTGAATGCAGCAAAATTCTGCCGAACCGAAATTCTGCGACATCACCACTACAAATTACGCTCGTTCGGCTTCGCCCTAATTCAGAATCGTGTATATATTGTGCTTTCAGACCTTATCCTTTAGTTTTGTTTGTATGTAAAACGTATAATACTTACCTATATGACATACCTATCTATTAGTATGATAATGGTAATCAACATGAAAAGACTTTTTATGAAAAGACCGACGCGAATGGCGATGCAATAACGGGACTTGTAAATTCATAAAAAGCCAGACTGAAATTTGCATGTGGGAAGGGTCCAAATTGTGGATATGTTCAGTGAAACACTGAATTGTGTAAAAAACATAATATTTTTATTACGGTATATAATATTCCAGTTTTACCATTATTCTGCGATAACTTACTTGAATTTTATGAAAAACATTACAATTACTTCAATTCTCTGACCGCAACCAACAATACAGATATTTTAAATTTTTCAACTTTTGGACGCTAGTGTAACTCAACTTATACTTACAAAACATAATGATTTTTGGAAAAATAACGTTCTCAAACATTCAAAGGGACATTTTCAAATAACACAAGCGTAAAACGTCGGCAAGTTTCACCCAAAATGCCATAGGTATCAACTAAATGTAAGGCCCTGACACGAATCAGGGCACAAGGGCTGCCAACAGCGCTGACACACATACAGTTACATGCTTCCTTAGCTCGTATATTCCACCCGCTAAAGAGGCATTCTAGGAATTGCGCCAACGATGCCGAATATTCGGTGGCTTGACTAGTAAACATGTCTCCTGGTTACAACTTGTAACCAGGAGACATGTTTGTGTTCCTAAGGACAGTTTACACCAAAAATGAAGCACTTTTGTCCCAGCGAAAAATACGAATCATTAGATCATTATTTATTAAAGTTTTGCCATTATTACGATAAATTCTAATCCTTTTTTACATGGCATAATATGACGAGCATGGGTGTGGAGAGGAAAGAACATTTTGATTTTAAGCTCTAATTACTAAGCTCCTACTCTATTTCATGATAAAAGTCTATGCAAACAATTTTATCTCTGAACTCTGACTTTAGCGGCTTTGTTTAACATTTTTACATATGCCAAAAAAGTGCATGAGACCTCATGGGAAGAGCATCAGGTTACGTCAGGACCGTGACCTGATCGAAAATTCGTAATGCGGAGATAGAGTAGACGTAGTAGTTGATAAATAAAAATAATATAAAATACCAAAATATATGCGCTATTCGGTATTGTGACCGCATTTAGGAACGAGGCACCTCCGTATTGGCGTCTCGCGTGCCTTCACAACCTTCAACTTCGGTTGTATTTGTGTCGATAGTTCATAATATACGACGTTACTAACATTTTGAAAATTGAACGTCTTTTGCATAAATGGAGGCTTTAGGAACGGAATAATGATTTAAAATTTAAAAAATGTGAATTTAATACAAATCTTAACCAGATGATAAAGTAGGTGACATTTTTTTCTGATTACAAGGGAAAAAGTAAGTAAATGCCCTTATGTTTAGTTTTATCTATCCACGTCATCCACTTAACGCCTCCGTGGTATAGTGGTTTAGAGCGTGGCTCTTGACTCGGAGGTCGTGGGTTCGATTCCCGCGTTAGAAACATGGTATTTCCAAGTTTGGTTAGGACGATGCAGGCTGATTACCTGCTTGTCTGACAAGTAAGATGATCCATGCGTCGGATGGGTAAATACGTAAAAAGTAGGTCCTGCGCCTGATCTCTCGCCAGTCGTGTCGGTCTTCCGCCCCACTGGGTTATGAAAGTGAAAGGAATAGAGAGTGCTCTTGTGTACTGCGCACACACTTGAAAACTATAAAATTACTCCTGCATAACAAGCCTCCACCGTCACCGAAATCGATGTGGGGAGACGGGAATATTATTAACCCATCAAGCCCCGTACGAGCACCGGTGCTCGCGATAACAATAGAAAGGCTATTGTGTCTTGTTTTTCGACGATAGAAAGATTAATATTATTATTAAATATTAAATTGTAGACAGCTTTGACCAGTGCAGAGATGAGTATGTGGAGGCGCTGAACAGCACTAGTTTGTGGAAGCGAAGATGTGATGAAGCCCATACACAAATCAAGTCATTAGAAAGCCAAATACAAGAGTATAACTCCTCTAAAACACAAAACTTGTTTCAGGAAATGTTTGGGAAGGATTCTGACATTTCTGAGAATAATGTCACTAAACATAAACATAATATTCATAATAATTTACCAATAATTGACTTGACTGGTGATGACACTATGCCCTCCCAGACACTTCACTCATTTCAAACCAAAAATAAATTAAAAAAGTATTTAAAAGTTAGAAAGAACATTAGGAAAACAAGTAAATTGTTAATAAGAAACCAGCAAAAACTGTCTAAAATAACAAAGTTGTCCAAAGATAACATTTACATCAAAAATAAGTACCAAGAATGTGCTAAACAACTTGAAAATACCAATTGTATGTATGAGGCGGAAGTATGCAGCCTCCAGACTGAAATCACCTATCTACATGAGTCCCTTAAATCCATAACAAAAAAATACGAACTTGCTCAAGTGGAAATATCTAGTCACATATCGGCATTGGGCACTTTGCTGGATGACTGTCGATACAATGAGGACAGAGTTATGTCTTTATTGAGACATAACTCGTCTTGTCAATGTCAGGTGAACTGTTCAAGGAACCCTGATAACAATATTGATAGTGATTTGGGTATGGAGACTCATACAAAGCACTCCCAAATGGAAAGCCTAACTGTGTCACCGGCCTCTGGCCCATGTTCGGTGGCTATTTACAGCGATGAACTTGGTCGAGGAGTCGGGGTCCAGTTGAGTAAGTTATGCGTAGAAGAGTCAGTGTATAACACCTGCATACCAGGTGCAAATTTTTCTCAAATAATTAAAAAATTTTTTAATACTGCTCACTGTCCAAATACAACATTAGTATTATTAGTTGGGAGACGGGGAAATGTGAATAGTAGAGAAATAGAAAATCACATAGAATTATTAAATAAATTACAAAATATTACCAAGGTTATATTATTTACATTTCCTTATATAAAAGGGTTGCCTCAGGAAAATAAAATTAGGTATCAGCTTAACAGCCAATTGTATACCGCTGTTAACAATAATTGTATTTTATTAAATGGACATAATAATACAATTAATATAATTGACATAAACAATATTTTAAATCATAAATTATGTAAGTTGACATTAGGTAGATATTATCTATCCTATTATTTTTGTAGACTTATAGCAAGTACGCTATCAACTTTTTTATATTTGAACTCAGCCAAGTACTTGGCTTGTACGACATCAGCTGCTTCCATTGAGCAGTTTAGTCATAATAGTATGACATTTAGTAACAACTTGGAAAATATTCCAAATAATAAAATTTTAACTACGGCTTCTATTGAGCAGTGTAGTAGTACTAACGAGTTGGAATATGTTCCAACAAATTATTTAAATTAGATAATAAGACAATAGAGAATGCCTCTTGCACAAATAGTCTACTTTTACAAAATCCTACCAAAAGTAATACAAGGAAAATAAATAACAGTAATAAGTATGTATTTAACATGGTGCATCAGAATTTACAAGGAATGGTAGGTAAAGATCTTGAAATTGAGTTGTTTCTAAAAGAGTTTAATATTGATATTATTTGTATTTCAGAACACTGGTTTAGGGAACATGAACTCATTTTCAATCTCCATGATCACCAAGTAGCAAGTTCGTTCAGTAGAAAAAACGCCATCAGAGGTGGCTCTTTGATATTAATTAGAAAAAATTTGAAATATAAGGAACGTAAAGATATTGTAAGTCTTTCTACTGAACGGATAATAGAAGTGGCCTGCATAGAGTTAAGTCAGCTTATTATTATTAGCGTATACAGGCCTCCATCAGGGTTATATGATTTGTTTGAACAAACTATGGAACAAATATTGTCAAAAATATGTGCATCTAACAAAAAGGTTATTATATGTGGAGATTTTAACATTAACTTATTAGACTTAGACTCCAATACAGTTAGATTTACATCTTTGTTTAAATCGTATAACCTTTTTTATTTGTTCGATGAGCCGACAAGAGTGTGTGACACAACGGCTACTTGTATAGATAATATATTTACTAATCTCACACCATGTAAAAAAGAAATAATTAATAAGCTTAGCTCTGATCATTATGGTCAGTTAGCATGTTTTGACATTAATTGTGAAAGTAAACAAAAACAAGAGCTTGTGTTTATTCCTGTGAACACAAAACGTATTGAGAAATTTAGAAGCAATCTAAATTCAAATATTCCATTATTGGGTGAATCATATAGCTCCGATGAAGCTTATAATAAATTATTTAAAGAAATAAGAACCCAATTCAATTCTATATTCACTTCTAAGATGGTTAGAACTATTAACAAAAAAAGTGACTTTATTAAATGGGCTACCAAAGGAATTAAAATAAGCAGAAATAGGCTCTATGAATTATATGACGATAAAACTGTAAATAACAATGAAACATTTAAATTATATGTTAAAAATTATTCTAAAATCTTTAAGAAAGTATGTAATGCTGCTAAAGTTCTTTATTTAAAAAATAAAATCAAGAATTCTAAAAATAAAGTAAAAGCAACATGGAAAGTTATAGCTGGTGAGACCGGAAACGTCACCTGTCGTAACTCGGATTTTGAACTTTATTTTGAAAATAAAAAAATTACTACTGACATAGAAGTTGCGGCGGTTTTTGAAAAGTTTTTTGCTGACATTCCGGTCTCAACAACAAAAAATTTAAATTCTTCGCCTGCAGAGGCTGAAAAATTACTCAGAGAGTATGTAAAGGAATGTGATGTCAATTTTAAGTTTAGAGAAATTGATTCTAAAGACATTATTAACACGTTTAAATTATTGACCATCAAAAATACTACAGATCTTTGGGGTCTGTCTACTAAGATTGTTCAATCAATAATTGACATCGTAGCTCCGTATCTGGCCAATATTTTTAATGACTGTATAAAGAATGGTGTTTTTCCTGATTTAATGAAGCATAGCAAGGTGGTACCTTTATTCAAAGCCGGAATTAAATCTAATCCAACAAATTATAGGCCTATATCTATTCTACCGACTTTTAGTAAAATATTTGAGAAAATAATATTAAAACAATTGTTAGTACACTTTAACTCAAATAATTTATTGCATAATAATCAATACGGTTTTACTAAGGGTCGTTCCACTACGGATGCTGGTATAGGTCTTCTTTGTAGTATATTTGAAGCCTGGGAGGAGTCGCGAGATGCCTTAGGTGTATTTTGCGACCTGTCTAAGGCATTCGATTGTGTTGATCATGCTACATTGATCAGGAAATTGCACCACTATGGCATAAGGGACTCGGCACTCAACCTTTTGACATCATATTTGAGGAACAGGACTCAAAGGGTCGATGTCAATAGTAAAAGGTCCACTGGGACCAAAATAGAATTAGGTGTCCCACAGGGATCCATTTTGGGTCCGTTTCTTTTTCTCATCTATATAAATGACTTACCTTATCTAGTTAAGGATAATGATAACGAGATAGTACTTTTTGCTGATGACACTTCACTTATTTTTAAAGTGAAGCGACAACAGTCGAATTATGACGAGGTAAATTGTGCTCTCTCAAAAATAGTTAATTGGTTTAATGTTAATAACTTACTTTTAAATTCTAATAAAACAAAATGTTTAAGATTTACCTTGCCGAATGTTAAGCAAGTGCAAACCAATTTACTATTAAATGATGAGAAAATGAATCTTGTTGACACTACTGTGTTTTTAGGAGTAACACTAGATTATAAACTGCAGTGGGGTCCTCATATTGCCAAACTGGCCGACAAGCTCAGTTCCGCAGCATATGCAGTCAGAAAAATTAGAGAAATTTGTGATGAAGACACGGCGAAATTAGTTTATTATAGTTATTTTCATAGTAGAATGTCTTATGGCATTCTATTATGGGGAAGTGCTGCTGATATTAACACAATATTTGTGCTGCAGAAGCGAGCTATTCGATCTATTTATAAAATGTCATCATTTGAATCTCTCAGAGAAAAGTTTAAAGAAATAAGAATTCTGACCGTAATATCTCAATACATTTTGGATAATATTGTGTTATACGTGAGAAAAAATGTAAATAATTTTAAAACGAAAAGTGACATTCACTGCAGGAACACTAGGAATAAGCACAAGCTAGATATACCTATAACCAGGCTGAGCAAAGTAAGAAAATCTTTCAAAGGTCAATGTATACGCCTATTCAATAAAATCCCAGAAAACGTTCAAAATCTTTCAATCAATAAATTTAAAAAAGTTGTTAAAGAACGTTTGTGTGCTAAGGCTTATTATAAGGTTACTGATTTTCTCAATGATAGCACACCTTGGGAAAAATTAGCTGACAGACCATAGGTCACTTCTATATAAATGTACCACATTTTCACTTACTTTACTTACATACTTAGTGTAAATTAGCTTAAGCTACCTTTGTTATTTTCCACCTTTTTGGTAAAAGGTGGACCCGCGCGAGTTTCTTACGCCGGTTCTTCTCGCCGGGTTAGTTCCCGAACCGGTGGTAGGCCTCATGTAGACACGACGTTCTAAAAGTGTTAACTTTGTTAACCTATTTGGAAATAAAATATTTTGATTTTGATTTTGATTTTTGATATTATCCACGCCATCCACTTACGTCTTCAGTTACGTCGACTTAGCTGTTTGTGAAATTTGACTCTATGCACTACTTTACACTAGCTTAGCTGGAACTTAGCTACGTTTTAGTAAGCGTACCTATGTGTTCACTACGTCACGTTGTATAAGGCAGATTCTCGCTATTCCTATGTATGATTAGAAGTTAGAACTCTATGACTATTTCGATGAGGTTTTATTAGAAAGAGGAATTGATGAAAGAGGATAATATAATCATTAATCACGTAGATTGTAGAGAAACATTGATAATAAAAGATGTATATTTTGTATTCATAACGTTAATTATGTTTTTTATTATATATATTGTTGGTCGAAAAGAGTGTGCTTAGAGTTCATAAAGAATCAACCTAACGAGGTACATTTCATACAAATAATATAATATGAAGTTTTGTGCCTCAGTTTGTTGCTGGAACTTTCAGTGAGTATCACTTTAAAGTAGTATCTTAAAGTTTCTGCCGATTTACATTATCTAACCCAGAGATCCAATCCAGCGCTTTTTCTAAAATTGAATGCAGTTTAAAAAAAATGCTGGATTGGATCTGCATGCACTGAAATGTCAGTGCATCCAGAGCCCATTAACATAACTCCAATTTTAATCCAGCGATGGATTGGAATAACGTAAGCCGGCCATAAAGATTCAGTGGGGCCCTCACATTGCTGGGTTGGCCGACAGACTCAGTTCAGCAGCATATGCAGTAAGTAAGATTAGACAATTTTCAGATGAAACAACAGCACGCCTAGTGTATTTTAGTTACTTTCATAGTATTATGTCCTACGGCATTTTGCTGTGGGGCAATGCTGCAGATATAAATACAATTTTTGTGCTGCAGAAGCGAGCTGTTCGGGCAATCTACAAGCTGGCCCGTAATACTTCACTTAGAGAAAAATTTAAGGAAACTGGAATCCTAACTGTTGCTTCTCAAATAGCCTATCAAATGTATTATATGTTAAAAAGAATATATATGAATTCAAGAAAAAATGTGATACCCATGGGAGAAATACTCGTAATAAACATAAGCTTGACATTCCGGTGACTAGACTTACTAAAGTCAAAAACTCTTTTAAAGGTCAATGTATACGCCTTTATAATAAGATCCCAGAAAACGTTCAAAATCTCTCAATTAATAAATTCAAAAAAGTTGTTAAAGAACGTTTGTGTACAAAAGCGTACTATAAAGTTACTGATTTCATGAATGATAGTACACCATGGGAATAAGGTCGCCCCCTGCAGAGCTGTTTCTGTATATTATACAGTATGGTACACTCGTTGTATTTTATTTAGTCATAATGACACTGTTATTTTATATACTTTTTGTAATTTTCCATCTTTTTAGTAAAGATGGCCCCGTGCGAGTTTCTTACGCCGGTTCTTCTCGACGACGGGGTAGTTCCGGAACCGGTGGTAGGCACCAGTGTCGACCCGACGTTCAGAGAATATTTGAAAAAATTTATTCTGAATAAAAAGTTTTGAGTTTGAGTTTTTGAGTTTAATAAAGTAGGCGCAAATCGCACGGGACGTTATCATATTACATATTGTTAGCATATTACCTGATGTTATAACTCGAGAAGTATCAAACACCTTCGCGAAATCATTGTAGCAAACTTATTCATACGAACCCCTATAATACCCTCGATACACTGAAATGAGAGCGATCCCGAAACTATCACAATCGACGTTTGCTTACAAATTCCCCCAAGCTCCCCTGAATCCTTTATGCGAGTTGAAAAACTTACCCCGACTTACCTCAACTTACCCCAACTTACCAGGCGGTATTACCCCAACTTGTCAGCGTTTTTAGTTTTAATGTACCCGTTGCATCGTTACGAGACAAAAGACCAAAAAGTTTATGAAATGGATAATGCGCTATTGTATCGGACTAAGTTTGTAATAATGTTGGATGAAATTGAATTCGCTAATTGAAGGTAGCAAATAACAAATAGCGATGTAATTGTATTTTGTTTCTGTTGAATATTTCTGTTTATATATTTTTACATGTTATATTTTGTAAAGTTAAGGCTCTCTTTTTTGCAGAAGCAAAAATCTGGGGGGCTAAATTAATAGTCGCTTTGGAGAATCATATTAGGAATCATAATATGATTAATTTTTAAAAATCACAAAATAAGTACTACTAGTAATTCGTACTAATTTGACATTCGTCTGTTTGAATATTTTGACGATTCAGTTTCTGAATTGATTTTAGAGGAACTGCAAAATGTGACCATTTTAGCCATGTTGTTGTACTTTACTTCATTTGAATGTAAACTCTATTTGTGTGATGACTGTAACTTTATTGTTTAAAATATGATTTGCGACATTGAATTTCCGTGAAGTTCTTTGTTTATATTTAAATCAAAATTAATTACAACAGACGTAGAAGAAAATCTTAGATAATATTATGTCCATGAGTTTCCTATCAGTCGCGTGGGGTCGTTGAAAACCCGAAGTTTGCGTAAACGAGAAAAAAATCAATTAAGATTTATAATTCCGATATTTAGGTAGTTTTCTGAAAATAATCCTAATCATCGATTCGCATCGCAACTATTTTGACTAATTTGAAGACTGTCGTCAAATGAACTAAACTACCTAATCTAACTTTGACTATAATATTTAGAGTGATTTTACGAAGCTCTTGTATATTTTATCAGGGCAAATAATATGTTTGATAACATCGATGTACCATCAAATGCCATTAAGATAATAGCAATCACATCATCGGCGATATTATCTACGGAGTAAAAACAAAGGTGATATCACACGTGATTCAACGCTTCACACTAATAACAATTACAATATCGCTGTATACATGTGGCACTCGGGGAAAGCCGCGGTAATACTATTGAATAGCATTTCTATCAACTTAATAAATGCAATTATAATTCACTTACGTCTAGTCGCACGTACACAAACACCGTGCCAAAGTCTGCCGAACTTAAACGACGTTAGACGATGCACGGCTTTCAACTCCGCTGGCCGCACCACTATGCCGGTCGAAGTGGGGGGGGGGGGGGGTGTTAGGTTTGTTTTCGTTACGGAATTACTTGATTCGGTCGCCGCGCTCAAAGCCCGCGATAGCTATGCAATAACTTAAAAACATGACATGATAAAGTCAGAGGATTATGGTTAAGATAAAACTAAAGAAAATTTTAAGATCATGTTATTCAAAATAATCTCTAAAAACAAAAATGATTATCTGGAGACATCTCGGAGACCCGGAAATCATAATAGTGTGAACGTGGCCTAACTCGTGATCAGGCTATTGACAAAGTTTGATCATTAATGGGTCCGACCCTAATGGCGATATCATCTTTATCTATACCCCGTGGCAAAGGGCGAAGCTTTTGGCTAAGTAATTGGTGTTAGTCGGGCTTACTCATTTCTTTAGACGTAACTTTGAAGTTAGCTGCTATTGTCTTGAAATTAATAACGAATAGATTGAATTTATGTGACTCACTGTGAATTTTAGACTTATTTTACAGATTAATAATTATTGTTGATCATAATTCCAAGCTTGTAGCATTACTATACACCAGCCATTTACAAAGTGTGTTCTACGGAACCCCGGGTATCTTTCTTTCTTCTTTCAAAAACAAAACACTTTTTAGGAGTCCGTCAAAAATGTTAGATAAGTATCTTCTTAAAAGGGTTTCGCCACCAAAAAAAGTTTGAAAACCGCTGCTAAACAACTTTCGACCAGTGCAGCGGTCTTAACATTTTGCACAGCCTATGTAGCCAATAAAATTAGAGCGTTAATTACATCGGCCGTGTCATTTGCAAACAGGTGCTAAACTAAACAATATAATTATGTAGTAATGAAGATCGCTGATCCAGATATTAAAATATTAATCCCGGTTAAACTAGCGCAATGACCTAATCCAATAAAATATAACGTTCAACAATACAATACCGAATTAATGATAAACCGGCCGTAACTTGTTAAAACCAGATCAAACCGGTTTAAACGAGTCCGCTCTAACGCGGCCATATTGGATTTGCACTCAAACAAAATGGCAGAGCTGTTAATTGCGAGATTTGATTTGATGACATTATATTGGATTGGTTTTTACATTGCTAAAAGATCCAGCACTTGGATGGTATTGTCATGGACGAGTGGATGCCAAACATGCATTAATGTATTTATCACTCCACAGTCCACACAATAATATTTGATTTGTGACCTTTTTCAAATGGGCCTCCTCGTTTATGGGGTTTTAAATTTTATTCGTACTTCGTAGTAATAAATTATGATTCCTCATTTAGTTTAAATAATCTTATATACAAATGTGATCAAGTTTGACGATATTTATATCGTCAAGTTTGATCTACTATCAAAATACTATCAAAGCCTTACGATCGAAATAATTCGCGACACACAGAACAGAAATTTCGAGAGACCGCGAATCGAATACTAATGTAAAAGTTATTTTGTTTAAGTCCATACTAATATTATAAATGCGAAAGTGTGTTTGTCTGTCTGGCATCCATTAGACGGTAGGTTTTGCTGTCAGTTTTACCACAGTCATGACTGTGACTGATGGATAACCTACCGTGTAAGAGCGTGACTGACGGTTGCATGAAGCTGATTGATGAAAATCTGGATATTATGATTTTTGTTTCATGCAACCATCAATCACGAATTTTGAGTGAGTTTTGTCACATCTGACAAAATTGGAAAAAAAATTAGAAACGTATACCTTTGAAAATGTTGGCTTTGACTGACATAAAACTGAAGAGAATTGAGTGACCGTCTAATACCATTCGTCAGTCCATCAGTCACTATCAGTCAAACATAATTCATGACTGACGGAATTGACTGACGCTTGCATGCCCGTGTAATGGATGCCTCTGTCTGTCTGTCTGTCCGTCTGTTTGTCTGTCTGTCTGTTGCCTCTTCACGCCCAAACCACAAAACAGATTTTGCTGAAATTTGGCATGGAGATACTTTGAGTCCCGGGAAAGGACATAGGATACTTTTTATCCTGGAAAAATGTACGGTTCCCGCGCGATAAACGAGTTTTGGCGCAACGGAGTTGTGGGCGTCATCTAGCATAATATATTTTAATTTTTAACACCTATTAAGAAGGAAAAGCATTCCCTAATAAGGGATTTTACTCTATATTTTTTTTATAAAATAAGGAGGCAAACAAGCAAACGGGTCATCTGACCGTCACCCATGGACACTCGCAACATAAGAAGAGCTGCAGGTGCGTATCTGACCTTTTATTAGGGAAACCGCTCTCTTCTTGAAGTTTTGCAGGTCGTATTTGTCCGGAAATATTGCTGGTGACAGTGTGTCCCAGAGTTTTACAGTGCGCGGCAGAAAGTTACGTGAAAAACGCACTCACCAAGGCGATGGGGATGGTATATTTTTCGAGAGGAACGGTGGCGAAATGTTGCAGGAGGTATGATTTTCGAACAATTTATGAATTTTTACCATAACTTTCTAATATTATATTATGAAGCTGAAGAGTTTGTTTGAACGCGCTAAGCTCGCTAACTACGGGCCTGATTATTCTCAAATTTGACACAGGTAGATATAGAGTAGACCACTGGGAACGACATAGGATACTTTTTGCGGCAACATGTACGGTTCCTGCTCAATTCTTCATAAACGCAGGCGGAGCCGCGCGGAACGTCTAGAACATTTTGATACGCTACATAAGAATCCCTAATAAGAGATTTTAATATAAAATAAGGACCGATAATATTATTGTTGAATATTAAAAGGGGAACGAGAGAAGTCGACTAATTGTATCGAGAGAAACTCTTTGATATAACGGACGAAATAATTAAACGACAAAAATAAACGCGACGGAATATTTTGCTTATAGGGAATATCGTTTACGTTGGGCGGTATCACATTTAATGGGCGTTTTCACACTGCAATGATAACGACACGACACGATATCGGGCGTTTGCACACTGCACGATAACAACACGACACGATACCACAGAATAGAGGGCCACCGCACATATTATACAATTTCAAGTTGGCCGACTATCGTACAAACTAAATTGCGTAGTGTCTCAATTTAATTGGAGAACTTCATCGTGACGGCCCCGAATCACATAATAATAAAAAATATATTAGTATGGAAATATGGATTATTATCACCTTTTTATCTGGATTTTTTCATTAAAATTTATCTGGATAATATCGAAGTTTAAAATGCAAGGTATTATCAATGATGTTTTCCTAATTCTAATCTGTCAATTTTTTTTTTATAAAATTGGAGCCGTCTATGGGCTGTTCGCCCATATCCTTTTATTGTTATTTTATTATTTATATTTTTCGCACCAAGGATATTTGATATATTATTATTAATTTTAATTAATTGCAGTCCATCAGGCCATGGACTTTTTTTTTAAATATATATAATAGAATAGATTATATATAATATAATATAAACATATAATAAATAAATATAATAAATTACATAATTATAATATTAATGTTTTGAACGGTGTGGCGGCCAGTAGATCCTACATTTTTCGATTTCCTTAGATTTTATGCTGCTCCACCCTTTGCCTTTAGATGTTGTGACATTGGTTTGGTGGAGAGGGGTCACTCAAGCTGGGTGCAGTTTCTAGGGTGTTAAAGGGATATCGTTCTGTCGAATCTGTCGAATCTACCAGATGCCAGCCAGTGGAATCGCCAGGTTGGGTTTTAACAATCTGTTTAGGACTAAGTTAGTGTTATAAGGTTTACGTTTTATTAATTGGTATTTTATTTTTGCCGATCTCTGAGGATCAATGTCACGACCCGCTATGTGGCTTAGGACTTTATCGTTCCTGTCTTTTATAGCCATTTTTATGTTGTAATCTTTTATGTATTCGGTTGACACCTCCGTGGTTCTTTTTATGAAGCTTGCCACAGCGTCTCCATCAGTGTCAGTGTAATAAACACAGGTGTTAGTGTGCCGGGATATAGCTACGACTGCATGAGGAACGCTGTCATGGATTGCCAGCTTTCGGGACTTGGTCTGTATGATGATCACCGAAGGACTCGTTAATCCCTGAGCTTCATGGATTGTGAGGACGCGAGAGTCCGTTCCCGATCCATAGCCTGTATTAGTGAGGGCTGCTTTCTCCTCCTGTGTGTGGACAAGATACAGGGTATTTAGATCGTTTTTAGGTATTCTCGCTCCTGTATACTTCATTAGCTTTAGGGACCGCACAATTTCCTTCGATGAATAGATGTTGTTATAGACCATGCTTAGGGCGTATGCCACATCCATAGGGCTCCTGTGTGTGCAAGACAACTCCTGGGTGATGCTGGTTACCAGGTTTGGACGAGTGTAATTAAGTTTAAAGAGGTTTTCACGCTCTATAAACGGAAGTTGGTTAATATCTCCAATGAGGATGACATCGTTGGCGCCTGTTAATTGATTCGCCATGACGATTGAGCCGAAATGGTTCATGAGGGCCTCGTCAACTATCAACCTTTTGTAGGCTCCTTTTGTCCCATTTACCAGCAAAGAGGCCATGGTACGAACTTTATCTTTAACTTTGTTGCCAGTTCGTAGCGATAGCCTTTGCTTTAGATCCTCGGCTGCTTCGATCGTCGTTGTTATTATAACGTCTGTTTCCTCATTGAAGTTATTAATGATCCAAGTTGTCTTCCCACATCCAGGAACCCCATTGACCCACGAGTAGTTGATGGGTTTCGCGAATATGTCCCAGTCCATGCTGGATTCAGGGTCCCCAGATAGGACTTCTGCCATTTCTAGTATCCTGTCTTCCAGCATTATTCTGGTACATTCCGCTATTACCACTATTGGATCTTCAGATGTGATAAATTTGAGTGTTCCCGTGCGTTTTGTCTCATCCTCGTCCAGAACCACGAACCCACAATCGGCACTTAGTGCCGCCATATACTGCCCTGTCATCGCCCCGGCAATTATTGTGGAGGTGACATTGTCGTATATGGCAGCTTTTGCATCCTCGAGTCTCACTTCTAACAGCTTTTGATTTTTTCGCTGATAGGCCTGCATGATCTTATTGCAGGTCAAGAGCTTTATGGTCTTATTTGCTCTTATTATCGCCTGGAACTCGAGGAAGGCATTTATTATATGATCTTCGGGGCTCTGGGCCAGTCTGAGTTTTGGCGGGAGCACTTGCCCGAGATCGGCCCTATATCTTTTGTTTTTATTTGCTGGTTTTTGTGTAGATGGTTCCCTCAAAAAAGCCTCCATTGCTAAAGCCTGCCGATTTGTTTGTGATGAAGCCTTGATCCGAGAAAGGGTGTTTTTATCCTGGATCATGTCTATTTTTTCACGATGAAGTACTTTTTTGATGGAGCCCACAAACGCTTTTAATTTGGCCATTGAGTTTTGAGACTTCTTAATTTCATTTTTATCCCTCTCTTTCTCATCCTCTTTTTTGTTCTCCCGTGATGCTTGGAGTCGTTCACTTGCGGAGGATGAGTTCGCCTCGTTGCTGGGTTGGGACGCTGCTGGCTGATCGTCACGATTCTTTTTGAGGAAGCTTAGGTCATCCCCTCTGTTCTCGTAGACGATTATCTCATGATGTTCTGAGGCTTTTACTATTCCTTAGTAATTTGCAGCCCTGCCTTTGTCCTGTCCCAGTGACATGGCGTCACTTAGTATTGAATGCACCCAAAATATTCTCCTTTCTTTTCGCCTTCGTTTTATTAGTGCCACAATAAAAGCGTGCTTTTTACGCATTTTAACACGCACGTAAATGGTGACACTACGCAATTTAGTTTGTACGATAGTCAGCCAACTTGAAATTGTATTATATGTGCGGTGGCCCTTATCTATTCTGTGGTATCCATGGGCGTGCAGTCTTTGTAGGCAAAAAGGCAGTGCTTGCCATTCACAGATAACAGATATTTTAATTTAACTTTCGTACTTTTTAAATGACTCATGACGTTAATTTTTTAATAATAATAGTAAAAAATATAGTAAAAAAATAAATAATACACATTTAAAACGCCTCAATTTATAAAATAGCAACATGTAATCAGGTACACGCGCGAACGGGTTCACGAGAGGTCAAGATAGGCTCAGTAATGAGGTGCCTGCCTTGCGCGTATGTGTGAGTGTGTCCGTGCACAGCCGAAAACGCACACAACCATGAATATCGAATGCGATTATGTACTGCAAGCTCTGCGGCAGACCCCAACAGTGTTGCCAACTATGGGGATATCCCACTTTTAGTAGGGAAAAAATAAATATAAGTAAAAATATTTAATAGTATTTAATAGTAATACAGGCGATTAAGATCGTCGAGCCATAAGTCCGCGTACTTACTCGCACGTCTATCACCCCTTTTAAATACACAACGCCGCAAAAAAGTTTTCACTCCAAAAATGATTTTTTTCTATAGAGACTATTATAATTCTGATGACGCCCACTACTCCGTTGCGCCAATTTTTTTTTGATTCCGCAGGAACCATATATTTTTTCCGGAATAAAAAGTATCCTATGTCCTGAAGAGGTAACAGACAGACACACATTCGCATTTATCATATTAGTATGGATCAGTTTCCAGTGATTGAGAAATGGTAAAGCGCGGCGGTGTTTTAAATTCATTAGTTTAATTACGGATTCTTTCGGGACGAGGGTCGATTGAAGTGTTAACAATGTAGTTACTGCTGTCGCCCGTAACCCCCCCCCCCCCCCCCCCCTGCCGACAGGCCGACGGGCGTATTGCGTCCGCCAAATTGAATACCAATGTTTAGAATTCTATTATTTAGATGACCCGGCAAATGTTGTTTTGCCGAATACTTTAACCCCAGGAAAATTCAAACTCGGAATAACTCGCATAGAGCTGAAAATTGGTAGAGACGTTAAACACACCATTACAAATAAAACCTCAAAAGTCCCCGGCGATCTTTGTGCAAAATTTTTTATTCAAGGTCAAAGGTATGAAAATAAGGTTTTTCCTGTTTTTTTCCCAACTATACATTTTATCACAAAAATAAGTAGGGCAAGAGTGTAGATCATAGAATTCTCTACAAAAAATATTCAGACACTTTTTTCGTACGACATACCATTCCTTATAAATGACGGGCTTAAAGTTTGGGAAAATCATATCTATGATTAAATTATAAAGCTAAAGAATTTGTGGAACTACAGCTTTGAATTGAAGAATTCGTTTTTTGTTGGATAGTCTTATTTATCGAGGAAGACTTGAGCTATTTAACATCACGTTGCCACCAATAGGAGCAAAGAAACAGAGGAAAATGGGGAAAAACGAGGAAAATTATTTGAAGGAGCTTATCTCACAAATGGCTGAAGCAATTTTTATGTTATTTGGCACAGATATAGAATAGACCACGTGGAGGGACATAGGCTATTTTGTTTTTCAGAAAATTTACGGTTTCCGTGAAATTTATAATTAACGCGGGCGGAGCCACGCTTAACATCTAGTACTACATACTAGGGTTGTTTGAAAAAATTGAAATGTTCTCGGTCTGACATACTTCTGAGTGACTTGCAAGCGTACTGTTGCTCTTCGCGACTCGAAAAGTTTAGATTTGGAAAGTCACTCAGAAGTATGTTTGGCTGAGAACAGCCCTCGTATGTTGTAGTACAAGAGGTTTTTTTTTTTTTTTTTTTTAAAATTCCTTGTCCCCCTAACTGTGTCAGGGCTTGTTGCTATCTTTTTTTTTTTTTTTTTTTTTTTTATTTTAACATAAAAAATATGTTCTTTTTACCCCATAAAAATCCAATTATTATACACTACATTATTAAAAGTTCTTATACATAAAAATTCTAATTAATTACTAAATACTAAACGGTTCAATAAATATTAAATTTCGTTCGAATTAAAATTTACAATTTACAAAATATGTAAAAATTAAAACAATAAAAATACGGCACAACGTTCGACTACCCTAATATCACAGCTTACAATCACATTAGTTTACTGGAATTTCTCTTGTTCGCAACACTCACTATCCTTTTGCAAAAAGAGAGGAACAAGTCTCTCTTTTTTCCCCCCAGGATGGCAGGCAGATTCTCACCCGTCATCGATGTGCCCAATTTTTGCTCAATATCATATCTATTGCTAGCAAAAATTGGACACTCGAGTAACAGGTGAGGAACCGTCTCCTCAACTCCTGGCTGACACAGGCACGACGGATCCTCCTTCAACTTGAATCTGTGCAAGTAGAAGGCAAATCCGCCGTGTCCAGTCAGTATCTGTGTGGTGTGATGTGTGATGTCTATCTTTTTTACTATTTTGTATGCAGCAGCAGCGCTTGGGAAAAAGAGTTTCGTGACTCCAGCCGTCCTTCCCACTTCGTATCTCCTGTCCCATTCCTCAATCGTATCCTCTCTCAAAATACGCTTGACGAATGAAACAGGACATAGATCGTAGTCAGGTTTCCTTCTCAATCCCAGCGCGGCCTCCTTGGCTAATTCGTCAACCCTCTCATTCCCTCTCAGCCCTGCGTGCGCCTTAATCCAAAAACAGGGAGACCTCCCGCCTCTGCAATGCAGCTTTTCGGAGGGCCGCCCTTGTTTGCGCTGCCAGGGGATGAGGGGAACTAAGGGTGATAGCCTGGAGAGCCGATCTGGAATCGCTAAGGATACCGACCTTTGCCATTCAACTCTTGCAGGCTATACTTACTGCTCTTTGGAGCGCTAGAAGTTCGGCCTGGTAGACGGTGCAATACGACGACAAAGCAAGCTTGACGGCCTTCGTCTCGGCCTCACCCTTCCATACAGAGAGAGCGGCTCCGACTCGACCCTCAATCTTGCTGCCGTCCGTATAGATCCTATGGATGTGGCTGTTAACCACGTCAGCATACGAGTCCTCATCTACCATCCCGAACCTCAGCTCTACCTGCTCTGCCGGATGTGGGTCCTCAATCGCGGAAGCCATTCGTTCCACCTCCCTGTCCCTCAATGCCGGGTAGGACACTCCCTTCTTGATCTCATATAGTCTCGATGCTTCAAGTATTCTGAGATCAAGAGGGAGTATCCCAGCCAACAGCAGCGCAGAGTTCAGGGAGACGGTCCGATATGCTTTGCAGATCTTCAGGGCAAAACCCCGTTGAACGGAGTTGAGCCTTTTTTGGACCCCCATCTTTTGGACGGTGGGTGCCCACGCTGCTGATGCATACAAGATAGTTGGTTCTATGACCGCCGTATAAATAGTCTTAACTACTTGGGGGTTAAGCCCCCAACCTACTCTTGCGGCCCTGGCAAGCTGCTTGTAGCGCGTGATTGCCTTTTGACAAACGCTGCTAACGTGGGCGTTAAACGTCAAGCCTTGGTCGATGATAAGGCCCAGAATCTTTAGTTCACTGCAGTATTTAATTTCTACACTCCCCATTCTCAAGCTCGGTATGTCATATTTTAGTCGCCTTGTCGACAGTAATGCGCAGGTTTTGTGCGGCGCAAAATTCAATTTATTGGCTCTGCCCCAATTTTTAATGACGCTTAATACTTCGTTAGCTTTTAACTCCACATCTAAAGCCGAGTCTCCCTCAAAAACAAGCACGATGTCGTCAGCGAAGGCCTGACAAAACACACCCATCTCCTCTAGCATCGTTAGCAGGGGGTCCAACAAGAGGTTCCACAGGATGGGACCGCCTATGGATCCCTGTACACACCCCTTGTCGGTCTTCCTGTTCACTTCCACTCCGGCATATCTAACATTCACGCACCTTCCACTCAGGTAGCTGCTGATAACCCGCCTCAGGTTCCCCGGACACCCAACTTCAGCCAACCGAACCTTTATGGCCGGCCACCAAGCACTATCGAAGGCCCCCTCTATGTCCAGCGATACCACAACAGAAATTTTCTTCTCCTCCCTCTTTTTTCTGATGTGGTTCACCAACCTATAGAGGGCGTCTTCGGTGCTTCTTTGGGGCATGAAACCATACTGGTTGGGGCTTATTTTGGGCAACAGGTAGAACCTGAGTCGGGCTACCAGCATCTTCTCGAAGATTTTGCCGAGAACAGGTAGAAGGCCGATTGGTCGATAGGCTTTTGGTACCCGGTATGATTCCTTGCCCGGCTTTCTCAGCACCACCACTGTCGCCTGCTTCCACTGTTCGGGGAAGTAAGCGACAGTCAGACACTTTTTCAGCAGTACAAGAGGTTCCGCTCCGCCGCTGTTAATTATGTATTTCACGGAAACCGTACATTTTCCCAAGAAACAAAATAGTCTATGTCCTTCCTCGTGGTCTACTTTATATCTGTGCCAAATAACATAAAAATGCTTCAGCCGTTTGTGAAATAAGCTCTTTCACATAATTTTCCCCGTTTTTTCCCATTTTCCTCTGTTTCTTGGCTCCTATTGGTGCCAACGTGATGTCATATAGCTCAAGTCTCCCTCGATAAATAAGACTATCCAACAAAAAAACGAATTTTTCAATTCCAAGCAGTAGTTCCACAAATTCTGAAGCTTTATAATTTAAGCATAGATATGATTTTCCCAAACTTTGAGCCCGCCATTTATAAGAAATGGCAAGTCGTATGAAAGTGTCTGAATATTTTTTGTAGAGAATTCTATGATCTACACTCTTGTCGTACTTATTTTTGTGATAATATGTATAGTTTGGAATAAAAAATAGGAAAAACCTCATTTTCATACCTTTGACCTTGAATAAAAATTTTTGCACAAGGAGGATCGCCGGGGACTTTTGAGGTTTTATTTGTAATGGTGTATTTAACGTCTCTACCAATTTTCAGCTCTATGCGAATTATTCCGAGGTTACGATTTTTTTGCGTCTAATAAGACCGGACTATTTGTAAAGTTGTAAAGTACCTATAATATGATAGTTGCGTAGTTTTATAAGTCTAATAATAGCGCAGAAAGCGGAAAGCGTCGCTTTTCGCCGTAATAATAATAATGATGTTTATGATTATTTCAAATAATAAAAAAAAAAAAAAAAAAAAAAAAAAAATGTAGAAATAAAGTGATTTTAAAGATGAGAAAATTCAAAATATTAGTATGCTTCTGTTTGAACTTTTTACGCGATGCAGTTCGGGTGCAGTTGCGGTTCGTCTGCTGCTGCGAACTGCATTAAAGTAAATTAATTAATTTATGCGTTAATGATTGCGTCAGGTAGGAGTATTTTATAAATAGATAAGTGTCTACACCAACCCCTTACTCCTTAGGGTGACCAAATAATCACTTTGTGGCACCGCGTTGACTATCAGCGGCAAATACATTTAAAAGTCCAAAATAAGTCACCAATTCTGCCGGTGCGATGCCGCAACACTGTTATATTGTATCAACCCTAAAGGATCGAAACAATGCTTTCTAATTAGAAGATTCAATAATTAATTCTATGGTATTCGCCTATCGGGGCTGTTGGCGCGCGGCCAAAGTGCAGCGCCATCTGTTATCGAGCAGCGGTGATTGATGCAGTTAATGCGTCGCTGCGACGCGCTGCGATTGTTTATTACTTGTCCGACATTACTATTTAGTGTTGTGCCCGTAATCGTCTAGTTAAGTTTTACGATGCTTTCGGCTAGTGATGTAAACGCGTGGTTTACATTGATTTTCGGCGCTGTCATTTTCATAATGGAATGTACATGCCCAATTTTGCTGTTTATCCCACATTATGACCTAAAAGCCAGGGCAGCCAGAGCTTCGATATTTAAAAAACATTAAAGTTTCTCTGTACACGTTATTCTAAATCTGTTTAACTTCCTTTTATAGCAGCTCGGTAACAACTACAAAATGGGCTTCTCATAATGCGGGCTCTACACTCGGGGCGCGAAAGCCCGCGAAGGCCGCGAACCGCGAGTGTGGAGGGTTTCGCAGCTTCGAGTTCGCGCTTCGCGGCTTTGTATTTGTTTGCATCGTGTGCACGGTGCGTAGCATCCGTGAATCGCGGCCGCAATTCGCGCCGCGAGTGTAGAGTCCGCATATAACATTTATGGAACGTCAAACGCGTTCTGATTGGTCAAAACTCTTAACCTTAGAGGTGTAGGTACGAGAATACTTACTATTTTGCAATTTGATCTAGACTGGATCGAAGCTGCATTAATATTTGACATTGGTTTAAAATAGCACAATTGAGCTTTCTTCAGCAATAGCTGACCTACCTTTTCCAGTGGAATTTACTTTTCTCATTAACATAAATGCCTCACCAATTCACAAATCTCGGCGCCATAAAAACGACTAAACTGACAAACATACATAATGTATTACATGTGAATGCGAAGACTCTTATCGAGGTCCGAGCCAAGCCACGGCGTGTTGCTAGTCGTAAATAACATACATCATACTAGCTGTCGCCCGCGGGATTCCCACTCTCCTCTAAACACAGATTTTATTCATAATGTTACCATTCCCCACGACTTTGTAGTTGTACGCGCAAAAAAAAAACCGTCGAAACCGTGCTTTTTCTACCGATAAAAATTAGGTTTATATAAGGCCCTGTTTCACCACTTCCTGATAAGTTCCGGATAGGCTATCCACCACTTAATTTGATAGATAGAGTATGGAGAATCTGTCAAAAAGTTGTAAATAGCCTATCCGGCACTTTATCAAGAAGTGGTGAAACAGGCCCTAAGCCTTTCATCGTAGTCTAGGTACTCTAAATCTGTGGAAATTTCACGGCATGACGCGTGTCCAGACGTACACGCGTCATGCCGTGACCAAGGTAAAATATAGATATACATATTATGTTTCATGTATTTAATATGTAGATGTGTTGGCGCAGAAATTATCGTTTGGTAACAACTGTACATTCTTAGCAATAAAAACTATTCTACTCAACGATATCAAAATACTATACGTTACGTTCTAATTCTATGATTCTACTTAGGTTCTTTCTCAGTGTTCAATACCGTCATACCAAATTTTATCCAAATTTCAATAGTTTTAGCGTAACAAGAGGTAATAGACAAACACTTTCTTTTTTAATATTAGCATAGATTCGTTATTTATGAAAATGTGTTTATGGGTTACATGAGAATTATTATAATTTTTAGCGCGGCTGCGTCCTCCTTTTCTCAACCGACGGTACCCAAACTTTTATGAAGGTAAATTGTACAAAGTTTTATAATGTCCGCTTTAAGGTAATTAAGAGTGAGCGCAAAGTTTAAGGGCCTGCGTAAACAAGATACAACCCTGGGGCTGAAATCTAAACGATTCATACGGCAAAAAACTGTATACAGTATTTGCTACTAGGTGTTTCGTTGTATCGAAATTCGTTAGCAGTGGAGGAACCTTACATTATTCCGGGATAAAAGACTGACCTACGTCCTTTATGCCAAATTAGTTTTTGGCTTTAAACGTCGTGAATATGAGACGAAAAAACCATTCGAAAATTATGTAAGAAAATTTTGTTCTACGTCTACTCTTTCTTAACAGATTTCTTTATGAAGCTAATATAATATGTATTATTATGATATAATGTTGACAATAAATTACGTATTATATTTTCTCAGCGTTATCTAGCTACTTCGCAGAATTAAGTCATTATGGTGTGCCGCGAAGACCTAACAATGTTCTGACAATGGTTGACCTCTCCCCTCGTGAGATTACCTTTATTTATTACTTTTATAGTCTATTGACGAAGAAGCACGATTTACGAAGATACTAGTAATAGCTTAATTTTTATAGAACACTTTACTGATACAAAAATTGCTCTCAAATCTAACTCTACAATTTTAAGGCGTCTAAGAGATAACTACAAGCTATATTTTATTATTTAGTGATCACAAGATTTTAAAATATCATTATTGAAAATGCCAAAGTGTGTATAGACACACTTAACTCAAGTAATGGATAGCCATTACTTCGACAATATTAACGCTTAAACTGAACAGATTTAGACAGAATTTCGGGAAAGGGTAATTAGGTAAAAAAAATTAAAGTATCGGAAATCAAGTTCCTCTTATTTTTTGTAATGTATCAGATTCTTATAAAAAAAACTCTACTCAACTTGTTTAACCTATGAAACCGATAAACTCATCCATATCAAGAGTCAATTAAAAGGTAATAAAGGAACCTATAGTTACCGTGCGAGAGCGGTAAATGTCAGGTCGGCAAGGGGGCAGGGGAAGGGGGAGGTATCGCATCATCTACCAATTAAATTAAAGGGAGCTAACGAGTTGGGAAGAGTTGGTAAGATGTAGACATGTTTGATGTTTAATGTTTATTGTGTCACGATCAAAACAGATTGTACTTAAATATCTTACGTCGTGTACACTTGTAGAGTATATCAACTGCGTGCTAATGTATAAAACGAAACCTGGCAGTCAGTCAGCAATTTATTGCTTTCAAAATTTTACTTGAACAGTTATTTTTTATTAGGGATAAACCTTGACTACGCTACGTGCTAGTGCGACGCTCTTTATAATATCAAATTACTCAATAATACGAGTATTAAAAATCTTAAGAAGTTCAGCCTGCGAGCCGAGAGCGTATCGAGCCAAGATTGGAATTGAGTAAGAGTATGAGAGCAATTGCCATTTCTTCTACTTTCTATGCTCATACAGTAACAATTGGGCTTCTAATTAAAGCAGTAGTGTTTACATCTTATTGACTGAACCGGCTGATCATTTGTCACTCAGATACTGATCGTGCGCAGAGCAACGTGAAGGTACTCTGGTGTTTTTAATGGCGCGAAACCTATGTTAAGTCCCTGGTTTCTTTTTATATATAATAGAGCAATTTTCGCCTAAGAAATGCGTGTAAATTGTCCCTTAAATATAAAACATTAAGTAGCTTGGAATTTAGGATAAGAGGTCCATAATTAAGTTTAATTTTCGGATCAAAGGAGCGGAATAATATTTTTCTCCAATACAATTATTGGCAAGAAAATTGGCAAGCAACTCAGATTTTATAGCGCTTAAGTTGCTTCAGTTAACAGTCTGCCTTTGTGACTTTATTTATTATACTATCTCGACACAAGTCTGTCGCAACTAGCACCTATATTTTAATAATATCTAATCGTTCCCATTTACATTAGGGCACGTCGCGAGTTGTCATACATGATTATCCCCATTTTCCAAAAAATCCTCATGTTCCTTGGGTTGAAACAATAATTATTTTAAGTTCATAAGCCAAATAGTTCAAACTGTTCTAAACTGTACAGAAAGCTAATTATTAACCAAACATCCAGATTTTAGGTTTTTTCAGATATTATGTTATAATATAATTGTTCTAATTAAACATGAATTTCACTTTAGCAAAAAAGAAAACTTAATCCGTGGCTTCCTGTAACAATGAATTGAGTAATTATTTATTTCAAAGCTATTTTAACGAGGAAGGATCACGAAGGTTGTTATAAATCATTTCCTGGTTAATTGAAGGATCAATCACTGATCTACACGAGCCATTAGTGCGCCATCATTTGACGACTCGTTATAAGTCTCAAGTAGAGAATAGAGTAAAAAATCCTACAAATAATTAAAATTGTAGTATATTTAAAATTGTCAGATAAAATAATTAACAATTGTCAGATGAAATTAGAACGTCGCTATCTCGTAAAATAACTCTTTAGAGACGGTTTTTTTCGTACATAGAGTTAGAGAGCTATGATTATTCTAATTATTCAAGTGCCAATAATATTTTTGTAGAGCTGCATATAACGTTTAACGGAATAAGTTTATGTAAAAATCTTCAGTAACTTAAAGTTAAGAAATAGCTATATTTAAATGTATCTGAGTGCTATATTTAAATGTATCTGAGTGCCGGCCTACGGCCTATATTTACCATGGCAACAGTTATTAACCAGGTACTGCAGAACTCATAACTCACAAGTTGCTATGGCAACACGTATCCGTTGCCAGGCAACCTCGCGGGCATTTAATTACCTGACAAGCGTCTATTATCTCTGCTCATCTCCGGACCGTTGATAATCATGTATGACAGCTCGCGACGTGCTGCTTTCAATAAAATTATAAAATTGTAGGGTAGACGCATACTAGGCAAAGATTTCAAAACAATTAGGTACCCTCTGCGTATATTTTATAGAAATCTTTATATCTTTATAGGCACAAGAATAATTTACGGATTAACGTTAATGTTATAGAATATAGTACTTCAAATAGCAAAAAGACCCAAAAAAGCGAAGTTGCTTTATTTCTGGGCTACGCTTGTAGCTGCGATTTGCCATGTTTATTTTGTATAGGTACTTGATTTTAAGACTAAAGTTCTCTTTACTTTAAGACTAAAAATCTCTATTAGATATTATAAATCTATCTCACTTCACTGTTCAAAACATAGATTTTCAATTTACAATCTAGATTGTCTCTATATTCATTGTATTTAGCTCTATTGACTATTCATTACATTCTACCACATACTTTTGAAGTGAAAACTTCTTTAGCGGCGTTGAGCACTTTTGTGTGATGGGTAAAAACTGTGAAACTCGCGTCAGATTCTCGTGCTGATCGAAAAACCGTAAGACGTTTGGAGAGTAGTGTTGTAACATCGAAATCGATTAATCGAACAATCGATTGTTTTTTTCGATTGTCGATATTTTTTAGTCGATTGTAAGGGTTTCGATTAATTAAAAAAAATCGATTTTTTAAAAATTGATTTTCATAAAAAATGGGTTAAAAATTTAATCGATTGTAAGGGTTTCGATTAATTAAAAAAAAACGATTTTTTAAAAATCAATTTTAATAAAAATGGTTAAAAAAAATAATGCACAACGTTAATAATCAAGTTTTCACTTCTGTCGGCACTCCCGGAGTGCAACCCGTCTTTTTTTTTACATAGTTACAACGTAAACTCTACTCAATGTTTATTCATAAGTCATTGTAGTTAGATACCAAGACCAATAAGATATTATAGCAAAATAGTTGCAGTACTTATTTAACTGCTAAACTAAACTAAACTGTAATTTACGGCTACGCTTACTATTCAAAACACTTTTCCTTTATTAATTTAATTTATAAAAAAACAGCCCAAATATTACACAAAAAACGCTTAATTAAAAACAAATTGTATGCTATCAAGGAAATACACAATCCATCTCTGTGAGCGGCGCGCGCGGCGCGATCAAAGCCGTAACGAGTGTCAAATTATTCACGCCATATTTTAAGCGCCATTTTAAAAAGCTCATTTGGAGGGTAAATTAAATTCTTTGACAACATTCAGCGGAAATATGTACAGTCATGTCCCCGAAATCTGTAAAGGATGAACTCTGAATACGAAATCTGATTTTGAAGCGACCGTTTGTGAATTTGAAAATTGTATGAAATATTTTTACAAAGAGTTTCCCCTGCGATAGGAATTCGTTGTGCATTTGGCTTTAATTAAGCAAGTGTTTGGTAATTTTAGTGACCAACTTTTTTGTGATTTAAGTTAGTGCAATGTACGAAAAAGGTTGGCGAGTTAGTAGATTATCACCATAATGTCTAAATCCACTATTACTTTCACAAGCGTTGTTGGGCACATAATATTGTATTGGTTACACATTTTCAATGGACAGTATCGATGCACTGCAAATGACATAAAATAAGGTATCAATTATTGGTTTCAAAGCAAGTATTATTTAAAACACTTAAGTCCACTTGCGCAGATCCAAGTTAATACCGGTTAAATAGTGTGTTATCTCTTACATTTTTTATGTATTTTACGAAAGAGATAACGTTTATTCCGAGGTTAACTTTAACCCAGATCTGCGCAAGTGGTCCTTATTTCACTACTTCACACCACACCTGTTTATTTATGAGTTATGACCAATCGAAACGAACTACCGCTAATAGCTTTGTCCACACTGTGCCTTTTTCTGTTCATCAAGGGCATGCGTTATAGCGCAGTCAACAGTGAACGTGAGGCATGCCCGCGACGCATGCCCTCTGACCGTATCCAAAACTTCAAAAATGACAATGTGGGCGTTGCGTCCGTTGACGCATTCAAGTTGAATGAAAGAAAATGACGAAAATTGAAGACGAAAGCGCATAATGTGGACATAGCTAATGAGCTATCAGCTACCGCCCTAAAAATACATTTTGACAGGCGAAATCTGTACTTCGTAAGTAAAAACACTGTTTGTTTTTTCACGAACGCCTTTTGTTTAATCAGAAGGGCGCGATAAATATGCCAAGTTTTAGTTTATTGGAGGCGATATTTTTTCAAAATTAACTGTCACGGCTAACTTATAGGTTTAAAGTTACTATGTAAGGCCTCATTAAAACCGGTGTAATTTAAAAATACAACAACGTAGGTGGTCTGTTTATATTACTATTATTAATGATCATCTTCATCAAGCATAAACTTTTGTAGCGATAAGAATTAATGCTCTACCAACGACTGTACTTGCGACATACATTGTTTTCTAAAATTTAAACATCAACTATTTAGTGCTTTATATAATTTTGTTACGTGAAATTGTAGAAAGTATATTTTTATTTTTGCAATGTATGACTAAAATCAGTAGGGGCTTAGGGGGGCGCGGTTGGGCTACCGCCTATAACGCCGCGCTGGTAGCTGGGTTAAAGCCAGCACTGACTAAAATTCAATTTAAAATATCCCATGATCATTCTTATAATTTTTTATTGATAAACTTCAAGATTTTAAGGAAAATACAAATAATATGAATTTTCACACTATGTAGGAATGTGGGGCAAGAAGGGAAGATCTAAGATGCAGAACAGAATAGCTCATATCGACAATGCAACAATGGCTCTGAATCTGAACCCATATCACCCTATATTGTCATTCGTATTCTAAGCATTTTTTTCACCAACTGTACCTAAGACATTTCTACTTAAATATCATACGCGAAACGCGATACACCACAAAACCTTCCGTGATAAGCAGTCGAGTAGTCGCGAACAAAAGCGGCAATCGCGAAAATGGCCGCCTCGCGTGACGTCAGCGCGTTAGGGATACACTTTGGGGAACTGCAGATTGCGGATTGTAGCAATTACTACGTTTGGACGAGATAAAAGAATGTCTAGATGTATGTAGGACCATCACATAAATCGTCAGATTTTTAAAAGTTTCAGGAAAAAGATACCAAATAATATCTCAAACAGGTAAGCTAATGAAACTTCATACAATCTTGAATATACTTCATTTAATTTAGTCATAATTTTTAACATGATCAAAACAATAAGAGGTAAGTTAGCAACGAATTAGTACCACAGAAAAAGCACAGAATATATATTAGTAGTACCAAGTAAAAGTTAGAAGAACTTGTTCACTTTTTTGCATTCACACAACTAAAATGTGGAGATTCTGAATGAGTACTAGAGTACTTAATTCACACCATGTTCATACCACGTTCCCATCACTACAACTCCTGTGTCGCCGGGATCAACAGTGGTAACTGGTAAGTGGTAGCCAACCACGAAAACCTTATGAAGCCCGAGGGACATGCTAAAGCTGTTTAAGGAGCCGTATGTTAATCAGAACTCAGTACTCTTTCTGATGTGATGTTATATGCCTAGTCTATAAGCAACTTTGCCGACAGAACCATCGCAATATAAACTTCACATGAAAACGTCGACGACAGCATTAAAGTCACATCACCCATAAAATGGAGAACACGCGAGAATATTCAAATGGCTGTTATTTACGAACACTCACAAACTTATATTGACTGTCGTGAATCGGTTTTGTTTAGCCAAATATCGTGCTAACTGACAATACTGTGCAACTTTTGCCCGCGGGCCGCCGCCCGCCACCTATTTTGAGCGAAAAATATTATGGATTGCCTATTTCAATTGTTTTCTTACAAAGTACCTACTCTAGAACGTGGCAGAGCCATGCTTCTGTACGAATGGACAAAAAAATCTCGACCGGAGAAACACCGCGGGCTTACAGAAAACCGGCGTGAAACAGCGCTTGCATAGTGCAACTTCGCTGAGTGAGTGAGTTTACTGGAAGCCCAATCCCCTATCCTATTCCCTTCCCTACCCTCCCCTACCCTATTACCGATCATACCGAATTTCAACAAAAACGCTTCAGCGGTTTGAGCGTGTAAAGGAGACATAGTTTAATGATATTATTATCTTTACTAATACGAGTACTTTAAAGCTGAAAAGTTTGTTTGTTTTTTGATTTACTACTGAACCAATTATTATTATTACGGAATTTGCCATTTATGTAGTGTTCCTGCGGATTTTTTTATTTAAATGGGGGGAAGCGATGGACAAAGTAGAAGATTATAGACGAATAGGTACGAAAAGTCCTAATGTAGGTATTTAATGAGACTTGAAACGATACTGTGCGTTTCGCGATCCCCACAATTTGTCTGTCAATACGGCAATTATACGGTATCAGCGTACGTGTTAATATATTACCACTTATCGGCATGATGTATGCGAGCCGAGATAATGTGGCACCGCCGCCAATTTGTCGATACTACTATCTGTTACTTATCTTAGCTTTTATTAAACTAGTATTCGAATTAATTGAGACATCATAGCTAATTACTATAAACGTGTTTACAACTTAGTAAGCTTGTAATCCACACTTTACTAATATTATCAATGCGACGGTGTGTCTGTCTGTCTGTTACCTCTTCACGCCCAAACCGCTGGAACGATTTAGCTGAAATTTGGTATGGATGTACTTTGAATCCCGGGAAAGTACATTGGATACTTTTTATTCCGGAAAAATGGACGGTTCTCGCGCGATAATCGAATTTAGGCGTAATAATTGCTTTTGCAATAATTAAAAATGAATTATTGCGTTTGTGTGTTTTTTTAACATCCTCTTTTTAGTAGAAACTTATTGTTCATCTCTTTCTTTTCATTTAAAATGCTTACCATAAAGATTTTATTGAGACTCTGATTGGTCGTCACTTTTTACGGCCTCCATTTTAAATAATAATTTATGACGTCATTAAAATCCTCATGATTAGTAAGAAGATAAAAAGGACTCAGATTGTTACAAATGAAGAGTTTGTTTAAACGCGCTAATCTCAGGAATTACTGGTTAGAATTTAAAAAAAAATATTTAACTGTGGGATACAGCATATTCTATTGAGGAAACTTTAAGGCTATAATTATAACATCACATTGCAATAAATAGGATCGAATAACCTGTGGAACGTATGGAAACATTGTAACAAAACTAAGTGATAATACTTTGGCTGTGTGCGTGTTCCTGGTAGAATTCACTGTGTAGCACAGCGCTGAAAGACCAAATTCGGCAAGCGCCCCAACGTCACGAGTTTTCTCATACAAAGTGAAAAAAATGCTCTTTCAGCGCTGCTACTTTTACAGTGAACTCTATACACGGGACTTATACACACCCTAAAGTATTATCAAATAGTTTTGTGACATTCTGTATAATAATATCAGAAATTGACATAGACTTAAAAAAACGTATAATATGGATACATCTATTTATTTATTAAGACAGCTCTTTTACATGAGTAAACTCAAGAGACTTTACTACTGTCCTAGTAGCCCCTCAATAATCTTTAACTACTAGGGGTAGAAAACAATTTTTTTACTTACCCCAATCGTCGATACGCATAATATCGAACAAATGTTGTTTTAACGCTATAAAATGAAGAGACAAGGTATTTTTCCTCAAGCTGCATCCAGCAATAAACTTGGCATGTAAGCACTTACCAGCAGTTGCGGGCAGCTCATTACCGCTAATTACTGTCCGCCATCGTCTCCAGCCGTTAGCGCGGCAATCCCATCGGCGTTAGTATAATATCGACATTAATACTGAATATTACTTTTATCTGTGACTGTCCGCGCCAGCGATCTAAAAGTCTAGATACAGCGAAGAAATAAATACATCAAGCCCGCCTCTGCAGGTACCAGAGTAGACAGAACTAAGGAGTACCTCGACTCCAAATAACCTATCAATAGACAAAAAATCAGCAGGTTAGGGTTCCGTTTTAGGGTTCTGTAATCAACAAAACTTGATTGACTACGAAACCCTAAAACGGAACCCTAACCAGCAGATTTTTTGTATATTGATAGGTTAATAGATTTAAGTATATAATTTAAGAGTAACATTGTCCTACAAATAAAACAATCCGTATTTTAGGACCATCAAATCAAAGTATAACATCCTTTCTATCTCTGTTAGCTACCACTTTCAAGATTTTTACAGATAAAAATGTTGTTCGTCTTACGAAAATTAAGCTACCCACAAAAAATTAGCTTGATAATAATAAAAAAATTGTTCTGAGGAACCCTGGCTACCAAGCTTATAAAGTGTCATAAATTATATTATTTTTCACTTTATATACGGTGCGTGGGGTTAAAAAAACGTGACTTGTAAAATCTAGTGTAAAGTTAGAAAAAAAAGTCTTCCACCTAAAATGAGCACACACAAAAGAATATATTTTGTAATTACAAAATAATATATTAAGAAGTTAACTTTTATTATTCGTTTGATAAGTATAATCTATTAGTCAATTTAGTAATTAGTTAACTTTTATTACATTTTTCGAATTAAAATTAAAGTTGGAAAACTCTTTTTTAAATTCAGTTTCCTTTCACATCCAATTCCCAAGAAAACTATAATATTCAGTGCACTAATTAGATGCCCTACGGAATAAACAAGCAATTTGAAACAAGAATTACTACAACAATTTATTGTAAGGATCTAGTTTAAATAATAATTATTATGAGGATTTTCACATTATAACACAAATGTTGATGTTTAAAAGGACTAGATTCTCATATCATAATATAAATTATAATGTGAGGATCTAGTCCTTACAATACATCGTTGTAGCAATTTGAGATGGAAGCGATTGTAATTTCTTTTTTCAACACCTCATGTGTGAGCGCCCGCTGTGCCATCTATGATTGTTCTTTAAACAGTTGTAATATTTATACCGTGCAGTTAAGAAATAATTCAGTTTGTTCGAGTAATCCCCCCCGCTGAGTGAAGAGATGCAGCCGCGATCCTTTCTGAAATAATAAGGGAGATTGCTCGATAATTAAACTTAAAAGATGACCTGTCAGAACGCTCTCGGTTTTAATATTCGTCTGATACTTGTTTATTGTAGAACTTTTATTTTAAGACTTAAGAGTACATATTTTTAACTGTTGTGGACTGTTTTTACTGATAGTATATTATTTATTATTATAGATAGTATAACACAAAAATAGGGTCAGTTGATATTGCATCGTGATTCGTGATGAGGCTATACGACATTTTTTTATCTTTTATTGATACTATTCGAAACAGATTAAAAAGTTTTTCGGGTGACGACGCGTTGCCTTGCTACACTAAACCCGTTATTATAATCATAATCATAATCAGATAGAAAAGCGTGTCTCGATAAACCAAGTGCATGGCGTCTTCGGCCGATAGCGTACGTATCAAATTGTTGCACGTTTGCAAATTCACACAATAGTACTTCTCAAACTTTGTCGTTGCATCAGATATATAGAAAATATTATTTTTTTATGATATTGATAAAATTAATAATGGTTGTTGATGGCTTTATTGGCTAGTTAGTGCCCAAGTGTGAACGCAATATGGAAGGACGTATTCCCTCTTTCCTTAACTGTGATACATTTCAAATGGTCAGCTTATCATAAAAAACTTGAATTAACATTTTGTATTATTTCAGCCCTTCGAGCGTCTCAAAAAAGCCTCACAAATGACTTACAAAAAATATAGAAAATACCACTGAAAATACTTTGTATCTCCATTATTTTTTCTTTTTTTTAGACGTAAATGAATTGAGATATTCCATCAAAGTTCCGAAATTGAAAATGAAATTACACATTTAACTTTTGCCATAAAACAGTTTTTTGAGACCGACGAAGCAAAATAAAGTAATAGACTCTTAATTATAAATGAGTTTGTCGTTGAAGTTCCGAAGAAATCAATACCATATTAATAAGAAATGTGTAACAGAATTGCTTTTTCATTAATTGGTTTTCTTACAAAGTTTAATATTTTGGAACTTTTATAATTAATAAAAAGTTATATCGTTTACATGAAAGCATTATAAGATAAAGATTTACTTATTATTAGTCCTTTAACTGTTCTGCGTTTAATAAAATTATATTATATTATAATATTTGCCTCTTCTCTTTTTCCTAAGGCTCTCAAGTTTGGAGTCTAAAATAGTTACTGTCGCTACTAAACGTACAGGTGATATAAAATTAATATAATTAGAATATAATTCCCAACATCGTAATTTTGGATTACAATTCCATATACCGGAAGATAATCTATACTAATATTATAAATGCGAAAGTATCTCTGTCTGTCTGTCTGTCTGTCTCGCTTTCACGCCAAAATTACCGAACCGATTGTAATGAAATTTTGTACACAGATAGTCTAAAGCCTGAGAAAGGACATAGGCTACTTTTTAACTGGAAAAAAGGGTTGTAAGGGGGTGAAAATGCGTAAATTTGTTCAAATTAAGTTAGTTCCGAAAATTCATAATAGATGGCGCCGTGCCGTCTCCTACATCGCACAAGCGCTTACTCAAACGTGTTACTATAAGAGGTGGTAAGGATGAATCATTCCTTTTACGTTTTTTTTGAAGTATTAAGAAGAGTTGATGTTCGACTTCGACCCCACTCCCCACGCGGACGGAGTCGCGGGCAACAGCTAGTACTTAATATTAGTGTCAGAACCTTCTCCTTACTCTGAGGTTGCAACTTGCAAGAGTAGATTTTGTAATAATACTCTGCCACCGTTTAATGAATTGCTCATTTGAAAGTGAAAAACAACATTCCGATTTGATGAATTAACACTTTGAATGTTTTCGCTTCACCGGGTGACATTTTAAAGTTGGCAACACTTCGATTGGGTCGAACACGCGAGCATACCGAAGCAGAAAGAAAATGGCGTGACTATAAACTATACCGTTAAATACAAATTGGGCTTTTAATTTCGTTTTAAGTGTTTGTTGAATGTAGCATATGAGTGTATTAGATATAATTACTGTTACACTATAATATGTAGATAATCATAATATAAATAATAATAAACATGGCTTCCCATATACAAGAAAATGGAGGGAAATATTCGTCTCTTACTGCCATGATGCCTATGTCGATTGTGCTTGCTAGACAAATCAACAATCATTATAGCAATCATTGTACCAATTAGTTTATTCTTGGTGGCCGATGTGAAGAGGGCCTTATTGTAAATAGATCAAACACTATAGTTTGAGAGCCAATGGCCAGATGACGTTGAAATCATAACAATACGTGACACTCACAGCGCTCTGCAGTTAGTAGCGTGCGGACAATGGAAGGGTTCCTGTACTACATGTGCCTAGTGTTTGTGCTAACTATAGAAGGAACAGTCATTCCGAATAATACCAAGTCTGGTAAGAAATCCACCTAATAAACTTTTATCTCTACCAATATGAAATAGGACAGATTTGTAATTAGGACGCATAAGTTAACACGTATGAATAATTAAATCATGAATGAAAATTGATGTCTAAGCAGAAAGTACGCAAACAACCTTAGACTTGAATATTAATTTCTTTTAGATATAAATGGTATATTATGATATGATTTAAGAGATTAGAATCAGGATCATATGAGGTAAGGGAAAAAAAATCTTGTGTCGTAGACTTTATTTACGGTGAACAAGTTGCTAAATGTAACAAACAAAACAATATAATATAACTTCTATAGAAACAATCAGTTAGCAATAATCATGATGTAATTATTATTCTACTGATTGTTTTGCATTATGTAACCTATTGTACTTCTCGTGTCGTTACAGCGATGTGTAGAGAGCCTATGGGAGCATACGAATTTTATTGTTATTTTGTTGTATTTTTCTACAATCAGCTTCATTTTAAGCAAGCCCATAATCTTGATACGTTATATTCATAGATTTTTACATAAATTCATGTTTTAAATTTCAGGTTTATACTGCACAGATCCAGACACTGGTAAACTATATGAAGTGAACAGCACGTGGCCTTCACAGTCGTTCTGTGGCAACTACACATGTAAACTTACGAAGGCAAATATTACCAAGACAGAATACACCCCTGTGCCAAAAACTACAAATGAAAATGAAGAACATAACGAAGAAGAAAAAGGTGACGAAGAAAAAACAGTTTTGGGTATCCAACCTGATGCTAGAATTACGTCGGATATGACTGTTAGTCCAAGTGAAGTTATTAAAACCATTAAAAAGGTTAATGATATCAAGTTAAATGCCAGTAAAGAGAGTACCGCAAAAAAGCTTAATAATTTATCGAAGCACGATAATGATAAACGTGATAGATTGTTAACAGAAGCTGAAATAAACGTGATCACAGAGATTCTTCACACAGTAAAGAAAAGCGACTTAGAAGCAATTATTGAGGTTTATAACTTAGCTGAAGAAATATATAATGAAATGGAGAAATCGAGCAAAAATAGTAAAGTAAAAAGCAACGTAGATAAAACACTTATAAATGAAATATCGTGTAATGATCAAAATGATATGAATACGGAAGGTACAGCTTTAGCTTCAAGATATTACGCGTACCCTGCGAATAACTTTAGAGGGGGCTTAACTTCGTATAATTATCAACAACCCTACTACTACCCTATGTCAGGTTATCCAGGGACATCTCCATACATTTATACTCCACAGATAAGTAATATGTGGAAGCCTTGTTCTAAGACAAAAAGTAACACAATACCAGCACCGATATCTCCTCCGTCAGTTGGACCAGCCAGAGCCAAGGACGATAAGCCAAAGACGACGGCCTCGCCTTATACATCACTAAATATTCGACAAAATATAGAAGATTACGCAAGATACTATTACAACTATTATCCTTGGGCACAGTTGGAAGTGTACAATAAGAACCGTCTTCCATACTATATAAACCCATACTACCCACAACCAAACGAAAAGCCATCTAAAATTGTGAAAACACAACCATCAGAGAAATCAAAAATACCAAAGGAAGTAAAACCTAAAACTAAAGTCGTAGAAAAAGAAGTGCCGGTGAAAAAAGCTGCAGAGCAAAAAGAAACCATGCCTAAGTGGAAAACTGAACAGTTGTCACAGCAAGTGATCGACGAAGTCAAAGCGAATGTTCTAGAGAACACGAAGCTACCGTCCATATTCCCAGGTCTTCAACTGGAGAGAGTGGGTAAAGTTCTCAAATTAGATGAGCTCACAAGACTTAAACGACACGCTGAAATAAAGGAACATGAGGAATTCGGAGTACGGTTAGAAAAAATTGAGTAAGTGTTCTTTATTCATCCTTAATTATTTATTCTATTTTTTTTTTCATATGAGTAGATCATTAAGACCATAGACCTTAGTAATAGTTCACCTCATTTACATTTCAAAACCTATTTATTGCGAAACCTATATACTTGAAAGATAGCAAAAGAAAAAGGATATGGGCGAATAGCCCATAGACGGCCCAAATAACAAAGAAAAAAACTATTTATTGGTTCTTATATTTTTCCACCAGGCACCAACAAACTTTTTGTTTGACGTTTGACCCGTACCGGCTATTTTAAGGAAAATCGATGGACTTCTTTCGTATGAATAATGAATTTAATTTGGAACAAGTAGGTACATAATTACCGTTCACAATTCCACGTCAAGCGCCAGTGAACCATCACAATAGACAAAGGTTACAGGTATACAGCTATTGGCTGTGTAATATCTATTGGATACTACGAGTAGATGACCCGGTGAACTTCGTAATACTTAATTTAAACCTTCCCTGGACTTCCACGTATATTTCAAGACTAAAATTAGCCAAATCGGTTCAGCCGTTCTCGAGTTTTAGTGAGACTAACAAAAATTTTAATTCATTTTTTCGTCTATATTGTAGAGTAATAAATGGTAATACTTATTCAAATGAAATTAATTTATACTACCCACATTATTTAGCAGAGATTAGGACATTATATTTTAACTAGCGAGCATATTTTTTTGCTCCCGAAAAAAAAGTCTTTATTGCACGGTTCATAAGTGAAATTTAAATTAGTAGCATTATCTTTATTTATAGTCTCTTAGCTTAAACAGAATATGAGCTAGATAAATAGGATGAAACTGATTCAAATATTGTACAAATAGCAAATAATAAAATAGGTAGGTGGGTACATTATTTTCTGTCAAACTATGAATATTGAATAATGTACAAGACGAGCCTTCTGATATTTAATAACTTGGGTCAGTCATGAAATATTAAATTGGTGGCTCTCAGATCGTAGCAAACTATAATTCTGACAGTGATGAGAATTCATGAGAGGATTCAGTTTGATATAAAATACCCCTTCCTTTTATAAATAGACGAAGCCTGACACTTCTACGATTATTAAGAATAAAGTCAATCTTAATCCAAAACAGTTTTTGTAAGCGGCAGAATCAAAGCAACATGTAGTACGCCATTCACCCCAAAATTGTAAAGTTCATTGTACGACCAAATTAAATTAAAATAAACAAATTTTACACCAATATAAATCAATAAAACGAACCCTTAAAGTAATTTATGGTCGACTTAACGATCCCAGACTTGGCCGACAAAAAGTTGACAAATTATGACCAAAAAAATGACCCAAAAAAAAGATTGGAATCCGAGCCCTTTTGTCTTGACATAATATGTTTGGGTTATCGCGTTTTATTGGAAAAAGGAATACATGGATAATACACTTTTTATGAGCATAAAGTGTCGACCCGAGCCTTGGGTTGGAGGTGTCACTTAGAAACTGGTCTTGTGTATTCTAATCTATTTTTTTGGAATTATTGTGGATCTAATTTCTTTATTTTTTTTGTCCCAATCATCTTGCTACCGGCTTGAAATACATCTTGCTACCGGCTTGAAATATCTTTTGTTATAATAGCAAAAATATCTTTAGTCAAATCAATTAGCGTGTGTAACTAAGAAAGCATTTATTTCAAATAGAGTAAATTATTTCCAAAATCCAAAGTCTCATTTAGTGTAGTTAGACTAATGCTTTTTTCTCTTTTTTTTACGAGAGCATCTATTCAAAAATGTTAATTAGAATGTGTTATGAGACTTAAACCTTTACAAAATATTACGTTAATTCTTGCACAAAAAAGCTTAAAATAATCAAGCATTCGTCAGTAGAAATGTAATATGAAAGTATAAAATACTTTTGTAACAATCGGTTATTTTTACACAAAACTTGCAGTTTAATACTTCAACCGTATTACGAATGCGGCCAGTAGTTCTGTCCGGCATATTAAATTTAATGTTTATTAATTTAATTAATTTAGGTTTCCTGTTAATCCAATTGTTACACAATAATGTAGCAATCATTACGCGCTTACGGATAATGAGTGTGTAATTAATGATTCATTAACGATTTTATAATGATACTAACGATATCATGCCTATGACAGGTGTCGAAAGTAATGCTCGATGAAGTTTTTAATTAATTAATATATTAAACTGAATATATTTGTCATGGACGTACAAAAAAAGAAATTTATTCACCTTGAAACCCTTTACACACTCACACATACATAAGCTGCCACCATTATATGCTTCAATTGTTTCTTAGCGAAATGCCGTCCGTTCTTTTTTTGTACGTCCATGATATTTGTATACTGTCGAGTGCGAATTCTTGCACCTACTTTTTGAGGGCTTTTTGACAGTTTACCTTCTCAATAGCGGTGGGGATGGGTCATTTTTTGACATAAGCTAATCAAAAGCTCCGTGAGTAATTATGTGTTCTGTGGTCTCTACTCTCTAGAATAAGATAAGAACCATAGAATCCCGGCATTAGTCAACAATTTTCTACAAAAAAATGGCGAACCAGGCAATTTGGGGTGGAGATAATTTCCCTTAGAAAGACATACTATAGTAGTTCATCTTATGTCCTGTAATATAATACTATGGTTTAGCACTTCCATCATGGGTATCGCAGACACAACAGATTTCCAAATGTTATGCGACAGCCGGCTGCCGCTTGGGGATTGATGGGTTAAGATTAACGAGTTTCGGGCAAAATCTATTATAATGTTATTTTATTATTTGCTTCAATCAATCAATGTGTTACATTTCAGGTGTGAGACCAGCACGGAACCTGGCTACTTCAGTGTGGGGAACCTCTCCGCGCCCTACCCCGACTGCTGTCCACAGAAAATTACATAAAATATTTATTGAGTATGTTTCCTTTTTATTTTGACCATAATGATATCGCGCCAAACATATATTAAGGAATCATCTTAGATACTTACATAATATGTATAATAAATGCGAAAATGTGTCTGTCTGTCTGTTTGTCTGTCAGTCTGTTATCTTTTCACGCACAAACCGCTAAACCGATTTTGCTGAAATATGACATGTAGATCCCTGAAAAATGTGAGATTCCCGCGTTATGAACGAAATTTTGGCGCAACAGAGTTGCAGTCACCAACATCTAATTGTGCCAAAAAATATACAATTTATTACATAATTTACAATTTAAAATTATTAGTTATAAGTTATAACTATGTAAAATGTTTTTATTTTAAGATAACTGTATAATAATAACATTATCTTAAGTATTAAAAGTTTAAAAGTAAAGCAATAGAAGTGAAGAGTATTTAGAGTTTAACAACTAAAGTAGGAGAACACTAATTTGTTTTCTATAAGCCTTGCAATAACTAAGTTTTCACAAAATTTTTACAAGAACAAAACCAAAACTTATACCATCAAATGCAATTATTAATCACTTAAGCCTTTTCTGAATAAAATGTTAATCAATTTTGTGAATTCATAAAATGCGTGAAAAAGATTGATTCAAAAAGTTCTATATCTCGTCGGAAGGCGTTTTAGTCCGGTCCCCAATTATGGGATGGTCCTCAATTACGGGATGGTCCCTAATTTAAAATTATCCACAAAAAATGCGGTCCAATATATCAGTTGTATGACCTCACAGGAGGACACGGCGTGAGAGGGATACCATGTTGTGGGTTCCGTAGCGTTCAGTTTGTACTAACGACAAGGAGGGATTTTTCTTTATAATTTTTTTTTTAATTATATGTTTCATTGTGTTTCTATGTTTTATTAGGTAAGTACAAGGTGTAACAAGGTGTAAGATAATGTTGATAATACTTTATGATGTGTGTGTATGTAAAAACAGAGAGAAAACTTCCGGAACTTTTTAGACAATTTTGTAACATGTTCTTGTTAATATTATGTAGTATAGTCTTAACTTATTTAAAATAAGTAAAGTATTATATTACTAATTGAGGAACCCAACCACATACTATCATTACACGCTACTAACAAGGAGGCATTTTAACTGATCCTTAACTTTCAATCTACATATTATACGGACCGACTACTTCAATCAAGACCAACATTTTCATCACACTCTACAAAAGTTTGGACCAGCAATAAAATACTTGAATTAATTTCACTATCGACAAAGACTACAAAAGTACATTTTATTATATGTTGCTTCTTTCTGAAAGACTTACTTGTGTGAGTTGTACATGTAAAATTAAAAAAATTGTAGAGAAAATTAAATATAGCGAAAGAGCGCTGATAGAGTCTCGCTTCGAAACCCAGTTAATATTGGAATTGGGGAAAATACGAGAATCGAGAAAAATGCGAAAGCATTAGAATGAATGAAGAATATTTCATTGCGTAAGTCACATTTAAAATTTTCGCCCCCGAGATAATTTTCTCGAAAAAACACGAGTCGACATATCTTTATTTCGACTCGCCGATAAAAAATAATGTCCTACATAAAGAGAGGACTTAATTTAAATATTTCTGACATAAAACCCGTCTCGCTCGCTCGTATATAGCACCATATCATCTGTCCCGCTCCTTCGGGGTACAATAACTCAGGAGATCGACACAGGGTAAATGCTTTTTTAAGTGTTCCAAGGTTAGACGTTTGTATGTAGATCCAGCGTTTATTAGACGCAGACAGACAGATTTTCTTTAGATAATTTTGCTTTTATTAAGTTTTTAATATAAGTAATATAAAGGTAGCAAAGTTACATTTTATTTGTTACGAGCTTTTGCCCACGGCTTCGCTCGCGTTAAGAAGTATTATAATATACAAACTTTCATCCCCTATTTTAACCCCTTGGGGGTAGAATTGATCAAAATCCTTTCTTAGCGGATGCCTACGTCATAACATCTACCTGCATGCCAAATTTCAGCCCGACCCGTCCAGTGGTTTGGGCTGTGCGTTGATAGATCAACATGTCAGTCAGTCACCTTTGAGTTTTATATATATAGATATCTCTCAGGAGTGCTACATTACTTTAATGAAGATACCAAAGCTGAGATAGAGATTTATGATAATGAAAATTATGTTTAGTATACAGTCTCGCATATTCATAAAAATATACTTTATATAGTCAATGTCAAGACCAGCATTTTTTAATGGACGCACCAAGCATTCCCATCATAGCATCACCTGTGTAACCAAGGTCCACACTTCACAGTGGTAACCAACTACGAAACCCTTTAATTTCAGGGATGTCCAATGTTAAAGCGATCTTAGGCTCGAACCGATTGAAGTCAATATCTATGATTGTACATCGATGGCGCCGTAATATTTGGTTTTTTAGAAACTGTACCAGCCCAGTTAGCCCATTAACTGGAATGGTCCTGCAGTGGGATCGCGAAGTGAATCGCTTTCCAGTTAATAGACTATTACTATAACGGCTACATTTTGTTATTCAGTACTTTTAAAGTTGGTTCGACTTGTAATGCCATCAATATTTACAACCCCTTGATTGTATGAGTGATATAATGGTAAGTAAGCACATATTTTTTCCTTTTGTTACGGATAGTTTCTTCTCAAAGGGTCGACAAAGATACTATGCGAAAGATAACGTAAGAAAACTTGGTATGGTCTGAATGATAGTCATCTTAGAAAAGTAGCTTAGATGACTATACTTTGAATCTGATAATCCGGAATAATTAATCCGGAATCCAGAAGGTCGAAAACTCTAGACTCTAGAGTCTAAAGCACTAAAATATAGAGTTTTTTTTCAATTTGGTTCCCTATAACTGTAGAGTGTAGAGACAGTAAAGAACCAAATTGAGCTCACAAATCGTTGAGCTTTTTGTGTTACAATGTATTATTAGGGCTCCGTACCCAAAGGGTAAAAACGGGACCCTATTACTAAGACTTCGATGTCTGTCTGTCCGTCTGTCTGTCAGCAGGCTGTATCTCAAGAACCGTTATTGCTAGATTTCTGAAATTGTCACAGATTGTGTATATATCTGTTGCCGCTATAACAACAAATACTAAAAACAAAATAAATCAAATATTTAAGGGGGGCTCCCATACAACAAACGTAATTTTTTTGCTATTTTATGCTCGATATCAATAATGGTAATAGGTAGGCACTTGAAATGTTCACAAAATACTCAGTTGTATTTATAGTTTAATAATTAATAATAAAATTTAAATAAAATAAATAATTAAGGTGGGCTTCCATACAAAAAAAAAACACATGTTTTACCTAATTTTGCTCTTTAATGGTACGGAACCCCTCCTTGTTCGAGTCCAACTCGCACTTGGCCGATTTTATTTTAAAATACTAGCCCAAAAACCAATTCCAGTTGTATGAATTTGAGTTTTCTAATTCGGAATCTAGAATAAGGATAAGTCTTTGATGATCACAATCATCATTCATTTATTGAGAACTATGAATACATTGATGCAACAAAACCCAAACTTTTCAATTACTGGTGCAAACAATTCGGCTGAATCCCTATTTAAAATGTCGCAGGTCGCACACTTTACACTCCCTTTCATTATGAAGGGTCATCTTCATCTAATATGAAAATACTCCCATTCTGAGCCGAGATTAAAAAGGGCTAAGTTAAATATTTACTCAAGTTGTTAAGTTAACAATTTAGGTAAAGGGAATCTTCCCAAGTTATCTGTTTGGCTTGATAAAATTCCGGGACAAACTTGGTATAATCCCGTTTAGGGCTTGGGTGGTAGTAATAAGCTAAAGTAAATTAACTCTTATCACCTTAGTTACTTAGTCATGGACAATCTTCTGTTCGTGAATACGCTACGTAGATTACTTGTAATATTGGTTTTTTATATGATGATTAATTATTATATTTTTTTTATAAATTATTTTTTTATTTTGTCGTCAATGAATAAATATGAGACCAATATGCGTATTATAAGTAAAGGAGCTTGTTACTTTTGTTTCCTTCCTATAGGACCTTATTTGAATTGGTGCAATGGCAGATTTTTTGTATTAATAATAATTCGAGAAGATATCGCTTTATTTTATTAACAAAAAAATTAAAACTGACTTCCAAGGTAAAAACAATAGTAATATGAACTAAAAAGAATTAAATAACTCTTACTCTTTAATAGTGCCTTTTTCAGAATTCGTCGAAATCTCAACTATTTCTGTACATACTACGGTCTTCATTACTTTGAAGTCGGTACCAGATAATTTAAGCGTGAGTTCAGTAATGTCAGAATATCTGAAACTTTTAGGACTGGTACCGACTTCAAAGTAATGAAGACCGTAGTATGTACAGAAATAGTTGAGATTTCGACGAATTCTGAAAAAGGCACTATTAAAGAGTTATTTAATTCTTTTTAGTTCATATTACTATTGTTTTTACCTTGGAAGTCGGTTTTAATTTTTTTGTTAAAAATAATAATTTCACTCTTTTTAGTTATCTGCAAAATAAGGCTTTATGCATAAATAACCAATACGAAATATGTTAACTATTCACATTATGTTACTGTAAGCGAAATTGTGGTAAATGCTTGCAGTTATCTAAGCGATGCTGCAATTTCCAAACTTTTATCTTTAAAGGTTCAGGAGTTCTGTTCAGTGCCTTTGGACCAAGAGACACCTTCGTATGAAATTTCTCTTATTCGTAACATATTATGTTTAACTTACTAGAAACAACATCTTAACCACTATGAGTGGTTTAGTAAATTTCAAGGATTTCCCTCGATTGCTCATAGATCCCATCACCAGCTGACCACTGTCGTAATTGTTATACAAAATTAAGATTATATTCTATACAGCAACACGAGAATTTTGAAAATCGGTCCACAAACAGCGAAATCATCATCAAAAACATCTGCTTAGATGCAAAATATCACGAAAAGTACCAATAATTGAGTCATAGTGTGATGACCCATGGTATAATTTTAGGTGTGATGATGACGATCAATCAAATTGATGTGCTGGCTTATGTTTTCAGTTGTTTAAACAACGCCGAAATCCCCGAACCTGTATCTATAAGTATTCAAAGTTCTGTACGGTACCTTCGGATCCAGGATACAACCTGGTGCGAATTCTTACTTTTTGGTAGAATCTACCTTGAATGCTCTAGAAAAAATCAAAATCACTATATGTTTCCATACAAATTTCAAGGAGTCCCTTCGATTCCTCAAGGATCCCATCATCAGATCACCACTTTTGTGAACATGGTACCAAATTCGAGTTAAACCCTATACAACACAAAAATAATTTTGATAATCGGACCACAAACGGCTGAGTAATCGATGAACATACAAATAAAAAAAATAAAAAAAAGATACATACAGCCGAACGTATTACCTCCTTCTTTTTGGAAGTCGGTCAAAAACTAGATGACGCCTGCGACTCCGTTGCGCCGAAACTCATTTATCGTTCGGGAACAGTGAATTTTTCCGGGATAAAAACTATTCTTTGTCCTTTCCCGAGATTCAAAGTAGCTGCAAACTATCAAAATTGGTTTAGCGGTCTGAACATAAAGAGGTAACAGACAGACAGACACACTTTCGCATTTTAATATTAGTATGGATTGTTTTCTATTTGCATAATCTTATTTTCAAAGAACATTGCATTGGCGATTCATTCACTCTCTCACCTCTGACAATAGCATATAACTATCACAGCTAACACAATACCAACAACGACGTCTACCCTACATCTGTGATTTATGAGTGGAGTCGGCAAAGCCACTAAATTGGACCAAGTTAGGCCATTGATCGCGAACTTGCTGACTACGAAGGTCGTATTATCAGCTTATAAATCATCTTTGTTTATAGAACAGGAGCCAGAGGTTAGACGGTTTAGTGACTTTTTAACAGCAACTTTATTTTTGAATTTTTTTCTTATTTTTATTTGATTATCTACTAGCGACCCGCCCCGGCGTCGCACGGGTATAAAATATATAGCCACTGAAAAGATGATTAAAATGAAAGATTAAAATGCCTATGATCCTTCACGTGGTCTACTTCGTATCTGTGCCAAATAACATAAAAATTGCTCCAGTAGGTCGCGAGATAAGCCCTTTCAAATAATTTCCCCCGTTTTTTCCACATTCTCCTATTAGTCTTAGCGTAATCAAATATAGTCTATAACCTTTCTCAATAAATGGGCTATCTAACACTGAAATAATTTTTCAAATCGGACCAGTAGTTCCTGAGATTAGCGCGTTCAAGTTAGCCCTTTCAAATCATTTTCCCCGTTTTTTCCACATTTTCCTCTATTTCCTCGCTCCTAATAGTCTTAGCGTGATAAAATATAGCCTATAGCCTGCCTCGATAAATGGGCTATCTAACACTGAAATAATCATCAAAATCCGTTGCGTAGTTTTAAAGAGTAAAGGGAACAAAGGGACATGAGGGAAAAAGCGACTTTCTTTTATAATAAGTATAGAAGACAATTTAATAAATCTCTGCAGGTATAAACTGTTATTTACTTGTTGCGCACTTCTTTAAATTACTTATCATAATTTTAAAATAAAATTGGATATTTTATTAGAATAAAAGATAATTTAATAAAGCTGCCTATAAGTTTTTTTAAACTGTTATTTACTGATGTGCACTTATTCATATTACTTATCAGCATATTAATTAATTAATTACCCTATTGAATTTTACTCTCTACCAACTTCTGAATGATGAGAGAAAAAAAATTCAAGAATATTTTTGTAACAACTTTTTATTAAAAATTAACTTTATTACCTCCAAAGTACATAAAAGAGCAATCATAATTTTCAATAACACGAACGACAGAAATAATATTATAATTGCAGCAAGTATTTACTGTTACGACAAATTGAAATTCCGTCGAAACAAATAAATTGGCTCTCGAACTATAAACCTGTTAATGAAATACCATCGAACACATTACACCTCGTTACCGACATTGTCGGGTAAAATATTGCTTTAATTTGCACGTATTCAGCTCTGACAATCATTAATTAATATATTGATATTAACAAAAGAATTTGTAAGTTGATATGTATGAGGCCGCTCGAGCGACTGATCCACAAGGCTACAAACTGCAGCAAAATGTTGTAAGTACATGGAATATCCTTTATTATTAGTGGGTAATTATGTCTGTCTAGTCGTCTTTTATGTTTATTTTTTTGCTAAAATTTGGCATGGATAATTGGATATACTTTGAGTCCTGGGAAAGCACATACGATACATCTATTCCCGGAAAAATGTATGGTTCACGCGCGGTACACAATTTCTGCGCAACGAAGCGAATCGACTAGTTTTATAATATTTTCACTCCTGCGACAGTACTGCTGTACATTCCTATAACTGCCCTGACAAAACACAATTTCGATCGATTGAAGCTTAACATAAGGCTTAATATTCAAATCGGGCTGTATATAGAAAAGGCATGAAAGTGTATTTTCATAACCAATTTCCCGCGTATTTATAGTAACCGGGTTACGCTCGTTACGGCGAGAATCGACCTGGATCCGAATAAGTGGGATATTTTTAAAGACTTGCCTAATATTTGGACAGGACCAGGCCATATTTTGAAACTTTGCATGATGATAGAGTTCCTAATAAAATTAACTCAAAGAGCTACTTAAGACCGTATACCGCTTTTATACTCCTACGAAACACTAATAGCTGAATATACTCTCTCAGCGTCTTATCATTGTCTTTTATAGTTAGGTTAGTCATTAGACTTAGGTTTTTAATTATTAGCACTTAAGTAAACGTTTGATCATACTAACCAAAGAGCGTATCAAATAACAGTGACCTCTTTACAGGGAATTAATATGCATCATAAAATATTTTGTTTTGTAACACCCTGTACATATAAATTACTTGAGTTATCATTATAGAAGCTCTCTGACGACAAAACAATATACTCAAATTATTGAGTATTAACTCTAAAGCCATAACACGATTGTTACAAAATATAATGCATCAAGTTATCTTGTGACGATAATGTGACTACTGTAATGGATGTATTTATGTGTGAGTCAGGTGTGATTCATACAAACATCGATCGTTTGGTGAAAGTAATTGATAACGCACTTGTATCACTTTGTTCGATGGTTATTGGTCATACCATAGACTAAGGAAATTATCTATGGTCATACTTTAGAATAGCACTAATGGTTTTAAGAGCTGTGATGTTGATTGCTCTATATTTTTACATTTTTTTTGTCTGCCCACTTCACTTATAGAGATATTTACACGCCGAATAATAAAGTATGTTTGTCTTTGTCTAGAATATTGAAAAACTTACAAAACAGACAAAAGTAACGGGCTTTGCGGACCTTAAATAGTTACACCTGCTAGGCTACGTACCTAAATATTATCTTTATTTGTATGAAGATAGCATTTGTATGCTTAGTGCAGAATACAGATAGAGATTTCGTATACCAATCTACCAATGCTTAGGTTATGCTTAAATGAAACTGACCTAGGAAGGTTTTTAAAAAACTACACTTTTACTAGGATAACCCGGTCAAAATATCCGTAGACGTAATTATTTGCAAACCAGCCAAGTCTGCAAATATTTTTCCATGTATCCATAAACCTTCCTTTTAATAAACTATACAAGTACCTGTTAACTTATATGTAGAGCAACAATAGCAAGAAGCAAGTAATAGTAAATAGTAACACTTCACTCGACTTACTGGTAAGTGTCTATTATATTGTGTTCTCAACACGCGTCGCTATCAGACGCGGTGTATGGTCGGAACACATGTTATACTGCGGAACTGCTAGTTCAAGAACTGAAAAACTTAATTGTGTGCCCACTAAATAAATCGCTTATGATAGTTGTGACAGTGTTTAAGTAAGTCTCCATACTCTACAATCTAATATCAATAATAATAATCACATTTATTAAACTCCATTGTAGTCTGATTAACAAGTGCCATTTTCGTCAAAACCTGATCTCATGCACCGAAAATTATGATTTTGGTATCATTCGATTTGGAATACCATCTAGAACATTCTATCAAAATTCCAAGTAGGGCTGAAAAAAATGCAATAGTTATAAAAAATTAAGTAAACATAAAAAGAAGGGTTTGGATTTTTTTTAATATTTCGAAAAATATTTGAGATAATCAAAATTTGAAAATAGATCCTTAAAGAGCAGGAAATTTCCTAAAAAAATCCTAGACCCTGGAACCTTACCAATAATCCTTATAGCTTTAAATGAGCGGCGAAAGTAACGGTAAAAACGCGTAGTTCGGGTTTCGCGTGAATTGCCGCAATCTGCCACGCGAACTAAAAAATATATTTTAACTGATTAAATATTAATATAAAGAAATAAAAAAATTTGGGTACTAAGTAGACATATCAATAAACAATCCATCCGAATCCGTCAACAAAAATTAATTATCACAATTTGTTTAAATGTTATGCTTTTGTTCATTTGTTATTAGTCACCATTTTAATGTTAACATAAAAACGCTGATTATTTCTAAACAAGAAATCTAGAATTTTTTATTATTCTTTTGAGCTAATCTTAAAAGGGTTTAGAAGAGATATCCGGTGGAAAAATTCAATAATTTTGATTTTTCACTTTTTTATGGACAAATTTTCATGTAAATAAAGCAATTAGGGTTTTTTCATCAATAAAAATGATTATTTAAATTTTATTAGTCATAAATAAAAAATATATATTGTTATCTGGCTTCTAACAACAACAAAACAAAATAATAACAATAATTGGATATAAAAGTACCGTAATTGCTTTATTTACATGAATAATTTTGGAATGCTTTTGAATGTTAATAAAAAAGTGAAAACTAAAAAAAAAATTTTTTTTCAACGGGAATCTTTTCTAAGCCCTTTTAAGATTAGCTCAAAAGAATAATAAAAATTTCTAGATTTCTAGTTTAGAAATAATCAGCGTTTTTATGTTAACATTAAAATGGTGACTGTTAACAAATTAAGAAAAGCATAATAATTAAACAAATTGTGATAATTTATTTTTGTTAACGGATTATTGTTTATTGATATGTCTACTTAGTACCCATTTTTTTTTATTCTTTAATATTAATATTTAATCACTTAAAATATTTTTTTAGTTCACGTAGCAGATTGTGGCAAATCACGCGAAACCCGAACCACGCGGTTTTAGCGTTACTTTCGCCGCTCAATTAAAGCTATAAGGATTATTGGCAAGGTTCCAGGATCTAGTATTTTTTTAGAAAATTTCCTGTTCTTTAAGGATCTATTTTCAAATTTTGATTATCTCAAATAGTTTTTGAAATATTAAAAAAAAAACCAAACCCTTATTTTTATGTTTACTTAATTGTTTATAACTTTTGCATTTTTTTCAGCCCGTCTTGGAATTTTGATAGAATGTTTTAGATGGTATTCTGAATCGAATGAGACCAAAATCATAATTTTCGGTGCATGAGATCAGGTTTTTTACGAAAATGGCACTTGTTTACCAGAGTATTGTTATAGTAACTAAGAATATTTAGACAGAAAAAAAGAGAAACAACAAAAAAAAAGTAAATTAGTCCTTACAATCAACTGAGCTCTACGTTTCAATTTTAGGGTAATTTTATTTGACAAAGACCTCAGAGCCTGTTGTTCCACAATCTACTAACAAGTATTCGGGAGAGTGAAAAAGACAAATGCAATAATTATATATTTATGTAAGTTATCTGTCAGTTACAGTAGACTGATATAAGCTATTACTACTATGCTTGACACTGATAATTAAAAAGAGTTTCATACTCTACTGATAAACATTGATGTACCATCGAAGAAATTGATTCATAGGCAGATGACGGACTTCAATTCAATGTAAGTCGTGATCTGTCGACTGGTATGTATGGGTTTGACATAGAAGAGACCAAATTACATAAGTCCACCACACTGACATAGGTCCATTACAATCAACTTTTCTGATTGTACAAAATAAGTTTACGATCACCTATGTTCAATCGTTCGTCTCGTGGCCACACACAAGCCTGCTAATGACCGCAGCTCCGACTGAGGCCAAGTACACGTTTTCAGGTCAGCCATTTTGTAAATTTAACGTGAAAAATCCTGGCCTATTTGTACACCTAACGAAAACATACTCGTACCAATTTATTTTCCAACGCGATTTACCTGGATCTAGTGCAACTTCATAATATTATGTTCACGCTAGTCATACTCATAAAGTCATAACTATCAGCAGATCGGTACTTACATGTAGGTTCGATACAGCCTCGTGAAGGTAACCTGAAAAAATAAAAGGATTCATTTTAAACATGACACAATTTTTTTGTTTTCGTTAATTAGACTTCGAAACAACTAGGCGATTTATGTAAAATAGCTATAGATGTTAATAGAAATTATAATACACATTTACACAGCGAGAATACAATTTTTGCTTATTTTGTTCTGGAATATCAGAAACGTTACATGACAGCACAAACAGCGGACTTTTGATAGTTATATTACTCGGTAAAAATCTTTGTTACTAAGAGGATTAGTAGAGCACCATTTGTCTGTAAAAGTAAAACAAACAATAATGGAAAATACACCATAACCATATTAGCAATTCGCAAGCCAAACATTTATACAAAAAAACGGTTGTCTGTAAAGTCGGTTTACTGACGATAGTTGAACGTGACAACGTGCCTCTTTGTCGCTCGTTCCGCGCTCTCGCTTGCACTTCAAGCCTTAAATGGAACGCCTCAGAGCGAGGTAACGCCGCATGAGTCATGTTTTTTCGTCCGTGCAGCCGGGTCCATCGAATTATAAGACGTTGTCACGTCAAAACTCATTTCCCCGACTGTACATCTCTGCTTAGCACAATTTTCCCCGACTGTACATTTCTGCTAAACAACTCATTTCCCCGACTGTACATTTCTGCTAAACAACTCATTTCCCCGACTGTACATTTCTGCTTAGCACAATTTTCTCCGACTGTACATTTCTGCTAAACAACTCATTTCCCCAACTGTACATTTCTGCTAAACAACTCATTCCCCGACTGTACATTTCTGCTAAGCAACTCATTTCCCCGACTGTACATTTCTGCTTAGCACAATTTTCCCCGACTGTACATTTCTGCTAAACAACTCATTTCCCCGACTGTACATTTCTGCTTAGCACAATTTCCCCGACTGTACATTTCTGCTAAACAACTCATTTCCCCGACTGTACATTTCTGCTTAGCACAATTTTCCCCGACTGTACATTTCTGCTAAACAACTCAAATGGAACGAAACAGAGCGAGGTAACGCCGCATATTGCGTCATGTTTTTTCGTGCGCGCAGCCCCTATCGAATTATAAGACGTTGTCACGTCAAAAAAAAAAACCAAAACGAAATCAAATAAAAAGATCCCTGTACTTATGATTCATAATTTAATTTATTGTAAATTCAACATGGCGGACTTAATTATTTCCCTCACAAGTGTCAAGTGTGGCGCGGGCCTAACGCAGGTCCACCACCCGCCGCCGGGACCTCAAACGAACTCCAAATTACGAATTAAACGAGACCTCTGTCACACCGCACTGTAACAGCAATAAAAGACTTACCACAGTTACTAGGTAGTTTAAAGAAGGTGTTTGAGGCACGCTGATTTTGTTGATTGCCCCTATCTTCAACTGTTATTATACAATATCGTTGTTAGTAAATATTACATATTTTGTTGGAGGTAAGTAAGGCTGGCGCAGACAGGTAGAAAAGCGAAAACGTTATGGTTTGCTTGTATTTATGAAGAAGATAATAAAAAAGAGAATAAACATGAAAAATATAGTTCAGAGAAGAATGATTAATGGAAATACGACTCACTTCTATATTCTAATCAAAATAAATTTAGCTGTTCTTTTGCCCCTAATAATTAGAATATCATATTTCCTTGAATTAATTGAAATAATATCTTGCCACAATATATTTTTTTATCCGAATAAAATAGCTTTATAATTCAGAAAATGTTTCCACTACAATCTTCTTCACTACATAGGATTACGATTTAATGTTGTGACATAATATTATTATACTTAACAACCTTGTCGGGGTTTAAGGGATGGAACACGGAATAAACCTTAATTTCCTGTTTTTGATACCCGCGCATTATAGCTAATGTTGCTACATATTTCAGTTGATTCAAACTTTTATGTGTTTATCGTTAAATATAATTTTATGCATTAAATATATTGTATCTACAACCCCTGTTTTACGATATATTATGGTCCTTCAATTCCATTTTTTTCGCAAGACTAGAAATTAGTATTCAACGGTGTAAGCGTCGGTCGGGCGAATGACGAATACTTTTGTTTTAATTTAGGGACAGATTTGAAATTAATTTCACGTGAAATTAATTTTTGACCCGCACATTATGAGTTCATGATGTCTTCATCCAAACATTTTGTTTTCGTGTTTTCATTTACACGTTTCTTGATTTTCATAAGAATAATTTTAAATTAGACCTTTCAAGGCACAGACGGTAAATTCTGTGTTGCGATATTAGAAAATTTTACAATTACTTCACAACACAGAATACTGTCTGTTATAGTATTATATAAAGGGCTATTGAATATACTAGCCCTTTTGATTGCTCACTTTCAACAAGTTAACCAATCCACAAGCATATTCAAAAGATTAACTATCTTAAAACCTCGGAACATTAGTTCTTATGATACAGTTGGTAGGCACCAACGTAGTACAACGTTCTGAGAATATTTGATTTTAATAATTAATTTATTCATAAATAAACAATTCTTATTTATGTTTTTACTCACTAATACCTGGAATATAATGCAATTCAAAGTTGTTTTTAATTCCTACATAGCTTCACCCATGTCCAATTTTAATATCATTACTTTTTCACAGCTTTTCTTGTAAGTGAACTAAGTTTTCTCAACTTGTGAAAGCGGATTTTCTGAAATCGAATCACTGCCCCAGGTAGGTCCCCCAGAGGGCACTTTACGAGGAATTGGATGACATTCTTCGGGTCAGGTGATTATTGTGCCGATTACTGGAGGTGACACAGTTAAGGACCTATGGCTGTATTGGGACGCAAGTGTAGTTGGGGTAAAGTTTTGTGGGATGTTTGTGTGTTTTGTCCTGCTGTATCAGGTATAGTACCTATTTACGATGAACAGTCGTATTCGAATTACCAAAAAATTACAAACTTTGGTAACACGTAGCATCAATAAAACTATTATTAATGTTAAGCAATTCGCGTAAGAGAGAGATTTGCGCCTGCACTGCAGAATAGGAATTACCGACCACTCTAGTCTTCCGCATAGGTCTACGCTGCGGTTGTAGAATATTCAATCATGATGTTTTGTGTATAAAATATTAAGATACTATAGTCCCTCAGAAAGTCTAAAAAATTAAAATTTAAAATCATCGTTCTGCATCTGATGTAAATTCATCAGTTTGGTTAAAGAGGCCCATAGTATTTTGTCTACAGCTTCAAAATGTACTTACGTCGATACATTTAAATAGTTTTATTCAATAGAACTCCTAAGGTATTTTTAGTGACATGAGTGTCAGTAGTCTGACGAGCCATAAAGGTCCAGTAAAAAGGTTTAATGGTAGACTCGTTTTAAATTTAGAACGTTGACGGCCAAGCGCGATCGTTATAACTCGTTAATGCCACATCAGGTGTTTACGAGGCCCGTTGAGACGTGCATGTCTTTACTTAAGTAAAATAAGGGTGAGATAACGTTTATATTAAATTTTATTAGTACCTTGAGGTAATAAAAATGTCATTGTTTTAAAACCATATTATTTAAAGCCTCCGTAGTCTTGTGGTTTAGAACGTGGGCCTTGTCT